>OX337245.1:61586259-62786259 GCA_946965025.1 Blera fallax | reverse complement strand
GCTATTAGCAAGACCAACCACAGATGGGAAAACGTGTCCCATCTCGAGACAGATCTGGCCCAGGCTGGATCATAAACGCAGTGCCGAGTTGGTCAGACTAAAGCGATCACAGATCAGCTGTGTTGTTGGTGTTCTCACTGGACACTGCCTTATAGGCCAACATGCCAAAAGACTTGGCCTCTTTTCAAACGACTTTCAAACGAAGCTGCAGAGACGAGGAGGAGGAGGAGGAAAGTATCCCTCACCTCCTATGTTACTGCCCAGCTCTGTCGCATAAAAGAATGGTCCATTTAGGGGGACCCTTCCTTGAAGTCCTTGGTGACATAGCGTCCTTAGACGTCATGCGCATCTATCGCTTTATCAAAAGCTCCGGTTGGTTCTGTTAGTCCATGAGCAGCGAATTGGTTTTGATCCATGGTATCACAAAGGACCTTTATTGGTCTAAGTGTGTCTGCACTCCCGTGCGGACAGCCAAGCCAACCTAAACCTAAACCTTCCTTGTAGCAATCAGTGATGTGATCCGGGCAGCTCTGTCTGAAGGAAACGTGGACTATGCCATCATATCACAAGGAAGCTAGAAACCTTCATAAATAGATGTCTTCGCATAGATCCTTCTAAGGAACTTCTGGCCGAACCGTATATCGAATGACCAACTGCACACGATAACGAGTCAGGAGCCAATGAACGTCAAAATATGGAGGAGAAAGTGGCAGTGGTTTGGTCACGCCTTACTGTGCGAAGACAGAGTGGCCCGGCGTAGGCAGACATGGAGAAGGTGAGTCGAGGAGGAATCCAGATCATTGGGCATGACTTGAAGGGAGATCAAGCGCCTTGCAACTCCAGACACAATGGCGCGGAGACGTTGTTGACGTCCTATGCCCCACGAGGGGTCAAAGGACCTTATGAATGAATGAGTACACGGTATCAAATTGGATAAACAGAACAGTCGTTCCTGTAAGGTCCTATGAACATTAAAACAATCGTCTTAGTGATCAACCATCAAGGACTATGGCATGTGCTGATCTGCTGCGTTTTGCAAAGTGCACTGGTGGGTTTGGAGTGCGGACAACACAAGCCATACAACGATTTCGGTATCTCGCATAGGGCGGTGTTCGGCTGAAGAACAGTGGTATAGGTGTACAGTAGTTCCTTAGGGACTACGTGATCGCACATTAATAACAAGGATCAAGGACCAATGAGCAATTTGGGATTAGTGCTAGACCGGAAGCTTCAATGGACAAAAAACGTCAACGAACGTGTAAACCAGCAATGGTTGTCCTGTACTCATGTAAAAGAACGATGGGATCCACATGGGGCCTACAACCCCACATAATCTACTGGCTCTTCGGCTGGGAAACTCTCTACAGTTCAGCTGCTCTTAATTCCCACTAGTTCAAGTCCAGAATAGTATAGAACTGGCTTAACCCTTCCAAGCAGTATGCTTTCATCGATGTTTAACTATCTTTGGGTATTCGGGCAATCGAGGCATCGAAGGTAAAGAGATCGAAAAACAAAACTCACTAGTGCCTTCTGCGGACAAGGACCAGAATTCTTTTGTAGGTACATACCAGCCACCTCAGGTTGGAGCTCAACTCTTAGGAGCTCGAAGAAAACCACTCGAGATCTTCGTTAAGGTAAACGACGCATTAAGTTCGCCTACAAAAAAAGTCAAGAACTGCTCTCCTTGACCAAAGATAACTCAAGCATCCTGGCTCCCTTACTAACCATTGCCGCCTTAATTACCACCTTCGGACATGTCTCGACTCTGTTTTGAAGGCAAAGACTTAAGCGAACCTTTTCTGTGAATATCCTATGATTCGTCGCAACAGATCCACATGATCCACTAACTTAGGTGGCGCTACAGTTTCGGATGATCCTAGGGCTCAGCCAACAAGCCTCTGGCTTAGCCCGATCTTTGGTTAACTGCCTCCAGTTGCGCTCTCCAAGTTGGTTGACGTCCCCTTCTACTTGTGCCTTCCACTTCAGGCGAGGTCGTCCTCTACTGCGTTGCCCCTCCGCGTTAGATTGAAAGACTCTGCGGGCCAGAGCATTGATGTCCATTCGGTCTAAATGTCCTAGCCACCTTAAGGGACTGAGGGGCAGTTTTTTGACTGTCGATGTCGCTTTACAGCTGGTAAACTTCGTCGTTGAATCTTCTCCTCTAAAGCCCGTCAATGGATCGAATAAGGGTCTAAGGGTATCCTCATTCGCCTTCGATAAGGTCCATGTTTCTGCGCCATAAAGTAGAGTTTTGATGCCTGTATCGTCCTGAAGGCACACCTCCACCATTTAAATACCGAACAACTTTTAATTAAACCTTAAATCCCGTCTACATGCATCCATAGCAGGTCATACAAGTACGAGTATCAGATTAATCAAAGCCAATCTATTCCTGTCAGGATATTCACAATTTGGATTAAAATCCTAAATACCCTTCATTATATCTGACAAGGGAATTATTATTGTAAATTTCGCTAAAATGCTAGACTTAATTAAATCGCATGACGAAAAAAAAGGACAAAAACTCTCCTCAGTCACTAATCCAATTAAAATAATCCACGAGTATATGGAAGGACATACGCATGTGTGTGTGTCTAATAAAATAGAATTATTAGTTGCACACAATTTAAACGGTTTTCGAAACCAATTTAAATTCCCCGAAGCCACGTAGATACATCGTAATTAATCCAGATAATGTGAATGAAATGCGTTTTTCCCTGTTGGCACATGTTAACAAGGACACTCCCTCAACTAAAATAAAAAAATACAACAAAGCCTGGACAAGCTATTCTAAAACAACACAGAAACCATCAAACGGCCCATCTATGCCTAATGATTAAAAATTCTCACGGTGTGTGGTGTGAGATGGAGTGTTACATTGGCTGACACAAATGAGATGCACTTCGGAAGCCATCCATAGCCACACCCACCTCCAGATGCATTGCACATATTTTTATAGAAAAAAAGTATTGAAACTATGTTTACACAGCTCACGTAACATGGACACGGAAAACCTAACCCACTGGGCCGGGTTGGAAGTAATTTATATTTCGCACGTGGATCAATGCGAGAGGATTGCCGCATACCCAAGACCAATGGGCTTGGAGAGGGAGAAGGTCTAGCTGGCACAACAAGCCGTGTAGGCCATGTATGATGGGGGGGAAGGACGTCATCATATGAGAAAAGAATGCAGGATAACATGGAACACCAATGATTCTATCATCAGAGCCACTTTGGAAGGACGGAAAATAGGAAATGACGTCTAAGTGGATATTCGATTAGGACTGACCACTGGAAACCGGTGCTACTTCAGCCTGGCGGAGCAAATTGGTTCAAAAGGACACTAGACAGTAAACTTCTGTCGAAGAAACTGTGGCAGGGCAGCCAAGGCAACACGAGTACTGATGGTGTGCACAAACATTTAAGGCAAAACCTTGGGATGCAACCCAGCCACACTGAGATGGATATCGACCATGACCGTCGGGCCCATTATAATGTCCGGAGCAGTAGCCAGGGTGAGTAAAAAGAGGAAAATCCTTGGAGAAGTACAGAGGCTAGCTGGTGTCTGCATAGCAGGGGCTATAACAACCCCTTATAGAAAATTCATCGCACACAGATAGCGAGAAACACTCTCAGTTCCGCTCTTGGACTGGCCCGGGGATGATATGGTCCAGAGATACTGCTTCGAGATAAAATGCAACGTGGTGCTGACCAGAAAAAGAGAATGGAGCAGTGAAGCCGGGATGTATCAACTGTGGTGGTACACGAACGCATCCAAAATATCCATAGGAACTGCAGCCATGTATTAGGAAGCCATAGGAATATACGCCAAGCAGAGGTCTACGCGATCGAAAGATGCGCCCAATTTATCGTCGAAGTATTGTCCGGGTAGCCAGGCTGCCATCATACTGTTCAGCACTCATAAATTCAGGTCCACACTGGTGGGGGAGTGCATTGCCAAAATCAGTCAACTTACGGAGAATAACAGAGTCACCCTCTACTGGGGTGACCACGTCGGCTTTAGAGAAAAACGAGGCAGCTGAGGACGTGGCAAGAAAAGGCTCAGAAACCATTTTTACCGGCCCGAAACCATTCTCCGAACTGGAACCAGAAGAGCTGAGGAAGGAGAAAGACCGCGAAAGAGCGAAACTTTAGGAGGAACTCCTTAAGCTAAGTGCTTCACGGGAGCTAAAACTATCGGAAAAGAGGTAGGGTCTGCCTAAACATCAACAAAAGCCCTGCTGCGCATTCTTACAAGTTTCCTACCGGATCACAGTAGACTTAAGGAACACCTCAGGAAACTGGGTATAGAGCAACGCAGAGACTGCAGATTTTCCGGAGATTTTAAGGAATTTCCAGGGCACATTCTTCAGGAATTTGGAACACTCATCCACAAAAGAAGAAAACCCCTGGATTCCTATTCGAAAGAAAGTCTGCCATCGTTGGATGCACACCAGAGTCAACTGCAGGAGGTGCTCTAATTCAAGCATCGTATCGACTAGAGGACCAAATCGTGACAGCAGAATAGACCTATAAAGCAACTTAGAGGACAGAATGCATGCTCTAAAGAAAGCTTATCCTGCCAGCTATGCTGTATGGCGCCGAACGCTGGACGATAAGCAGAATAGCAAAGTAGAGATTGGGCGCTTTCGTCGATATTTTTGTCCTAAGTGTGAGGAGAGCGAATGGAGGAGAAGATAAAGTTGCGAACTCTAAGTCAAGAGCCGTACCAAGATGTGGATGTAGTCCAAAACGCCAAGACTGGCTTAGCCACGTCGAGCGCATAGTTAACAACGCTCCAGCCAAGAGGATCTACGAATCTCAGCTCCTATGTTCACGACGATTAGGACGACCGAACTTCTGCTGTAATGACCAAACCATCGCGAATGTCACAGCGCTTGATTTTGACAACTGGGATAGGCGAGGATGACAAACTTCCCCTACCTTCGCAGGCGGAGTAATTAAGTAGCGTTTCTTGGAAATCCTTCATCCGCTATTGCAGTGGGTCCAACCCGACTTATATGGTGGTGCTTGTCTTTCTCCTGAAGCCCTGCCCTTGACTAAAGAAATCTCGAATATTTTTCAAAAAAATAATCAACTGGTGGTAGTTTTTAAGCCTGGAAGACTGTCTCTTTGTAATAGGGAACGGGGTCTAATCACCGATTCACAAGGGAATGGTAGCACACTAGGGTGCTTAGCAACGGAAAACACCAATAAGTTGTCTGCAGCCTTTTCTGCTGAGAAAGAGCAAGATTGCCGCTGATTTCTTATCAAGGTTCGGGAGCATTTATATAATCCATCTGCATCGTGGAGCGCCGTGCCACACAGAATTGTAACACTCAATCGTCAATTGAGGCTCTGGCCGAAGTCGCGAGAAGACCCAACGCAGGTTCAGGTCCTGAGAAAACATTCTCGGAACAGTGCTTGGCAATCGGAGATGAGACCTGGCAGCCAGACAAGAGTCAGAGAGTTCAGTCTTGCGACCAAATTCAAGGAGATCTTGTATCCTTGAATTATTTCGGGTTGAGCAAGGGCTAAAGCGCAGCCTGACTGTCACTACAGGCGCATATACTCCAACTGCTCCACGTATTCTATACGATGTAGTCGGTAGCCATTAGGATAGCTCCTCCGCTTGAAAACTAGTGGCATGTTTGTCGCGCCACACCGTTGACCAGTTTCGAAAGCCCTTCTGGACCACCCTAATTGACTTATATCAGCACGACTTAGTAGGACAACACACTGAAGAGAAACCTTGGAAAAGACCAATAAATTAAAGGACGAAATCCACCATCTTTTTACCGACTTCAAGGCGCAAATGATAACATACTCGTACATGGTCAAGAACTTTACGAGCTGATGACCCATTTCGGAAGCCCGAGTACACTAATCCAGTTCAGCCGCATAACGGTGGAGAACATGCACTGTTCCCTTCAATTTGGAAATCATTTTTCCGAGCTATTTTCAACGTATAAAGGATTTCAGTAAGGAAACGCGCTGCCATGTTATTTTATCAATCTGATGGTGGAACTGGCAGTGGGTATGGTTGGCGTCAAGGCAGAGGGTGTACTGTCTTTTCTAAGACAGCTGCTAAGACAGCTGCTGCACTTACATGGGCATCATCGGAGGCTTAAGGCGTGCCATCCAAGAAGCTTCCACTGCAATCAAGGAGAAGGTCGCTTCGAGAGTTGGCGTGGAGTGAGGCGGGAAGGCGAGTAAATTTTGGGCTCTTTCGAAAGAGACGATATTTGGGCAAATGGGAGGAAAGATGCAACAACAACATCTGCAAAAAGTCAACGTCCGACGATGACATTAGATCGGTAACATCGAGTAAACGGGCAGCAACCTTTCAGACATAAACATCTTGGAGTTTCAGTCCTGTGGTTCGATACGTCTAGGAAGATCATCGTAAATGCTAAGGAGCTTAGCTAAGAGGATCGGACGTCATATGCTGACCGAAGGGGGATCAGGTGGAGATCCTTCAAGCGGGTCGGCAGCTCTTTAAGTCGAACAAGCTAACAAGTCCTTGGTTGAGTGCAAAGTTTGAATAAGTTGTGCCGGAAAAAACCCAGTTGGACATCGTCAACGTCCCCCCATCTATTCTGGGTAACTTTGAAGGCAAATGACTGCCTCCTACTCCTAACAAGGTTATCTTATAAAAAAGAACTCACGTCCTATAAATATTCCATTTCTTGCTCTACCTTACCATCTCGCACCCTAATTGACGATAGTAGTAGTTACACCCCAGGCAGGCGTGAACTCACTTCCGTGAGTGGGCTAATATTACATTTGTGCACCCCCGTCATCATCACATTTCCCATTCCCTGTCACAAGTATCCCCAAATACCACCCCAACTAGGACGATTTTTTTCTCTGAAATAAATTTCCTTTTTTTTTTGTACGAAAAATGATTTTATCAGGAAACGATATCTTTGCAAACGGAACTATGTATCCACACATACGTATATGTATGTGTATAAATCTAGTTCCTTTTTGGAAAGATAAATTCATACTCGTGTACATACATCTGTGTATCTAGGACGCACAGTGTTATTGGATTTTAGTCGTTTTTTTTGGAGAGGAAGAAAAATATTTTCAGGTGGATAAGGGGAAATGGAATAGAATACCATTGTGAGCAATATCCTTCCAAAAAAATAGGGAATTTATTTCATAAAAAAATATTTTCATCTGCTATTCGAATTTTACTTACTTGCGTATGTAGATAGACAGATACTCGTACATATTTTGTAGATTGACGCTTGAAAAGAATTTCGAGTGAAATACTAATACTACTATGCGAGGGACGCGTCCTGACTACAGAGCGGTTGCCTAAAGGTCAACTAATTAGTTACGTCACCAAAACGGAACAGAAAGGCAGTTAAATAAAAAAGTTGCGAATCATTTGCCAACGCGTGTATAGGAACAGCATTTACATTGAAAGGACGATTGTTTGACAGGAAAACTTGTTCAAAATTTGTAGTAGATTTGTGTCAGGCAGTGTCTTGGTTTTGGACGAAATACCAAGGTTCAACAGGGTGCTTAAATTTTTCGGAGCGATACAAGAGCGCGGATGTAAATAGTCCTTGAACGTTTTGACAAGCCATCATGTGTTTGTGTTGTCAAAAACTTGGAAACGAACTGGATAGGCTACGTATCAGGGTTGCAATTGAACAGTTCTAGGTGGCAGATGCGGGTGGTGAAGGTGAAATGTAAAGCCCCACAGACCACACAGGTGTCAGCGTCAATTCTTCTTGTTAAAGCCAGCTTAGGTAGGTGTCTATACTAAGATCAAATATCAAATATCTTGCTACACAAACGTGGCAGAGACCTTGATACCGAACCGCATGGCCCTTTGTCGTGATTGAGAATTGCGTGCTGGACCGACGAATGGACGTGCAACGACATAGAATTCAAGAAACGACAGAAAAAAAATCGGACTGGAATCACCTTTTTAGGTAACGAACAAGGATTCGCAAATTGAACTTCCGAATGCTTGCCAATCCATAAAAGCTACTGTAAACCTTGATAGAGATAGACCGTTACTGACTCAAAATACTCGGGTCAGATAAAGACGTCTGCGTGGGCATCATTTTCCGTTCAGTGGTGACTCCACACTAACGAAAGTTGTTGAAGTCCTTCTGACAGCTAAATACAAACAATTTTTTTCATAAATCTCAAAGCCATCTCCGATAGACTGATCCTCTATCGTTTTCACTTCAAACTGCTCAACATCACCGTGATTCAATGTTATGCCTCAAAAGTGTCTAATACTGACGATGTGTTGGATACATTCTAAGGGAGCGCCATCTGTTGTTTGTTTTAAGTGCGTGAAATTTTGACGCTGGCAAGACCGACGTGCTTGAAATATTACGAAATATGTCGTGCTAAGCCTCTGCAGTAAGAAATGGAGTACTCTACACTTGAACAATGCTGCGAAGTATTGGAAAAACAATCCAAAACGAGTGCTGTGTTTTAGAAACTGCAAAAACAGTCAGTGGCTCGGGTAAGAAAAGTCATAAAAAAAGGTCATAACAATGGCATTCTGGCGACTGGTGAGGTTAGACGAAAAGAATGCTGCTGTTACCCAAAGTGTGTCAAGAATCTCAACTCGTTGCAGAGCTCAGCAACACGGATCATCGGGCGCACTTCATCAAGGGGAATATTCCATAAGGACCTGTGACAATTTTTCGACAAGGCTCAACTCACTCAAGAGTTCAATTCAAATGACCATCCCCTTCATTATGGCTGCTTTGTGTGAACCTTAAATGAGTTGGAAAATTAGGCCAATTTTAGTCCCACAATCTTTCTTTCCACGAAGCTCATTTTCGACTCGGAGGCTACGGATTTGGGGCTATAGGACTTGGGGCTCTGAAAATTTACACTTAGTTGTAGAAATGCCAATACATCCTTAAAGAGTGCCTGTTTGGTGTTGGTTTTGGAGTGGTAGCAGCCTTGGTCCCTACTCATTTGGAAGTGAATCTGGCAACATGGTCTTTTGCCCATTTTGTAGTTCGGTTCGGTTACTGTGTTATCAATCATTCCGGCGACGTGCCTTTGGTGCCACTACGCAGCTGCAATTTGACGCCGTTGAACCTTTCTTTATAGGAACCTGTTATGCACCACGATCCACAAAATATTGACGTTCTTAAGGAAATCATTCGAGTTGTACTAGTTATATTATTTTGAGCTCATGACGGGGACCTTCAGTTTAAGGCCATATCCGAAAGGCGGATTGAGAAGCTTCCTCATGACAGTTAATACTCTTGAATGGTCGTCTGCGGTGGGACCGTGAAAAACTTTTTGGTGTTTTCTGGGATTGGAACTTCGAACCACTCAGTGATCCAACGCACTAACCACTGAGTCACGGAGCCAGGGATTCGTGGTCCCATCAGTCCTTACTTTACTTAAGCTGGCAACATCGCTGCGGTGAACGGAGGGAGCTGCGGAGACATGGGAACTGATTTTTGTGGCGGCAACTGGATGACTTGGATTTAGACGGACTGTGGTTCCAGTAGGATGGTGCAACATGGCTCATCGACCGTCGAACAATCCGTCTTTATCGCATTTTGAAGTTCGATTTGGTTACTGTGTTATCAACCAATCTTAAGACGTGGCTTTGGAGACCGATGCCATTACCTTACCCGTCGATAATAGAACTTTGAATTCCTTTGGGCCTGGCGATCCAGGTCTTCTCTACTGCTGTTTGGTGTCAGGGGTACAGTGGTGAACCCGTGTCTCATCTTTCGTCAGAAATCTGGTGAAACAATAATCCAGCTCCAAAGACTCGCAAGAAATTGTTACTTGATTGCATTTTGCTTAACTGAAACCTCTTTCGGAACTCATTTTGCAGAAAGCTTGGAGAGTCCAACTTCATTTTGAATCATGTTTTGGGTTCGTTTGTATAAGATGTCGTCGATCTCAACTTAGAATATAGCCCTTATCTTCAATTTGGGGTCTCCCATGTTAGTTAGTTAGTTTGGCTTGGCTGTCCGCACGGGAGCGCAGACACACTTAGACCAATAAAGGTCCTTTGTGATACCATGGATCAAAACCAATTCGCTGCTCATGGACTAACAGAACCAACCGGAGCTTTTGATAAAGCGATAGATGCACATGACGTCTAAGGACGCTATGTCACCAAGGACTTCAAGGAAGAGGGACCCGAACATAGGAGGTGAGGGATACTTTCCTCCTCCTCCTCGTCTCTGCAGCTTCGTTTGAAAGTCGTTTGAAAAGAGGCCAAGTCTTTTGGCATGTTGGCCTATAAGGCAGTGTCCAGTGAGAACACCAACAACACAGCTGATCTGTCATCGCTTTAGTCTGACCAACTCGGCACTGCGTTTATGATCCAGCCTGGGCCAGATCTGCCTCGAGATGAGACACGATTTCCCATCTGTGGTTGGTCTTGCTAATAGCATTCAGCTTTAGTAGATGCTTACATGTGGCTAGGGGCATACCCAGGGACTGCCTATCAGACAGAATCCTTAGAGTAGTGCCTTGTCTGGCGAGTTCGTCTGCCCCGCAGTTTCCTGGAATGTCTCTATGGCCTGGCACCCAGCATAGGTGAATATTGAACTGCTCTGTCATCTCCTTAAGAGATAAACGGCAGTTGACAGCGGCCTTTGAAGTAAACGAGCACGATTCCAGAGACTTGATTGCCGCTTGGCTGTCAGTGAGAATGGTAATATCCCTGACAGATAGTACATTACACTTCAGCCAGGATAGGTCGATGCAGGAGAATCCACCTCGAAAGCCTGCCTCTTCGTTGCCGAGAGTTGAATCGAGATGTTCTCTCACTCGATCCAGAATTATATTAGCCACAGCCGGGAGAACACATGTACCCGTCCAGCTTACAGGTTTACCTTTTTGGGCACCTTACTGTGCAATGGTGACTATAACTTCATCCGAGAAAATGATGTTTTGAATTTCACCAGAATCGTAGAAGCGCCTTAACTCCTTCGCTCACTCCAATCTCATTTTTAAGGATAAAATGTATCGTCAGTGTCACAAACCCTTAGACAGCACAAGCAAGTTGAAGTTGGTTACAGTTCAATTCTGGCACCATGTATACAACATCCGCTCTGGTTTGTCAAGACTTGCCGCACAGACTGTTTCGTTCGTCAAGTAATCCTCTTTCAACATGCATCCCTCTGGAGAACCACACAGATGTTTAAGATGCAACCAAATCGGGTCCCATAACTTTACATTGTGGTACACCTGTGTCAAGAATTTCCTCCTCTCTCTCTCTATACATCCACATACAGCCCACTGAACCGAACGTAATATAAAAATATGAGGGAAACCTCTAAAGAGCTAAACAAAACAAAAGCAAATAAATCGCTCGCAATAAACATCCTTGGGACGGGCAGGAGCGCCCGTCCACAGAAGAGGGAATCCAATGATGATGCATATAATTCTAACGCAAAATCGATCTCTTTCATATCCTTCAAGGACTTACAAAACAGTACCACGTAGCAGCGCCATCATCTGATGTAATATTGTTACACGCTTACACCATCCGATTCCGTGGGATGTGAAACAAAGCCAACAACAAAAAAAAAAAACACCCAACACCCCAACAATGTAGATGCAACCAAACAGGATATCATCAGCACACCCATATAATGTAAGCGTTTTATGTTCAAAGCAATATCAGGAGAACAAGTCGAAAGCGCGGGTGCTTGCGAGGGTTTGGCTTTATTGTTATATTCAAGGATCATCATCGATACATAGAATGGATTTTCAGTTTTTTTTTCCTTTTTTTTATCCTTGTTGGTCAAGGATGAGCATCATTTTTACAGATGAATGGTTTTGCCTTGCAAAAATCTATAAAAATCTCCTTCAATACCGCATGTTGCTGTACCTAACACGGAAAGGCCTCGTATTGCAGGAGGTTTGGCAAAGGATGTCAATATAGCACAATAGCTAGGTTTTCAAGTGCCAGTTTGGTAGAAAGATACACACACACAGCAACAAATAGCTAACAAATAACAGGAGACATGTTTGAAGGGCTTTTAAGGAAATCACTTTTAAGATAGTTGAGAGAGTGTTGACGGATGAGTGACAAGTCCTGGAATGTAATCGGTTTTTCTTAAGTGGAATTGAAATGAATTTCCGAAGTAATTTTTCGGATACACCAAGCGAAAGGCAAGATGTTTTAAATCTATTTTCGAAATTGTTTCTGAAGGACACCCATTTAGCAATTAAAGGATTTTCAGAGGGCTTTGCGGTGTAGATAGATATCGTGTGGATGGATTTTGAAGGACACCTCAAAATCGATCGATGGAGAGGAGGTGTGTCAGATCTCTCCGGTGAATATAATCCCCTCCTTGGCAGACTTGAATAGGAACCGTCTTATGGCAACGCAATAAAGGCATTCATGACGACAATTGAGTGACTACTTGGGTGTCTCCCCCTCTATCCTAGAGACTTACAAGTGCGTTTGATTTGGATTTCCTGCATCTCCTTTGGACGCATCTCAAAAGAAGGCAACATCTTCCCTTAAAGTGCACTTTTTGGAGTTCTTAATAATTTACTAAGCTGTTTCCACTCCTGGGCGTTCCTCAAATATTGAATCTAGAGACAACAGAAAAAAAAGGACGACAAATATTCTGTCGAGTAGAAATGAATTCACTTTGCTGACTTCCTGGAGTACATTACTCTCCTCCAACATTTTCTCTGGAGGATATCAAAACAGAAATTACTTAAATGCATCATCATCGTAAGGAACCTCATTTTTTCTTCCTACTCCTGCTCGTGCTCGTGCTCGTACTCGTGCTCGTGCTCGTGTCCTTTTGCGCAAATAATTACATTTTCCTTCATTTTCTCGGTAATAGCCTCTGGAAAAAAGTTCATCCTACCTCACGCAGTTCTCTTGTGGCCAAGTACCGGTCGTCCTCGCCTCGTCTCAGGATACTGGTACTCCTCGTGGTTGTTCTCTTTATCCCCATCCCTCGGTGAGGGTATCTTGCCGCAGAGATTGTTAGAACAATGGAAAAAAAATGTTCCTTGCCACTATCCTGCATTTACATTCCTTAATTACACTTTCCCTGCAGCAATAAAAGTGGGAATTGTTTAAAATAAAAACAAAATGGCTGCAGAACATGAGATTTATAGAAATAAAACAAATTTACATCGTAACAGGATTACTCTTATAAAACTGAGCACGGGGCTGGAGCAGGTGGTATAATTGTGCAGACGACGAGGACGATGACTCTAGGCATCCAATTTAATGGACCGACTGTAATCTGCAGCTGAAGACATAAGCCTGGTGATGTCCTACAGGCAATGTGTTGTCTAAGATTCATAACTGAATGTGAGTGAGGTGGATGAACTGAGAGTTGGGTGTAAGGATGGCTTTCACGCGAAGTAAGTGAGGCACGAGTGGCTAAACGTGTGCGGCTTTCTGGGATGGAAGCTATTAAGTGCCTACGATAGCACTTGAAGGCTGAGTACTTCAATTAAAATTCCAAGCAGGCATTTATAGCGAAAAAAGATGAGTCGCAGCTAAGGACAATGGCAAACGTCTAACACCTTCCAGTTCGGCACGAGTCATCGAATATGAAGATTTGAGATATATTCGACGACCGTATGATACGATGTTCAATAGCACCCTGGGGCTGATTTTTTTGGTAACAGAATTGTTGATGGGAATGGGAATGGGAAGCCAAGTCCCAGAGCACTCAGGCCCATCTCGGTCCGTTGTACAACCTTTTTGGTGAGTGATTGGAAAAGCTTAGAGCTTCTTCGTTTCTCTATATGGTCCGGTGGTTGTGGATCCTGTTCCCAGGTGGACATTGAACCTGCACTGACCGCGTTAAAAGCAAACACATTGCCACTACATTGTGGCCACCACTACTGCACAATGTTGTGTCCCAACGAAACTGTCATCTGATGACGAAACGAACGGCTTCCAGAATCCTAGCTTAGTGGTCATTAAACCACTCCTGAGAATGTCAGGAAACCCAAGAGCTTTTTTGGATGGATTCCGTAGTTTCATGGTTTCTTTTGTGGATGAATTCTGTGAGAATATGAGAAACATTTCCCGTTTCGTCCACTAAAAGGCTTAGTCTGGTGAAGATGCCTTTTAAGGAGGCAAGGACAACTGACGAATTGTTAAGTCGTTCACAAGAGAAAAGGGTTTCTTTTGAGATGCAACAGTGAGGATTAATTTTAAACAGATTTGCTTGTGGGTGTCAACCCAAATAGCCTTCAACTTAAGCCGGGCCAATTCGTTAGCAGGTCTTTTGAAGAAGCTTCCGCTCACTCCACAGAAAGGTGTACGAACAGTGAATGAACGGGCTCCCAATCCGTTTAGGGTCCCTGCCTGAGACACAGCAGCCTTCCATCCCCTTCGATCCTGGCCACGCTGCTTCCAGTTTTCCAGACCAAGCGCTCTGGCATCCGCGATAGCTGGATCATTTTGCGTGGGATCCCGAAATCGGCCATCGCCATGTAGAGCTCACGGCGATGCTATCATATGCGGCTTTGAAGTCGATGAAAAGATGGTGATGGTCGTTGGTCTTTTCCAGGATTTGCCTTAATGTGAAGATTTGGTCTATCGTCGATCTGCCGGGCCGGAAGCCATACTGGTATTTGCCGATGTGTGTGTTGCAGAAGGGCTTTAGACGTCCACATATTACGTTGGACAGGATCTTATACGCGACATTTAGCAGGGATATGCCTCTGTAGTTTTTGCAGGACATAGAATCGCCTTTTTTGTAGATGGGGCATATGGAGCTGATTGTCCAGTCATCGGGCATGCTTTCATCCTCCCATACTTGCACCCTACCAAAACATCACCACCGTATTCGAAGAGCTCTACTGGCAGTAAGTAGCATCATTTTCGGCAGATTTGTTGCCTATTTTAACCTAATTTCTGTTACGAAAGCAAAGAGAAAGTCTTTAAAACCAGTCTCTGGAGGTTATCCCAACTAACTGGATCTCGGAGAAGATGAATGTAGATTTGTCACGTGTGTAACAGATCATGATGTGCCTCACACACTGGGTTATGACATATCTTCTAAGATATCGATGAGTGTAAACCAAGACTCAAAGTGATGTGAACATCGGTTACATACTTCCTTAAGGACCTGGGCCTCAACTGACAAACATCTCCAGCCAGCTCGAGCTAACTGCCTCCAGCTTCGCACGCTAAATTGGTTGAGGCCCCCTTCCACTTTCGTACGCCACCTGAGTCACGATCTTTCTCTACCGCGACATCCCTCCGGCGTGGATTCGAAGATTTTCCGGGCCGAAGCAATGGTATCCATACGCTCTACATGACCCAGTCACCTCAGGCGTTGGACCTCCACTCTTTTGGTTAAGTCGATTTCGCTGAACAGCCCATCGTTAGGTTCGTCGTTGTATCTCCTCCTCTACTCACCATCTATGCCGACGGGACCGAGAATCGCCCTCTCGTAGCTAAGAGCGACCTTATCCATGATTCTGGTCTCTAAAGCAGGACTGGGATGATTCAGGTCTTAAAAAGGGTCACTTTAGTTGACTCATTAAATATATCATTAAGGACGCTGGTAGACCCAGCAAAGGTTCCAGTGTCACCTGGAATCAAGACAAGAGTCAGAGAGCTCTGTCTTGCGACCAAATTCAAAGAGTTTTTGCATTCTCGAGCTATTTTGGAACGGATTAAAGGGTTGCCGCCTGAATGTCACTATAGGCTCAAATACTCCGACCCCTCCACCTATTCTTTACGATATAGTCGGTAGCCGTTAGGATAGCACCGAAGTGCGCTTCAAAAAGAGTGACCTGTTTCCCTAAGTCTAGTGTTGTCTCCACGAAGACACCGGCGCCAGATCCTTGATCAGTGTTGGAGCCCTCGGTTAGATTCGACTACAGCCCAGTCTAGGCTCAGACTCCAGCCGAAGCAAGTTTTGGACGCAAGGAAAGTCGACTTTAAATTTGCACAGCAGCTGAAGTGCCGGTGTCATTCGATCGGTCTTCATATTCATGCAACCAGGCTCATCGAAACTCCAATGGGAATGAATCAAAAAGCCATCTCGTCTGAGACTGTAGATTGCTTTGGTAGTACACCCCACGATATAGGTAGCAAGGGGAGGTTAGGCAAGCAGAGCGTCTAGATCAGAGCCAGGCGTATTTGGAAAAATGTTCGTGCAGCCGAGACACACTCTTCTTCGATGTGTAGTGTAAAAAGCGTTCACATACTTACGTGAGAACCTCTCTTAAGGATAACACAACGGCCCCAACCTACGTGAGAGCCCCGTCCACCAAACAACCGTCGCATAAAGAAAGGTCTTAACATAGCCATATACCCTTTGGGAGATAAGACCCATGTGCACCCTTACACTGCCAGAAGACTGACAGCACCTTTGACGTCTTCGACTTGAGATGCTTTGCCCAGAGAAATTTCCTATCTAGTATCACTCCTAGACACTTAACTTCATCGGAGATCTGGATAGTGACGCCCTTTAGCTCTGGCTAAGTCAGACGGGGCACATTCCTCCCACTCGCAAGGAGAACAACCTTAATGTTTCGAGGGATGACCGAAAGCCCACTCCTAGAGCACCATTTATCGGTTATATCTAGAGCTGTAGGCATGGCCGAGCAGAGAGTATGCAACAGAGGGTCAACCACCATGTACGATAGCAGTGGGCAGCCTCTGTTTACAAAAATACAAATAGTTGACGCAACAGACCGTATGTGGTCCAGGACCTAGTTTCTCTCGTTGTGTTGTGCGTCTTATATTTGTTCGCACAAATGGAAGAGACCTACAGCTTGGGGCCATCTCCGAAAGGCCTTTCCTTAGAAGCTTTCTCTTGGCAGTTATTACTCTTGAACCATGAAAAAACTTTTTGGTGTTTTCTCGAAATTCGAATCTCCCCCTCAGTAATCCAACGCACTAACCAGTGAACCACAGCACCGACAGCCTCTGTTTACACCCGCCACAACAGCGGCCACAATCTGGTAGTAGATGCCAGGTTTAGTGCCTTACCTAGGTCTTTCCTTACACGTGGTTGAGAAACCCACAGAAATACATCGACGAGCGCTTTGTTGCGAGCCTGAGTTCCCTTTTGAGAAGCTTTACACTGGCTTCCCAGGTGACCCACTCGATGACTCCGTCTTTAGCGAGGTTCCAATTCCCTTGTGCGCTACGAACGCTCCTAAATTTCATCAACAAACTATGATACCCGTTATAAACGTTCATTACCCTTCCTCGGTCAGTTATTTACAGCATTACCGTTAGTAAAAATGACCAAAAAAAACTTCACATACCGCCGTCAATCAAATTTAAAGCCAATGGCCTCGTATGTTGCTCAAAACCTTTTTTTTTTTTTTTTATTAATTAACCCACATTTGACGGAGTTAGTTTTTCATCTCAAATTTAACGGTTTTGCCCGCCATTTGCAGGCATTTTGCCATGTGGCTACGAGTTATAAAACGCCAGCAATTAAATATTCCATCAAATTACGTTCGCATTTGCTCTGGTGGATTATTTTATGATTGGCTTATGCCATAGCACATGGACCGCAAAGCACCTGGGTACACACTCCGTCCCAGCTCCTCCACCACTCACCACTGGGAGATATCAACATTATCGCATCACTTTTGAGGTTGATTATAATTAAAAGAACATTAAACTAATAAATAAATAATTAATTCGAACAGAAGGGATTAAATGAAGCACGTGCCACCCTCTCGAGAGCTGCTGTCATACATGGCGTATATGCAGCATCCGGTCTGAGCTTAATTAACACACGGAGACTCCACCGGAAGGGGATGCGCCCATAAGACCACCCCTTCCGCCGTATCACTTAATCACAGTCACTTGGCGCATTTACAATGTAAATTACTACATCGAAAAGCCACACCAGAGATTCCGTTACATTTATATAGTTTCTCTCCGAAGGATGCCTGGTGTAAGCCAAAAAGGATGTGCATCCAGGGACTGCCTGTCCTCCCCAGTTTGCCTTAACAAAATGAATCATTTCAAAGTTTTTAATTAAAATTCAATGAACATCGTGGAGCATTTAAAGGAACAAGATATCGGGGTGGTGGACCGGGACAGATTCCTTCAGTTGTCCGGCAAAAAAAATGCAGTTAAATTGGGTGTAAAACTAACTGGGAACGCAAAGGAAGAAAAAAGTGAGGAAACCAGAGAACGCACAAAAGCTTACAAAACGGAGATGTCCTTGGCATTTGCAGCACACTTTTTCGTGTAATTAAAATGTGAATTCCGCACTGGCTGCAATTGACAGATGAAATAAAAGGAGAAGCAAAAGACAGAGAGAATTAAAAGTTTTTTTTTTCGCTCTTATTTGATCCTTTTTACGGATTCGAATGCGCAGTGCAATGGTGGTGAAGTGGACTTTCTGTTGAAATCTGGTTGCTATAACATTCTGTTGGCATTGGTTGTGCATTTCTTTGTCATTAAAAGTTTTCACTGCAACTAACTTGAGGCGCACAGCAAGGCAAAAGGATGGGGTATCCTTCGTTGGAAGGCTAAAAGACGAGCATTGACAGACAATGGCCGTGCTTACCTGATTATAAGTTTTGAGTTCAGAAGCGTTTAAGACAAATTTTGAGGGCTTTTGGAGGGATGTTCAAGTGAAGGTTAACTGGTTTTACTTACGAGTTTCGTAAAGAATCGATGGCAGATAGATGGATTCGTAAAACTGGAAATAATCGCCATAAAAGAGGGTACAAAAGGAAAGGATTTGACGCTTCAAAGCGAAGACATATTTCCTTCAAAGCAACTAACGCCTGTCTGCCTTACTTGGATAGGAAGCCTTGGTATAATTTTCTCTTTGTGCTCCTTGCATATAAGTTGAGACTGAGTCCTTTCTTAGGAATAAGTATCTGCTGCGAGCTGTGACTGGACATTCGCGTAAAATGTTAGCGGCAGTCTTCTGCTCTTCAAATTTGCTGCGGTAACTCGGAAACTAAAACTGCGCTAGGACTTAGGGAAGCCATACTATGATTAGCTAAACCCTATGGTCATGCCTCAATTCTGAACCGATGAACTATGTATATCGAGACTTTGGACGGAAACGGACTACATCGTCCCAAACAGTAATCGGAGATTTTCTATCAGAATTCCTAGCAGTGAGGAGAAGGATGCAGGAATAGTCTGCAACGGAAATGAACTGGCTATCTATGCTGACAAATCCAAAATGGACGTAGATACTGGTGCTGTTGTCTACTTCGAGTCTCGAGTTCAGACTTGAGAACGATTGAAGTGTTTTTCAAGCCGAAGTTTCTGCCTTAAAACAAGCTGCGGACATGATTAGCGAGGGAAATATCTCTGAGAAAACAGCAACTCAGCATCTACGTTAGCAGTCAAGCAGCCATTAAAGCATTACAGTCCAATTCTGTGAGCACCAAGCTCGTAAAAAAAAGGCTGGACGATAGCTCAGTGGCCAACAAGGTGAGCCTCTGCTGGGTACTTGGGTACAACATGGATATCCCAGGTAACGTTAAAGCGGATGAACTAGCTAGGGCTGGGTCACATTTTAGCGCCTCTCAGAAGATAGCAGGTGTTGGTATCGATTAGATTCATGCCCTCTACCCAAATCGTTATGGCCAGTCTATGACAAAAAGAGATCCGCAGATCTCATGGAACTCAGACGCAGGAATATTCGTATAGCTGTCGATGTCGTGACAGGATACTGTGTGATGGACAATCATGCAGCACGGCTAGGACAACCCCACAACGACTTCTGTAGGAATTGCAGGGACGAAGTGGAAATGGAATTTATTCACCACTTGCTGTGTGATTGTCCAGCACTAGCCACCAAATGGAAAGACACTCTTGGGAGCTACTTCCCTGCTGAGCTGGATGATCTAAGAAAAATTGAGCTGAGCAAACTCCTGAGACTTACACATATACATAGCTGGATGGCTTCGTTCAGCCGTCGATAGTGAAATTTAGGTTTTCAAGGCTCTAATATTGGGCACAATGGACTCATCGTTAGTCTAAGTGAGCCGTTGACAGGGTAAAGTTGGCGGGATCCTTTCCCGTTTCTATCTATGTTCTTGTTGTCCTACTTAGAGTCTTAACGTAAGGACTACCAAATGGATTTCAACGGTTTTTGGTTTCTTAGAGTCTTACAGGCTTACAGCTAGATCGAGTTAGATTTGATTGCCCAAAAGGATTAGGTCACGAAAGAACCTGAGAATGCTTTTTGGATATAAGTTGTAGGTTTCACAAGGCACAAAATGTAGGCGGCAGTCAGTCTCTTGCTCTCCAAGCAAATTTTGTCGAACTCTGTGAGAAGTGTACCCATTTTATTGAAACGAGTCCATTAAGAGTCCTTACTTGCCTGCGGAGTCCCTGTGATCGGGAACCTAACTTGGAACAATCTTCCTTTGAACTGCTAGCTCTATGCAAGCCTATGCCTAAAGTAAAGAAGGAGCAGAGAGCTTTTACAGCTGCTTGACTATCAGACAGAATCCTAATTCTGTCTTCAGGGAGGTTAACTCTGATGCATTCCCTGCTGTAGTTATGCTTACGAGCTTGAGCTTTAGGAGCCATTCTTTCCCTTACCTGCTTTGGAAATGGAGACTGCGTAGATTTTTCACCAAATTCATAGCCAGATCTAAGCGAACAACTAAGAGTGAAGTTAGAACTTCTATTCGACATTATAACAGAGTAGTGCATATGCCGTCCTCTCTGGAAGGCTAACATAGTCCACTTAATTGTTTCCGAAGCATAAATGGTACCTCGATCCTCGAATTGGAAACGATAAGTTGATGATGTCTAGAAGTGAGCCAAGAGTGAATTAGTTCTGAACCAGGATTGAAGCTGTAAATTTAGTTTTAGGGAAGGAGTTTGTAGACTTTTGCTGTTGTCCGGAGGCCTTCAATGCTTTCATAGACGTGGAAGTCCATTTTTCTTAGTGATCTCCTGAAATCAATATTACTGTCGCTAAGGGCAGCTCAACATTCATTTTTCTTGGGATAAGCTCTCTTTTCCACGTCATGACTTATGAACTTTTTATAAAACCTGCCACTCAAAATTAACTTTCACCAACGGGGAGTAAACTTGGGTTTTAACCAATAAGCTTCTCCAGCCAGTGCATGTGAAGTTGGCTGAAGTTCTCTTCGGCTTTCCACGCCATCCAATATGTGGTCATCCATCTGGAATGGATTCAAAAATTCCTCGGCCCGGAGTGTTGCTATTCATTCGGTCTCATTGACCCAAGCATCTGAGGCGCTAAGGGCTCAATTTTCCATCCAACAATTCATGATTGAATCTTCTCCTTCATCGTCCTATCGTCAACCTAAACAGGACCATAGGTCTATCGAAGAATTTTCATCTCTCATTCGGCTTGGGCAAAGTCCACGTCTTTGCGCTAGCGTAGCAACACTGGGATGATGAGAGCTTGGTATTGGCCTGCTCCTCAATTGCCTTCTTATCAACAGTGATGTAAAAATGATTCTCCCTTTGATCTCCACGCTCAAATTGTTGGCAGAATCTACTGCGGAGCGTAGGTAGACAAATTCCTTGACATCTTCGAGGTCATTGCTATCTATCGTCGCAATGCTAGCGAAGACACCAGTCACTTCTCGCCCGGGACGTCAACATCGTTCGCCTTGTCCCGAAGTGGCCAAGTCATGACTTTCGTGGTAGTTTTTCCGTAAAAGACTAAAAAAAAAACGCATATGACTCCGACTCTACCTATTTAAAGCCTCTGGTGGCATTGGAGGTCTCGTTGAGCAGCGACCACTTTCCATCATCATATTGCATAAGCGAGTACGAATGCCGAAGGAATTGATGGCGTCTATTTATATCAATCAATTTGATATTTTCGGATATCCCCAGGATTCAACTACCGAATTTCAAGGCCTAAAACCGCACTGAAAGCTACCAATCAGTTCGTCGAATCTCGCATATTATCCTAGACAGGATCCTACAGCCTGTGTTTGGTAGATTACTACTTGACTCTAAGCTGATGCAGATGAGGCGATTATATTTCTTGTTGACCGGGCATATATTGCTGCGATTACAATCGCTCGACATGCTTTCATCTGGCAAAATCGCACAGATAAGCTCGTGCATACTCCCTACGAAACCATTTCCCGCAGCCCTAAAGACGTAGTTGGTCTGTTAGAACATTTAAGCCGGATCCCTTATTAGATTTAAGCTTCGATATCGTTGACTTGTCTTCGGTTCGGTTGGGTGGATGGAGTAATTATACATCCTCGACGTGAAGCCTATCGGGCTTCCTTGCAGCGAAATCTAGATTTCGGCATTTAAAAATCACCAGAAGTAGTTGCATCGGCTGGGACGCATTCTTTGCTCAGCACCTCTTTATCTCCTTGACCATCAGCTGCCCATGTTCCTATTCCTTCCTTCTGAGATCGTGTTTTTCGTCCCTTCTTTCCTGCCCGTAAAGCTGACGAGCAGTTCCCTTCCCTTCCAGTAGGGCCGCTCTCAAGGCTTCAGTGTTGCCAGCGTATCAGTCCACATTCAACACGAAGGTAGAGGTTTCCTGCAGGTGATGAAGTTATGATTTTCCTTGATGGCTTCCTGACAGAGCTTCTACTTTTCCTCTACGCTTGGTGTCGTTGCTTAAAAATTTGTCCAGAAGGCATCCAATCGGCAAATGCTCTAAGAGTTGTTTGCAATTTTAACCTCTCAAAACTGAAACTCCTCGCGATCATTTTTCCGAACCTAGCATCATTTGATATTCGCATCCTTACCTTCGCTGATGCCACGTTATGTTCCAATTTAGGGTTTGCACCACGGAATGTATGCTCAACCAGTACATTTGAGGAGTGTCTCCCGTCAATCTCAATACTATTAGTCTGGCTAATGATGACTGTTTGAAGCCTTTCTACGTCACATTGATTGGCACATGTGTATTAGTTGCAGCTTCTGACCCGCATTGGCACAAATCTAAGAGAAGACCAATGAAGTGTTCGCCTTTCGGCAAACTGATGTGTTTATTCCTTAAAATCGGATGAACCTGGGCAAGACACTCGTTGTCACAAGGCATGTGCAAAGGCAGAGGGTACCCTGTTCAACAAGTCTATCCAGGTGACCGGCTATGCTGATAATTAAGGGCGGGCCACTATGTAGACCCTTTTTCTTATATCGTGGCGAGTACAGGACGATAAAGTGGTTCAGTGGTTCCAATAGATGACAACATGCAAACGCTCTCTCCAGCTTAGGACAAAAGTGTGTCAAACTATAGGACCGTGCTAGGAAGACTCACTGAATTCCAGCAGGCAGGCCTGAAACGTCAAATAGAACCAAACATGCACTGACTTGGTCTACAACACAAAGATGTTGTATCAGCTGGCAACATCTTAATTTCCTTCTGACAAAGCTTAATTGTCCTCCAAACCATCACCATACTCGCATATCCTTACAACTTCCTTTCCCTCAGCCTGATTGATAGGAATAATTTCCATAATGCTTCACAGCACCACTGTTACCCTTGGACACCTGGTCACCATTGTCCACCACCACCCATCCACCCCTCCCAGGACACCCCTGGCAAATGTTGATTACCACAACATTATGTAAATGGCCAAACAAACTTATGTACAAACTTTCTGAGGCCAAATATGCCCGCAAAACTCTCTATCAAATGAAATTCATTTTAATATTATTCATCCCCAAAGTCAACAAAAGCCTTTACACCGCCTGCCTCCCGGCCTTGCAGCTCCAGCATAAAGTTACCACAACAAGAACCAACAGCAACCATCACCACCACCTCACAGCAACAAGACAGTAAAAAACAAAAAACAAAAATCCAAAAAAAAACCTCAAAACAACAACAAAGACTCATCTAACTTTTGTAAATATTTGCGAATCCGAAACGGTCCGCAGAGCTAACCTAAAAGCTTTCTCTGTTTATACACATCAATTAAAATTATTATTTGGCGGTTGGACGGACCGAAAAGTCGAGAACAACAGACAAAGTTTACCAACTTACGTAATGCAGCACACTTTGTTGTTTTTTTTGCTTTATTTGCAAAAGTATTAAAAAAAAAAAGAAAACTTTACAAAAACTATTTACGATGACCTCGATGCTTCACAGGACGGTGTAGAGCAGCCTTGTTGCCAGCATGGGGTCCGTGGTTACCAGGGTGAACACCATGTACAGCATGAGTAGCAGCAACCTTATTGGAGTGATGAGCAGATCCTCCCGGGGAATGATGAACTGGGGCGTGAGCTCCATGACTGCGAGCCACACGTGTTGCTGGCCGTCCATGTACACCTAGACCATGATGTACGGCCGAATGCTTTTGTAGGGCAGCAGCCTTTTTCGCTTGAGTCTTTCCGGGATGTGGATTCCCTGTGACGGTGGCTATTACTGCTACCAAAACCACAAAAAGGAAGACCTGCAAGGAGAATACGCAGATTTAGATGTGTAATCCGAGATCGAAGGCAAAACGAAGGGAACTTGATAGCTTGTAACGAGTACTCGTGGATGTATCTTACCAACTTGAACATGATGTGTGAATATCGCAAGGCCTGGAAGTGAACTAAATAGCTTGTCGTCGATGACACTCACTTTTATACGCAGCCAAACACGTGTGTAGTCCGCAAAGAGAGATCTATAAGATGAAACAACACACACACGTACGTCTTTAATGGCTGCCATGCATAACAAGCCCTGGAGAGCGAGCAGGCCAAAACCAGTGAGACAGTGCGTTTGAGCCATTAAAACTGAGTACATAACGAGTGTTGTATGGAGTCTCGAGCTATTATACCTGACCTAGGTAATGACTCTTTTTATTGACCTTAAATTTTTTTTTTTTTTTTTGTTTTTTTGGAAAATATTTGCCCGTCCATTAAGAAACGACGGGATAAACGCTACTCGTGGCTTCTAATGAATATATAAAAGCATGTAGCGTGGCCTGATGAGAATGAAGTGCTGACTTTGATCACTTGCCGTTGTTCTGAGTTATCTAGATGATAAATCCGTAACACGACGAGGTAGTTTGAGCAATGAATCCATGAGATAAGCGAGAGACTTTCTTCGAGGAATTCTAGCGATAATGGCAGGCAGATGTGTGGTTTAAATTAAGAATGAAATGGGGAAACAGTCTGTCATGCAAGTACGAGTGTGTTCAGTGGGACAGGAAGTATCTTTTGGGGGACTTCTCGGACTGTAGCTTTGATATGCAACGCGAAGTTGGTTTAACTCACCATTTGGGGGCGAAATTCGGAGAGCGAAGGTTATTTTTCAAGTGTTTTGCAAAAAAAAAGGAAGACTGGAAGAGCAAATCTGAGGCCTGGAGTCAGATCTTCGGATTTGTAAACTTTGGTTATGTTTAGGGCTATTTTCTTGGACATATGGTCAACCGGCATTGATGTCATTTAATTGGTTGCAAATTCAAGATTTTCGAAACCAGACAAATGGTTCTATAATCAGCTCTAGAAATACATGCCAGACGGGTTTCCATCCACGAATCAACAGACTTTTTGAAACATCTCATCACAACTGAATCGTCATCGTGATGGGGGACCTGAATGCAAAGGTAGGTGACGACAATGAAGGGCTCAGACATGTGATCGGGAAGCACGGCCTCGGCGACCGTAATGACAATGGTGAAAGATTTGTTGATTTCTGCAACACCAATCGCCTAGTCATTGGAGGCACCATGTTTGAGCATAAAACCTGCCACAAAATCAGCTGGGTGTCAACTGACAGACATTCATCGTCCAACCAAATTGACCACTTGGCGATCAGTCGACGTTTTAGAAGCTGTCTTTTAGACGTGCGAAACAGACGAGGAGCCGACATGGGATTGGTACGAGATCATCACCTTATGGTAGCTACTGTCCAGTTACGTACTGCATCTGTTCTAAGACTCCGCAATATCACCCGAATGCCCAGGTATAACGTCGACCGGCTAAAGATCCCCTCAGTACGCCAACAATTAAGGGATCACTTTTCGCTAGGAGTGGGAGCAATCAGCAGCTCATTGCCGACAACCATTCAAGAACATTGGAACGCTGTGAAAAATGTTTTCACTTCTGGAGCGGAATGTATTGTTGGTAGATGGCAGGCAAGGCATAGCACTTGGCTTACCGAGGAAACCTGGAGACGGATTGAAGAACGCAAGCTCGTATTGTAGATACCCCAGCAGTAGGGAGGAACGAGCTAGAGTCCCTGTATCGAAGGAAAATGAGAAAAGTGCAGCGCAGCGTACGTCGTGACAAGCGTAATTACATCAACGCCCTGGCCACAGAAGCAGAGGAAGCAGCGAGCAGGTCCGATAACAGAACTGTTTATAGAATCACCAAAGAGCTGACAGGTGGTCATCGCTCCAGCCAATCCAGCCGGATGAGGATCAGCTCAAGCGATGGAAGGAGCATTTTGCTGCGGTCCTGAACCGTGTAGTCGCCAATGATATGCACCCAAATCAAACTGAGCTGCCCGATGGCAACAATTTCCCGAATCCGCTCCTCCACTCCCAATAAAGATGAGATCGCCACCGCAATTAACGCGCTAAAGAACAACAAGGCAGTAGGACTTGATGGAATTCCCGCAGAGATTCTGCGAGCCGCTCCAACAACATCAGCAGAGCTTTTGTATCCTCTTGTAGAGAGAGCCTGGGAGGCAGAAACTTTCCCCGATGAGTGGAAGAAGGGAATGATTGTCAAGGTCCCCCAAAAAAGGTAGTCTTTTGGAGTGGGAAAACTGGAGAGGAATTTGCGTTCTTCCCGCAGTTGCTAAGATAATAGCCAAGATAGTTCTAGAGCGAATAAAAGAACATCTGGAAGACACACTCGATGCCGAACAAGCAGGTTTCCGCTCTGGATCCTCCTGTGTCGAACCACATCAACACCCTGCGGATCATAATTGAACAGTGCGTTGCATACCGGTCACCACTTCACTTGCTGTTCATAGATTTTGAAAAGGCGTTCGACAGTGTCAACACGCAGTTTATCTGGCTTGCCTTGCGCAGGAGAGGTATACCCGATAAACTAATAGCTATTATCAAAGCAACTTATGATGGGTCTAAGTGCCACGTTTTGCATAAAGGAAAGCTGTCAGAGGAATTCGAGATCCAAAGTGGGGTTCGACAAGGTTGCATTCTATCGCCGATACTTTTTTTGTTGGTGATTAGCGATGTGCTTCGTGCAGCCTTGTCTACTGGAAGCGGAGGAATTCGTTGGACTCTTTCAACTCAACTTAAGCATCTTGACTACGCTGACGACGTTTGTCTACTCTCTCACAGGATTATGGATCTGCACCAAATGACAGCAAGTGTGGAGAGGGAGGCAAATGTCGTGGGGTTGAAGATTAACACTGCCAAAACCAAAACTATCAATCTCGGCACTTCCTCAACAACTCAAGTTAACATTGCTGGACAACCGGTAGAGAAAGTAGAGAACTTCTTATATCTTGGGAGTATGGTCTCGACCGAAGGCGGAACCGAACAGGATATTGTCAACCGAATCGGCAAAGCAAAGTCTGCGTTTGGAATGTTGTCCAAGATATGGCGAAGCAATGCAATCAGCTTAAACACCAAGCTGCGACTGTTCCGTTCTAATGTTGAATCCGTGCTGTTGTATGGGTGTGTCGTCGCTACAGTATGGGAACAGGAATAGCTCCTCGATTCCAATCCCAGGATGAGACAGTGTCATGTGTTGAAAATTAGTTCCTTGGCGAATGTGCTATTGTCTCATTCTGTACGCTTGGAATGGCGTCTTTCGTCGACAATTGTCTTTAAATGGAGTGATCATTGGAGCCAGAATTGTATTTAAGGGATTATCAAGCGATTTCGACGACTCCACTGAATGGTGGCACTGTCACCTATAAAATCTATCGTGCCACCTGTTGGTTGCAGTTTAGGGTATTCTCAGACCAGAGCTCTCTGTACAGTTTGGTTTTCCTCAAAATGTCAACGATCTGGATTGGATCTCCTCGACATGGTAGATTTCCAGACAGATTACTCTACTGCTTGTCAGTGCCCCACAAGTCATTAAGACAAGTAAAGCAAACATTGCCATACTCAAGAACGTTTTAGTATTATCCTGCGTCTGCATAATGGGCGTCCTTAGAACAACTTCTACAGTTGCATTGGAAGCTATGCTCCACCTTCTTCCCGTTGACATAGTTGAGAAACTGATGGCGACAAAAAGAGCCTCACGGCTTAGGAGATCTATTGTTCTTTAAATAGACAGTCAAGCCACGATAAAAGCCGAAAGTTGGTTAACGAGTTCCCTGCCAGAAGCGACGTATCCCTGTGCTGGGTTAAAGGCGATAGGAACGTTCTGTGCAATTGAAAGTAGGCGCGCTAGCTAAGGAGGGTGTCGATCGCAATCTTACTGGTAGTGGGAAGGGACCGCTAGCCCGTATGAAATCAATAAAGTTCCATCCGTATGGCAAACAGCAGGTGGCTTAACATCAGTACGTGTCTCTCTTCTAAACAAATCTAGCGAAACCTAGATTGCAAGCAAACTAGGAGTAGAAAAAATTTGGGAAATGGAGTAGGAGCCTTCACGAGACATTGTTTTATAGGCAGACATGCCAGGAGGCTGGGTGCTCCTTTCAACGATTTCTGTAGACAGGAAGAAACTATGACCCACTTTCTATGCACATCTCCTGTCTTACCAACTCTGAAAATGAAAACCCTTGTTGAATACTTCTTCGAATATCTTAGTAATCCAGGCAGACTCGACTTTAACACGATCACATTACCTTACGGCATGGGTTCATACCGGAACTGGTTACGCACAATCTAGGCGGCCAATTTAAGTCTTCGAAACGCGAAATCAATCGTCCAGGAAATTGCACATGCAATAATTGTTTTACGACTTGTCCAACTCCCTCCTGCTGGAAATGAACATTATTCAAGTCCAGTTTTTCAATTTTTTTGTTCCGTCGCGCAATCCATTAACTGTGACGTAAGCCGGGAACGTAAAAATCACACCCAGCAAACTCTCACTCGTTGTGGATGAAGAGGTTGTTCGTCAATCACTCGCGGGTTCTCGGTACCCCAGAACTGACAGTTCTGCTTATTAACGAAGCCTTGCAGATGGGAATGGACTTCATCGCTCAGGATGGTTTTCTTTTAAAAATCATCATTACCTGCCCGTATTCCTAACACCCAATCATCAAACGCACAGCGTTGTCCATGGTCCGCCGGCTTCAATTTTTAAGCTCAACTTTGTGCAAAATGCCTTGTAGGCTGCGAACGTGCTTTGATGGACAAACCTCGGTTTTCAGCGACACTGTGTTACAGCAGCAATGTTTTTGACTGATCTGGCCTTACGAACACGAGGTGGAGTCTTCACATCAGTCACCTAGCCGCTTGACTCAAATTTATTGACCAGGTTCACAATAGCTGGGCGAATAAATGCTTCATAACGACGACACAATGTACGAACTTTACAAAATGTCTCCGTGAAATTTTTACCATTTTTGCAGTGAATTTCCACAATTTCTATGCGTTGCTCACGTGTATATCGTTCAATTTTCTGAAACTCTTAATTTTTTGCTTGACAGCTGTCAAAAAATGACAGATTTCTGTTTGAAAAGTCAAAAATTCCGCGAAACTTAAAATGAAAGTTTTTGAATGAAAACCCTCTAGTACCGATCACATTACAGCCCATTTAGGTTGCAGTATCACCTAAAGGGAGGAGTTACGATGAGTTTATTATACCGAAATGACTTTTTTATTACAGACATTGAACTGCATTAATGCATATCTGTCACTATGAAGTGACAACAAACATAAGTAAGACTATTTTCTCGTTTGCAAATTTCAAACCTGAAGAGCTAAAAACGTTGTCGTATCTTTCAATTTAAAAATGTGCAAATGAGTAATAGTTTCTTAGCTTGTCAGCGACACTGTTAACAAAACCGGCTTACATAATGGCTTGTCACGTTATAATTTGAATTTTTTTTCTTACAATTTCGGTCGCGTGGTCAGTTCAAAAACTCATTCATAGATCTGCATCGGTTTTTTATTTAAATATTCTACCGCTACAAGTCGCCACATCACAAACACATGCTCACTCTTATGTGTCACAACCACTTTGTAATAAAAAATTTGATTTACTCGCTATTTACTTGTTTAAGTGCTCGTCATTTCCTCGAGTTTTAATGCGAAGCAGATATTTGACGTCAAGCAGAACATATTAATGAGATGGTGTTTATGAAACAAGGTGTTTATGGATACTTGCGTTTATGATCCTGATCTTTATATCAACGAATTTGAATTGAACAACAGAATTCTTTACATCGATCAGTACATACATACCTCGGTAGTGAGTGAAGAACAAATTCTATCTCTCTGGGCAACTTGTAGTCAGGGTAAACGTTATTAGGCTATTTGAAGACAAACACATGGATTAATTGAGTTTAAGTGTTTATTGATTTTTTTATTAAATACATACTGAAGCTGAAGAAGCGATTTAAGGAATGTGGACTCGTAAATTATATAAAAGTGAAAAAAAAATTCGAAATCGCTTCGAAATTAGCATAAACACAGCACGCATTTAACTGAGGTCATAGGCTCTAAATTGCGATGTAATTACGCCCTGATATTTGATATCTATGAATTCGGCACATGTTTCAACGGAATATTCCTCATGTAAAACAGAAGTTTGACAGGTTGTCTTGTCAGACAAGGCAATCGCACCGCCCTCTGATCTGTCAAATCGGCTCTTGTGAACTTGTATTCATGAAGGGTGTGTGTTTTTAAGAGTGTCCGGTGTAAAAATGCACAGAATTGGCTTTTGATCGAAAAAATGCATTATTGGAAAGATAATTGCTTATCATTTAGCATTTAAAGAGGGTTTCGGACTTACATATGTCTGAGCTCTGGCAAGTACAAAGCGCATTCTGTTAGTCCAACCACTTGACGTATATCCGCAATAACTCACCAAATATTGTGTTTAAAAGCTTTAATCATCGCTAGTTTATCCACGTTAACAAGCTTATCCAAGATCTTCGCGCAAAATTGTTCATCTAATAGACAGACAGAGTTCCAATTTTTACAATCGATGACGAATCGATAAATTTGGATCTTCTTGTACGCTCTCGCTTATAGCGTCGATATTCTCCGCAGTACGCACATTCCTTTGACAATTTGGTGTTATGGCATGATTTAGAGAGCGTGTGATCCGAAATCTATCAACACCTCGGATGTACGACAAAATTCCGCCAATCGATGATCGATTTTCATAGTAAATTTGGACAATTTCGTAGCGTTTTTAAAGTGTTAGTCTACTAGTGTTTGTGGTGATTCACCAGACTATAGTGGACATAAGTGTCAGAAAGATCTGGCAGAATGACAGCTGTTTTGACAAGCTTTGTTGTGATGCAAATAAGTCCAACTGCCAACCTCTTAAGTCTGCAGACGGTTCTGCTTTTGCACCTACATATTTGCTGTGCTGCTTATTTAGCTTGTGATGCAAGTGCATCGCGCTTGTGTCTCTTTAAAATACGCTGCGCTTCCTTACCTCACTCGCCACACGGTCACCGTCACCGACGATTCAGAGGGAAACCTTTCAAAAATTCGAACAAACCACACCATCCGCTCCCATCTGTCAAAATGACACCATTTCTTCGAGGTACGAATTTCTGAAATTTTTTAAGGAAATCTCTCGCAAAATGACAAGAAGCTGCTTCTCTGCCACAACGCATAAATTGCAGCTAGCATAAGTCAAACGTCAACTGGCAATCAGCTTGGCAAAATAAGTACTTTGCATACCTAACCCTCAGTTGCATTATCCATACCAAACTGACAGAGTTCCTCGTATGTAGCAAGCTAATAAACTGGGTCTTAAATACGTCGCATAACAATAACACTGCGCCAGCAAAAAATAGCTTTGCATACCCGCAATAAATTGCGACAGGTCACGTTCACAAAATCACTGCTTGTCATCGCTTATAAGTGTCAATTTATAATTCTTATATCAAAGTGACATTGGTAAGCGTATAGATAAAAGGCTCAATTTTCTTAATGAAAAATATACAAGTTCTTATTAGAGGACACTCGAGTATGTACAAATGTACATGGAACATTCGATGTCTATCACTTGCTTCCAATCAAATTGTTGAATAAATTTAATGAAATCAATGACAGTCAGTGAAACCTTTGAGCGTGTCCATTAATTGACTGACAAATGGACTTGAATATTCCAAAAGTTTTTCTCTATATACCTTCACGTCGCTGTCAATTTTCATCGATGTCATATTTTCTTTTTTAATTTTATATGATTGATACATTGGCCAGTATATTCCATTCGGTGCTTGTTGACATTTGTAACTTACACTCAGTGAATACGTACAATTTCTGCAGTTTTCGAAATGCTTTAAAAATGTTTTGCTTGACATTGAAGGGGTCTTTAGACTTTCCATTTAATTTCTAGAAAAAAATGGGAAAGGACCCCTCCTATTCCTTGCACTTTTGCCCCGCTAAACTAGATTCCAGCATTTTATCGCGAAGAGGACTCCGGCCTTATGTGTACGTCTCGTTCGAATTTACAAGTTGCATCACATTTCGTAGTCATTCCTGTCAGCGCTGCACCTTCATGATGATTGCCATGCTCCTACTACACCTCATCCTTCTTCCGTGTGCAGCATCTGCCTAAAGTTGAGTAGACATCAAGTATCTGTTGCTACTCTTCGAAAGATGCTAGTTACTCTCAAAGCTTTGATTCTGCAAGCTGCCTGCATTTTCCTTCTGCAGAATTGGATTCCTATACTTGGGACTTAAAGAGAATTATGAGCACCGAGACTCTAGTTATCAACAGACTTCTCCCGTCTAGTTGTAATGAGTCCATAGTTTCCTTAAAATGGGCAAGCACTCCAGCTCTTATCGACCAGCTTTATCCAAAGTTCCATGAGGATCAGGACTGAATGATGTAAAATATTTTTGATCAGTGTCGAACCCGTTCTATCTACCTCATTGAGCTTCTCATTACCGAAGTCCCGCATAAATCCCGAGGCTCAACGGAGATTGATGTGATCTTAGAGCTTAATCACTGCACGGAAGGTGCCATTTCCCGTTGCTCGACTGTCTAAATGAATATCTACATTCCTTCGGGAAAATATTATGAAAGGCAGTTAACCTCAATGATGACTAAGACTAGCGCTTGGAGCACGCAGTCCTAGTTTGGAAGCCGTAGTGACCGGAAAATGGTTGGTTCTTGAGTTTATGTCGTTTTCTCTCACTTCAATCTTCTTGGAGAGGAATTTTATCGAGAAACTATGTGGCGCTTGATAATCCGTTTGCCCAGCCAGATTTGCCCAACCTTTGAAGCTGTAGTTGGATTGCCGAAGGCGTAAAACATTACCGCTGTTTCTTTTTGTGTGCAGGCTCATTGTTTGCGCTCAGAGAGGTTTCTTATGACACTTCTTTCTCCTAAGCTTTGTTATCGTTGGATAGGTATTTTTGAATTAGTAACTTCTTCAGTAATCCGCCACCAAGCCAAGCGGATGTATGGTGGGATAGGCTTTAGGAATCTTGTAACAGAAACTCAGTTCTCTAGACCATGTTGCCTAGCATCCACGGTCCTTTGGTTTTAAAATGGAGGTTTTGTCCTAGTCGATAGACGGATGACTTTTAGTTTGTCGATAGCATGTATTTCCTTTGGTCTCTTAACTGTCTTAAGAGCCTCCATCAAAGCACGCTTGGGCCTCACGATGATGTCAATAGCGTCTGCACAGATCAGAAGTTGAACGAGTTTGTTAAGGATAGTGCCCTCAGTGTTACCCGTAGCACTATATCGTGTTTCAGCACCAGATTGACAATATGTGTCTCAAGGTTGGATATACATGAGAACTTACCAACTCATATGGTAAGAGCCTGACTATATCCGACATAAAAACAACCTCGCTTGCGTTAGAAGCCGTTCAGTTAACTTTCGAAATACCACTTAATTGACACAATCTAAACCGGATTCCTTAATGCCATTGTACGTCCTTTATCCGATGGTTTTGCATTCATTCCTCGATCCAGCCTAAAACATACCAACTAGACCCCTCCCTCCATGACCTTGCCAGCCAAAAAAAAAAAAACATCCTAATTGCAAAGCCTTTCTAAAATTGCCATTTAACCATCGGATTTCCCAGTGGACACTATTTACCCCGCAGTAACACGTTCCAACGAAATCACCAAAGCAATCAGAACAAAGTAAATTCTCATTTGAAATTTTTCGCACACACACAAAAACCGAAAAACCGTCCAAAGACCTTTATAAAAAGGTCTCTCTTTCATCTACCACACCCGCCATCATGAATACCAATTACGCTCCTCGCTGATATGAAAATCATATTAATTCCGACCAAAAGCACTTGCATTGACTTCAAAACCAATTCAATGGGATGGCCGTGTTCCTGAAACGGGACGGGAGCCTATAAAAAATGTCCTTATTAAATTATCCACTCGTTATCGTTGTGCATTATTTTGCGAAATAAAAATGACGACAAAAAAAAGAACACCCTGCACTCTCCAGAGAGTTGGTCTGCGCCATCTTTTTTTTCCCCACCAAGTCGATTGGAACATGGCCAACTCTCCACCACGCTGTAGTTAATTTTAACGTTAAGGCTTTTTTTTTTCTGTCGCATCCATACCACAGCACAGATACACATTCCTTTCAGCACAGAAATTAATAGGAACTAATTTTTGCGTCGGCTTTGTTGTGGTCCTATTTTTCATTAACAAACATCCCATCTTCTCCTTCCATTACAGAATGAATCTTATTGCGGCCGTTAGCGTTTTACTGGTGACCATTTTGGCGTTCCAGACGACAATGATTAATGGTGCCAAGAGCTTGGCAGAGTACAAACAAAACTCATCGCCCAAGGAGCATTTGGCAGTAAAGGCACCACCACCACCACCGCTGCCATCAGCAGTAGCTTCTAATTCTGGTGATGTCCTCCATCGCATTGGTCGTGGAGCGAAATCATCTAATCAAGGATCGGAGACTGGCGTTGGTAAGCGGGGAAAAAATAGTAAAAAACTTAACAAAAGCACGCACTTAGAAAATCCTAACGCACCAGCTACATCTGCACAAAGCATGTCCTCGGATCCAAACAGTCAGCCACAGCAACATGAGCAAAAGCAATCATCTGCACACCTGTCATCTGTCGCACACCAACACAACAATAAGCCTAAACAAAGGCAAATGCTCAAGTCACAGCAGCATCAGACACACGTCAAACGTGGTGGCGGTACCGCCAAGGCAGTGGCCGAAAAGAAGTCAGAGGAACAGAAACGTAAGTAGTCGTGGGGGATAGGGGACGCCGATGGGTGTGCGGGACAAGGACTAAAAGGTTTTTGATGTTTTCAACGTATACACGTGCATTTGTTTTTTTTTTGTTCTTTTACAAATTATTGTCATAGAATGTCTTGTTTATTTTTTGTTTCTTTTGCATACGGAAGGTGGGGGTAGAAATATGAATGCCTGCTTGTTCATCAATCAATCCATTAGCATGCCATTAGCACAATACCTCCACAGTATGTTGTTTTTTTTTTATAAAAATTTTTATTCAAAAATCGCGTTTAGATGTGCCAATTTAAAGCGCGTCGGAAATCAGAAAAACGAAATGAACTGTCAATGTCAAACCGAAGTTCAAAAACGTTACTGTTGTTCTTGTCAAGCGGTGTCGCGTAAGGGCAGGGATCACTCCAGAGCAGGGATCGAACTTCTAACCCCAAAAAAGCCAAAGTTCCAAATACCTAGCAGAAATCTGGTCCACTTTTCATTTTCACTGACTAAATTGATGCCAAGCCAAATAGGCGGTGTTGCGTTATATTCCGTTCCGTTTATATGTAGTTCACGATACGCCAGTGAAATTTTGAAGTATTTAAACAATTGCGGGTACAACGACGTCATCAGGAATGCCCATGACTTGTTCCTCCGTCAGAAAGCCACTGCCGAGGACATTTCGACTTGTCTCCTTCAGCGCTTGACACAATCCCACGAAATCCACGATTTCCTCACGTTTCACCAGGTTATTTATTTCATACAGAATTGGAAGATCCTCTCTCTTGGCTGGTTTGGGAGGGTGAGGATATCCTCATCACGTAGGCTACCATTTAGGCCCGTTGTAGATCAGATAAGGCATTAAGAGGAAACAGGTTTTATCCCCGGATTTCGGCAAGGAGATGCGCTGTCCTAGTGCGTAGGACAGAGTAATCACAGAAGACACTATCGACAGCAAATCCATCCAGCTGCTGGGATACGGAGAAGACATCGACAAATTTGATCGCTGCCAGCTGTAGAGGAGGCTTGATGAACAGGCAAAATGAGTTGGTCTTAAAGTGAACGAGGGCGAAACCAAGTTTATAACAAAACGTCATCTGCCCACCGTCTAGGACAAAACTTCACTTTTAATGACTTTAACTTCGAGCTAGTTAAGGAGTTTACCTTGGAGGGAACATCACCTCTATAAATGAAACATTAGTGGAGACTTACCCTTGGAAACCATTGCCTTTTGGGTTTGGCAACAAAATTGAGGCCAAAACTCCTTATTTAGAAGACGAAATGTATGCTCTATAGCACGCTTACCCTGCCAGTTCTGTTGTACAATGCCGAGTGCTGGACGATAAGCAGGATAGCAGAAGGATTTTAAGAGCTTTTGAGCGAAAATTTTTCGTCGAATTTTTTTATGTCCGCTAGGTGGGCGTTTAGTACTTGGTCATCTTAGACCCTACGCTTGCTTTCAAAGAACGCTTTGAGACCAATATCTTAGGGGCAACCAGCACGCACTGGCAGTGTCGTAGACGTAGAATGTTCAGCAGTACCTGAGGACCATTTAAGCTCTAAAATGCTCCACTGGATTTACACTGGCATAGTCAGACCGTACCTTGTATGTGGTGCAGTTGCATGCTGGTGAAAGGGCGAAATTCCTCAAACGCAAGCTCGGCGAAGTGCAACACCTTTCCTGTGCCTGCATTGCTGGCGGAGAGGAACTCCGACTGCCGCAATGAAAGGTCTTCTGAGCCTTCCTGCCTTGTATCTCTTCATCGATTTCGTGATCGGAAAACAGTATTCCACATTGAGCGGGCGTTGATCTTTGTCGAATTACGCAGAGAAGGTGTGTCTGAAGAGCTTCTCAGCCTACTCCACGTGTTCGGGATGAGGCGTCGGATATCATGCGAATGGAACTTGAGCGCAGATTCCGATGCTCTTTTCAGGAGCGTTCGCAATGGAGAAACGGCAAATGGGCTGGGCTTGAACCAGCTAGTACTGTATTCTATACAGACGTGTCTCTGAGCGATGGGCTCTCGGGAGCAGGCATCTATTCGAAGAAAGCGAGTGTGGACAAGGCTAATTCACTAGGTACACATACTACGGTCTTTCAGTCTGAAGTCTATACTCCGTCATCTCGAGATACCGGGTAACGAAAGAACAGATACTCTTGTCAGGGATGGGTCAATGATCCCCTTCGTGGGTCCTCAGCCTTCAATAGACTGCAGCTTGGCATTCTTTGAAGAAACGCTTGATGAGCTGCAACTAAAACAGCATCTCTACTATTGGCGACATCTTGGCACATGCCGGCAGACGAAGATGTGGATCAACGCACCTAGTGCGGGCAGAGCCAGGTTCCTGCTTAATTTACCCAAAAGTAACTTGAGAACTATTACAGGGCTCATCACCGGTTTTACTTTCGTTAACGAACAACTATTGGACTAAGGAGCCCAGACCTTTGTGAGATGTATCTGGAAGTGGACGAAGCCGTCACATATTTCCTGTGCGACTGTCCTGCTTTTACACAAATCTTTCAAAACCGAGTTAACGCGATTGGCAGAGCGCTTGGTTTTCACAACTGTAAGCAGCATGACCGGCAGAGCATTTTCAGCGGTAGCCCGTTAAGTAAGTAAGCAATTTCGTTCTTTGGTATACTGCAGTGACCAGGCACTCAAAGCAGGTTGACCTGGGAGGAATTTGCTAAGAAATTAAGTTTTTCCTTGCATTCCTTCACCAATTTCGAGTTGGTTCTTGGGCTTGATAGTACCATTAAGGCTGCTGGATTATCCGAGCAGATGTTAATGCCTCGGGTTTCAGTACCGAGTAGTAGTTCCGCGCCCTTAAGTGTAGCAAAAGTCTCTGCGTGAAAGACAGTCATGAACTGTTGCCGATGGACTGTGTGATAGAGGTGGATCCCCATCGATGTGTGATCCATCCGTGTACACTTCTATTGGATCCTTGTTTGAAACGGCAGTGCCCTGCTGCTATTCCTCGCGTTTGGAGAGTCGAACTGTATTGCTTGTGTCGAAATAAAATTCCTTACTAAAAAGGCGCTCAGATTAGGAGTCCAGAGTCCGCCTTCAATTTCTTCCGTCCTATTGTGGGACAACCATTTAAATGTCCTAAGATCTTGAGTCTAAGAGCACCCAGTCCAGCAGATCTTTCCACCTCTAGTCCTATAGTTCATGATCCGGTAATTCCTAGGCGAGCCATACGTTGGATATTCGATGGTAGTGACAGGGTGTACGTCCTCTCTATTATCGGCCACCATCCCACTCCATAGAGTAGGATGGGGCTAACAATGCAAATGTTGCTTCGATTTCAAACCCACACCTTACCAAAAGCCCTACGGCATATCCGGCCCAGCCCATTTGGCTCTCGTGATTCTGTTTTCTAGATTTCGTTGCCAAGTTTACATGTTATCCAGGATGACCCCAAGAGAACGAGATCTTTTCCCCGCAGTCAAGGACGGCTAGATAAAAACGAAAAGGACTGTTTAATAACGAGGGTATCTTTAGTGTGGGTTTCACGAAATTTCCGTCGCCCATGGGAATGAATGTGGATCTGGGATCACTCCTACTTAATAATCCTTTACACGGCTTATTGCGCATAGCCCTTCCTCTGTTGAAAATAGCCTATGGCCTGCGGCTTTCCCACTAACCTTTCGCTATTTATAGCCTCATTAGTATTGTAATTCAAATCCTTTACCTCTTTCAATTTTCCACCTTACCTACAACTCACAGACCCAAATCAAGCCTTAACCTCAAAACTTTTCCCCATTAACGCTTCGCTTAAGGCATTTTCAATGTACCCAGTCCTTAAAAAAAGAAAAGACCGTTCATACCCAGCGCACTGCATTCATTTCATTCTCGAAAATGCCAACTTGACGTGTCCCATAACACGAGTTCATCCCTCGAAAGCCTTTAGCTTTCGACTCTACGTGAGTGACATTTCTCGTTTCGTAAAACGCCCTCTGGAGGGTATCCCTGTCGCGAGTCAAAAAATTCTGTTTACTCAAAAATGCATTTCATTCAAAATTAATTCATCACAAACAAAAAAAAAGCACAGAATTAACACAAAGAAAAAAGGATTAAATCCGGGGATTCAAAAGGCCAAAAGGACGGATTCCCATCCGTCCGACGTCGCCGCTGGCATCGGCCTGGTTTTGTCCTTTTTTTGTGCCTTTTTTGCCAAAAAGTTCAGCTGTCCCGACTGGACACATAATAATACAAAATGTAATTTAATAATAATGAAAGCATACTCGCGAGCCTATTGTTTGCGTCGTCAGGGCTGTTCCCTTCGCCAGTTAGCTCAACGATTCGAGGCCGATTTTCGTTGTTGTCCTGGTTTTATAGCACCGTTGTTATTGTAGGCCGATGTCTGTTGTTGTCGTCGCGTAATTAACCGTCAGTGATTCGAGAATGTTTTCAGAGTTTTTCTCTGCGGTGTGTTCGCATTTCGTTTTTGTTTTATTTTGGTTGGTTCGTATGCCGTGCCGTGGGTTAAGTCCTGTGAACTCTATTTGTCAGTTAAAGTCCTTTTATCCTTTTTTTGTGTAAATGGATGTGTGTGAGAAGCTTTACCATAAATTACAGTCAATTCCATTGTGGCTGAGTACGGCATATAAATTGGATGAGTCATGGGATGGTAGGCAGATGTTCAGCTTCGCCCAGTCCTCAATGGTGGTGTCTCTCAACGGACGTACTATATTCGAGACAGGAGATCCTAATTGAAGGGTTGGATGTGGGCGGGTACACAGCACAGGAGTTTATTTGTTTAACAGAATAGTTAAAGTTTTAGGTACACAAATGGATGAAAACTCGAATAAAACAAAAACAGAGAGAGTGTGAGGGTGTGTAGTGAAAAATATGGGTTTTTCGTAAAGGATTTAAAAGGGTCCTTAAACAGAGAGCCTGAAGAATAAATATTGTGTTGAATCCGCAAATAGAAATCTGCTATGATAGTTAAGACTAAATAAAATATTTATAAGCAAATAAATACAAAACAAATATGCTGGGCCAACTTTAATAACTTGGCGAACCCTTCGTCGCAAACCTCACCACACAGTGGCTATAAAGCAAGGAAATCCTAACAAGGTTTGCCATTCAGCACTTAGACTTCATATGGTCCATTGTACTACTAAGGAGCAACACCTTTCTGCAGTTGTTGAGGAAACTTAGATTTCATTCGTTTCTCTTTTGTGCTTGGTGGCTGCGATTGCTGTTCCCCTAGCGGGGTTTGAACTTACACCGGTCAGGTCACAAGCAGTACCTACTACTCCGTGTCCACCTTATTTACCCGAGATCGTTAGTAGAGTACTGCCATGGAGAGCATTGTAATTGCCTGGACTGTTTCACTAAACAAGCGTCTCAGCTGCTAAGAGCAGATCAAAGTTCGAAATCCAACTTCGAAAATTCATGGCTGCAAAGAATCTACTACAGAAGCGGCTTATATAAGAAAGGACGTTGCCAATACTTCTCTGCATTATTAAGGACTGTGAAGGTAGCTGAAGTAACTCTTCTGAGAATACTCCAGAAACTTTTGTCGCTTTCCTGGTAGTCTAGAAACAATGACATCATGTTCCACCTCCGCAAATATACCAGAACGATGTCTGAGAGTGAACCCACTTTCACTAGGAGAAGAGTAATGCCCCGATAATATATTGGAGTGACCTTAGATTCTAGATTGAGTTGGAAAGCATTGACGACCTTATTTAGAAAGCCTACAGAAGTAAGCCCTAAAGTCAGGATGAACCAGTGCTTGAAACTTTAGGGTCCACATCTCAACACCCTCCAACAACGAGATCATCACCGCGATGACAACATTTAAAACAAACAGGGCTTGATGGCATTCTCGCAGAGCTTTACAATACCTTCCCCAACAGCGTCTGGAAGAAAGGCTTGAAAGGGAAATAATTATCAACTCCCATAAAAAAAGCATCGTAGCTGAGTATGCATCCCACAGTCAGCGAAATAAACGCTGGAATTGCCTTTGAACGCGACAAGAAACATCTGGAACACACTGTCCACAGTTCGTAAGCAGGCTGTTCCGTTCCTACTGCGTTTACCTTGCGGACTATCATTTTTCCTTTTTTTTTTTAATCCAAACAGTCATCTGGTGCCACAAGTGATGCAAACCGGATAAATTAGCCGGATGATAAAAGTGATAGCAATCAAGACAAGGAAAGATGGTGCGACTTGTCACGTGCTCTTCTACTCCAAGACTGTTGAAAGCTTTGGGATTAGAAAGGGGGAACCAACAAGGCTGTATTCTATCTCCACTACTATTTCGAGTGGTTAACAGCGAATTTTTTCAGTGCGCTGTATCAATACAAAGTAGTGGAATTGCATAGATCCCTACAACCTCGGCTACGGCGAAGATGTTGTTTGGACGTTGCCGATTGCCTAAGATCTGAAGACGCATTTTCGTAAACTTAAATACAAATCCGCGAATATGGTTGCGGCACCCATATTGTTACCAGATAGTTGCAAACGTGCTTCAAGTTTTCTTGCATCTTAAATCAAGAGTTTGACAGAAAAATGTGTCAGGAACGCATAGATGCCAGAAGGCAAAGTAACTTTCAAAATATTCAGCTGCCTTGTCGGGGCAGGAGGACTTAAAGAGGTTCTGCAAAGTTCCCAGATGAGACATCGAACTAAAGGCTGACGTTTAAGCTGCGTTTCCTCAGACGATGATACGGATCCGGGCACAATGCTCATCTGTGAAGACTCCTTCGGTTCACTCTCCGCCTTGCTCGTGAAAATGGACTGGAAGGATGTTTTATCTGGTACCCTCAATATCTCTCTCAAGTCTGAAGGTTGATTGTAGTGCTGCAATTGATTGTCTGTCTCAAGAAACTCCTGCTGAACGAGCACCAGAAGTGGCGCACTCCGATGGGCCTCTGACTAAGAGCCATAAAAGAAGGAGAAAGAAGAAGGCTTCATTCACGCGGCACAAAGATGCCCAACCAGTTAATGGCGTCCAGTCAGCAATCTACCGTCTTGCTGTGCAAGGTTTAAGCCGACTATTCTTACGTCCAGCACTGGCTTCGGCCAGAGTCTGACCCTGGACTGGGCTGTAGTCGAATCTTCACGAAGGGCTTGCTCAAGACTTTAACTCATTCGAAAACAGTTCGAGAATGCAAGAACTCTTTGAATTTGGTCGCAAGACTGAACCCTTCGACTCTTGTGTGGGTCCCAGGTCACACTCGGATTGAGGGAAATGGGTTCTCCGATGAGATTGCTCAGCAAAGCTCAGAGGATGTTTTCTCAGGACCTAAACCTGCGTTGGGACTTCCCGCGTCCTTAGTCAGGGCCTCCATTGAAGATTGGGTTTCTCACGAACACAATTCTGTGTGACACGGCTCTTCATGATGCAGGTGGACTAAACGATTGCTCCCGAGTGCTTTCTTTTTGTTTCTCAGCAGAAAGCTCTGCATCACTGAAGTGCCCTCTCGGCTTTCTCCGGAAGTCGGAGAAATTCCAGTACAATAGGTAATACTGGGTCCTGATCCCTGGTAGTACAACGGACCAGTTGCGTCTGAGTACTTCAATGGTGTATTCATTAACCCGGCAAAAAGAAGTGGCGGTAGATTGGCCACATCCTGCAAAATCGGTGATAGCTGCATAGCTCACTAGGCAATGAAATGTCCCCAAGAGGAAGTCGTCTGTCAAAAACTTGGCGCAGAACAATTGAAGAGCAACACATTTACCAGAAACCGTACACTGTGATGCGTGTTAGATATACCCTACGACCCATAAGGACTTAACTACTAAATCATGTGGAATGACGCGTTCTACTGCGTCGTAGAGCATCCACCACATCACCTAACCTAACCTAGCTTGCTGAATGCACTACAAGTACAAGCTTACTAGCCCATTGCCTAAGTTTTATTACTAAAAGCACTGTAGAGTTTGATTTACTTTTAAATTGTATTTTTCTATGACAAATACTTTTGACCCACCCTGTACAATTTACCTCCACCTTTTTAACTACAAAAAGGATCAATTTCCTTTCTCTCTCACTCCATGATGGGTGCAAATATTTTACATTATTTAACATTTTCGATCCATCATTTATGGATGAAATCATTCTTTGACCAAACAAGAGAAAAAAAAACACAACATGAAAACCTCCTTCCATTTCATACACATACGCACACTTGGGTACATATGTACATCCAACTCGGGATAAAAATCCTTGCCCCAAAGCCATGCAAACAACAACCTTCTCCTCCCGGAAATCTCATTCAGGCCAACAACGAACGAAAGATTGGAAAATATCGTCGAGCATGGGTATGATAGAAATGAAAGGAAGGAGGTGGAAGGCTACTTCGTAGCTTTTATCAGGATTTTCCTAGCTGAGATAATGCGTTCAGGAGGACAACTCAAACGCCAGACGCAGGGCAGGACGATACTCGGTACAGAGTAAGACTTGACTGACATATGGATGAAGCGGGTTGGGTATTGCTGGGTACGCTAGGTTGATGTTTTATTAATAAGGAATTTTTGACGATGGTCTTCCCGGGGGAAGTCCCACAAATGAATTTGGCTACGTATACGTATGAGTGTGTGTGGGGTTTTTGTTTGCCTCACTTAGAAATTGGATATTTTCTCCATTGGATTGCTCCGTGCGTATGTAAGCAAGCAGTAGATGTAGACTCGGAGTCGTCCTTCTACCCGATGGGTTTCATTTATTCTTCATTTACTATAATGGCCTGTGTGATTTTTTTTTTGTTGTTGTTCTCTCTCTAGCTAGCAGGCTTAGTGTAGAAAAAGTGTCCCAATAAAGGAGCAATAAAATGATGTGGAATAGCCTTTGCGAATTGGGAATGAAATCAAGTGAAATTAATATGACGCAAGTCGTTTGTGTCCGTTTTTCTTTCTTTTCTTTTTTTTGGTGTGATTAGGTTCTTGACGCTTGGATTAGATATCAATGAGTAAAAAGATGTAGATTGGATTATGCGTAATTTTTTTCTTTCGAAGTGATGAAGAACGTTAATGGAAATCTAGATTCATGGTCGACCTTTTGCGGTGGAACTACATACGTCAAAAATGACAGGTGTTGCGAAGCGTCAAACTATCAAAACGTCTTCTGTCTCTACTTTTGCTCTCAGACTTAAACACATTTGCCTACTCACACGAAACTTACAACACTTGACACACATTGCATTTAATTCTCCCTGACTAAGCTTGAATGCAGTCGGAGAGACTTTTTGATAGCTTCAAGATTTTTTGCTAATTTTTGCATGGTTTTATTCAAAAAAAACACAGCGTTTTGCCACCACTTAGGAGAATGCGTTTTGATCTGTCATATTTGACAGATCGTATGTTTTTCCTTGGGAAGTAAGATACCGAAGGCGATTGACTGGTTTAATTGGATACATCTCCACCTGTCTGAAAAGAATCCCTTTTGATGCATCACATTTGACAGCTTCGTTCATTTTTACTTGACAAGTAAGCGACCGAAGTCGATTGACTGGTTTAATTGCCGATTGGTCACATTTCTGAAGCTAACTGCTCCAAATTTTGCATATCTGCTTTTATGAAGCGATGCAAATACAAAATCAAACTTCCATGACGCACTGAACTCCATCAGTATTCCGGAATCTTTGGCCGCTGATTCAAGAGGAAATATTCACGTTATTTTCTATTACATTGCGAGAAATTTCTTGTCTTACATTTTGAACTCCTGACTGACTTTTTTTGTTTCATTTTTTCATTACAGAGTCCACTTGCCGCTATGCAAAGAGCGCTTGGACCGAATGCGATAATAAAACTAACTCCCGATCAAGGACCTTAACATTGAAAAAGGGTGAAGCCAACTGCCTTCAAACGAGGACTATTCAGAAGAAATGCAAGAAAGGTTAGTATTTTTTCGTTTCTTTTTCAACACAATCAGTTGTGAGAGCATTTCGAATAATTATATGCAGTGGATCACGGTTAAACTTTGACAGGAGATAGTGGTTATGTTGAAAATGCCCGCGATGTTAATATGTGACAGATGGGTTCTGTCATAGCTGTCACATAACCGTGGAAAACTGCGCATCGAAATTGTGAATTATAAAACCTCCTGCCCTGTTCGCCAAGCGATGGACGACATAAGCGTCCTACCAAGAGCCGAATTTGGCGAACTATCACGAAATTTTAGAACCAAACCAGTTACTAATCGAGCAGGACCTGTACGTTGTCGCAACACTTGGTGGATCGACAATATTGCCACTGTTGCGAAAAGCTTGCATGAAATCCGTATCCGCCGACTTTTTCCTCATTCACGAGAAATTCGAATTTACGCGACCTGAACTGGTCGAATTTTGTTGAAAGACTTAGGTTCTTATCCATACAAGCCAGTTGAATGGCTCAAGAGCAAAACCCCCAAGACCGCAGTATACTTCGGACGTTTGCTGACTGACCCCAAGAGCATTGGCAAAGGGAGTCCAATTTTAATAAAAGAATTATTTTCTCTGATGAGGCCAATTTTTAGCTAGTTGGACGTGTAAATAATCAGAATTGTTTGATGTGGTACAGGACCAATCTACTACAATTATAGGAATTCCTCTACATCCGCAATGTTTGGTGTGGATGTCGTGTTGTAATCGATACGTCTTCCAAAATAAAGGATGCAAGCTGGTAACTGTCAAGGGCGAAAGTTGTCGAGAGCTGACAATTCATTTTTTGGTCCGAATTAGATGACAACCTGTGGTTATAACAAGACCGTGATCCGTAGCACAGTAAATGAAACAATGGCATTATTAAGGGAATGGTTCGTGAAGAGTCTATGTCACGATCATGCGACTTAAAGCATTTGTACTTTTTTTCTTTGAAACTGCATTAAGCCTCTGTTCTGATCGATAAACCAGCAACAATTTGCGATCCAGCCCCAAAATTGGACTGACAGGGTGCTGTTTTTTTTAATAAATAAAGCAACCAAATCTCAGAAGCAATCAGACTCTGCCAAATCCACTGTACAGGGTGGTTTTTAAGAGGGTCCGTCAGATAATAGATTTGAATAAAAATATACGACATTGGCTTTCGATCTAAAAAATATTTTTTTTGGAAAAGTAATTCTTTCTCACTTAACATCTAAAGATGATGATCATCATCATGAGCACCGTGACTGCCAATTACCATCCTGACCGTCCAGTTTTAGGCCACTTTTCAAGCATCTAGGGCCAAATATCCGCAATAAATCGTCGTATATTGTGTTCCAAACGGTCAATCGTTGATGGTTTATCCCCTTAAATAAGCTTATCCCTACAGGAAATAATTGAGCGGTATTCGATCACAAGATCTTAGTGGCCAAACTCTAACCGAACTTTTTTTTTGCGACCGTATTTTCTTCCGAACGCACTGGTGTCATTGTTGTTGACCTAACGTCATGCAGTGCGAAATATATCCACAACACGACAGCACGTTGGGTTTATAAAATTGACAGCGCGTTGGGTTCATAAATAAGTTTATGCAACTGAACAATGATTTCGGAAATAATATTCCACGATTTGGTAATGTTGTTGCGGTAAAAATCTATCCATGATGAATTGTAAGACTTTACTGAAAACATTGAAAAACATTGACGCTTAGAAAAATGACAGCTAGTTTGACAGTTTGGTCTAAGTTGATCTTTCAATACAAATCGCCATTTATTCCTTGACAATCTTACTATTCATGGTCGCCGTAGCTTAATCGTTACTGCGTACGACTGCTGAGCTTGAAGTTCAGGTTTGAATCACGGTAACCACAAGAAAAAAGGTTTCACCTGTCACAAATGATTGACGTCTTATGTCAAACAGAAATAACCATTCCTCACAACAAAGGCGGTTACTTGACTGACTCTACACCAAATATTCTATCGTGTCGTTTCATAACGAAAAGGAACAAATTAAATTCGTAGTTTAAGGGCCCAACTGCAGTTCCAAGTCAGGCCTTAGTCCTTTAGCTGTACTATAGTACTGAGTTTGACGGCAATTGCTGGTTCATTTAGTCCTTTTATTCAATGACGGAACTGATGGACCTAGATGCACCCTTTGGGGTAAAATTTCATGCATACCGACAAAAGTGAGAGAAATTTTTAGCCACATCAAAAGAGTTTTGACCTCAGAATCGCTTAGAATATCATTTTTGGTTCTTTCATGAATCCTTCTAATTTAAACTCTGGTTAATCCATCCAGATTCCACGCGGTTTTACTCAAGTATTTTGTAAGTTTTTCCTCCACTACTCATCTTCAAAAAGGACACTATTCCAAGCAAACTATATCACGCTCCCTCTTTAGTTAGCATCAACTGTTCAAAGACCATGAGTACACCCAAGTGGATAGCATCCTTCCTCGTAAGTATTTCAATTGACCATGCTTGACAAGAAGGATTTCTACTTCAATGGCTTTGCATAGAATAATAACCACGAAAAGCCGCATCTCAACAAGTTTCCTCCTTTAAACCCAAATTAACCTTCACATAAACTTTTCTCATAATATCAAACCCATCATGCAAAAGTTCATCCATAACTTCCGTGTTATGCTATGAATCCTCGTTCAAACATACTCCTCCATGGTGCATGGAATATGAGTAAGCGAAAAATCCTTTCGTGTGCTCTCTGGTGCAAGGAAAGTGAAACATGCATTTTACTAAGTGCAATCCTGCAAAAGTAATGACCTTCCAAAAACAACGGAAATTGCTCCGGAGAAAGATGCTCATAGCCAAGGACTCTGTGTCACACGGTGATGCCATTAAGTAAGCACTCTAATGCGACCAACCAAGCCTGTGTTCTGTATACTGTGGCTCCTTTTCTTTTTTTTTTTTCTTTTAATTTCATCGTCCCAGTGGAAGAGGAATAGTCCTAGCACATCATGCTGGGGCTCCTTCCAAAAAGTTTAAGCCTCGAGAATCATATTTACGTAACGCGTCCGTCCGTACAAAAGAGCTATGAAAACAAAACTTTTTTTTTGTGAAAAGTAAAAGGGGGGCTTAAAACAAAATATGTGTGCCAGGAAGTGTGCCATTTTTACAGGAAATAACCACATATAAGCACCCATCAGCATGAGCGGCTGACAAAAAGGAAAAGCCAAACCAAACTCGCTCAGCAGGACGTGAAAATGAAAACGTGAAAAGTGAAAGAGTGAAAACTTAAAACTTAAAAAAAAAAAGGAAACCCAGCTCCAACAGCAACATTTTCTAGGATCCTACTGCTTCAGTAAGTCAGCAGCCAACAGGAATTACCCTGGAGGATATGCGGCCATGTATAGCGTAGGTAAAGTCTCACTTCCTGCAGCGAGAAGGAAGCAAGTTACTGCCGCGACTATGAGGCATTTTTTTTTTTTTTTCATTTAGATTTGCAATGTTTGTCAGCTGGAGCGTGGAGATACTTACCCCTGCACCACCACACAGGCACGATGACAACGATGCCGAGAATTGTCGGAACAATAGCTTGTGCATGCTTGTGCTGCTAATGCCGGCTCAAATGGTCCGTGTATGTGTGCATTTATGATGATTCCCGTTGCGCTGATAATGAGGATGTTCTGCTGCGGCAGGAGTCTCTCTCTCTCTCTCACTGCCACGAACTACCGTCATTTGCATCCTCTACGTGTCCTTTTGTTCGGGGCTCTACTTGCAAGGATCCACTTTCGTTCGGGTTTAATTAGAAACGATTTGCACATGAAATTTAATTGCACTCTACTTTTGGCATCGTGCTGGTGCTACTGTGCCTGCCTGTTCTCCATGAGAAACTATTTCGAGCCACGGTGTTGGGAATCCTTGCTGCATGTCGAGTTAATGCTCTGCTTTTGTGTTTCAAATTGGGCGTTGATTATCTTGTGTGTGCTGGATTCGAAAACGGTCTTTAAGCTGAGTGCATGTGAAAATTTCGTGCATTAACGTGGCAGAATAATGACTGCTCTTGTACCTGTGGATGCTAGGAGTATTGGTTCCATAAAGTGGACTAATGGTTGTTTCTGGTTGTGGAACTTTAATCTTCAATTGATTGTGGGTGTTGCGTTTGGGCACCAATGTTTCGAAAAGCTGCCGGGTAAGAGGCTTAAATTGCAAATTAGAATCCTATAGAAGGCTGAGGAGTTCCACTAATGCTTTTTGAATTTTTGATTGGAGATGTGATCATATTTCTGCTGAGTAATAGGGGGAAAAGGGAGTTTCAATTAGTTTTTGCTGCAAAGAGTGCTTAGACTCTGTCATGTCAGGTTTGGGTAGATAATACAGATTAGCCCCATAGGGAACATGAACGAAAGTCAGTCTAATTGACATTTTGGCTTTTGACAGCTCGAACCAGTGTAGACAGATGTCATTCACAACTGAAAGGTAGGCTCCAGCAAGGTGTTGAATTTTGTAATTTGCCGAGCACGTCTCACAAGCAACACGAACAAGAACAAATGAACAGTATTGATGTAGATAGATAGATGCAAGGAAAGGTTCATCAAAGCTTAGCCACTGCAGTTTCACACGAAACCTTCTGTGCCATCACTAAAATTGCCCAAAACAGGATTTGCATCCCAGGGACTATTAGAAAGCTCAGAAAACTTGTTAGGTTAGGTAAGGTTTGTTTGTTGTTTGTTGCGGGGAGAAGTTCTCCATGCCGCACTCAGGTCAATGTTGACCCATTGTGTTACCCATTAGGGGAAGAAAAATCGTCCCTTACTTGGTGCAACCCTATATTTATATACACTGCTTGATTTCTGTATTACCTGTCTTACGGTCCATTAAATAAATACACACTACCTTGTGGATTTGATGAATTTCATCAGAATTTCCGTTGGAATACTGGAGAGTTCCTCTAGGTCACTGGAGAAGTGTTTCCCTAGGACCTTGTATCTTGAATGTTGGAGGCCGGGGCAGTGTTGTAGAAAGTGGGTTGTATCCTCAATCGCATCCTCATCGCCACAGCGTCTGCGGTGCTCCTCTTCCGTCAAACGCAGTTTTTCATATGATACCGCAGAGTGTTGTGCCCTGTGATGATACCCACGGGGGTAGAAATGGATTTCCGGTCTTTCCGAACTAGTCTCTCGGTTCTAGCTTTATCAAAAGTGGGCCATAGATAATGCAGGTTTCTATAGAGTTCCAAGTTTGTCTCTCTCGTGGCTTTTTTTCCCTGCTTTAAGCTTAAGTGTACAAGGCGGGATTCTCACGGATGGGTCTATCAATTAAGTGGTCGATGCCGACCTCTTGCCAGCTCATCAGCCTTCTCATTACCTAGTATTCCTTCATGTCCAGAAACCCAGCAGAGTTCAACCATGTGCTGCGTACCTTATGTTATTCGCGACAACATATCACAAGCTTCGATTTTGTTTCTGAAAACCTGCTAAGTATCGCTACCAAGGACATACCCAGTAGGAGTACAGGGCATTCCTCTAAAATGCGTAGGTATGTACGTAGGTTTCGTTGCTTTCGAGGCAAAGATTGCATTTTGCTTCCATTAAGAGGCCCAAACGATGTAAGGGTTTTTTTTTAAATAGCAGGACAAGTTACGGTTCTCATCAAGATGGTTTCGGTCAAGGTTTAAGACAAACTGAGGATCATCGAATTAATGCGATAGTGTCCTGCTGTGTTTTTTTTTTTTCATTTTTAGTCGAGTAGCTAGATCCTAATTCGATAGCTTTGAGGTGAGCTTTGGGCAAGTATGCAGGTATAGACTTTCTGAAATTCGTTCAAGGAAAGGTTAAGAGTGGGCGCAGATTGTTGCTGTACTCACTTACTCAACAGGCTACCGATGTATAGAATCTCCGCCTTCAATACTCTTGGGTTCTGTGCAAATTGTTTACAGCTCTTTAGACTAAGCCGCCTAGATCGTTTGGTTCTTAAAATTGGGGTTCGATGTTCCTGGACAGCCCGGGGTTGGTATTCAAATATCCTCTTCAATGGAGCGTTGGTATCCATTCGCTCTATGTAACCGAGTCAATGCATCCGTCAAGCCTTGGATTTGTTGACTACATCCACCTCTTGGAACAGCTCTTGGAACAGCTCGCAGATTTGATGATTCTGCCTCCTACTCCATTTGATCTCCTTGCATTCAGGAACAAAATATCCGACGAAAGGTTTTTCTCTCGAAAGAACCCAAAATTTGCAACATGTCTGCTTATATGTAGTTTAGCACTCGGCTCCGTATAATGTGACGGGAAGGATCATCGTCCTGCAGGGAAGTTTTGAGACTACACAGTTGTTTTGCCAAACCGAAGTATCAACAGTGGTTCAATGTCCTTAGGATTGACAGCAACCAGACGCCTTTTTTTTGGCAACACATGTGTACATGGTTGGTAAAGTATTGTGGTTTCAGCTACCTGTTTAATTTGAGTGCGGCATTGGCTCTACTGGTCATTGGTATTGTGACAGATTGTAACCGACTCAAACTATCTCCCACTTTCTAACTCCACAAGGTGATATCCTACAAGCTATCCTACATCTCTTTTCTTATCGCTGTTTCTATATTATGACGGTCACCGGCGGTTCACTCACTTTTCTTGAAATTTTATTATTTGCAGCGGTAATGGTCTCTCATGGTTTTCCTTGCAGTTAACCTCTTCCGGTTTCGTAGCGTGGGCAATGACAAATGACATGCCTCACATCTTTGACTCTCTCCGAGCAGATTGGGCAGCTTTAGGTATCTTCCCCGAAACGATGTACATTGGTATCCATTGAGTGTCCAAGGAAATAGTGAGCCTTGTCCTTGTGGATACCATTTGATGATACATGTGGATATTGTTCTGTCTAGGTGTGTAAATCTTTTGACGCAAGTATTTCGAAAGGCATCATTCCGCTGCCACATTTGTAGTTGTGTTTCCCATAAAGCACATCTACCCTTCTTTTATAGATTTTAACGTCTTGTTAGAAGCAATCACCTTGTTTGGCATTGTACGCGTCAATGCCGTGTAACCTTGGCGCCTTGTCAGCTGCGTCCTGCAGATTTCGATGAAAGTTTAGTTATGCATCTCTAAAGTTGAATTTATCTCCGGCTGGCTAACTACAGTAAGGACATACATATAATACTGTCCTGCTGATTTCCCGTTAAATGTTACACTAGTTGCGGTCCCATACATACGCGTCAGCATCAATGCTAATGTGTTCCACATCCAACTAAATCCACTAAATCCCACTAAATCTAACAATTTTGGAGGACCTTGGGATCACCAACTTAAGAACAATGTAGTACACTGCATTTCGCAGGTGGGTCCCGGAGCTTTTGCTTCGTTCTGTCCTCCGTTTTATAGAGTAACACTGCTTCTAAAGCAGTCTACAGAAATGTGTACCTCGACACGTTTTTTTTTTTGTCCTGAGTGCTCGCAGAATAGATGACTAGTTGGTCGTATTGAAGATATTTTTGGTTTCCAGCGTGATGACAGCGCAGTACTTCCTCGTTTCATCTCTCCATTGAGTTCCTTCCACGGCATTCCTCGCTGTGCCAACTACTTCCTCGATCACGCCAATCGTCTACCGAGCTTTTTGACAAGAGCCCTCTTACATTCTCGAGTACTATCTCCAGCCTATCGCTTCACTCTAGAATTTTTCCCATCATATCAGGCATCCGAAGCCGCCTATACTATGAGTGATCTTGTGGTGGTTTATTTTCTTTTGCGAGCAGAACCACTCTTTCCACCTTCCACTGATCCGGAGATACTGCTTCCCTCAGTGATGCACAGTATTGCGCTCTCGGGCCCGACGCGCTTTCTGGTTCCCAATTTGTTTACAGGCTTGCAGGACTTCTGCAGGAAAAAGTGGAGAATTAGTTGTATTCTTTTGTCTCTTTCCTTATTTTTAAGTGCGTCTTGCGGTTGGTGTTGCGGGCGTGGGTGGATATCCTTAATCGCCCTAAAATTCCTTCAGAACGACTTTATACACGTTGTTCCAAGGGTTATTGTCAGCTTCATTGTAGAGATCCTTCCATTCATGGGTGTAAGTAACAGAGCAACGATTTCTTTTTGTATTCGCCACTATCATTCCCAGTTTCTAGGCAAGTGCACACCATTTCAGATAGTCAGCTCGGGCGGAAAAAGTGTGCAACTCCACTGTCGACGACCTGGTGCAGTCCGCCTTAAGAATTCTTGTTTCGTGTATGTCTGCTTTTATTTTTTGAGAAGAGGATCCTTCTGTTCCCCTGCACAAGCTCCCACTTTTGTGGAAACATCTGACTTCTTCTCTCCTTTCGCGTCCTTCTGTTTTATAAAGCAACCCCTTGCTCTCAAGCGAAATCGCGTTATCTACCTCGAAATTTTCCAAAACCTTAATTACGAAACTTTTATTTTTGTACTTAAATTGAATCCAAAAAACAAACTAACAAAACCCTTTCAAATCCCGCCATTTGCTTATCGTAAACACTTCCTTTAAACAACTTTTTTTTCCTTTCAGCTTGCCGCTATGAGAAAGGCGCTTGGACTGCATGCACCTCCGGCCAAATGACACGACAGGATAAAATTAAAACCGCCAGTGACGCTACCTGTGAGCCAGTTCGTTCTATCAACAAGAAATGCAATCCCGGTGGCAAACCCAAGGACAAAGGCACCAAAGAACGTAAAAACAAGGACAAAGGTAAATAGGACATATTTCCTTTAAAAATTAGCCAACTTTACACTCCTAAAACTGGAGCAGACAACCGTTTTTTAATCACCCTCACCCTTCGGCAATTTCATTAAAATTCTCTACAAAACTCAACGCATAAATTCGACCTCATTACGTGCTGAAATTTAGCCACCCTGTGAGGTGCCCACAAAATTTGCTATAGCAGAACACTTCGTGGCAAATGGTTGAGCAAACGTTACATATCCTTGTGTAGCCGAACCATTAGACCCAGTGCGCAGCAGTTATGTGGTCTTGCCTCATTTTCGAGTAAATTTTAACAGAACTCTCTCTAATTAAATTGAATTCACACACTGTTCAAAACGTCTGTCTACACCAGGCGTGCTGGCACCATTCCCAATGCCCACACCAAACGTCTCCCAAACAACCACTACAATACTCCAGTTCATCGTAGTTTAACATAGTCACCTCCGCGTCGCCTCCAGGTGTAAGTGAAATGCGGGGAATGCGTTTAACCACAATACACAACAAATCTTGTAGCGCAAGGATTTTGGTGCAGTGCCAACATACATAAGCTGCAGCCGTGCATCCTCATTAGGAATGGAATCCAAATGCCACAGCCCATTACCTCCCACCGACGTCGCCGCCTGTCCTCACGTACATACTCGTACACATGTACGCGATGGCGTTGTCAAGAAATGAAAACCCCCCACTTTATTTGCTGGATTATGCTTATAAGGACGAAGTAGCTATTTCGGGAATTCCTTTTCTGGAAAGTGGCTCACTTGACAGTATGCCAACATCCATTTAGTTTTCGAACCAACCAACATCGCGAAGGCGAACCAAGGACAATGAGGAAAGTTTGCGATATCCTTTTTTTTTTCTATTGAAAATATGAAAACTGTGAATGAATGTGTTTGTTGTTCGAATCCTTGATTTCGTGAAAGTTTACCGAGGGGTTTTCTAGGTACTGAAAAATAATGACACAACACATCGCTGGAAAGCTGGATCCACCACTTTAGAGAGAGTTTGAAAAGTCTTGTGCATCCTGTTTGTTTGTTTATTGCTTCCTTTAGGAAGAACGTACATACTCGTATACATAGCTGGGTGGTAAAAAGTTTTGTCAATGTTTTGAAAGAGTTCTTGGAATTTTTTAACAACGTCAGAGAGGTCAAGCGTCATAGTGACTTTTGAGGGTCGGAAAGTTATATTTTTAGAAAAACAAACTTTGGATACTTTGTTCGGTGAAGAAAGGTTAAAGGTTTAAGGAATTTATTTCTAATGAATTTGCCGGAAAAGGTCATTTATTGATTTCTTCTTCCGTTAATAAGAAATTAGGGATTTTTAAATTTAAAAGTAGCACTTGTTTGCAGTCTCCATCCTTTGTAATTTCACAGCTGTATTTGCATAGTCTTCGAAGGTTGGGGGCTGCAAAATCTACATTAAGAGAGTTTTAATGAACTAGCAAAGGGATCAAAGTTCTGGGTATTTTTGGTGCCTTTTCAGGCATGGTAAGCACACAACTAGATGGACAGAAGGACACCAAGAAGTTTGCGATGAAATAGTTGAATGGAACGCAATAAAATAGGCGTGAGCAGGCTTAAACCGCAAGGCCTTAAGAAGTTGGTTGGTTGGTAGGTTTAAGAGGGTAGGCTTGCGCTCTTTACTTGAGCCTCCATCGGGCCCGTTGTGTTCCCCTCGTCTTATTAGCTTTAAGGATTAGTTGTGGTGTGGGAATTGTATTGGGAGGGGATGTAGGTATTGGGAACATGGGAGTATAGGCTGCACTATGTCGTATAGTAATCGGGAAAGCGTCGTGTACGCCTGGCAAATTCTAATATGTCACCTATTTCTATCTTTCTGAGTCGTGTTAGATCTGGTATCGCTGAGGACCCCAGTATCTTTTGTCTTAACCTCGCTGTTGCAGGACAGTGGCAGAGGAAGTGTTCGACATCTTCTTCCTCCTCTTCACAGTTGACGCAGATTGTTGTTTCAGATAGTCCGAGTCTGAAAGAATGCTTGAGTCCCAACATTAGTCGCACCTAGGTTCTGCTTGAGTTAAGGACTCGTTTTGTTGTCCTGTCTACGCTGGGGTCTCCAGCCAGTGTCTCGATAGCCTTCAGTATTGCAAAGATTTCTACTTGGAACACCGTTACATATGGCTCTAGATGAATTGCAAGTTCAATCGGTGGGTTACAGAAGATGCTAACAGAACCTGATTTCCCTGATATATTAGACCCATCTGTGTACACTGTTCACCTATTGGAGTTACTTGTCGTTCTTTTGTTCCTCCAAGATTCGCTTGTAGGGAAAACCTTGTGGCTTCTAGGTTCCCTGGTGATATGTTTAGAGTCGCTTCCATGGCCGCGGTTGGTATTGAGGATTTTGCTCCTGTGATTCCCAAGGAAGGAACCTAATACTGGCCACCATACCTCTAAAAATATGGATGACATTGATCCAGACGATATATGTGTGGTTCCAGCAGAATGGCGCTACGAGTCATACTGCCCATAAAAACCATTGACTGGGGACTTTATCCAACGACTACATTATGTCGCGAAATTGACCAGTGAATTAGCCAAGTCAAGCTCAACCGGGTCTTCTTTCCCCGATAATTATTCCAAGCCCGTTCCCTTGGCTGTGGTTTCGCCAGATAATCGACAGAGACAGAATGAATCTCGCTAACCCATTCAAGAGGCATTTGGCTACCTTTCGAGTGATTTGTCGCCATTCGATTACCCCTTGTGGGGATATGTACAGTCTTTGATGTGTGCTGATAAACCGCAAACTATTCAGGCCTTGGAAGCCAATATTCAGGACGTCATTGGTGAGATAGAGCCCCAAATGCTCAAAGAGTGGCCCAAAATTGGACCGCAAAGATGCGTCTTGTCAAAAATAGCCGAGCAGGCCATATGTCTGAAGTCGTGTTCACAACTTAATGTCATGAACCATTCTGCAAAATAAGTTCTAGAGCTCTTTAAAAACACCCTTTACATCTTAAAATGTTTAAATTATATTTTAAAAAACATTTCTTTTCTTTTTAGGTTCTCGTAAAGCTGCCACAACAGCTGTTTAAACATGTTGGATCCTAAAAAATGAATCTACAAATTTAAGAATTCTTACAAAGAAATCAAGAAAACTTTATAAAGTAATTTTAGTTTAAGACTAATTAAGAATATTGAAAAAAAAACAAGAATATTCTTCTATTATACAACTCACATATTTTAAAATTATTATTTTTTGTATTGACTTGCTATACAAACAGTAAAACATTTTACTTTTTCGAAAATAAATTTGTAAACATTAAAAATCTTAAGTATACAAAAATAAACTTAACTTTAATTTTTTTTTTTTTTATAAAAACAGTATACTTCTTCATGTTTTGTGAAAAAAAAAAATTTATATATATTTAATCTGTGTTTTTTGATGTATGTATGTTTCAAAGAAAATTTTATAACTTTTTTTTTATATATTATCATAGAAACTACTGAAAACTTACAACATCGAATGTATTCAACGAAAAAGAAAAACCAGAGATCTTTTTTGTAAAAAAAAATATGTGTCAGATCGTTTTTGTTACCCACAAATAGTTAACAAAATTTTTAATTGTACTGGCAAAACAACAAAATCAAATACAATGAATAACTGACATTTTAATAAAATTATTCAACACATTTTCAAAAAAAAGTGCGTTTTATTTTAATTTTACAACCACAGCCGGGGACAGGCCGAGCTTCACAGCACGCTGTGGAATTGGCGGGTGACTAGAGTACAAAGATCGACATAGAAGCGTTGTGGCCCCGGCCGTGGGGTGCACGAAATTGGATTAAACAGGTTCGAAGCCTCATGCAAAAGTTAGTACAACTACTTCTTGCCAGCTGATCCTTTCACGTTCTTTTCGTGCTAAAACTGCTTTTGGCTTAGCACCTCCGTACGTAAACCGTAATAAAAGTATACCGTTCTATACATCAGAGTGCTCAAGTGCATCTCTTCATGAGACACGAACTCATGGTAAGCTGTAAGGTCATATATTGTTGCCGTGCTTAGCTTAGATGGTTCTCGGAAATCCTTACAATGAGATAATGTCGATGAACGACAATATTCTGCGGCATAATTTTACACCCCAGGTCGTAAAATCCCACGAAAAAGATTAAACGCTCCTAACAAGCCTTAAAAGGCTCGGATACGATTAGTTTTACTGTTAAAATCCCTAACATGAAAAAACGAGAACAACCTTCATTGTTACATCGCACGTGGAATGTTTACAACCTTTACAATCCACGTGCAGTAGCACAGCTTGACCAGGTCCTAATGTGTTCTAAAGCATACATTATCATCACTCAGAAAATGGAATTGGAAGGGCCAATTAAAAGATGTTGCAAAACTGCAATATTTTTTGCTTCGTTTTTATTTGAAATTTTCCAACTCAAACCCTATTCGCCCCAACACCCCACAAACGAGAAAGGCGACGCATCCAAGGACTACTAATTCGTGCTCCTCGACAGAACCTAGATACGATGTGAATATTGTTATTGGCTATACTAACGCGAAAATGGGAGGAATGGGCATCGATGGCAGCTAACATGCCCGAGAACAGACTTAACATGATCGACTCAGCATCTGGGCGAAATGTCATCCTAGCAAGTAAACAATTCCTGCATCTCAACATTCACAAGGGGACCGGAAGTTTCTAGATTAACTCATTTATCGACGCAAGGTACATTATTGTTCGTATGTTTTGAATGCGAGTATCCTGGACACCGTCTAACCAACACAGCACTGTGACGAAGCTTAACGTCAAAGCTTAAGCCTAATAGTGAAATCGATCAAGATACTGCTGTTAAGCAGAATACAAAATTTATTGAAGATGAATCGCCAAGCATCCCTTCCCTCCGACTAAAAGTGAATAAAAACGGCGATAGCAAGACAAAGAGCTTCTGGAGCCGATGAAAATCCTGTCGAAATGTTCCAAGTCACTGTGGGTGACTAATTAAGGTGTATACACCAACTCATCCTTAAGGCATGATCGGCGAAAGTATGTCCAGCGAGTGTAATGTCAACCTCGTTCGCCTGATCCTAAAGAAAAGCTGACTTTTAAGCTGCGACAACTATAGAGAAATAATTCTCCTAAATATCACCTACAAGATCTTCTCTGTCAGTTTGATTGTATAGCTTGATTGGTTCTTATCAGTTCGGCTTCAAGGCACGAAAATCTATATTAAGCAAATTATTGGCAGATCCTGGAGAAAACCCAAAATGTTTTAAATGCATACCGATCCACCTTTTTCTTCAAAATTTGAACGATCTTTCATTGACGTCGTTGGAACAATACAGCAAACTGTTAGTAGTAGTTCGACAGTATTACTTACTTACTTAAGGTGGCGCTACAATCCGGGATGGACCTGGGCCTCAACCAATAAGCGTCTCCAGCCAGCTCGATCTTTAGCCAGTTGCCTCCAGTTTCGCACGCTTAGTTTGTTGACGATAGCCAACGGCCCAAATATAGACAGAGAGAACAGACAACATCGACGTCTAAGTCAGAGCGTCACAATAGTTTCAGTTTTCGTCTATCTATATTCGGCTTTACCAGCGAATAAAGATACCAGGGGGTCAATTCTCGATCTGTGAAGCTGTGAAGTGAACAAATTTTTCACATCTTACGCTTAATTTGATTCTGGAAATGTGAAAAAGTGAAATCAACTGTCAATCAACTTCGCAGATCGGGAATTGACCCCCAGGGCAGGAAATCAATAAAAAATAACTCTCCTTCCACGATAAAAACCTTGTGATCTAATCATCCCAGTCTTGCTCTACGACGCACACCCATGTTCTTTATTCAAAGTATGAAGAACCAGATTCAACGACGAATTTTACGAGCTGTAGATGAAAATCTGCGCTCTCACTGAATAACGAAGGCACACTCATCCTGTCGTATGTAGATATCAGTGCGACTCAATGGTAGTTTCGCATCTCTAGCGGATATTTCTAAGGAAATCCTTCGCGGCTTTTCAGTCAAGCTTATTACCAGCTAGTGGTCATCTACTTTGGTAAAAATTTGTCTGCACATACATTTCTAGTAAGCGGCCACTTTTCGAAGAGTTCTTCAGTACAATTACCGCTACCAAACTCCCAATCTTCTATGAAAAACAGTCCAAACATTTATAAACCTGTTCCGGATAAACAGACAGGCAACCGACTACTAAAATACTGTAACTAGCAGAATGCTTGCCCGCATAGATATGTACATCGGTTATGGAAAAAATGCTTTGCTTAATGCAGCTCTATCCAGAGTTTAATTGAAACCAAACAACTAATCTTGTTGATAGAATCCAACCCAAGACAAAAGGTCAACAGTCCATTCTAGATTAATACATTTTCTTTATTTAAATCAAAACTTAGATTAGCAAAAATGAAACCAAAATTCTCAAATTCTACGATCGACAGTAGAAAACTTTTGATTATTTTCTATCAAAAATCATCCAATCGAACAAAATATACACTTATGTATTTTTAAATAAATATTTTGGGATCATTTTCAGATTTTTTGTTTGTTTTTTTTAATGTGAGGTTATAGAAAATAGAAAAAAAAAATAGAATTCACATTTTTGAACGACTTATGCTAATGCCTTGAGGGAAAATTTCTCCGAGATCCATCAAATCCACCTCCTCCGCCATTATTGCCATTTCCGCCGCCTGCAGTCACTGGGACTGGGCCGCTACTTGCTCCACGGCCACCGTGATTATTTTCATTAAATCGCCCATTCGTGTTACCATTTTGTCCGCTATTGAAGCCACCACGATTCATACCACCGAAACCACCTCCGCCTCCTCCAAATTTACCGCCGCCACTATTTTCGTTCCTAGAACCACCTCCAAATCTAGAGCCGCCCCCGAAACCCCTTCCGCCACCACCACCATTGCCACCAAAGCCTCCTCCACCACCACCAAAGCCTCCATTTTGTCTGAATCGCTTTCTTTCACCGCCAAATCCACCACCGGATCTTGCCATCTGCTCGAGCTGTGGATTTATGTCCTGATTTGCCTCTCGGAGCACATCAATCAATCCTCTAGCGTTCTTTACGTTCTTTCTGGTAAAGAATGCATACGAGGTACCAGTGGAATGCTTACGACCCGTTCGTCCAATACGATGGATGTAGTCTTCCGATGACTGCGGGTAATCGAAATTAATAACAAATTTAATTCCTTCCACATCAAGTCCACGGGCAGCAACATCTGTGGCCACCAATATATTTGTGCGTCCATGTCTGAACTCGCCGAGTACATTATCTCTCTCTGATTGAGATTTATCACCGTGGATAGCGCCACAACGCACTCCAAAACCGCCAATATACCTATAGAGTTCGTCTACCTTCTTTTTTGTTGCCACAAAGATGATAATTTTTCCGGGATCATTCGCAGTATCATAGATGTTCGAAAGGAGTTGCTTTAACTTGGTACCCTTTTCTGATTCTTGGCAAATCTCAACGTATTGCCGGATATTATGATTCGCGGAGAGCTCCAACGAGCCAATATTGATTTGAATGTAATCGCATAGAAAATCTTCCGCCAACTGGCGTACTTCTCTTGGCCATGTAGCACTCCACATAAGAATCTGACGGTCCGGTCGGATTTGACTCATAATTTTTCTAATTTGCGGCTCGAAACCCATGTCCAGCATGCGATCCGCCTCGTCTAAAACCAGATATGTGCAACGTTGTAAATTCGTTGTGCCGCCTAGAAGAAAGTCGATAAGACGACCAGGAGTAGCAATGACAATCTCAACGCCACGTTCGAGGTCGTACGCCTGTTTTGGCTTGGGAGCACCGCCAAAGATGCAAGTATTCCTTACGTACGCAGAGGAGCCAAATTCATTAGCCACTGTTTGTATTTGTTGAGCCAGCTCGCGAGTGGGCGCCAGCACAAGAGCAATTGGACCATCACCGCGTTGTAGCGGTGGTTGAGCATTTATATGAACAATTGCAGGCAGAATAAAGGCTAAGGTTTTGCCGGAACCGGTTTTTGCAATGCCAACCATATTAAAGCCGCTCATTGCTATTGGCCATCCCTGGGCTTGGATTGGTGTGGGCTCCTGGTAATGCTGACGACGAATCTCATTCATGCAATACTCGGGGAAGCACGCTTCATCGAAAAATTGAATTGGATTTGGAGCAGGCCCTTTGACGCTTATTTCATTTTCTGCACGATACTTCTCCACTTCATGGATCGGTCTGCTACTAGTTTTCGGGTGCTCTTTATAGAGATCCTTTTGGAAGGGCGGCAAGTCCATTGTGGACCAATCAATTGGATCAAGATCTGAAAGAGATAAAAATGTTATTAGAATACACAAATTGTAATAGTTAGTGTTTAAATGAAACAATCTTCTTTACAAATCACTAAAGGTTGCCGTAAAAATGTATATAGATAGTAAAGACTTTCCATGTAGAGGGTAAAGGACACTCCCGAAAATATTAACTATCTCGGTGGATATGCGCTTGCTATTTTATTACTGAAAATGATTTAAATTGACGGATTAATTTATTTACCTGTAAACACAATAAGCGCTAATGACGTGCGGCGTTGAAACTACATCTTAAGTGATCCAGTTGTTACGGCCGTACATATCTAGATTAACAAATCAGAGACACTACATTCCGTAGAATTAAGGAAAAGCTTAATTTCTTAACTCTCCTTCCATGAGATCTCATTAAGTTGTGGAAGAATGGTTTGGCTTCTGCACGGAAGATTTCTAGTGCTAAAGAATTAAGAACTGCAAGACTAAGGTGAAGCAAGGCATTAATTTTGAATGTCTCCAAGTTATACCTCTTCACAAGACAAGCTACTCCACATTTGATTTGTTTGACATAAGAATGATTTACATCTCACTGTGCGACCTAACAGTTGAATAGGACGGTCGCCATATAACATTTGTCATCCATAGTGACAGATAGTCCTTGTCATAGTTTTTTTTTTACAATATGGATCCCTTAGTTACCGCTCAACGCATTAAAATTCTTGCACCTTACTATAAAAATAACAGTTCTGTAATATCTACGCATCGCAATATAAAACCACGTTATGGTCGCCGATATCGCCCAACTGAGTAAACACTTTGAAACACAATCGCCAAATTTAAACAAAGTGGTAGTATTTGCGATGACATAAGACCTGTGCATCATCGTAATGCTCGATAAACTAAAAACATAGGAACTATGAGTGCACCAATGACCAAAAACCAATCGTTAAGATGCGATTATATCCACAACTAGTGGCAGTTTAGTGCGCGGTGTTGACAGGCACGGCGAAGTGGTCGAGCCGAATTTTTTTTGAAAAAGACGAAGGCGCCACTGTTATAGTGATTTCTCCGCGCTATAGTCAAATGATAACCAACATTGACATTGATGTTAGCGTCATGTGGTTCCAACAGGACGGGGCACACTAAGTCTCCTGCCAGTGTGATGGTCCTTGAAGTAGTTAGGTTGGAGGTCATCTCATACTTCCCCAGTTTTTCCTCAAGGACTTCGATTGAATGCTGCCCGATACAAGTGCTGGACAGACAGTGTTAGCGAATGAAGACCATATGTGTTCCACAAGGATTCTACGACAGCTCACAAAGCCACCGCGACTCAGCAATGGATGGTGATAAACTTTCACGATCGCGTAACACCAAACTTATGGCCACCACTTTTTATTGGGCACAGTTAAACATAAGACCAACAAACATCCTCTAAATACCACCCACGCTCTAAAGGATACCATTGTCCAAGTGATAGGCAACATCAGCAAGGTCCATCTAAAATTGGTCACTTATGAAAGTTAGCTAGCTTTTTCGGGCCTATCAATTAATAGATTTAAGATTTATCATAAGAAGCCTGTATATCAGGGGGTGGAAGGCTTTTTTGGATGACATGAGCAGTCGCCTTCAAATTCAAGAAACCCTAAAACTAATCGAAGATTAGTCGTAATCCGGTAAATTTTATACCGTAACTATTAAAGGTCGTCGCTGTTCAAAAGATCCATATTAGGATTCGCTGTGTCCACTGCTGTCGTAGGGATTGGACCACTTTTTCGTTATGAGACAGATTACAGAATCCTCAGAGAATAACGATTCGCCTGTTTTATAATTCACGATTGCAAACCTCTCCACATTCGCAAAACTGTTAATCTAAAACGGACTCTTCCCTGTTTAAAGTACGCTCAGTTATTAATAGTGTTTTCTCCGCCGAAACATCTTATCATCATGAACGTACTTAATGTGTCCTTTTCAATAATTTAATTATATAATAGTGGGGTCATAAAACTAAGCACACTGTGGGTGATTTTTTTTAAAAGGAACTCCAAACAAATGGATTGCCGCAAGTGTTCAACGAACCTATGCTGTTGTTTACAGATTAAAGAAAAATTCAATGGCAAGGTGAAAGTAGTTCGATTGATTTGTGTATATATTGTTTATACTCACCAGTGCGCCGGCTTGATTTTCCTCTGCTATCTCTATCGCCGCGACCGCCAAACTTTTCCACACGCCCAGAGCGGACACCACGTCTGTCGCCTCCAAAGCCACCACCACCGCCATTTCTGTTGAAACCACGACTGCCGCCACGATCTCGTCCACGGTCATCACCTCGATCTCTAAAACCACCTCCTCCGCCACCACCACCACCTCGTCCACCACCACCAAAATCACCATTCCTTCGGTCACCATCCCGTCCACCGTTGCCACCACCACCTCTATGTCCATTACCAGGACCGCCACGACTCATATTCCTCTGTGGAGGCATCTATCAGTTTCCTTACGAGGCTCTTCCAACACCGACGATTGTTAGTTCAATAATAGCAGTAACCTGCAAACAAAAATTAACAAATAAATATTAATTTATCAAAAACAACCGCCACTTGAAATATTTACAACAATTTTAACAATATTATCGAGCTATTCCAAATAGAAATTTAGATTTTTCCCTGAGATTATTAATTGCTGAAAATCTCATATGAAAACACAGAAAAAGCCATTTTGGCATTTTTTGGTGTGCGTTCAGAAAATGATGTGAGTTGTCAAAATAATTGCCCCCGGTTACTTATAAAAAAAAAAACATGACCCCACTATGAAAATATAGATAATTTCTCAGTGGAAAGTACAAAATATGATAAATGTACACTTTGCTAGATTTATAAATAACAAAAAGATTTAAATAGTTGCCATAAACCACACATTTCCTTACAAGTCATGGATAAAAGGAAATTTATTAAAACTGATGCTGGCAGTACTGTTGGGCATTTATTTACATTGGTGCATCAGCGGCAAACACGAGTAGTTTTCTGCAATTTCCGTCAACAAATCTTTTAATAACTCTTGTAAAAAAACAAAGTGCAAACAACGCTGAAGAAAACAGGTAATTTCTACTAACTATGTACCTCTTATAAAAATTGTTTGAACTCCTTTCTTCGTCGATACTGTTTTGTCACGTACATACATGATGTAGTATTGTACAGGTACTCAAACATGTCCATCAACGAATTAAATGGTTCCGAACTTGGTACAAAAGAATACTGGGAAAATAGTTATGAGAGAGAAATTAAAAATTACAAAAATCATGGGGATGTTGGTGAGATTTGGTTTGATGAAGATTCCCAGATACGTGTGATTAATTGGATAATGAAACGAGATGAAATTACCGATGATGCAAGGATCATTGACTTAGGTAATGGTTTACACTTTTTATGTGCACATTATTTTTTATTGCTTGTCGTCTTCCTAGGCTGTGGAAATGGTATGCTTCTGGTAGAACTAGCTCGTGAGGGCTACACTAATCTCATTGGGGTGGACTATTCTCCGAAAGCTGTAGAATTGGCTTCAAATATTGCCAAAGACCAAGAATTGAAAATTCAATATGAAGTAGCTGATTTACTAAATGTGGAAGAGTCCAAAAAGTTGGGCCTATTTAAAGTTGTTCATGATAAAGGTAATATGAATGCAATATTTTTTCATAAATTGACTTAGCATTGTACTCTTAATAGGAACCTATGATGCAATAAGTTTAAATCCAGAGAATCCTAAGCAAAAGCGTGAATTGTACATTGAATGTGTGAGAAATATGTTGAATGAAGATAGTTACTTTGTAATAACATCATGCAATTGGACAGAAGAGGAGTTAGTAGTAAGTTTCGAGGGCCAATTCGAAAAGTTCTGTACAATACCAACACCAACGTTCAAATTCGGAGGAAAAGTTGGAAGTGTTGTCACATCTGTTGTGTTCAGAAAGAAACAATAGACTTATTTCAAATCAAAGATTTTCTGATAATTTATTGTAAGATTAAGAAATTTTATATAAAGGTTTAACGATGGAAATTAATTTCACGTGACCTGACACAAGTATTTTCTATAAACATGACAGTGGAAGCCGTGGCTTAGTGGTTAGTGCGTTGGATTACTGACAAACAAACGCGAGTGTCTGACAAACGTCCGAAAGAAATAACTGTCATGAGACATTCACACAACAATGAGACATTCATGATCGCGAGAAGCTAGGGCTTGGACAGAATACCCCAGATGGAACCAATGGTGGCGTGATAAGCTTCCGGAGGGGATATAACACCTTATCTGGGCTTCTCCGACATAATTGATTATTAGGCTGATAAGGATTTCCAAGAATTAGTTTTAGTCATTTGCTTATTGATTTTTAGAAGGCGTTCAATACGAAACAGGAAGTTCGTATGAAGAGAAGACATTTCGCATGAACTGGAGGTTACTATTGAAATGCGAAATGCTGCGTAGGAGTAAGCTGTTGGAAGAGTTTGGGATTTATTGTCACCACTACTTTTTTTCCAGTAAATTTTTTTCCGGTACGAAGCAGCGAAACCAGAGAAAACTTAAAACCTATCTCAAAAACCTTGAATTCGTCCAAGATATTTGGTTTCTACTTAGAAGAATTAGGTTCATATTCACCGTTTTAAACTCCTTACCTAACATAACATACATATTCCACACCACCAGATCAAGAACATTACGAGTTTCTGGTGAAATATCCTGTTTCACGATGACGCTTATTTGAACGCAAGCAATTGATAAGCAAAAGCTAAAGTTACTCCGCTGCTATTATATGGATGCAGTACCGTACTTTGTATATCGGTGCCTAAGCCCGTAACGGGTAGCTGCAGTAATATAAAAGCGAAAGTGTCAGTGGATAGTCCCAACAAAAGGACAAAAGAAGCTACTGTGGGGAAACCACTTTGTCATGAAGGACGAAGAGCGGATCACTTTCGCGAAACCTGGTATCGAATAGAAATTATAGTAACAAGGTTTGGTAAATGCTTTTAAACAAGTGGACCGGGGCCCAATCTAAACTATATGTTCGAACTATTCCACGGCATTCTTGGCAATAGATGTTCTCCTCCAATTCCACACCAAAAGACATGTGGGCCAGATATTTGTAGGCGGAAGCCGTCATAAGCATAAAGACTTTCCTGTTGCCGTTTCGTTAGCTTGATTAAATTTCATTCTTTATGGCCCACGCTACCCGATACCCATTTTCATACGTTATTGGAGCTGCACCTCGCTTCAACCACATTGCTGCTTCATTTGCTGATGAAATGTCTTTGAGTTCATTCATGACGGACACTACCCTTGATTTCTACTATTTGCACGAACATTTGGACAAAAGAAAGTGAGGAGAGGAAAGAAATTGATCTAGAAAGAAATCGAGCGACCACTTCAAAGAAGTGTTTGGATGTGTTTAAGCGAAATCCATGAGTTTTTGCGGCCTTATGCAATCGCTGAAGAAGCATGGGTCCAATATTAAGCTCGAAAGAGCAGTCGAAACAGTAGGTTTATCCTGAAAAATGTTTTTCGAAGAAAACCAAAAGGATTCCATCGGCTAGGATGATCATGGCTTAAGCTTTCTGCGATTCGCGTGGGATAATCTTCATCTAGCTAGAAAATGGGAAAAAGGCGAATAAATGAAAAGCTACCCCAATTGGCAAGGCAAAAAATATGCACAAGTTCAAACACATGCAATTGTTATTACCAAACTGATCGAATTGCGCTATCAACTGCTTACTCATCCACTCTATGTACTAGATATGGCTCATTGTGACTTTTTCTATTCCTAAACATGAAAAAAATCACAGGAAATGAGGAGGTCGTCACTGAAACAAACCTCTATTTTGAAGAGTTCGGCGAATGAAGTTGGAATACCACTGGCAAAACAAAAAAAATCGTTCATTGACATTGATTGACAAATAACACAGCGCTCATAAGTATGTACTTGTATTAGATGACTAATTGTGCTACTGGCTCAAAGTCCATACCATCGTTTAGCGTTATCCTTCAAAGGACACTTGTCAAAATTACAGACACATCCACCAAGCAGTTTTGTTTTGACAGCTGAATGTAACCAAGTTGTTTCCCTGCAACCATGGAGAAAGAGCAATATCTGTCGGTGATTCGATTCCTAGTTTTGGATGGGAAAACGTATGAGGAAATCGACGAAAAATTGCATAAAGTTTATAAGGACGACGCACCATCGATAACTACAACTAAATATTGGTTCAATGAATTCAAACGTGGCCGAACATCAGTATTTCATGAAGATCCCCCAGGCCTTCCAATTGAGGTGACTACGGACGATATGATAAAGCAAATAAATGACATTGTGCTATCGGACCGCCTGTTGAAGATAAGAGAAATTGCTGGCATTGTAAACACCTCAAATGAACGTGTACTAAATATCCTTCAAAATAAATTGCAAATGAGAAAGTTATCAACGAGGTGGGTGCCGCGTTTGCTGACACTTGACCAAAAACGAAATCGCGTGACAAATTCAAGGCAATGTTTGAACTTGTTTAAACGCAATCCTAACGAGTTTCTGCAACGTTACGTGACCGTTGATGGAACTTGGATTCATACCTACCCGCCAGAAATAGAAGGTCAAACATCACAGTCGGTTTCTCCCATCGAACAGGCACCTAAGAAGGCGAGGACTGTTTCATCCACCGGAAAGGTCATGGCCACCATTTTTTGGGATTCGCAAGGCATAATTTTCATCGACTATTTGGACAAGGAAACTACAATCACAGGCCAGTATTATACTGATTTATTAGGTCGATTCGACGCTGTATTAAAAAGCAAACGGCCCCATTTGGCAAATAAAAGAGTGCTCTTCCACCATGACAACGCACCAGCTCACTCATCCGCAATTATCACAAAACTTGTGGAATTACGCTACGAATTGCTGGCTCATCCACCGTATTCTCCAGATTTGGCTCCTTGCGGTTTCTTTTTGTTTCCAAATATGAAAAAATGGCTTAACGGAAAGCGGTTTGCTTCAATCGAGGAGGTCATGAGCGAATCAGAGGCCTATTTTGCAGAATTCGACAAGTCTTATTTTTTGGATGGCTTAAAAAAGTTAGAATATCGCTGGACTAAATGCATCGAGCTGAATGGAGACTATATTGACAAATAAATAGAAAAAATTAAAAAAAAATAGTTTTCTCTATCGCAGGAAATTATTACAATACCCTCATACTATTGTAAACACAACTTTCCTTTATATGTACTTCAGGCTTCAATAGTTTATCTCGTAATTGAATTTCAAATCGACTTAGCAATCTAGCGAGTTTTTTTCCTTCTCTATGCTTTGCTTTTCTCTTCGTTTCTTGCGATACTTTCTAAAACTACTTTATGGATGTACAGTTTTTCAATGTTCAATTCCCACATTTTGTTAACTACTTATGTATAGTAGGAGCCGCGGCTCAGTTGAGCTACTGAGCGATAGGTTCAGGGTTCGAATCCCAGAAAACACCAAAAAGTTTTTTCGTGGCCCCATCTCCCGCGATTGTCTGACAATTGTCTGAGAGTAATATCTGTGATAAGAAAGGTTCTAACGAAAGCCTTTGGGATATGGCTCTAAACTGTAAGTCCCTTCCAATCGTGTGAAAAAATATAACACGAATAACATGAATGGTCGCGAGAAGCTAGGCCCTGGATCACACACGGTCTGTTGCGTATTTGTTTTTTTTTTGTTTTTTCCTGTGGAAGCATTCTGTTGTAAATACCCAAATAACTTTATTGCATTCAATAGTTTAGTCGATCTATCGCAATCTACTGAAATTTCTGAGTACCATCTGATAATTCCAGAACGAACTTAACAAACTGATTTGCTTCGAATGTTTACCTCTTACCAAAGACAACACGACTTCTCCGTTTTGGCATCCGTTATGTTAGGTTGTCGTGGCAGGCTGCAGTATGCAACCTCACTTAGACCAGTCCATTCCAGTCCAGTCCAAGGTCAATTGCTTTACCACAGGATCAGCATCTCCAGAGCTACCCGTTTTTGAAGGAGTAGGCTCCTTGATGCAGATGGAGCTTCTCATGTACAAAGTAGATGTAGTATGGTTTCGTGCATCTTCTACAGAAGTCTTTAATGGAGGCTCAGCCTGATGGCGCGCCTGCCGCTAATGCATAGGTCCTGTAACGACACCTACTATACATCCCTTAACAGGTGAATAAACATAAGGTAAGCTTTCTATTTTAATACATTTATATTTCAATTAAAGTCTTAGATTAACTCAGTGCAACCAAATTATCTACTCTACTCTGAACGTCAGAAATAAATAAAAACGAATAATCAGCTCATGTAAAATATGCGGTATACTTTCGAGTATTTAAATATTTTTTTTGGATCATTTGATTGCAGAGTAATTTTATGGAGGAAAGTAAAAGGAATTCCATTTACAAGGACTGACCCCTTATTTGTTTGGATATAAGGTTTTGTGAGATCAATTAAATCCACCACTTCCTCTGCTATTCCCGCCATATCCTGAATTCGTTGCCCGATCACCTTGGAAGTGTTCATTATATCGGCTGTTTCCACTGCTGAAACCGCGATTGAATCCGTCGCGTTGACCCCCTCTGCCTTCATAACCGGCATCACCTCTTCGACTAAAAACAGCATCATTCCTCCTACTAAATCCAACATCATCACTGTTCCCAAACCCACCATCATTACCCTTGACAGCGAAGCCGCCGTCACCTCGGTTGCGAAAGCCACTCTCACCTCTGTTACCAAACCCACCATCACCTCTTCTACTAAATCCGCCATCATCTACTTTACGAAAGCCGCCATCTCCTCTGCCGCCGTAGTCACTATTATCTCTGTTACCAATGCCACTATCGCCCCTGGCCCCAAACCCATCATCATCTCTGTTACCGAACACTCTGTCCCGTTTGCTACCGAAACCGCCATCGTCTCGTATGCCAAAACCACCATCACCTTTTCCACCAAAACCCCCACTGTCTCTAATAGACAGACCACCATCACCTCTGCTGCCGAACCCACCGTCTCTGTGACCAAAGCCTTCATCATTCCTTCCGCCGAAACCGCCGTCACTTCTGTGGCTAAATCCATCATTGCCCATCCTACTGAACCTGTCATCATCTCTGCCGCCAAAACCCCGATCATTACCTCGGTTACCGAAACGGTCGCCACTTCTACTGTTGTAATCACTTCCGCTTCTGCTGTCGTGATCTTCATCATCTTCTTCTTTGACAAAACCGCCTATATCGCCTCGGCTGCTTACAGAATCACTACCTCCTCTTGCGCCGATTGTAACCCCTGCACTTGCAATAAGACCACTAATAGTCTCTAGAACTTCATCATCTATTCCATCGATCAAATTGTTTCTACCACTTCGACTGTTAGAACTGGCCTCAACTCCACCATTGCCAAATCCGCTTCCGCATCCTCGACTGTTAAAGCCACCGCCTCCTATACAATTGTCGAAGCCGTTTCCACCACCCGCATTAAGACCAGATTCAGCTCTACTGCCAAAGCCGACACCAGACCCTCCGTTGCCGAAGGCTCCACTACTAAGACTGCCTACTCCATTGCCAAAGCCAGCTCCACCGCCTGCGTTGAGACCAGCACCTCCTCTGCTACCGAAGCCGATACCACCTCCGCTGCTGCCGAAGCCGTTGCCACCTCTGTTACTTCCGAAGCCGATTCCACTGCCACCACCACCACCACCACCACCACTACCACCACCTGCGCCATCTCTTTCGTTGCCAAAGCCGGTTCCACCGCCTGCGCTGAGACCGCCACCTCCTATGAGACCACCGCCTGCTCTGAGACCACCATTTGTCCTGAAACTACCATCTGCTCTAAGACCTCCACCCGCTCTGAAACCACCACCTCCTCCGCTGCCCAGGCCACTGAGTCCGCCACGAGTGCGAAAGCCGGTGTCAGCTCTAACTTTGGGCCCGTTGCCTTCACCACTGCCAAAGCCGCTACTCAAAACGTCATCACTACCTACTCCGTCCCCGAAGCCTTGGCCACCTCCTCTGTTTACAAAACTGCTTTTAGACTGAGGTAATTTTATTTTCGATAAACGGCGATCGTACTTTAACTCGCGTCCCCCAGCACCGAATCCGACATCAAAGTCGCGTGCGCGACCACGAACTCCAAGAGTCATATTTTTGGCGCTCTTAGTATGGAGCACTCCCACCCCTCGGGCAAATTGCTCTAGTTGTGGGGGAATTTTTTGATTAGCCTCACGCAGTACATCGATCAATCCTACAGCATTTTTTCCATTCTTCGCGGTAAAAAATGTATACGAAGTGCCACTGGCATGCTTACGACCCGTCCGTCCTATACGATGTATGTAATCCTCCGCTGACTGCGGAAAATCAAAATTGATAACATACTTGATTCCATCCACGTCAAGTCCACGAGCAGCCACATCTGTTGCCACCAATATGTTCGTTCGACCTTGCCTAAAATCACTTAGCACCCTGTCACGATCCGCTTGAGATTTATCGCCGTGGATAGCGCCACAACGCACCTCGAAACTTGCAATTAACTTACAAACTCTGTCAACCCTTTTTTTGGTCGCCCCAAAAACGATAATTTTTCCTGGATTCGGGTCTGCATCATAAATCTTCTTAAGGAGATCTCTCAATTTTTGATTTTTTTCAACCTCCTGACATACCTCGATATGTTGCTGGATATTATGGTTGGCCGATAGCTCCAGGGATCCTATATTGATTTGGATGTAATCGCCAAGAAAATCTTCGGCAAGCTGACGCACCTCTTTAGGCCATGTAGCACTCCACATGAGTATCTGGCGATCTGGTCGAATTTGACTAAGAATCCTTCTAATCTGCGGCTCGAAACCCATGTCCAACATGCGATCGGCTTCATCCAACACGAGATATGTGCACCGACGTAGATTTGTGGTTCCATCTAGAAGGAAATCAATAAGACGTCCTGGAGTAGCAATGACAATCTCAACGCCACGCACAAGATCTTCAGCCTGTTTCGGCTTAGGAGCACCGCCAAACACGCAAGTATTCCTTACTGACGTAGAGGAACCAAATTCATCGGCCACCATTTGTATTTGTTGAGCTAATTCGCGAGTAGGAGCCAAAACTAAGGCAATGGGACCATCACCCGCATCCAAAGGAGGCTGGGCATTAATGTGGACAACAGCTGGCAGAATGAAAGCTAACGTTTTACCGGAACCGGTTTTCGCTATGCCAACCATATTGAAACCACTCATTGCTATTGGCCAACCCTGGGCTTGAATTGGAGTGGGTTCCTTGTAATTCTGGCGACTTATCTCTTTCATGCAGTAATCAGGAAAGCATACTTCATCAAAGAATAAAATCGGATTCGGAGCATTTCCCTTGACAGTGATTTCATTGTTGGCGCGATACTTCTCCACTTCTTCGAGAAAACGTCCGGCAGTTGTGGCATGTTCTTGATAGAGATCTCTCTCAAAGGGTGGTAAATCAACAGAGGCCCAATCAATAGGTTTAAGAACTGCAATTAAAAGAGGTGTAAAGAATAAAACTTAATAAGAAATTTATTGTTAATTAGAGATTATCTATTCAGCAATAACTAGGTAGCAACGATGGTATAATGTTTACAACTTTTAATTGAATAATAAATACATCAAGACATCATACTGAATTTTCCTTACCAGATAAATTGCTTCCACTCCCACCCGCCTTTTTGTTTTTCTTTATCCTCCCAGAGAGAATACGGCCACCCTTTCCTTTTCCGCGATTTTTCTTTTGCTTAGCCATTTAACTTTTATCCAGATTTTTACTAGTCAATCGCTTTTGTTTTTACAGTGAATACAATTAACCTACAAGAAAAGCATACAACTGAATAATTCTTTATGAAAAATAGAGTTCATTGAATGTTTTTACTATAGTTTTGGACAAATTTTTTAAGTACTTTCAGAAGAAATCAAGTTTTTTTCGCTTGTAAGACCAATTAGTGAAAATCTATCACAAAACACACACACTAAATTAAAAGTGCCATATGGGTATATTTTAGTACACGTTTGGAAAATGAGGAATATAGAAGTTCCCCCGGCAAATATTTCCCGAGGTTGATTCTACAAAAATGCCTATTACCATAAATTTGTTTGCATATTTTCTGTGATAAAGCTGAATATACATTTAGAAATCGAATTTATTTATTTATTATAGGAGAATGTTTGATATCATTGTCGCCAATGATCAAAATAAAAGAATAAAAATATTATTATTATAATTAGTCCTACCTGGCAGTTCTGCCCAATTTGTTTAATCGAAAATGCAACTCGTAAACTAGGACTGACTAAAAATACAGTGAGGCACAATAAGTCTCTGCAAATGCTTACGACTTTCTTACTTATGACACTACATGAGGTAAATTCAAAATTAATTTCATGTCATAATCATCAAAATCAAATGTCCTTAAATCGTTTTCAAATCGTAAAACCGTATTAGTCTCGCTTACGCATCCGTTCCTTCATCGGGCTTTTCCACGTCACAATCTTATAGGCTAAGAAAATAATGCCATAATTCTATGTATAGCCAATATTTGATTTGTGCATTACTATGTACGATGTACAAATTTTTAAAACTCCCTATACTAAATGAATTTGTTTTAAAATCCGGTTCACTTAAAGTAAACTTTTTTTCAAATAAGACTTGTCAAAGATTTTAGAATCGTAGGTGTGTAGTTAGAATCGTAGGTACATATGTATGTGTGTACTAGGGAACACTTTTGTCCTGCTTTGCACGCGAAAATAAAATGCATATTTGGATTAGAGATATGATCTCTGTAGAGATATTAAGGCTATAAGTTTAATGTATGAACTGTTCAAATGAAAATTATTGCAGACATTCGCTCTTCTTTTTTGATAGTACAGTAATATCGATAAGATTATAGAAAATATTAAGCCTACTCTGCTAACAATCAACGCCTATCTAGATCAACTGCGAGCGGACGCTAAATGCCATGGAGATGTAAAAGCGGGTTAGAGCATAAATTGTGATATATTCTTATGAAGCCTGCTTAGTGTCTGAAATATTGCCTGATAGACTATGAGAGAATCAGACTTAGATTGTCCGATAAACTGCAAAAATACCACATTGTGGTTCATTTAGTCAAACTTAAACAAGCACTTTGTGTCTAGCTTAAGATAATGAAGACAGTCGTATTGTTTTCTCCATAGGTTGAATCTTTTCTCCACTCACCGCATATGCAGACGCGAACCGCATATGCAAAGATCACGCGAAGGTTTTTTTTTTTCGAAATAATGGAGGGCAATCTCAAATTGAATTCTGTACAATTCTTTCAAGAATGATGTTGAAGAAAGCGCAGGATAGTTCATCACCTTATCTAAATCTTTTTTTTTTGCATAGTTATTTTGCACATCTTGATGATTTTGGCAGGTATACATTTGCTACATTTTCTATATTTATTTTATATATAGCGGTAAAGAAGAGCTGGGGAGCTGCATATTCACTCAATTCAATACCCCTTTGATTATAATCTCAACTCGTTCCGCTAATTTGGTGACAAGTATCCCGCATTGGAAGGTCGAGTCGAAACCGAGTTGATATTTTGACCTGGGTACTTGCGCACACTGAGTGGAAAGATTGAGTTGAAATTAGATTGAAAAATGGTTGAACTGACAGATGTGCATTACCGCCATTCATGGTTTTTCTTCTCTACAAAAGAAAAAAAAGCACAGTTCGACTCCTCGACCCAGGGACTTACTCATATTCTGGACTCCTCAAAAATAGTGGAGTCGAGTCCAGTCGACTCGGTTTAGATTCGACCTGAGTTCAACTAAGGTTCAACTCTGTTAACTAAACGGAGTAAAGAGAAAAGCGCTTTAAAATCCAATCCATTTAGTTAGCCAACGATTGACAGAAGCCGATGCTGTATGTCAAAATATAGCTGCTGCACATGCTTTTTGGGCATTATTTTCTTGATTTTCTTTACTGCGAATCATTTTTTCTATTGTAGAAAGGTTTTACAAAAAACATTTCCAATAGCGCGTTAGTGATGCCAATGTCGCCTTTGATTTCGAATTTGATATAGAAAGAAAAAAGTAGCGTTGAAATGATTTTTCAAAGCAAGATGTTAAAAAAAGTCCGATGGCATTAAAATGAAGGGAAAATAATTCCTAACAACTGCGACCGTATGCCCGTGTTTGTTTAGCTTTATTGAATTTGCCTAAAGCCTATGCATTACTTTAGATGTGTAGCCTGCGTTATTAAGTCAACGGAAAACTTAACTAGAAAAAAACGGATAATATTTTGTAAGTGAGATACGCTAACGAATCGTTATCATCACAACGTAGATTGTACTATAGTAAATTGAGAAAAGAAAGTACACATATTCAAACTTCAAGTAATGGGAAGTACTGTATTCAAAATTCATTTTTTATATCACCGTCCACAGCTTTTAATTGTGTGTAACATGTGCGAATGTAATCGAAGGTGCTTATAGTTACATAAAATGTATTATTAAACAAAACTTCCAACCTATAGATTTAAGTCATTGTAGTCGTTTTATTATAGGCATATAATCGCCAATCGTCAAAACTTAAAAGGAAACTAAACGATTAAATTATAATAAGAATAGGGTCTTATTGTATTTTATAATTGAAAAGTGAGAAAATTGCGCTTTTTACTTTCTTAATTGCTCTTATTAATAAGAGATTAATCAATTCTGCGAACTATAGTAGTTTGCAATAATATTTTATTGAATAACAAAAAAAATTAGGAAACTGAGTTAGTTGTTCCCTAATTCGGTTTTTGTTTCTAAATAACAATTCCTTCCCTTTTTCAATTGACCAGATAAATAATAACTATTAAAGACATTGAGGTTAATTCTCTCAAAATATCATGAGTACTTGTTTCGTTCTTTTTTTTCAACAAAACAGACCATTTATAGACTTGTTTTATTTTACTAAAACGATAATATAATAATATAAAAATAGTTTCAAACAGGCTCCAAGGTGTTTAGCGTTTACGTTATGCAGCCTTTGACCAACACTGTTTAAGTTTACAAATTGTTTATAAATCACATTTTGCGTTATTTAAATGTTTCTCACTTACACTTATACTTATGATAATGACTATCAAAACAACTTTAGCTACTCTATCGACACATCCCTTAACACAAATTCTGTATGCGCAACTCTGATATTTCCCTGTATTCTAAATCTAAAAAAAAATTATTCCCTTCACAAAATCCCCGTCATCGCACGTTGTCACGTTCAACTACCACTTTTCACAAAAGATTAACTGAGAAGCAATTTCTCCGATCCTTCATGCTGTCGTCACACTCTACCTGCTGACAATTTCCTAACAAAAAAATGTACCTTTTCATTTAGTATTAACGAACAAAGCCCTACGATTTGATTATGCTTCGCACCCTCGTGTGTTAGAAGAAGACTATACCACACCACATCAATTTCATTACACACCTCGCATCGACCCAAAATCCCATACGAGAAAAAGAGTCGACATTACATTTCCTAAGAAGATATCTCGTCGAGTGAACGCACAAATTGCACCAACCGTATAGTCAGTCAGTGCGATATTTCTGTTTCCCATTTATTTTTTTAATTTTACCGAGTAAGAATCGTTGCCTAGAAGTCGAGTCGCGTGTGAATTTCCACATTGAAAATTTCAATAGAAAAACATCTCAATAACGACGTCAGGACTGGATTATTTCTGGATTTATTGAATTTCAATCGAAAAAGGAACGCTGAACAAAGAAAATATGAGTGCTACAACAGCAGCCGCTGCTCCAGCAAATCCGCCACCGCAATTCCGTAAAGGAATAGTTAAGCAGGTAATTTATACAAAATTTTTCAATATTTAACCATAATTGGGGTGAAATTCGATAAATTTTCATTCAAATAACATCGAAAACTATCGATATTGTCGAAATTTTATGTGAAAGTTTGTAAAGATGGGCGCTGGTGCCGAAGAAAAACTTCCACGAATGTGCCAACTTGGCAGATTCACCATAACCTAAAATATATATATTTTTTTTTGAGTGGTAGTTAATTTTTTTTCTTCTATGACCCACCACTCCTCGTCGGTCTTTCTGGAAAATTATGAATTAAAGTCGTAGAATTTAAAGAAAACGTGTAATTTTCCACTGAAAAAGGGATTAATTGGCGATTTTTAGCGTGGCATATGGCTGACAGAACCCACCCGGCTGCATGGTGAGTTCTCAAATGTCCCCGCACTTTAATTATTTATAGAAATCATTAAAATACAACCAAGAAAGACAAGAAAGGAATGAAAAAAAGGCAAGTGGCGATTCAATTTTGTTTTTTATTAATCAAAATTGAATGTAATTCCTGTGCCACGCAGCGGTCGTTCTTGTTAAATCGTTTTGAGTAAAAAAAAGGAGAAGCATGAGTTCAGTTTCCATGTAACGTGTCAGAGTGGTGTTGATAAACTTTCTACAGCTCTCACTTTACTAAAGAATTATAGTTCTTGGGATTTGTGATAATTTGTAATGAATTCAGCAATAAATCGATTTTATTTCTCTGATTACACGCGGTAACATGGAATTGAATTTTGTTCCACAGAATTGTTGGAGTTTGTTCAGCTAACTATAGCTCGAAATGGTATTCAAGATGTTCCTTTGAATTACATTTGAGTCTTCTTTTTCTGTGCTCCTTGTTATTATCCACAACCTGTTGGACAACTTTTTTTTTTGTTGCAAGAGGTACTAGTACTCGCCCAGATGACGCGCTGCTGTGGTGATAGTTGTGCCACATCGTCAGTTTGCCGAACGTAGGAGAAAGGTGTTGTGTGTGCATCATTTCTTTGTTTGTGCCACACAACAATTCATGGGGCTTTATGCAATATTTCTTTGCAATTTGTTATGGAAACGATTCCTTTTTGTAACAATGGCTTCGCTTTAAGCATATAATCCGCCAATGTAACGAATAATTTGTAGCTTGTTTTAGTAATTGTGCGGGTGCTGAATTGAATTAAGTTGATCGCTTATCGATATGCTGTTAGGCTACATAATAAGTGTACATGCATACATACATACATATGTATAAATTGGTTTACCAATTATCACAGCACAACAGTTGAAATAGCCTTTTCACAAACAATATGTTTACTGTGGATATATGTACATATGTATCTTCTAGAGTAGTGAATAAATATTTGATCATTATATGAGGGTGAAAATACTCCACGTCTGATAAAGGAATTTAATTGTATACCACGCCACTATGGCCGGCTTTACATTTTGTAACGCGGCTCAGGGGGCCTTATCGAAAATGTGTGCTTCTATTCCAGCTGTTACATTTGCTGTTCGCTTTGCGGAAAATTATTGATTAGTTAGTAAAACTGGTTCTGCATTGTGCACTAGATCTTTTCTTATAATGTATTATGCATACTCGCTTGCTTTTTTTATGCGGTTCTGATGAATCTGTGACTTAACATACAAACATGTGGAGGTGAATGGTTACATATTTGTACTTCGAACAATAACTCTATACGTATAGCTGTAGCCTTTATTGCATTTAAATTTACTAACGCATGCAACACTTTGGGTTGAAAATCAATACATACTTTCATAGTAAACATTACGTTGTACTGTAATCCCATCAATATTTCATGTTGTGTTGACTGAAAGACAGCTGATACGCATCCCAATATTGTATAGACCTCAATTCTTTTGTTCTGTTTTTTTGTTGTCAGTTATTTCTATTTTATTAGGCGTGATTTATTGGAAAACCTGCATACATATGTATATATCTGCGGCTGCATTAAAAATTGACTGCGGGATTTTGACTTGACAGCAGCATAAACCCAGCATTAGGATTTAAGATAATTTTGCCTACAAAGTACATACATACATGGAGCCAAAAATGTTATCAATCCTGCCAGTCTAATTTTGGGTCACTTTTTCTAGCACTTGTAGCCTTATGTCATCAATGACGCGAGTTACATATGTTCACTACCCACGTGGCAATTGTTTTAAGGCTCTTAGCATAAACCACTGTCTTCACGTATCGCCAAAGAAAATAATTCGAAGACATTAAGTGCGCACTCGGCGTCGAATGGACTAATTTGGATCATCGGTCATACTTTCACCTACGAGCGCAATATTTTCTTCGGTACGCGCATTCCCACCCCTATTTGTTGTTGCTGTACCATGAAGCGAATAATTTGTGTAGAATATTTCGTTTCTTCGAATAAATTTGAATAGAACGCTTTTTTAACGTTTTGTGTGTGTTAAACGTTCCATAATAATCTGCAAAGTAAACTGACTACAAATTGACAGCTGATGGCTGATGAATTTGAATTTGCAAGCAAAAAATGGCTGGCGTTATCTTCTGTGATCTTTTTTTTGGAAACGCCACGAGAATAACTCGCGCTTATGAATGTAGACTTGAACCTAATGTTTCTAATAGTGCTTAACACATCAAAAACCACGTTTCAAACTTCAACAATCAACTTTTGACGGAAGGTCCTCTCTACAGTCGATTTGTAGCCGAAAGCATGCGCTTAAATAATTCCGTAATGATAGATGCTTAGTGCTCGATTACGAGTACTTTCACAATCATTGTTGGAAGAAATCTGTAGTTGTTCCTCCGTATCCGTCTGTTTACACGTAGTACACGTGTAGAGTTTTCCGCCTATCCACATACTATGTACATACATATATTGGCGGCTTTGTGTGGCACGGTAATATTCAAAAGACCACCGTTTATTCTTGTTACTTTAGGGTCCAGCGCTAACAAAAGTCCACTACACTAAAAGCGAAGACGCGAACTGACCATTTAGATGGATGTATGTATGTAGATTCAGCTGAGTTTTGGTATTTTCCAAATATAATTAGAATGATAAAGACAAAATTTTTAGAACTGTATCAACTGCAGCACTTGTTATATTCTGAAATTTGTTTTTGTTGTCTTTGCTCCGCTTCTGATCTGTATTCTTCTCATACATATGAATTAAGCGTTAAATTGTTCACTAAACAAAACTATCGAACGTTGGAAGTACGTCATGAAAATAATCAAGAACCTTGGGGGGTCGTTGCCTCCGTATAAATCACACTGACGTACGCATTTATTAATCAGTGACCTCGAAAGATAATATGACAGGCACGAATAGTTGACTCCTGACTCTAAATGTGGTTTAAAATCGGTTTACCACTTGAAGACTAATGCAAATACTCATCAGTATAGCTACATCATGTACTTCAAGTTTCTAAACCATAAGACCTAATCTATTCAAAACAAGTTGAAAGGTGAATAATGGGGCTTCGATTTGCTATGCTTAGTTTATTTGGTAAATCAACTAATGTAAGGTAAATAATTATAAACAGAAAAAGTAATAATTCATATATAAGTATAATGTTGCTCCAATAACAATTCAAACTCTGAGCTGTCCAACTCAGCATTTTTTGAATGTGTTTTTGGATCAGTTGGTTTGAGCTTGATACTTCTCTTTTTGATGCCATATTCTGCCAAATGGCGTCCGTATTCTGTAGATAGACACTTTTATTCCTCTTTTTCCTTTGTGATCCTCAGTCTTATTGTGGGGTTTTCAAAAAGAATTCACAAAATACTTTTTTGATGTTTGCCGGTGCGCGACGTATTGATTTTGGTCTCGACCTGGAGCATCGTTGACATTACTACATTCCTTATTCCTCTACTTTTTTCGCAAATGTCTGATGTTTTTAATGCTGCCAATTTAATATTAATTTTCTGTCCTTTTGGGGGAGTTATTATGAAAACACTTTCAAAGCGCTTTTTTAAAAACGAAAATATACCTCTGAAATGAATACAATGCTCGATAGGCAATTAAATCCAAAAACATGATTTGACTGCAAACTCAAGTAAAACCTGCACTTTAAGACACATTCGCATTCTTAGTTAGCCACTTCCCATTATATCCAGTGGATGCAGTATGCACACAAATTAAATTAATCAATGCGTTTACGTTAGTATATTGGAGATAAATCGGGTTCTGGTGGTTTATTAATCTTCAGAGCTTTCATCATCCGAAGAAATGGTTTCTGATTAACAGTGTCGTGTTACAAAATGTAATTAGTAGATCCTAATGTTCGTTAAATGTCTCTGTTGTTGTCTGTTGTCTGTTGTTTTAACATCTGAAGGCCCTATGCGATGAGCTAAATGAGCATTTTCTCTTCCTTATATGTATAAAGTTCTTGACAGCATATGTTTTCAGAACAGCCCAGTTCCGTCAACGTGAAAGACTTGCTAAGATGTGTATCCTACATCTGTAATAGTTTGTCGTTTGCAAGGAAATATTTTAGCAGCTCCAAGGTCTTCACTTGTAAATTCATCGGTAACTTTAACATTTTGATGCTGTGCATTTTTTTTTTGATTTTTTCTAGCTATCCGAAACTATCTTTAAAACTGAAATTCGTACACCATAAAAAAAAATAATAAGGGCAAACAAAACATAGTTTTTCACAGCCATTTGTGTTGTGCGTGTTATAAACTTCGCACAAATGAGGGGACCTACGTTTAATGCCATATCCGAAAGGCGGAATTGAGAAGGTTCTTATGATACTCGTTGCTTTAGGATTTGTGTCAAACACTCGCGAGAAGTGCGGCCGTAAAAAATAGGTTGCCTCTCTAGGCAACATTTTTGTTTATTCATAAATTTTGTGCATGCGCCCAAGAAAATAACTTAAATAGTGCAGAAAGAGTGAATCTCACATAGAAAATGGAAACCTTAAAAATGGGATTTTCTGTTAATTTGGGTACATTTGCACGTCTCTGGAGCTAACCTCGACTATTTGGAGTGACGACAAACTCATTTTCAGTCTATGTCTGTTAGCCAGTATAATGTGATGGCATCATACATGTAAATTGATCTAGTATTGATTTAAAACAAACAAAAAAACAAATTTGCTTTTTTTTTTATTGTCTGGAACAACTTAAGTAGAAAACAAATGCAGTCATTGTATGGTGTCAGAAAGTGTCGGGACTTAATTAGGCTTTATATGTATGTATATGAAAATTTCGTGAGTGTTTGGAACGTTTGTCAACAACTCAAAGCATGAATCAAAAGTTCCCTTATAATACATTTATCATTTATAGTCTTTGGCCATGTTTACTTTACATAGTCATTTCTGTTCTATTCGCAAGTAAAATTATTAGCTAAGATAGAAAAGAGGATCATCCTGCATCAAGATACTCGTACATATGTACCTGATGATACCCTTACCTTGATAATTATCCAAAAAAATCTTTGGGGTTCTAAATAAAAAAAAAAAAAAACATTACAACTGGCAATTGACGTTCTTACCGAAAACCACCCAACCTTCATTGTGATAGTAGCATTTGATAAATCCTATTAACATGCATATAAACACAACCCCCATTCGACACGAAGGCGTCTCTCGAGCGTAAAACAAATGCAATAAAAATAAATTTTTATATAATTCTGGTTCCTACATTCCAGCCATAAATGCAGCAACTAACTAACGTGCGTCGAACAACGTCTCCCACTTACTTAAAATTATTAATCATAGAGCTGTAGAAAATTTAAGTATGTACTTCGTACGAGTACATTTAGAAATTGCAATCCAATTCAAAATCTCAGAATAAATTGTATTTTCTTTGATTTTCTACGAAGATTGCTAGATAAATGACGGAATCCAAGTGTACATGCTGTCATGTTGCATGCGCATATTTTCACCCTGTCTACAAAACAAATATGTAGTTTTGTGTCCCACTTCTGGGCGCCTTTCATTTTTTAAATTACAAATTGGGTTCATCATCTTTTTCATCACAAACTAATTGTACTTCAAATTTAATGAAATAAAGGGGGGACCTTATCGCCTCTCGAAACTTTCACAAAGATGAAACAAAACGCGATCCAGCAAGGTAGTTCCAACAAAGTTTTCTCCCCTCTCCACTATGGACGAACATTCAACGAGCCATTCAAAATTGGTAAATCTGAACACGAATTCAATTTATGGGTCAAGTGTTGGATCGGTCTGCGCGCGCACGGCCACAACAGCAAGCGGAATCCTCTTCTTGTCGCAACATGTTTGGTTTCTTTAACGTCGTCTACATATATTATGGGAAGAGCTATCCAAACAAGTTTTTTTTTTTCGCCTCGTAAAGGTACATAAAAATAGAATTCACATTCCCATCCAAAATGCTGTTCTTTTTCCACGTTGCCACTGCTGCTACTGTTGCTATATGTATTAGCAACCAGTGATTGTATCTTGTATAATTCCACGTTTGCCACGTTTTTTCCTTCATTCCCCTTGGTTTCTCCAAAATCAATTATTGCGATCATTGATTTTTTTATGGGTTTCGCTTTGAAGAGAATTTTTTTTTTTTTTTTTCAATTTTGTTGATAAGATAAAGTCATCGAGGGCGGTAGTAGCAGAGCAAGCGATTGTTTGGAAAATTCAAACACGCGGCCGGTATTTTAAGCTAACATTGTGTGAGCGGTGAAATGGTGAGGGCAGAGGTGTGGCGCAGTCAGCGACAGAATGTCAGTCACCTTTAACTGCTATTGTTGTTTACTACCAGTTAGCAGTGAGCAATGCTAATTTATGCAAGAAATCGTTTGAAGCGAGGCGGAACTGGAAGCTCTTAAAACATGAATGTGCTGTAGAGATCGTTTATCATTTAGGCAAAATTAGGAATTTTAACAGGAATTCAATACATAGCGTATTGTGAAGCGATCTTGGACACCGTGGATCAGTTGTAAGTGCGTTGGATTACTCCTTCTCGAACTCTCACGAATGTCTGACACACGTCCAAGAGTAATTACTGATTGAAAAAAAAATTCTCAATTTGCCTTCCTGATATGTTTTTAACTGTAGGTCCCTTACATTTGTGGGAAAAAATGGAAGGTAGGCCCAGGTCAGTTGCTGCAAATATTTGTATTTTGTGTTATGAAGCGATCTGTATCCAGCTGGTTGGTAGAGTTACTACGAGTTTCTAGGATGTTTGGAGAGTCTCTGAATAAAGCGTTTTTTTTTATTTTTTAAATCGATGCGTCTGAGCCACATAATTTTGCTGTTATACGTCTTGAAATGATTGGTATTCGTGTCCAGGTTATTGCTTTGCAAAGTTGTTGTTAACTTACGTTTTTTAACACAGTCCGGACGTACACAGTTACGAGTATTTTTCAATTCACTAGATGAGATAGTGACGAATTGCAAATTTCGAACCAACAGAACATCGATTGGTAAGTCCTATTTTTTTTGCAGTTTCTACTTTACGTAGATGAAGTAATCATCGTAGCCCACCCTCAATTCCTACAGTACATAAAGCGCTAGAAATCTGGAGTGAAGAGCTGGAAATGAAAGGAATGACACTCAATGCTGACAAAAGTCAATCGCCCTATATAAAGTCGAGACCCTACAGTTGCTCGATACACACCTGAGAGATGGGCACTCTTTTTTGTAAGAAGGGAGGAAAATCAGAAGGGACAGAACAACAAATGATCATTAGAGGTAAAAAGAAGGAATAACAAACACGATTGTAATTAAAACGTGGAAGAAAAACAACTAAAATGGTTTGGCCACATACAACGAATAGAAAACTCAAGGATACGCAAACAAATACACGAAATAAAAGTAACCGATCCAACCTCAACAGGTATGTATGTATACTACGATACACGCGTGAGCAACGCATCGAAACAATATGACTATAGGAGGAAGTCAATCATGTATGTATATCAAGATCAATATGAACAGAAGAGTGTGGAGATACTTGATACACCGATGTTGCCCCTATGTCTGGCAGTAACAGGACGAAGAAAAAGAGAACAAGGCTTTCAATATGAACACCAAAAAAATTGAAAGCATCGAATCGTTCTTATTCATTCGTCTTCCGTTAAGATGCGTCGTATATTATCAGCTTTTACTGTTGCCATCTCTGAGACGAATTACATACGTACATAAATTGAGTCAGTACTAAGCGGTTCGGTTTTCTCTATTCTTTTTTTGACTGCTATTATGTTGCTGTAAAACCCGTAGAGTTCGTCGTTGATTCGTCTTATCCACTCTCTGGAGACACAAAGGGGACCGAAAATCCCTCGAAAAACTTTTTTTTCTCAAGCAGTCAAGTATACTTTCATCCGGTTTATCCATACATACGGTAAGACTGAGATAATAAGGACGTCTTCCAAAATCTCCTTTGTTATTGTGGAGACAACTTTACTGCTGCTGTGCTGGATTGTTTTCTTAACGGAAAGAAACAACGCGAATCCTTTTTCTCTTTTAAATATCATAGGTATAACGTCGATCCATTCCCGCATTGTTTTTGAGACGATATTTTTGAAACGTATTTCATCAGTTCTGTTTCTACGTGCACCTACACAACTCATAATTCAACTTGTCCGACCAAATAAAATTGTTCCAAGTGCTGAGTTCATTCCATTTTGTAGTGCGCTTCATTCAAGTTATCATTTCTTTTCCTACTCAGAATGCCAGGGTTTATTTACTAGCCTTGCAATCCTTGAGACAAAGTTGTGTGAGTCATAAACGTTTATCGAAAGATTGTCTTCATTTATGACGTTTTGCTGGTGTTTGGTATTGATACCTCTGCCTATTAAAAATAAATAAATAACTGAATTCGAATCACCGCCCTCAAAAATACAGGGAAATTTCGAATACTCTTTCATATACATACTATCATTTGAGCGAGAGAGTCAGAGAGTAGAGCGTATAGTTTCTCAGTTTGACATTTGCTGAGAAGCACGTGGTTGCCGGTAACCTCATTATTTAAATAGAATTGAAATAGCCATGTGGTGGGGTTGTATCTTTTATAATAAGTGACAACTTGTTTATCAGCGGAAAAAATAAACGTGTACTTTTAATCATTTTAGGTACTTTCCGGCGATACTGTAATCATTCGAGCAGCTAAGGGAGCCCCGCCACCAGAGAAGCAAGTAACTTTCTCTCATGTGTTGGCCCCAAAACTCGCCAGAAGGCCTGGAGCTGGAGGGTAAATATAACAGAAAGCAATACAAAACTACGGTTGTCTGAGGAATTAACTTTTTTTTTTTTTGTATTTTAGTGATGAAACCAAGGATGAACCCTGGGCTTGGGACTCGCGTGAATTCCTGCGCAAGAAACTGATTGGTGAAGAAGTTTGCTTTACCTTTGAGAAGGCCCCAAACACTACCCGCGAATATGGTAATGTTTGGTTGGGTAAAGATCAAGAAACCGGCGAGAATATTGTCGAGACAATGGTGTATGAGGGTTTGGTGAGTGTTCGCCGTGAGGGTCGTCAAACACCCGAATTGCAGCGTCTAATCGAACTCGAAGATAATGCCAAGGCTGCTGGTCGCGGTAAATGGAGTCATAGTCCGGCATCTGATCATGTGAGGTATATTAAATGGACCCAAGAGAATCCCGCGCACATTGTCGAATTATACGGTGGTAAGCCCGTGAAAGCTATCATCGAACATGTCCGCGACGGATCAACAATTCGTGCTTTCCTTCTGCCTGAATTCCATTATATTACGTTGATGATTTCCGGTATTCGCTGTCCGGGTGTGAAACTTGACCAAGAAGGCAAACCCGATCTGAGTGTAAAGATTCCATTTGCCGATGAGGCCCGATACTTTGTGGAGTCTCGCCTATTGCAGCGTGAAGTTGAGATCCGACTGGAATCGGTGAATAACTCGAACTTTATTGGAACTATCATCTACCCGAAGGGTAACATCGCTGAAGCGCTACTGAGGGAAGGTCTAGCCAAGTGCGTGGACTGGAGTATGGCCGTTATGAAGGGGGGTAAGTACGGAGAAACAGATATTTTTAAGAAGGCAGTACGATCTAATTGAATAACATTAGTTTCAGTTTTGTGACTGAATAACCTGCTAAGAATAAAAACGACAATCCGAAGTGCTCATGCTGTAATGATATTGCATGCGCATATCATTAATGTATTGTCTATATATAAAATTAACATTTAGCTTAAGAGAAAATTTAGTGAAGAAGTTTGCAATTGAGGCGATGTTTTGTAGTAAGAAATCAGGATCCAAGAGTTAGGTCTTAATTTTTTTTTTTTTGTTTTCTGGGGTTCGAACCTCCCGCGGACGAGCCTATGTAACATTAAGCTAAGTAAACTCCTGAGATTCATACATTTATCTGGGTGGTTTAACTTAGCGCGGTCGAAGACTGAGATTTAGGTTCACAGGGTTTTTAAATACTGGGCACAATGGACTCTAAGCGGTCTAAGTGAGCCGTTGACAATTCTGTCAACAAGGGCACCCATTTACCTAACCTAACATAGGAACATCTAGCTCTTCTACGAATTGGTTCTAATAGCGTTGAATGCACGACTGATAATTCCAAAAAACTTTTTGCGATTTTGAAAATATGTGGAATCCCAATGTTGAAGAGATAAATTCTCAATTCCTTGGATTTTTGTTAGAATGATGCAGGGAATTTCAGACATGAATATAATAAGTGGGAATTTCAGATAACCGAACCTTGTTTCTCTCCGCTTCGGAGGTTGGAAATCATCGTTTTATTCTTCTTATCTTTCACGTCTTTTAGTATATCTGGTATTGAGCGGTTAAGTCATTCACGCAGATTTGCCAGCCATGTTTGTCTTTGGCCTCCTGCTGATGCTTTTCCCTCTAACGTTCCGTGAATGATAACGTGGTGTAGGTTGTATTTGCTGTTCCTCAGTACATGACCTCAGCTTTCTTCTGCTTCTCATTCTTCTCAGGACTTACTTATTTGTAATCCTATCCACCCACGAGATAGGCAGTATCCTTTTAATCAACCACATTTCGAAGCCTTACAGTTTTTTAGCATAGTTTCATATTTAACCTAACCTAGAATAGGACATCCAGAAATAGAAAAGCCAGATCTACCGGAAAAAGGGTTTCGTATTGACAAAAAGAGTTAAATTTAGTCACTAATCCATTATTTAGTACGTACGAGTGTGTCTTAAAACCATTATGCAATCTAATTCGAAATCTCAGAATTGAAAATGTTTTCTTTGATTTTCTACGAAGGTTGCTAAAGAAACGACGGAATCCGAGTGTACATGCTACTATGTTGCATGCACATATTTTCACCCCGTCTACAAAATTTTTATTACAAAAAAGTGTGAGTAGTGTTCAGATCTTGTCCTTTTTTTATGAAAACATAGTTGTCTGTTAGTTTCTAAATGTTTGGGAAAATTAGTTTGTAGATTCTCTGACGCTTTAATTTGCTTGAAGTCTACAAATATTGACTTTGATTTGAAAGATATCTCCTCGAGCGATTTATTCCTAAAATTTCATCCAGTTTACCTTACATACATCGAACAACTGTTGTAAACTTTAAATTCACTTATGCACTGACAATTTGATATCCAACGACAAAGTTCTACGTAGATATCTGAACCACGGTGCTAGATAAAATGTCGGATTCCAAGATGTTAGCGCTTCTTTAATGCAAGCACCAAACGTCATTTCACCCCGCCAACAATAATATCCTACAGCCTCCTTATTCCATCCTCATCCTACATTTGAAAATATTTAATCGAAATTAAAACAAAAAATGTATCTGTTTGCATTATTTTTAGGTGCGGATAAACTTCGAGCTGCCGAACGTCAAGCTAAGGAGAACCGCTATCGCCTGTGGAAGGATTATCAATCCAAAGCGCCTGCATTTAACTCCAAGGAGAAAGAATTCACCGGTACCGTTGTGGAGGTATTTAATGGTGATGCGATCAATGTAAAACTGGCCAACGGTCAAGTGAAGAAGGTTTTCCTTTCGAGTATCCGGCCGCCACGTGATACCGCCCGTGGTGGTATCGAAGGAGATGGTGAGGTTAAAGCCCCACCACGTAGCAAAAACTACCGTCCACTCTATGAGATTCCATTCATGTTCGAGGCGCGTGAATTCCTTCGCAAGAAACTGATCAATCATAAGGTTCAGTGTAACCTTGATTATATTTCGCCTGCGCGTGACAACTTCCCTGAGAAGTATTGTTACACGGTTACGATTGGAGGGCAGAACATCGCTGAGGCCATGGTCAGTAAGGGTCTAGCTACAGTTGTACGCTACCGTCAAGATGATGATCAACGCTCATCGCACTATGACGAACTGTTTAGCGCAGAAGCTCAGGCGATTAAGGGTCAAAAGGGTATGCATGGCAAGAAGGATAACGCAGGGCTGCGCATCAATGACCTCACCACTGAACATTCCCGCATTAAGCAGCAATATTTGCCGTCGTGGCAACGTGCCCTTCGCACCGAAGGTATTGTTGAATTCGTTGCGAGTGGCTCGCGTCTGCGCATTTATGTCCCCAAGGACAGCTGCCTGGTGACTTTCCTGCTGGCAGGCATCTCTTGCCCGCGTTCATCACGGCCCGCTTTGAATGGTATTCCCGCTCAAGAGGGAGAACCCTATGGAGACGAGGCGCTGGCATTTACCCGCGATCGTATTCTGCAACGTGACGTGAGTGTGCACATTGAGACCACCGATAAGGCTGGCAGCAGCGTCATTGGTTGGTTATGGACCGAAGCCAATGTAAACTTGTCAGTTGCGCTTGTGGAGGAAGGTCTGGCTGAAGTGCATTTCAGTGCTGAGAAATCGGAGTACTATCGATCGTTGAAATCGGCTGAGGATCGAGCAAAGGCTGCCAAAAAGAATATCTGGGCCAACTACGTGGAGGAAATAGTGGAGGAGAAGAAACCGGAAGAAGAGAAGGAGGAGAAGGTGGTTGAGAGGAAGGTCAACTATGAGACGGTTATCGTCACTGAGATCACTCCTGATCTAACTTTCTTTGCCCAGAATGTCGACTCTGCTTCCAAGTTGGATAACTTGATGGCGAAACTGCGCACCGAGCTCGAATCGAATCCACCAATCGCTGGTACGTACACTCCGAAACGTAATGATCTGTGCGCTGCTCAATTCAGCCTCGACAGCGAGTGGTACAGAGCGAGGGTTGAGCGTGTCCAGAATGGCACCGCTACTGTCTGCTACATTGACTACGGAAATAAAGAGGTAAGCATCGAATTTATAAATAAGGTACGCAAGCTCCTTAGATCCGTTTCCGTCTAAAAGGAAATGCATGAGTCATAAGTTTGCTAGAGTAATTTCCTCAACGAACGATGTGTCCAAGTAGCTAGATTCCCGATTGGCTATCTCTTGTCATGAGAGTAAACCTTAATTGTCGTGCTTTTGGGCGATCGTACCTCTTAACAGCCAAGCACCACGTTTGATTTGTGGACGAAGCAGTGTCAATATTTTTTTGGCGGAACACTTAAGAAGCTATCGAGATCGGTGATTGAAGGTTTTGAGGAGTGCGATTGACGGTTAAGGAGTCAAACAAGGAAATTCGGCGACATAGTTTAGAGGAACACTGCCTTCTTTAAATTTTTATGCAATTATCGATTCCTAATTTTTTTTTTTCTCTTTCGATAGAATGTGCCTTTCACCCGCCTGGCTAATTTGCCCAGCGGATTCTCTAGCGAAAAGCCGTACGCCACCGAATACGCTCTCGCTTTGGTTCTCCTGCCATCGGACGCGGACGACAAGGATGAAGCTTTAAATAGCTTCGCCCAAGACGTTCTCAACCGCAAGGTTCAACTCAACATTGAGTTAAGACCATCCACCGGTGTCCCACTAGCCACTCTGCATGATCCGGCTACCAACGCTGACATTGGCAAAGGTCTCGTAGCCGATGGACTCCTGCTTGCGGAGAAGAGGCGTGAGCGCAAGCTCAAGGATCTGGTAGATCAATACCAGCAAGCGCAAGCAACCGCCTTGGCAGCTCACTTGGCCATTTGGAAGTATGGTGACATCACTCAAGATGATGCGCCCGAATTCAGCCGCTAGAAGGAGAACATGATTCTTCTTGTTTGTCTGCCACAACACACCCGCCCTTCAATTTAACAACAACAACAACAACAAGAACTATATATAGAAACAAAACACAAAAACGATTATATAATTGAGAGAAATTATTAAAGAAAATCATGAAAAAGAGAAGAGATCTTCGTAAAAGCTTCCAATAAATAAAGAAATACAAATTATGATTTTTTAAGCAATTTTTTTTTTGTTAACGTTTTTTAAAACACGTAGTGCCGATGCCAGACGAAGATATGTATTTCATTCTAAAGAAAAAAACAAGCAATAGTGGAACTGATTCAAATGTAATTCCAAATTTTTTTGATCGGTTTATCGTGTTACTTTCAACCGAAATTGTAATTCAAGTTGTTCCATCAAACGTGAGCCTTTTTGTTTAACGAAAACAAAAAAAACACCAATAAATGTTTGCATTTGTTATAGATAAAAGAAAAGACGTTTACATATACATAAAAGGTTGTAAATCGAAACAAAATGGGAAAAATAAATAAGAAAAGCATTAACGTATTAGAGTCATGAGCGAGTATTCAATTTATGTGGAGTACGCGTATTAATAGTGAGGAGGCTCAATTATTTTTAATGGATTCCTATTGTCGTTGGTTAAGCTTTTTGTGGGCACTTGCTCGTTGTAACTTCTTTAACGTTGCAGAACACTAGCAACAAAAAAGGAATGGCGCGCGGAAACTTTACAAACGAATAGGCGCCCATTTCATTTCACAAAATTGGTCATAGTCTCCTCGTCTCCGAGAATTGCAGACTTGCTGTGGTACAGGATGCGCAGGTTATTTGAGGACATGTCTCTATTTAGTCGTAGTGATGGTAGCAGACGTCAAGATCACGTCAGTGATCTCGAAATATTGTGCCTTTTAAAGGGCACCTGGTTCGTTCACAAGCTTCGCGTCGAGTTGGTGGCTTTTGGCGCAATGTTTTGCCTCTTGTAAAAATGCATTCAACAAGTTTGGAACCTTCGGGTGTCTGAGCGACTAATTCACGGTGTCGTGCACGAAAACCTTTGATATATTTAAGTTATTCAAGTCTTATGTCATGAGAAGTGGCAGGTTATGTCAGTGGAAATGACAAAATCGGTGTGTGCTCCACGAAAGGTGGCTCCACGATAAGTTGAAGAATCCGAAAGATTCAAATTCTTTGATGTTTTTTCGATGAAAAAAATTTCGACCAGGACCAGAAGGTAAATAGAAGCAGTGATAAATGGCTATGCGCAGAGCCTTCAGATGTCCCCCGTGCGATACACACCAAGTGAGCAGTCAAGTTCACGTTGTCTTTATATGCGCCTACACTTTCCCGGAAGATCTTCGAGTCAAGGCTGCCGGATACATTCGATATTGTCTTTTCTAATAGAGACAAATGCGGCTTTTAATGGTTTTCATGCAGCCCAATCATGAATAAAAATAGTCTTCTAGAACGATCAGTTTGAAGTTCTCTCGTTTTTTTTTTTTTTTTTTAAATGTGGCTACACCCATGGGCGTAAAGGGAATATGACCAAAGAGATCTAGTGCATCAGAACCATTTTTTTTAGGCCAACAGCAGTGCTTCCTGATGAAGGTGAGAATGGCTGAAACGGAATAGTTCTTTTTATGAAAAATGTTTTTCCTACATACAGATAGATACAGCAAATGATATCCTCAGTGATTCTCGTGGAGGTGTTTCTCAAGCTGGCATTGACCAAAAAGGACGCTTAAAAGCCTTCTTGTGTTGTCTCTACTGTATTTGAGGATACATCTTACCTTTATGAAGGGTCGGATGGCTCTTTTAGCTTGTCTCTGCCCTCGAGTGTTATTCCAGTGGGGTAGGTACATATCAAATTTCCCATCTAGTATAGATTCCGCAATAGGGTTCAGGTCCAATGAAGGAATCTTTCTATCTAGCCTTAGTGCCAAATGTTCAGTTCGAAAACGTGAAGCTGTCGACTTTGTGGCTGCTATCAGTTTCGGTCACTTCATCTATATTAAGATGGAGACACGACCTCTATGGGTCACACACATGCCCCATTGTTTTCTATGCCTAGGTTAAATCATGATTCTAAAACAAAGACCAAACAAAGAATCATCTTTTAAAATATATTTGCCTTCTCTTTGCCGCTACTATAAACAGTCTTTCGATTAAATATGTTTTTTTAAAACTAAATCTTATTCCAATATGATAACTCCTCCTCTTCGGATGAGGCTCACGTAGTTTTCGAATTTTTCTTTCGTTTCTCGAGCAATTCTAATTTGTTGATCAATTCATCGATATTAATATCTTCGGGGATGTTAAAAGTTTTCTAAAAAAAACGATATATGAGCAAAATTCGGAACACTCTCGAGGATTAAAAATTTACCTGTCTCTCAACGAGGTCCTGAATTTTTTTCTCAATCGAAACTTTATTATTTTCCATTTCAGCTTCGGAAATAAGCCGTTTATTCACTGATGTCGTGAAACTGAAAACGAAAATCTCCCATTAGAATCATTACAAAGACACAATGACATCCACTTACTTTTGTAACTGATTCAGTTCCACAGTCTCTGTTTCGATTTGCTCCTCTAGATCACGTATATCGTTTTGCATCTTAACCACGATTAGATGTCGATCAATTTGTTCCTTTTTTTTAGTAAAATAGAACTCCTGCAGGTAATTCATGCTGAGATCATGTAGTTTTGTGGCCATTTTTAGCTGTACGCACTCGTTGAGCTTGGTCATGCATTCGTCGGGTAAATCGCAAAGTTCTACGCCAAACATCTTTAGCTGTCGTTCATATTCTTCCCCTAAATATTAGAAAAAGTTGATTTAATCCAACAAAAAGCAATAAATTGGAAAATAATCGTGGGTTGGTCCGAATGACTCAGCGGTGGTAATATGGAAATAATTGTTATTTCCTGGTCAACTTACGTAATTTTTTTAATGCACTGACTTCCTCAAATGTGTGTAGACTATCTGTAACAAATTACATTTATATAAAATGTTAATTTTCGTATGAAATTAATTAAAAATAATCGAGAACTTACCCATTTCTGTTGAGGTAATTTAAATTTGTAATTCGAAATGTCAAAACTGTCAACGGAGTCTTTGATGCTGTCATTTCTAATATCGTTTGTTTTGTTAGTGGTTGTGAGATTAGATAATATGATTTTTCTTAGTTTTGGTATCATTGTTTGAAGGAGCAGGTAAATGAGTGTGTTCAGTAAAAACTTAGAGAGGAATTTAAAAGTTCAATTAAAAATGTATCAAATAAAGAAAAAATTCCATCCAATAAATTAAAGCATATCTTTAAGGAGAATGTTATAATCACGTCGTAATGGCTTTGTTGTATGTCTACAATTCTTTAAAATTAAAACAATTTAGGGAACGTTTTTCCTAAATCTGCTTATGAAAGCAAGCGTTTTGGGCCTCAAATTATTTACGTTTGCTAGAGTTCTACAAGTTGGTTGCAGACGGCTTCGGAAATAGCAGGATTGTATTTGCTAATAATTTCGCAATATTTTCCAACACATGCTAAAAAAGGTGCACAACAGCGAATCAACTGATCTAAGACCTGTAATTTTTTTTAATGGTCTCGACATTATCCATTGAACCTTGTTGAATCAGTGAGTGGTCTAGATCATCACTCAGTTTAAGCGAATGAACTCTTCATGGATACAAAAACTAGACATAGCTCGATATATGAGTGTGTAACAAAAAATATTTGGAAAGTGTTGTAATTTTCTCTAGATTTTTAAGACCAACAGCGTCTCGACTACCCCTACTTGATTACCTACCTTGTCGCGGTGTAGGGGCTTAAGTCAATGACTCTCGGAAGTCACTCCTCAGAGGAGACTGAAGCCAAAAGATAATCATCTCTCCTCCAAATATCCCATTATTCCTACCCATCCCTCTCCTTTCTTCCCTCTCGCCTCAATCCCCACTCTCTCTATTCCTACGGGCGGATCAACCAGGCTGAGGGCCCTATAGCTCAGTCGTAATGGAGTATCCGAATAACTGGCGCCCTTCGGATTATTTAGCCTTGTCTGTAGATGCGAGGCTCTGTATAGATCGACCATTTTCCCTAGCTACTCGTGGGACTCAAATATGAACCGGAAACTGATCTGAGCAGCATCGACTCCAGGGAAGAACGCTCGTTGCTGGAGGAAGAGGACGACGCCTATCTTTCGTGTTCGAGCAACGAGCAAAACGTGACAGCCATACCCTTGAGGCCGTCTTACAGTGAAATCACGAAGACAGGTAGCCCAAGCAAACGAGCGAGTCCCGCAACGTCCACGCCCACCAGCAAAGCCAGCACCTAAAAATCTTGGGCAGGAACTCGACTAATCCTCGCCGCTGCACAGAAAAACCTCCATAAAGACAATAATACCACAAAGAACCCTAGCCCTAAGCATGTTGACAGTAAGAGAAGCGCCGACCGAAGCAAAGTTTATACTAAAGACCCGAGTAGGACAGAGCACGCAGAGCCAAGCAGAGAAGAAAAAAACTACTAAGAGCCAAATCTCTGACAGGCTCAAAATCTCAGCTGAACCCACAACCCGCCCAGTCACCAAAAAAGCTATCAAACTCTCAGCAACGCCAAACAAAGCAGACACGATGACTCATCCACACCACCAACTATGGAGAGGAAAAAGTCAAGGACTTGTAATCCTTCGGCCACGGTTGCAGACACTGCTACGGAACACCTCCAAGTTGCGGTGGTGGACACCAACAGCATGGATCTCTTTTGATACATGAGAGCCATCTTACCTAACCTAGCCTTTTGCGTAACCAGCGCCTTTCACGTGTGGGACAAGTCTTAAATAATTATATTCGGCCTAACGGAACATATAACTTATGACAGCATATTCCACAAATAGCTGACGCGATCTAGGCCACGAAAAGAATGTAAAACGATACATCATCGGCCAAATTGCATACTCCCATTTATTTATACGAAAGTGTATATTTTTCCAAGATATATTATATCTCTCCACAAGTAATCTGAATCCGTGTATTTGTGTATCTGAAACACAATAATGTGCATAACATTCTAAAATCCCATTTCATGCTCAAGGCCAGACAGAAAAACCATACAGCCATGTACACTATGAGTAATTAAAATCAAATGTAACTCCCACGGGCAAGTAAATATTCCACACCCCTAAGGGATGCTTTTATAATCACTTTTATTTACGTTGCTACTTACGAGGATCGTCCACAAGAAAAGATTTTAATTAATTAATTTATCCATTGAATATTAATTACCAAGGCAATTTTATAACATCGGTCATAATAGCCTCAAGTTTCATTCTCGCACCTCGTAAACACATGTTGTGGCCCACAGCTCGACTTCGGTCCCTGCTTAATCATTTTACCGAAATTACGTGGAAATAATTTTCGATAGAGAAATTATTTATAAGGCAACTAGACTCGCATATGTCTAGCCTGAGAGAATTTAAAGAAACTCAAGAAGTAATCATTACCGTTATACTAAATATAAGTCAGGTGTAGGCAAGAATTGTTTGGAGGGCGTGTTGCTGCTTGACGTGCAATTATCCAAATGATTTAATGTAAATAATTAATACTACAGCTCTTCCTTTGGTTCTTGGAAGGTAATGATGGTGAAATCATTGAGAAAATTGTTTTCCAACAGGGGTGTCACGTGGTGGCCTTATGTAAGTAGATACCAATGAGCTGGCCGATCTAAAAAAAGAAGACGTTTATCACGCATTCCTTTAGAACGGACTCAACTTAATTTGACACATGCTCTTATGTGCGTTCTTGCACAAAAACCAAAAGCAAAAGCAAAAAGGGGGTCCCCTCGGGGTTCTAGAACACGTCGTATGATAAGCTTTATTGCGACGGCTTACTCTATGGAGGTACAATGAATCCTAGAGCTATGCGACCCCAGAACTTATTTCTGCAGAACCGACACCTGAAGTTGTCAAGACGATGTGGAGTAGTGTGTTGTAATTAATGTACAATACAAAAAAGGATGTTCCCATTAAGCACGTAGAAATCCCCTAGACGCAGTCAATGGTAGCGTCCAGACTTTCAGACCGAACATTTTAATGAACACCTTACATCGATATATTCCGATCGCAGGCCAATAAAGGCCGAATTATCCGGCACCTTTCGTCAAAGACCCAGGAAAGGACCTGGTCCTTTAGGTTGGAGGTTCCGCGCGTGGTAGCGACCCACAAAAAAAAGCAAAAGTCTGTGCATAATCCGATGATATTGACATTTTTGGCCGAACTCAGCGGTCTGTTAACACCGCATTTGCGAATATAGAGGCAAAAGTGGCTAAAATGAGCCTAGTGGTAGATGAAGGCAGAACAACGTACATGCTTTCAATAACAAGGGACACACATCATCGATGAAATGGACAGAACGTGACCCTACTCTTACATCTGATGGTAACATCAGCGCAGAAATCAAAGGAAGAATAACCCCTGTCAATCGAAGTTTCTTAAGGCTAAGAAGGCCCTGCACCAAACAAATAAGAAGACTCAGTCCTACTTTATGGAACGGAAGCATGGACTTTATTGAAGGCGGATGAACACATCTATCTTTGGCTGTTTCGAACGAAAAATTTTGCGTAAGATAGAATGTCTTGCTTGCGCTGACAAGCTTTGGCTGAGTAACTTCAACGAAGAGTTGAACAGCTACATCAATCTTACTAAGAAGAAATATAACCGGTCTGACTCAGCCAGTGCTAAAGGGCGTCACTATCCAGATCTTCGATAAAGCCAAATGTCTAGGAGCGATCCTAGATAGGAAATTTCTATGGACAAAGCATGTCAAGTCGAAGACGTCCAAAGCGCTTTCTGGCTTCTGGCAGTGTAAGGGTTCTTTTTGCAAGACATGGGGCTTACAACAGAAAAAGGCCCTCTGGATCTACACGGCTATGATAGGACCTCTCATCAGAAACTGTAGACAATTTATTGGTGTTTTCGCGGGGCATTTTCCTTTTGCTAGGTATGTGTTGTAGTGTGCTTAAGAGACACCACTGTCCGCGACGATTGTGGAGAGGGCGATGATATTTCGGATCATTTCCTTTTATTGTCCTGCCTTTGCTCGGATTATGTGACAGATCTTCGGTGCTAATGTGGTGTGTGCTGATACCGTAAGCTCTGCATCACTGATGTGCCTGCTCAGCTTTCTCCGAAAGTCGAAAAAATTCCAGTAAAATGGGTAATACTGGGTCTTGCTTCCCAGTAGTACAATGAACCAGTTAAGTCTGAGATCTCCAGTGTTTGCTAGCTCAACAAAAAAAAAAAAAAACAAAAGATACATCAATCTAGGCAGATGTGCCCGCATACAACGGTTGATATGGCTGGCACATGTAAAGCGTAAACGCTCCAAGAATAGGTTGCACATTCTAGTAAAGAGGGACTTCAATCAACTCGGCATGGATAGTTGGAGGTGGCAGAATAACAACAGAGCTTGCTTGAGACAATTTTTAGTTGAGGCCCAGGTATACCCCGGACTGTAAAATGACCTAAGTAAGTAGTAATTTGAAAAAATGTGGTGTTGGCGCTTAAGCACGTCTACTTTTCGAAGTCTACTACGCAATATACAGGAGAGATGTATGTACATATACTGCTATAGTTGGTGCAGTTCAGAAGGCGGACTTTTTTGATGATCGGACATAGAATGTTGAGGTACCACTCATATGGAGTACTTTGGTCCGACCATATGTTTCAATTTATACATTCATACCTAGCCTTGGTGTACAAGTGAATCAACATAAATTGCAAAGGGCAACATGGCTACAATGCCAAACTTACCCAAACTTATGCCTTTAACTGTGAAAATGAAAAATTGGACGACAAGATACATACAAACATATATGTCATCAAAGCAACATAACAGCTTAAGCTAAACGCTTTCTAATTTATTACCAAGTTTCAGTTTTCCTTCGTCTAGAAATCCGCTAATCTCCATGACTCAGAATGAATTAAAATGTTGTTGTTACAACGAGAAATTACGTATCTCCACGATAGCTAAGTATTCCCTTTTCGAGAGAAATCTGAAAAATCCCCCTTTTCAATAGTTCACACACTTGGCGCCACTTCGCAATAAAATGTCAGATGTCAGCGAATGGATGTGACCGCAGTCAAAAAAAATGACATCTGCAAGGAGTCCCGTCAAAAACTTCACCCTTTACCAACAAAATGTCAATTTTCTTTACGATATAATTGCGCTTCTGTGGTTTACATGTCACAGGTACATTATCATGACCAAAAAAAAGAAAACACTATAAACTTTTAACACACTCATGCGAACTTGTTTTAAAAACAAAGAACGTGTGTACACAACCGAAACTCACGGAACTATAGCTTCCCTTACCAAAGCCGTACACAGCTGACTTGAATGTGCAAAAAAATCAAGTCTAATCGACTGAATCAGTTGCGGTTTTAATTCGTGTGTGAATTGATGACATGTACGTCATTTTAGCGATATATATTTGTAAACAAACTGATAAGGCCTCGAGAGTATACGATGACTTGCATCAACAAATTTGATCGGAAAATTCAGCAGAAATCAAATTCTGTCGTTCGACGATTGGTCTTATATCACTCACAATCCAACGATCGTGTTGTTTATCTCTTTGTGTTTGGGTAATCAAGCTTCAAAAAAAGCTTCTCATTCATAACAACCACGATCAACTGGAATTCCAAGTTGAGCAGCACGACAGGGCGATCAGTTAGGTGGCGATCGTTGTCCAGCTCAGTTGCTGACGGTATTTATATTTTTTAAGTTAAAATGCAAAAGTTACGCGTGGGATTCGTGGTTTTATTTACGGGAGCACTTCTACTTTCTGTCCTTCCGTCCGCGAGATCGTTTATAGCTAAATTCGAATCAAATGATAACAATACACCGATCGTGGGGATCCTCACACAGGAAGTGTCAAGTTTTGTCCTTAGGAACTACCCCGGTCGGAACTTAACAAGCTACATTGCTGCATCGTATGTGAAGTTTGTGGAGGGCGCAGGTGCACGGGCAGTTCCAATATGGTAAGTTTATGGGAAGTGTCTAAATATAGATGTAGGGGATGTAAATGTCACTTCGTGTTATGTACAATAAGTTCATTTGCATTGTAAATTCCACTGTCAGCGGCAATGATAAGAGGAAGGTCTGGTAATGGAGGTCAATTGAGGGAGGCATGACAACAGGCATTCATGCTATGGCTGGTTAATTGGTCGTACATATGTATGCATGTACTTCGTATCTGATTAGAATGAATTAATTGTAGCTAAGATCTCTTGAGCGTGATAAGTAGACTTTGATTTTGGAGAAAATTTATAATTGGCCGAATAGTATTGATGTTTTGATTACAGTTCAAGTGGTGAGAGAAATATTGGAGGGTTTTTCCAAAGATAACAATAGATAGATATGAATATGGACTGCGGCTAAATATCTTTTTAAACATCGATAACACTGTCTGACAAGAATTTATTTTCGTTTTTAAGTACCTATTCAATTGACTTATTTGCTGATGTTAAATATTTACATTGCGAAACAATAGAAACTTTAAAAAAGCCTTTGACAGCGATTGTCTAGTGACGGAATATATTTTTATAGTGTGTTGGAAGTTGGAAGTACTTGAAACTGCCATTTCAGTTTACTGTTGTTAAGATTAGATTAGGGCAGTAAGATCACCAAAAAAATTACGTTTGACATATGAGAAAGTGAATTCTAGTATCATGCTAGACTAACGTGAGTGCACTCTTGTGGCTCTAAACGGTGTGCTAAGTGCTTAGACTTAGACTATGGATGTATATCTCATCCTTAAATTCTATGTCGAATTAAGGGCAGAGATGAAATAGGTTTCCAAGGTCCAAGCGGATAATAAATCCATCAGATTCCCACATAAACTAATTTTCCCCGATTGCGGAAAACATGCACATCCCCAATTTCTTTTCATAACTGAGTGTGTGTAGCGAATTCCTAGAGAGTATTCCTCGAAATGAAGTCTATGGTGGTGGTAAATATTTTTCTCACTCCTAAATTCGCAATCACATTGGTGATTTTATGTTGTTTTGTGAAAGTTTCAGAAAAAGTAGATTTTAGGGATTTTTTTTTCTATTTTTACTTTTGTTGGTCAAATCGGAACATTTAAGATCAAATTTCAATGATGTCTTGTGTAGTGTTCTGCGCTCCATTTTTCTCACCGGCTGTTGCTCTTTATTTTATTTAGAGCAGGCTAACAACTTAAAGGTTTTTAATCTAGGAAATATCTGAAGACCCGTCAAATATGATCAATTTCGGGTTAGAGCTGACTTTAAGGAACTCTTAAGCTTAAATTACCACTGAACTAGAGGTTCGAAGTTCAAATTCCAGAAAACACCAAAAACTTTTTCACGGTCGCATTTCTCGCGAATGTTTGAAATGTCCTGGACTAATAAATGCCATGAGAAAGCTTCTCAATTTTCTCCCATTTCTATGAAAAAATAAAACACGCACAACACGAATGGTTGCGAGAAACTAGGCTCTGGATCGTATACGTTCTGTTGCTCCAAATAATGTTTTTTTTATATAATGAAATAGTCTAAGCTACATTCTCCAATTTTTTCGGTAAGATGGAATCTCTTCACCTTTTGCCGATTGAATTCGTTTCATTCTTGGGTGACTTCAGAAGCCAATTCTGTAATATTCTGGTTCAGAAGCCTAGGATGGGTTGCACTGAGTTTTAAGGGTTGATAGTCTTTCCTGAATATCAGGAAAATTGAAGAGTCTGAGTTATGTATCGGGAGTTGTCTAAAAAAAGCCTGGCTTAAGAACATGTCGTGAATTTAAGTGATATGCATGATATATGAGAATCTAATGGAAAGGGGCTTAGGTTCAGCAGTCAAAACGATAAAATACTGAGCGAGAGGTCGACTCATTTTTTTTGTATCAGTCACCATTGGCTGTAACGTGAGCTCCTGCCTACTCGTTAAAGGAAATAAGGCCCCATGATGACATCAATGTACAAATTACACCGTACACCACAATTTTGTGGATATAAACGTGTCTGAAGAGTCACTTGTTCTGTGACTGTTGTCACTCCAAATACGGCAATTTTGCTTATTGATGTATTCGTTGAGCCAAAATGAGCCTCATCGGTGAACACAATTTTTGTAGAATATTCCTCATCATCTTACAATTGATTGTTAGCCCATTGAGCGACGGTCCGACGCATGTAATGATCAAATGGCTTGCACCATTTAAATCTTGTAAGGTATTTGGCCAAGATCCCTTCGCAAAATTTTCGAAGTTATGGACGGACAAAGCCCAGCTTGCAGCTTGCCTGTGAACTGAAAAATTATGGTCTTCAATATCGCTGGCCTCAATTGCGGTGATATTTTTTTAGAAATGCACTGTTCTCATCCTTGTTGTTGAGCTAACATCATGCAGCGCCGAATAAGTGAGCTCTATAAGTTAGTGTAACTGAATACTGATTTCGGAAATTATATCCCACGATTTGGTAACGTTGATGCGGTGTAAATCTATCCGTGATGAATTGTTGGACTTCACTGAAAAAAAAAAAAAAAAAAAAAATGACAGCTAGTTTGACAGGTATCCCTAAGCCCGGTGCATATTAAAAAAACATTCTTTGTTTCCCAGCATTGCTCAAGCGCTAAACGATTCATTTCTTTCTGCAAAGGCTTCATATCTGTCAATATTTGAAATGCGTTAGTGCTGCCAGCGCCGAAATAACATGCACGTTAAGGTTACGTGAAGTTTTTATGCTGTCTATCTCGTATTTCCGTCCGCTTTTCAGCCTCCCTATCGGTAGCAATCACATCGTTTACTACGTACAAAGGCCAAATATTGATTCAGAGAAATTATTCTATTGATTATTGCAGCAGCTTTACAGAAGACGGAGCCTCTTAATTCGTACCAAGTAGATTCAGTACTTGCAAAATGTTTAAATTGAAACTAAATACAGGAAGCATACAAAATCACTTTACCTCGTTCATCCGATATGAGGTAAACAAAATTTTAATACATTCTAACCTTGAATACAAGATTCATGCCATATCGGTAGTTTTCCGTTATAGCCTTCATGTTAAGAATATTTAAGCACGCAGTGAGTTAAATGACTCTCCGAAGTGGACAAGGCATCACTAAATTAAGATAATTGAGTTCACACCACAAGCGGCCCGAAATGGGGACCATAATTACAGAACTGGACCACAACGGCCCTAAAATATTTTTGTGTATTTATCAAAAAAACAAAGAAAACAAACAAAGCCACAAATGTGGCTTTTAACCAAAAACAATTTTTTTCAAAAAAGAACCTTTGCCTGTAGATTGGAATTAAGAAAGTACGGGCTGAACAGAGGTCGAGTTCGAAGGGAATCCCCTATCAGTTTAACAGTGTTTTTATTATTTCTTTTTTTTGTGTAATTTAAGTTTAATTTATTTACTTTTGTTAGCATTATTAAGTCTCATTTTGCCAATCTCGTGTAAGTCTGTGAATTACCCATGCTAGTTGGCATTACTTTTCAGCTGTAGCATGTCCATCGTATTAGCATACACGATTATCGCATAGTTTTGTCGCTAAATTTATAGAATAAACTGTCAATACCCGTACGATACTCGTGGGAACGATAATTTATTGTCACCCATTGAGTCGTCTTTGTTTTGACACGGAATCCAGGGAAGCAATTCCCGTTGTTGCTTGATCGAAATAAATGTTTTTTTTACGTTTTAAGTGGTTGGAGACTTTTAATTAAGTCATCATGATCGTACTTAGTCAACAGAGGGACGATGCGGTTAAGTCAATTAAAAATTTATTTCTAATTGAAAAGCTGGGGTGGTTTTGGTGTTTTGGAATCCGATAGTTAGAATGGATTTATGATTTCACTCCCAGTGTAACTAAGAGCTTTAGTATCATGAATAAACATATTTAATTCACAACAATAATTTTATAATGAGTTTCAGAGAAAAAATTGACGGGGATGCCCCCACAAGTTGTTATGACTTTCGGACATCCGCGTAAGAGCTGATGATGTCAATTGATTGGTTAAATTGACAGTATTTAGCGTGTGACATTGTTAATTACCAAAGTTAGTGTCAGTTTCAAAATGAAGTTATTTTTGTCACACCATAAAGGGCGCCTATAACAACAATGTCTTTAACCCAAAATTATAGCAGTTTGGAAACCTGTTTTGCACATGTTTTGAGGGTAAGACCTCGCTTCTCTCATGTGAAAATCAACTCATGTAGTATCACTACAGTATAGTAAAGTGCAAGTTTGCCCATATGGCTGACACTACGATCTGAAAGAGTTATTACAAACAGGGTGGGAATTAACCTAAAAGATGAACCACCTCTCTTATAAAGGTTGGTACGTCTGTTAGTAGAAGAATCCTTCAACTCCACTGTCGAATGCACATAGGTATTTCCTTGCGGAAAACACGTCTCCTTAACCAATGTAGTGTTCGACATTCACAGAGAATGTGCTCGGATGATTCAACTTCCTCCAGACAGAATCAAGATTCCGTCTCAGGCCAGAAACTCATTTAGTTAAGGTGGTACCTCAGACCGCAGTGATCCATGAGAAATCTCCCCAGGTTTCCTTATCTAAGTCAAGGACTTCGTTTTTGTAAAATGAACTCATTAATCGATTGGATTGTTTGAACCTCGGGACAATTTCCCAGTGGACTGGATGAAGTTTGTATTCCCAGACATTAATTGTCGTCCGTCCAGTTAACGCCACTGAAAGGTTCTGGACCAATGAACGCAGATTCTGAGCCAGTCCTATCAGTTCATCTGTCGATTCGTTGCTTGCGATTCGCTGGTGACAGGGACCAATCCAAGTTTTTCCCTGTTATGTCTGGCCAGAGATTGTAATGCATCGTAGCAGTATTCAACTCAATTGGAGTCCATTAAATTGGACAATAGTTGACTACCTGAGAACATATAAATTCTGGTGTCCTTAATACCTTTTCAGAGGTTTAATCCAGTGCAGATCCCAATGGTGTGGACTTTAGCCTGGTTGGGTCCAAAGACGCCAACTCCAATTTCAGATTCAATTTTCGATCCGTCGGTGAACCAGATCAGACTTCTTAGACCTAGCACCGGTTTGCATTTGAGCCTTTTTAGGGCATTTTCTCCTGTGGTCTATGCCTGGCTGACTCATCATTCCTCCGATGAGCATGCCCAGTGACACTGCATGTGGACTGAGAGCCAACTGTCATTGTTGCGACTGTACGGGCCCCAAGGCTCATACCTCGATTGGTTCCATTTCTGGAACAGTTAGGACCAGCTTGCGCAATGGCGTTGCTTGTCGAAGAAGCGAGTCGTGAGACATGCTTAGCGAATTTTGCTTCGGGTCCGCTGGGACGAGCATACCAAATCGGTCGAAAGAGGGCGCTGTAAGTCGAAGGAGCCGTTCGTAATTCCTCGTTAAAGGGAGTAATTCTAGTAGGAGAAGGCAGGTGGCTCCTCTTCCGTTACCGATACTGAAACGGTGCTTTTAAGAATCAGCTTGACCTCTCCAAAGCGCTAGCATATCTTACCCTTGAGTGTATTGGGCCCTTTCATGGAGGCGTCTTTGATAGTCAGCACGAGGTCGAGTAGTGCACTTTCCTTCACCTTCTATAACGACTTTCCAAGAATTTGCTTTCAAATTAGCATTCGGTGCCGAGTTAGATGTTAGATTAGTCGGACAATACCTGGCTTAGAGAAAGTGTCCTCTTCCACCAACTCGTCGGAATTATTCCAATTGTGTGACGGATGTCATCAAGGAGGGTAAAGCAAAAGACCCAACCTTGAACGAACTCTACCAAGACGTGAATATAGTAAAAAAAAACCGACAGCAATGTCCGGCCTTATCGAGCGAAAGGACAAAAAGCCTTCAGTCAAGAGGATCTTTGAACCAAAGCCACCAGGCTTTAGACGTCCGAAAAAATGTTGGTCTTCAAGTTTGATCTACAGAACTGGAAGCAATTTACATGGAACGAAGATCTTCGAAGGCTGCTGTTCATTAGGTGGAGCATCTATACGTCGAGTGTCTGTTGCGTAAGGGAGTAAGTTCTACTCACCGATAACAAGGGAGCCATTTATACGCTGTGTGGTATACCCTGACTACATCATCCCCCTCTCCTGGCTCCTTTTCTTAGGACCAACATTCAAAATACCACTGAGTAGAGAAAACATCGAATCCCTTGAATTTGAAATTCGATACCTGATTGTGCATTTTAATTGCACATATCCTTAGCAAACAGCAAATGTGTCCATAAACACACCTTTGACCTTTGCATTTCCTCGTTAATCACGTTCTTCGGTTTCAGATTACCTCTGCCAATACACTCTCTTGGATATCCACTTAGAAATTATAATGTCCGCAGCTAAATTAATCCTTTGAAGCCGATAAAATACTGTTTCTTTGAACCTTCGTCATAGATGCGACACGTGAGAGTGCATGCAGCAAGTCAAACACTTGCCACTTATCCTTAATGCATTACTAATTCAATTACCTTCTTTGATATCCTTTTTCTCATTTTTTCTTTCTTTTTTTTAAGGATTGGCGAGTCACGCGAATACTACGAGGACATCCTGTCCAAGGTGAACGGGTAAGCTTTCTTTCTCTCCACCACCTCCCCTCCTCCGCATGGGTTTTAAGAATTTTATGAATTCGCTTGCATTTTTCCTTTCTCACGTGTAGTGTCCTTCTACCTGGTGGGGCAACGTACTTCAATCAATCGCACGGGTATGCGGACGCTGGATATCATATCTTTGAAGTGGCCTTGGCAATGAATCAACAAGGGACATATTTGCCCGTTTGGGGAACATGCCTAGGATTCGAGCTGCTCACTTACTTGGCAACGAATCGAACGGAACACAGGAGTGATTGCTCGTCCAATAGGCAACCTTTGCCATTAGAATTCAAAGAAGGTAAACCAGGATGGGGCGCTTTTAAGTGAGTGTTCAATTTAAATCTCATTTCCTTGCAGGCTACGAGCTGAGTAGGATGTTTAAGAATGCACCACTGGATGTCATTTCTATGCTCAAAAAGTATCCGGTTACCGCAAATTTCCATCAGTATTGCATCACCGAGGAGGTAAGTGGACTTAATTTTAAATTGGAGTCAATTTAATAGTTCGATGTCCATGCGGCACTTGGCTCGAATGGCTTGGCATTTTTAGATTGCAGTCACAACAAAGACGTGACATTGGTGGTCGGTGACGTAAGCGTCAGAAATTTCTTTTAATAGTCCTTCTATCGATCTGGCAGTGGACGATGATGGAAATTGTGTTGCAAGCCTCAGGAAATTGAGTTGTGGGCATCGTTTTATTAAACTGGCATCTAGAGGACATCTTAGATCTTAAAGATTACGTTAGAGCATGAGTGTCCTGATGGTGACCTGTATCTCTCTTGGAGTACGGGGAGAAAAGGTCCTGTTTGTCAGCTGATTTCTCAGTACATCTAAAATTAGTTGACGTATACATAGCTATGCTGACGCAGAACATGGGGTCTAGTGTGCTTAGATGTCGTTCTTTTAGGTTGGTTGGTTGGTTTGGAAGGGTGAGGATATCCTCATCATGTAGACCGCCGCTTGGGCCCCTTGTGTTCCTCTTTAGAGGAACTGTATGGTAGAGAAAGGTTAAAGGGGGAACCGAGTGTAAGTAAAGGGTGATTTCCAGAAAAATCCTGGAGTTCGCCAGAAGCATAGGACGTTTCTCGGAACAGTGAACCCCAGCCGACTCTACATCAATGTGTGAACCATCCGTATACAATTCTATTCCATCTTTGTTTGGAACGGCAGTGTTCTGCTGCTGCTGATTTTTCAGATAGCTTTATGTCCCTTAGGTCTTGAGTGTAAGAGCAGCAGTATTTCCTCTCTAATATCCGCCAGCATACAAACACTCCATAGAGCAGGATAGACCTGACCTTGCTAGTGTAAATCCAGTAGACTTGCTTCGTTTTAGAACCCCATGTCTTACCAAAAGCCAGTCATTGTAAACGGCCATTTTCAGGTAACTGGCAGCGACGTCTCTGAAAGTTTCTGCACGTCGAGGCCTTGCAGTGACTCCCGCCGATTGCAGAAATACCTGTAAGACTAGTGTCGTCCCTGGTTTGATACCGCTGGTTCCTGCGTCCATGGGTCTTCTTCTAAATGAGTCCCGTGCGCGATTAGAGTGCCTCAGCATCCTGTTGCTTTCCGGGTTGGCAGCTTCCTCCTCTGCAGAGGTAGGGGGGAATTGAATTGGAACAGCTCTTTGAGGCTCAGGTACAGTTGAATTCTGGACATGAGCTTAGTTAGAAAGCCTTTAACTTCTTAAATAGAGCATAACTACATATGTACTTATCCAAAAGGATAGTTGTCTGTTAGATTATGAATATCGCAAGGTCAATGTATCCCGAATTCCACTGCCAAATGTCATGCTTTTAGGGCTATTCATGGTGAATACCGGCATACATCAGGGTTGTATCCTCATCCAGCATCTTTTAGCCTCGATTTCGATGAAATTCTATGATCTGCACTGAAAGAGAAACGGTATTCGATGATGCCTTTTCGAACAACTCGAGTAGAGTAGGTGTATGTAGGCAGGGGTGGGTTTTCTGCGCCCCTAAAAGGTGAAAACCCGTTCAAATTTGCTGATCTGTAAGTGATGCGGGACCATTCATATACATAACTCAATTTCTAGAATTTGAAATAGTTCCAATCGAGGTATGGGAATCTCGTAAAACAGCCGTGGGAATCTTTGGCATTTCATTTCTTATTGAATTCTGAGGACTGTTCTTTCGAAAATAGGATTGTTAGTAAACTGATTACACCACCTTCTCCATCTTCTCATTCATGTGACGTTGTTTCAATGGTTACTGAGTTCATTGTCCTTTAACCATTTAATTGAGTTTTTTCCTCCAACTCCCACTGGTACACATTTAAATTCCTGCAAGGCTTTTATTTGACTTCCTTCTTCCAACAAGTAGCACTACTATGTACCCTCGCACACGATTAACCAGACTTCCACGTTTCTGGCCTTCCTCTCGCTGCATACCTTACAGAAAATCATTAGGAACTGTACACTCATGTGGATTTCTCCCATAGGCTATGACACGAGTGAATTTCTGATAACAGGTGGAAGTTAGATTTCCACTACAAATCCTTGCTTTCTCATGCCAATGGCTGTTCTTTATTTCGAACATGATGATGAAACCCCACACGACTACCTGTTGATGTTCTACACACCATACATCCAGTACTGTCTGTAACAAGCGTGTGCTCCTCATCAGCCCTCAAGTGAGATCATCCCCAATTAAAAACATTATTTTTTGCAAAAAGGGTTGGCAGCTTGATTTCAAAACGCCGCCGTGCGTCCTTTCTTTGACTCCTTGCATAACAAAACCTTTTGCTATTGTTGTGTCAAATCCCGCTAAAGTATAAAAATACCTCGAAGCGGATTATAGTCCTACTTCTTCGTCAAAGGATAGTGTGTGCTCGCTGCCTTAACTTGCTAGCAGTGTCACTGCATTCCCAGTCTCTGCTTTTGATAGCGTTCCACTTAAATGTAGAGCACAATGCCATCCCTTCTAGGCAACCATGCATGACATTCTTAAGTACATGTATTTTTATCTGATTACGATTACGGTGAGGACGCGCAAGGAAACGTGCCTTGTCACATGTGCCAACACCGAAGCGATGTCTTGTGGAGGAGTTCAAATCTATTTTGTGCTGCGCCTGGCTTTTGCGGGCAATTTCTACGAGCACCCACTGATATTTGTTTTGTTTTTCTTTTCCTATTTCGCAGACCTTTGCCAAATATGGTTTGGACAAGGAGTGGAATGTGTTAAGCATCAATCACGACTGGAACGATTTTGAATTCATCTCAACTGTCGAGCACAAGGAGTAAGTATGGCAACAGATTGTACTCATCCATGGTAACCCGTTTCTATTCGTTCTAGATACCCTATCTATGGTGTTCAGTTTCATCCGGAGAAAAATCTTTATGAATTCATCCAGAACCGTAGTATCCCACACACACTGGAGGCCATCCGGGTGTCACAATACTTTGCAGACTTCTTCGTGAGTGAGGCGAGGAAGAATATGAACCGATTTGCCGATGCCAAGGAGGAGGAGGATAGTTTGATTTACAATTACTCACCGGAGTACACAGGACGCATTGGCTCCTCATTTATCCAGCAATACCTGTTCGAGGGCAAGAGTACAGCAAGTACGTGGACAGCCTCAGCTATTGTAGTTCTCTTCTGCACGGCCATTTTGTGGTCACGGAATGCTTTGCACTAATTAAAAATTTGCACATACTTCTAGGCGCCTTTGACTAAACGCATGGCTTTGAGTTTAACATAGCGGTTAGGGAAACCTTTTAACCCTTAGTTCCTATCTTTTATTAATTTGTAGTTGGATTTAGATACTCGCATTCGAATGAATGTTTAATTGTGTTCTCGTGTTGCATTTACAGGAATCGACAGCACTAAGCAATTAGGTGCTAGGTACGTTGGTGACAAACCTAACGAAATAGACGTTGGTGAAAGTGATATTGTATTACTGGCGAATAAAGATGAATTGAAGTGAACGTGTGAAGGATGTTTTTGTTTGTTGGTTGTAGTAGTTGTACATTGTGTTGATTAGCGTTTATGTCGTGTAAGGACTAATGAGGTACTTGGAATTCGGAAGTAGTTGGAGGAGAAATCAATTTTCGTGCAAAGAATCCTTGCTTGAAACATTGTAGATGCATTCTTAAGGATTCAGAAATTTAATTAAATTCCACTTAGGACGTGTATGTTTGCCTTAGTACTCGTATGTTATGGTACACACATGTGTGAGCCATATTTGAGTGTAGATTGAAGTCGTGGTTAAGAGGCTAACTCTTTACTGGGTGCTGTTCTATTTTTAGGGATCAGGAAGTTGCGGATAACAACAGAACGAGAGGATTTCAGCGCGGAACGTGAGGCATGTATGAAATTATTTTTAAGAAGTATGTTACGTATACGACAAAGTGGATAAATTATTAAAATGGAATGCTTCAGCTGGTTTTTAAGTGAATTTTTTTATGGGCTCTGGGGGGCCTAACAATTGGTTGGGGGATGATTTACTAAACAGATTTAGGACGACAAGAAGCTGAATGCCATCTGTCTACCGCCTCGGACGAAACATCGCTGTTGATAGTCTTAATTTCACAACGATTTAAGGAGTTCATCTACCTCGTAGTCAATGTTAACTCCACAAATGACCATAGTGGGGATTCGTCGAAGACTGATCCTTGGAAATCGGTGCAACAAATGGGCTTAAAACTAGTCACTTGGAGGATAAAATGTATGCTCCATAGAACGCTAATCCTGCCAGTTCTGCTGTACGGCGCCGAGTGCCACACCCGTATGGCAGCACTGCTTCTACATCGGATCTGAACAGTCTGAGCTTGAGTCGACTTCGAGAGTTGAGCCTTGATGCCCTCTTATAATCTTTATGCCTACGGCTGGAAGAACGCATATTCCTCTCCAGTTCCCGCATTTCATCTTTCCACTCGTCCGGGAATCGCTCATTTTCTCAAGCTCTAAATATGAGCGGGTAGAGTAGCTTTGCCGATGTAGTTGGAGCCGCTGTTAAAGTTCCGCAGGAGATACTATTAATGCCTATCACGTTATTTCTTTTGAGGGATCAAAGATAGTAACCTCTGTGTCGCTTGGCGGTCCGGTTGTTGTGGCGATACTCTCGATAAAATTCGGGACCATGTCGTCTGAATTATTTAGCGCTGGCATCTGTTGAGTTGATCCTCATCCGACATCAGCAGACTACAAACTAAACCTTTCACTGGATGTTGTTTAGAACTTAGACCGCCAGTAAGATCTATAGTAGACGGTTCTGCTGTCACACCTGCTAGCTGCTTCTTCAGCCTTCGAGGCCCGTGCGTTGATATGTGAACTTTTGCCATGTCAGACACTACGCTGCTCTTCTTTCTTCTTCACATTATACTGGCTCGGGTTTCCGCACTGCTGAGGCGGCTGTATTCCAAGAATTAAGTAAGGTAAGCTCGTGGATCCGTGTCCAGATATCTGCTGATAGCCACGTTCTGTGACTTTTCTACCTTTTTCCGATGTAGGTAGCTGCAACAAAAACATTTTCACAGCATTCTAATGGCCATCCACGTCTTCTCGGGCTGAGCTGCTGATTGTTTCTGGCTCTGTGGCAAGGTGGTCCTTGAATTATTTGCACACTAGGGGATCCCGAAACCTCTCGGTATTATACCTGATAACTCGAAGCAAATTCTGAGCAGTTGCTGTTGACAGATGCAGTACAAAGGCGGATAGTAACTGATATAGGATAATGGTTGAGTGGCTTTCCGATGACGCATTTTCTGGAGCGTCGACTCACCTCGAAATGGCCGATTTGGTTCGACTTTGCTGCCTTTCAACTGATCCAACTGATCTTGTAGCAGGTCTTGTGTTAAGCAGTTGGTATTGCAGAAATCTACAAACCGTTCCCCATTATCATTGCGGTCTCTGAGGTTGTGAACTCCCATCACATGTTCTGTGTTGTCGTTCCCTATCTTAGCGTTGAAATCTCCCATTTCGATTACAATGTCCTTGTTAAGCATTAAGTTGTGGACGGCGTCCTCAGTTGCGGCTACCATCGGAGGATTTTACTCGATGATGGTAATTTTTCTTACCCTACCCTGAAACCTGACCGTCAGTATCCGGTCACTCTAAGGTTTCTAGGATATTAGGCTGCTTCTTGCTGTTGGTGTTAGCAACAGTTCACGCCGGGCTCAAGAATGCTTCCGACTGGTTTTCCTAAATAGAGCAGGACAGTGCTTTTTGTGGGGGAGTGGCATCAAACCATCTCATCTCGCTTAGCTCCAAGATGGTCGATATTGTTTCATGTGAACTCTCGCTCGAGTTGAAGGTATCTGGCATTCTAAAAACCATAGTCTTATGAGTCGAGGTGGGTTCTAACATTCTGAACTCCTATCGTTGTCCGCAGGTGACAGATAAAGGGCGTCAACAAAGTATCAATCCGTTTCCGAGGCTTGTTGTGGCGTTTCGGAGCAACACATTTTTTTCGTTTGCGGGTCGCTGGGTCACAGCGTTGTGTAGTCATTTATCCTATTTTGTGGCGTAGGAAGCTCGCTATTTTTCCCCTCCATTTTGCAATTTCCGAAAAAATTCCGGATAGAACAGATCTACAAGATGTTCGGCTGTAGAGGTTTCTACATATCTCGTTACTGAGCGAACCGACATCTATCGGGAGATGCTACTCCTACGAGGCTTAGTGTTAGCCGTTAAAGCTTTGGAAGAAAATATACGACGAGTTATTGCGGATGTGTGCACGGTCCTAGATATTCGAAAAATTGGCCTAAAATTGGACCGGCAGGATGCGCTGTGTAATTCCCAGTCACTGTGCTCATATGTCAGAAATTATCTTTAAGTGTTACGCGAAATATCTTTCAAATAAAAGCATCGATAGCCAATGTCGTGTATTTTTATTTAAATTTATTTTCCAGACACTCTTACAAAAAAAACCCTCCATTAGCTCACCCGAATGATGTGCAGATTATTCTGGAACATATCGACGCCAAATGAAACAAATATGCACGAGAATAAAGGGCTTTTACAAGACGACGAATATCCTTTCTATTTATACCCCGAAACGCATTCAACCTGACACTGTAATGAACCATCATTAAAACCCAATTGTATCTGTTTGACACAGTATCTGTGCAGAGTTCTCCAGTTTCTTCTAACATTACAAAGAAATTTGAGAGACAATCACATGTCACGAGGATACCCAATAAGCAGACCATAGTGAGATACAAATGTATTAGTTCCATGTAACAAAAGTTTCCGAATTGCATTGACAAGTTCCTAGAAGAGGAACAAAATTTCATAAGATGATGCAAAGGAATCTGTATCGCCAGGAATAGAACAAAATAACCGCGGTGTATAGGCTCCAATCGATGTCATATGACCCACAAAGGGTTTTCACGAAATACTAAAAATAATTTCCAATTTTATGCAACATCTCCGCATATCCTTGACGTATCCATTCGCATTTACTGATACGAAATAACACCCACTTCAGTAGTTCAATTCGAATCAACAGAAAACAGAAGCAACATACGCAAAAGAAAGGTATTTTTTTTTCCAATGAAAATAAGAGAAAACTACCCCCACCCCCGCACATTGGAGCTAACGTGATTAGCTTAGATAAAAATTCTAAATTCTCCACATAAGCGCGCGAGTGCTGCGTGACAAATGACTGAAATATCCATCTCCCGCGTAGAGTGATATACGATTTGTCTTTTAATAGGACGCAATGACATGCTAATGTACGAGTATCTATGTACGTGCCAACGGCATTATTCAAGGCGACGTCATCTAATCACGTCGCACCTAATCTAGCATGTAGCCTCCACCTCACTGAAAAGCAACACCACCCCAATTCGTGACGTAACTCAAGCAACAAAATGGACGGCGGTATTCTACATCGAAGCGCACTTTTAAGGTTTCATATGAGGTCACAGTTTCCTTTCCTTTCTTCTTTTTTTTTGAACGATTGTATGGTGTCATTATTATTCTTTTGTTCTTGACCTTTCGAGTGTTTCATAAAAAAGAAAATTTTCCATCTCGATGGGTAAGGGAGGGTATGATGTCTATTTTTACCCTATCTGTAGGGTAAATTGAATGGCATACACGTTTCATGTTGGAGGGAATTAGCGGTGATTTAGGCATTGAAAGGGCAATATTACCGAAATCATAGAAAGAGCAACGAGAAGTTGGTTGGGAAGCTACTCGTAGATGCACTAACTAATCAAGTTAATTGGATTGGTCGTCAATCACTTTCACCTTAAGGACTTCGGGTGCACGTATTTCTTCAACGGTCGGTCTCAGTCCATTTAATTCTTTCTTGCAAGACAATGATGCGACTTCAGCTAATCATTGGACGATATGCATCCCATCTCAAGAGCAATCATTTAGTCGTCATCCTCTGTTGTCATGCCTCTTCTATCGGAATATGGTCAACTACAGTGGCCAGTGAATCTGTGTCTAAAACTATTGAACCTCACAAGAAATCCAGGTTTCGTTTGACGTTACCCTCTCGGTAAGACAAGGTATAGAAGCTACCATTTTTCAGACCAAAATGTGCCACAAACTCCAGTGAAGCTTCAACTCCCACGGTGGAGACTTTTACATGAATTCTGAGAGCCAAACCATTCAAAATGCGTTCAACTGTTTTACGTAGCCTACTTATGGGGTCCTTGCTAATATTTTTTAACATGGTTTGAGTCCAGTGAAAGGGGTTGATGTATTGATTTTTACCACCGAGTTGACCTAAGGCATCGGAGTTCCTTACAGGGAGATCAAAACGCCATCGGCCTTGAGCCGATTAGGCATACCCTTCAAATCCATCAATTGGAAGTGTTTAGCCTTTTTTTAAATCTCGTCTACCCTTCAATTGCAGAGTTTCAAGACGTGTTGGGCTGGGTTTAGTCAAGTGGTTGTCCTCGGTCAAGTAAAGACGCACTTAGACCAGAAGGACGGTCCATTGTGATACCACAAAAGAGAGAATCTGACTACCAGTACCGAGAACCTACATGAAAATTTCCAATACGTGATGAAAGGCAGGGTAACCAGTTTCTGTGTGAATAAGGTGATTCCGCGTTCAATTTGACCTAGAGACAGAATTGTTGATCTTGTTTGAGTCCAGTTGCTCTAGATCACTAAGATCTCCGAAGAAGTATTCAGAGTCGATAGGCCAACCGCTGTTTCTGTGAGCTAATAAGGCAATTGAGTGATCCTTCATAAGATCTTAACCATCCCAATCCTGCCCTGTAACGCAGAGGCATGAAATTGTTGTTGTTTCGAGAAGAAATTTCTTCGAGTAATTTTCGGTTTCCTCTGTATAGATGCTTAGTGGAGAAGGAGATACGACGACGAACTGTACAGGTTGTACAGCGACTTACCCAGAAGAGAGTGAGTCCAATGACTGAGATTGCAGGGTGATGTAGAAGCACATGAACACCAATGTTCCGGCCCGGAAAATATTTGAATCCACCCTCGAGGGACGGAGCAGTAAAGCAAGACCGGGACTCAGGTGGCACACCCACCTTGTGTTGTCCCCAATTTATATTTCAGGCGCAATACAAGTACCTTCCACGTAGTGCGTCGAGCTCGGTCGCCCCCCTACCATCTCCCTTACTCGGTGTTAAATTTGGATTTTCACTGGAGCCGACAACCTGGGCAACATGGCTAATAAAGAACTTTTTATAAAAGGCCCCAGCTTTAGAGGTAGCCTCTGAGGAAATTCCAGATTTGCGTGGAATCACAATGGACCTGTGGTTAGTCCATGTTTTGTTGTGCATTGTGATTGCCATGTGACTTTTCTCCAATAATTCCTCAGGGAGGTAAGGTATCGAAGGGAGGTAAGGTACCCCATGTAGGTAAGAGTTGATCTTGCAGAATTGCAAATAGATAGGCTGCTTGCCAAGGATACCTGGAGGCTGATCAAAGAACGTAACCTACTTAAAGCTCGTATTCTAGATACCCCTACAGTAGGGACGGACGAGCTAAGATTTCTGCATCGAAGGAAAATGAGCGTACGACAAAAAGCTTCCGCGATATTTTCACCGTTTCTGTGGTGAATTTTCACTATTTCAACACGTTGTGTGAGTGTGTGTCACGCCATATTTAATAACCTCTTAGTTTTTACTAAAAGTCATCGCAACGACAGTTGAGTGTTGACAGTTCCAAAATGACAGTTAAAATGACACCACTTGTTGGATGACCCTTTAAATGAAATAGGGTAAACCATCCCCCAATGGGAATGTCTACGGTTTTCTGTGCACTATTTTTGAAAAAAATTAACAAAAGACCGAGATAAATGTTATCTGTGTAAACACCATCGCCATTTCAACGCTGTGTTTAATGAGCTAATCCAGAAATGACGCCTTTGCATTGTGGTCACTTAAAAGTGATAAAGCGACAATGATAATGTGGATTAGGGAATTCTGTCAAAAACTTGAGTTTACAGTCATTTTTCTATCACTTTTGAAGGCGACACGTGCCTAAGTTGAATTGTTTTCACGAAGGGCAGCATGCGGTTGAGCATGTTGCGGTTTTTGAAAGGATTACACCCTTTGAGAACACGAGCCTAAATGGTAATGAAAACCTATCAATCTGTCAATAACCGGCCCGACCACATAATTGGAAATTTAAAGGGACTTTCGACTTTAAAAAAAGGCCATTGACTCCAGGCATCAATGACGCATTACCGAGCCGGCTTTGAGACGTTAGGATGGTAATTAATTTTTTTTTTTTTTAGAGGAAAAGGACATTTCCTTATGAACTACTCTGGTTTTTGTTTCGGTTGATGAAAGAACCCCAAGACAATTGGAATTATTGTGATGGATTGTATCCTGGAAGCCGTTGTTTTTTTTTTTTTTTTTTGATGAATGTGGAACGTGAATGTTGAGGATATTTGAAGATTGATTGAGATCCGTTTGTCTTAGCCTTTTATCGCGAAAGTGTGGTATGTGACACTTTTAAGGTGAGAGAGGAGAACTATGCAGTCACCGTAGGCGCATTTTTATTTTCGAAGACGAAACGTCCTGAGCAGTGCTTGGGGTGGCCCTGTTCCCCTAGTGATTTCGAATTCCGCTTCAAGTTTCAGGTAATGGGTGCAATGCTGGTTGAGTTTCTTTGCCAAATATGTCATCGAATGTGATGTTCTTGTGATAAGTTGTGCACCAGATGAAGTAATCAAATTTTTGGTCAATGAAATTTCCCTGAAATTTTCTCAATGTTGTCGAAGGAAGGGTTTACCTAGAGCTGGCTTTACTTAGGGCTGAACACCTGATGGAGGAGAGAGTTTCCTTCTCGCTTACATATTTCAAACAACTGCGGCAGAGTGCGTTGTGACTTGTGCTCATCGCTACAATCCTTAAATTCGTTCACCATTTCCCGAGCCATTCTCTCAAGTTCTTGTATTCTGTGTCCAGTTGTAGTTCGTCCAGGTCTGCCTAGAAATGACAGAAATCTGTTGACTATTCCGCCATCTGATTGCCTTTGATAGAAAGTCTGAAAAGATTTCGCTTCAAACAGTTCCCATCGGAACGAGGATTATCTCTGCAAGGCATCTGTCAAGAGCGGACCCCTTGGCTACCAGCTCATCCGTCGGTTCGTTTTTCTCTATGCTGCTATGACTCCCAGAATAGCCTGATTCTGATCCGGTAACTTAGCGACGAGAGCTCTTCCCTACACTGACCAACAAGCTGGGAAGATGATGTTGTTGAAATCAGATCCTTGACAGATAGCAGGCGGGGAGAGATTTCTCCAGCAACCTTTGAACCGTTGCGTCGGAATAATTGCTGTTTTGAAATTCTTTATGACTTACCATCTTACCCAGACTGCTCCGGATGGGAAATCGAAGTTTGAAGTTGAGCTAGAAGTTCAGTTTGGGTAAAATGTAGGCGGTCAGAGTTTTCCCCCAGTTCTCCTTGTAAAGAATCTAAAATCTAACTGTGTCCACAAGGAGTCTGATTGAGCTACATGCTGAAATGTATTCAACTTTCGCCGGCCATGTCCAGATTGTAGCTATGGTGGCTATTCCAAGGAACGCCACAGGGCACTGCCTAATAGACAAGCATGCAACAAGGCTTGGCGTATATTCGAAGGATTTTTGTAGAAGATGAATGGAAACACTTTATCACGTTCCTTGTACCTGCTCAGCCCTCTCCCAAAGAAGGAAGTTACATTTAAGAGCTTTCTATTTCTACGATCTAGGCAACCTGATAAATAAACAAACTAGGAGCCTCTTATGCTTCATCAGAACCTCAAACTGGTCTAGCGTGCAGGCAGAAGAATTTCTCCATGATCCTTGTGGTATCCCAATAGACTTTCTTTTAGTCCTTGGCGATAGCTGGCAGCCACTTAAACCTGACCTCACTCAACCTACCTTAAGCTTATCTTTTTTGCTTGTTCTTAAAGTGTTGTGAATGCTTAGAAAAGGACTCGCTGAGATCTACAAAAAGTTTTAGGTTAGGTTAGGTAGATGGATGCCCTAGTTGACCGAAAATTGTCAATGGATTACTTAGGCTAACTTTGAGTCCACTGAGCCCAATAGTAGACCCCTGAGAACCTAAATTGACATTATCGACGGCTGCACTAAGCCATCCAGATATACATACATACATATGTATGAATCGTTCGGGAGTTTGTTCAGCTCAAGGGGTTCTAGGTCATTCAGCTCCGCACGGAAGTAGCTCCCAAAAGTGCCTTTCCGTTAGGTGGCTAGTGTTGGGCAATTACATAGCAAGTGGCTATGGATACTGTCCTTTATGACTCTTCGTCCCTGCAGTTCCTGCAGAAGTCGTTGTGGGGTAGTTCTTGCCGTGCTGCATGATTGCCTATCAAACAGTGTCCTGTTCCGACATCCACAGCTATCTGACTTGCAGACCTCGTCCTTTGACCCAATCGCTGACTAAATGAAGTGCGTAGCCGGGTCTTTCCTGGAATTTTCCTGATACCAGAATGGCGACATCATCTTTGTAGGCCGCTACAGTGAAGCTGTTGTTTTCTAGTATTTTGACCAAGTCGTCCACTACTATAAGCCATATAAGCGCCTTTGGAGGGTAACTCCCTTTCCCCCATTTACATCTCCCAGAGTGAAATTCACTTTGCAGATATGCGCATCTTCCGTGGTTAGCTCGGATCCTGTTGAGCGTCAATCAGAGCTTGCGTGGTAATTCAAAGCCGAAGGATTGACATAATGGGTTTGAGATGGTGATACTATCAGCTAGCATTGATGCTGTCCAATCTGCTAACCAGATAGAGTTTATATGGTGGATGGGCTCGGTGTTTGCCAACCCTTTTGTGTGTTCCTTTTAATAGCGTAGTTAAACCGTGCAGATGGAGTAGGACAAGGCTGCACAGTACAGGAAACCATCGTGTTAGGAGTTGTTTATATGTATGCGATCTGTGTAGGGTTACGCCTAAGTATGGGTGTTCTTAAAATGGAAGTTCAGTCTATAATTTGCTAGGTGGCTGGTAAGATGGAAGCTGCAAACTTTTGTTTTAGACATGCTTGGGCACAGTCACAATTGTCTAAAATATGTACTGAGTTGTTCAAGGTCTAGAGTTAGAGCTCTTTCTGTGCTCGCTATGTCCTTATCCTGAGTGGTGATTGCCAGGTCATGTACAGGTATGTCGCTGATGTTGAGGTTAAAGAGCAGAGGAGCAAGGACGGAGCCCTGAGGCAGGCCGTTGTTGAGCTTTCTAATTTTGCTTTTGTCCTCGTTGATGAAGACTTGGAATAGGCGGTTTGAAATTTGGTCTTGATAAGGTGCAAAATCCTCCGGCACGGGAGTGCTTTCAGTAGCTTAAGATAAGTCTATCCTTCCAGACGGATGTTTTAAGCCTATCCGCAAACTCTGCTTCGATATGTGTCGTCAATGATAGTACCTGTTCCGTACAATTTCTACCCGCACGAAATCCGGCTTGTTCGACAGGTATGAGCTCGTTGATCGTAGGGTGTGTTCGACTACAGATCAAGTAGTTCGAAGCAAGTGCTCAAGAGCGCTTTAAGACAATAATTCTCCGGTGCTACGCTAGGCTTACCGGGCTTGAGAATGGCTATGATTTCGTTGCTGTGGAGTTTCGCTAGTCATCGCCTTGTATTCTTTCCACTATGTACAAGAAATTTCGGGTAGATGCCTTCGAAGCCCGCTGCCTTTCCTCTTTTTACTGCCGAAAGAGCAGTTCTAACCTCTTCGGATGTCAAAACTGTGATGCCTGCGGGGTATTGGTCTTGAGGTTACTCAAGGCTCGTTTTATGGTGACGGTGTGTTGCTTGTCCACGGGGGCAGGAGAAACAACTACGATGCAGTTGGCCACTTTGTTCGGGTCAATGCAAGGGCCTGTGGTGTCCGAGGTACTACTCCCTCCGAGTATATGCAGTAAACTCCATGCTTTCCTGCTATAGTGGGTGAAGTTGGGAAGTACATACTTAGCTCGTTCGATCAAAACTGGTAACGAAAAGCAATTCCAAATTTAATAAATGCCTAACCTAATAAATTTATTTGTTTTTTTCTAACTTTATATTTAGCAACAAGCATTCACAATAAGGATCACATTAAGTCGTTTCTATTCACCTATACCAGTACTGCCGGAGCTGCACGCCTGAGTGCCCGCATTCTCGGGATAATCACTATTTTTATTAAACAAATAGCATTGCACCCAGTCTATCTTGTTAATTCCAGTAAACTCAGCTTTAAAATTATAAATAAGATGGCGAGCTTCATCGCCTTCATCCCCAAAGCGATTCGCATTCTTTCTGCATTCGGAAATAAAGAAATTCGCAAAATATTGGGCGCCAATTACGGAATTTTTTGAATGAGAAATATTGTTTCTTAAGGTCCATTCAAAAATGACTTTTTCTGGATGAAATTGTACACCGTAGATTGGATATCTAAAAAAAAAGGATAAAAAAAAATTATTTTCTTGGAAGGAATTCCGCGCAGCTGAATAAAACTTACTTCACGTGTTCAGCTGTTGAAATAAATATTAAACCGTTGTCATCTCGGTTAACAGAAGTAATCCTCCATTGGTCAGCAATTTCAAATGAATCGAGATCCTTAAAAAATCACAATTTCAGTAAATGAGTGCCGAAGTCGTTAATTTGTTCATTTTGGTGCAGATTACTTACGTCTTTGGTGATGCAATATCGATGGAAGTGAAATGCAAATGATTCTGTTCGCAGAATGTCTTCCATATCCTTTGACATGTCCATAAACATTTTTGAATTTCGAAAACCTGTAAAAGAAATATTAGGGGTGAATTGACTTACAAACATGAAGGCTTTAGCAGCCCCCATCCTAAGAGGATTGACAGTCTCTGTCTTGTTTCGAAAAGGCTTGCAGTAGAATATGATCAACGTGAGCATATTGTTTGGAAATCACACGAAAAAGGAACACGGCTTCCGATAAGTAGCACTAGTATCGGTGGGAGAAAAGCATCAAATATCCTGAATTCGCACACATTCGACGACGCTGATCATTACCTAAGACACCTAAGCACACTCCGAATAGCCAGAGACTATCCTTCTACTGATGCCAACAGTCACTGGGCATAGTATCGCAACATCATCATCATCATCATTGGGATACCAACCACGTCTAAAAAGGATCAATGGTACGAGTACGTGTATGTTGATGTGGCCGAATACTAGGAAAAGGTGACAGCAAATGCACATCGTAAAGCGTTGCAATGAAAAACAAGGTCAACGAGGGAAGAGTGCTAAGCGAGGAGAAAGGATGAGAAGGAGTCTTCTAGTGCAAGGAAATCGAAGTGTCGCACGCCAGTTCTATAGGAAAGCCAAGAAACTGGCAGCTGTCCGGAACGCAGTCTTTTCGAAATAGTAACGGGAATTTAGTGCCCGATGCATAAGAAATTCTAGACATGTTTAAGCAATTCTTTCAGATGCTAAGTGGGCACAATGTCGAGTGAGTGATAGAGCCCACTTCCAGCGAAGATGCTAGTCTCTTCCTCAATATAGGGGAAATGAAGCTTTGGCAGGGCTCAAGCACCAAATCAGCAATCAAGTATATGTGGACGAATGACTGGACTATCAGCTCCATATGCACTATCTTCACCCCAGCTCCTGAGATACGCAGAAGTTACCGGCGTACTTGGCTGCTCCATGGTGTAGTAAAGCCTTCGCGGCAATTAATGAACAGGCGCACCGAGTTAGTCTTGAAACCAGAAACATTTTATCTACAAACACAAGACCATCCAGCTACCACCTTTGGCATGTATAACTGCTGATAGTCTTAACTAGGATGGAATCGACCTCTATAAATTCCTTAGCATCTCTAGACTGTCGATTGTCTCTCGTGGAGATCGCTGAGCTTTAGCTCCGGCCAATGGCAACGTTGTCTGCGAAACTATGAATTCTGAGTTTCAGAACGGTGTCGCACCATAAAGTAGATCCTACAACCGACACTCTGCTACAGTCGAACATCAAGGCATTCAGTAGGATCCGTCTCCCCAAGTAATTCAATTGATATTTGATTAAAAACCGCGGCACTATTATTATCCGAAGGGACTGTATTGCGCGTCCTGCGTTTGCAGGGTCAAAAGCGTTTTTGCCGAAGGAACTATGGGTCCGTCCATATGAATATCCTTTTGCCCTTTCTCTTTTCTCCTGAATCACTTTCCTCATAGTTTCAGTCATCATGCCTTAAGAACCCTATCGCTGGTCTGACAGCACGCTTCGTATCGAACGATGCAAGGACGCTGGTTGATTCTGTGTTGCTGAATCCTATTTTTTTTGTTTGGCACTAGCTAATTATATCAACTAACTGCTCTGGGTTGCCACGAGTGCTAAAATAAGAATTTTCTTCACTACCCTCCCTTATCGAGAAAATGCGCTTTGTTTTCCTCGATCTCCAGTTTACTGGATGTGGTTCCCTTTTCGTACATCCTATCTGGCTATTACTGTCTTGAGCCACTTACAGTTCATCCCCCAATGATGATTATGCTACCTCAACCAACGGCCACTTCTTTCGCAATGGTGTCATTTAATAATAGGAGTACCTCGGCAGCGACTATAACTGGAAAGGATTTTCGTTTTATTTAGCCTCCATCAACTTCGCTTGGCGTTCCTGAACAGAGGACGTTCAAGTTCCAATAGAGGACGTTCAAGCAGCACTCTACAGATCCGCTTAGACCACCTGATTTGCCTAGTTTTGGTTGTAATACAAGAGAAGGTGTCTTCCCATGGTTGTACGGGCTTTCGAGCGACATCAACATAGCCAGAAGAGTAAAGGTCCAACGACTAGAGTGGCTGGGTCATGTAGAGCGTATGGACATCAATGCTCCGGTCCATAAAATCTTCGAATCCACCTGCAAGGGACGGCACAGTAGAGGACTCAGCTAGCGTCCGCAAGTGTAAGGGGACCTCGACCAACTTGGTGTGCAAAACTGGAGACAGCTAGCTACACATCGGACTGACTGGAGACACTTGTTGGTTGAAGCCTGGTCCATCTCGGATTGTAGCGTCACCTTAAGTATGCATGTGTATCTAGCTAATATTAGGCCTCCGATCATGAAACGTTGTTACCGAGTGCTTAGTACAACTCCCCCTGCGGCACTGGACATTATATTCCATCTAATACCCCTCGATATATATAGCAAGCAAATGGCAGCGATTGCAGCCGTTCGGCTTGAACAGTGGTCAAGAAAAGAATTCCGCCACGCCTCTATTCTGAATAAATTCAAAATCTCTACCGAAAACACGGACTACGAGAAGAACTTCCTGGTCACCATCCCTTCCAGATCACTCTGGGAGAACGATGCATCTTTAGAAGATGACTCAATTCACTTCTACACAGACGGGTCAAAAACCAAAGACGGAGTTGGTGCAGGTGTTTTCTCTGATAGGCTTAACCTTAAGCTCTCCTTCCGTCTTCCAAATCATTGTAGTGTGTTCCAGGCGGAATTAATGGCGATCAAAGAAGCCCTATCTTGGCTTAAGAAAAACGTGATATCTGCTAGAGATATCCGCATCTTTTCAGACAGCCAGGCAGCAATCAAATCCCTGGAATCGACCTCTAAAATTCTTTAGTAGCTCTAGACTGCCGTTCGTCTCTCGTGGAGATGGCTGAGCAGTTCAATATCCTCCTGTGTTGGGTGCCGGGGCATAGAGACATTCCAGGGAATTGTAAGGCCGTTGAACTCGCCAAAGAAGGAACAACTTTACCCATCTTGCCGGACAATGGCACCTTGGGTATACCAATCGCTACTCGGAAACTTCAATTGAAGCTGGATGCTGTCGAGAGTACAAAGCTTAGGCGGACAAGTGGATCAACATGTCTAGCGACAAAACAGATTTGGTCAAAGCTGGATCTAAAACGCTCTAAAAATTTGATTTCTCTCAACAGATTGCATATCGGCACCACAATAGGTGTCATCACTGGACACTGGGCAAGCACGCAACTAGGCTAGGCCTCTTTTCGAACGACTTTTGTAGAAGCTGCGTGGATGAAGAAGGGGAGGAAACTATTCCTCACCTTCTTTGTTTCTGTCCAGCTCTCTCCCATAGATGGAAGCTTCACTTGGGAGCTTCCTGTTACAAAGATGTAGACGATATTAAGAGCCTCCTACGCTTCATAAGAAGCTCAAAATTGTTTAACGAGTAGGTAGAGAGAAACTTTCTCCTATGATCCACGTAGTTTCATAAAGGACCCACCATTAGTCTAAGTGTTTTGGTGATTCTTAGCTGGCAGGGACTTCAACCTAACCTAACCTAACTCGGATGCCAATCAAGGAGCCCATCCACCTCGAAGTCAACATTAAGAGATTAGATGAAGACTGACCAAACTGCTCCTACTTCGGTTTAGCGAAATAAATGGGATTAGCACTCCTTACTTGGAGGATAAAATGTGTGAATGCTTATCCTGCCAGTTCTGCTGTATAGCGCCGAGTGCTAGGTAAAATCGGGATAGCAGAGCGGATATTGAAAGTTTTCGAGCGAACAATTTTTCGTCGAATTTGTTGTCCTGTGAGAAGAATGGAGAAGAGAAGAGACAACTGCGAATTCGACGAGGTGTACAGCTCCTTTAGAGAGTTGTACAACGATGCATATTAAATGAAGCACCAGGAGTGGATCGTATCCCCTACGAATACCTCAAATGAACGACCAACGAGTTCCTGGCTAATGTGCCAGTCGGCTTCAGAAAAATTATCATCTTTCCCTTATATGAAAAAGGGGATCCCAAGGACCCAATCAACTACAGAGGAATATCGTTCCTGGACTCATGCTAGAACGTTTAACAGAATGGGAACAGGCAAATGACCAGGAAAAACTACTCTATGAGGACAATATTTTTACACTAACAACAACAAGTCTTGCTAGGACTTATCTGGACAAGAACGAGAAGCTGTATGCGTTCTTCGTAGATTTAAAGGCGGTATTCGATTCTGTTGTTCATTTAACATGCAGTATGGGATGGAGTCAACATGTCAAAAATGGGTGTCATGCAAGGTTGTTTCATGAGTCCTTTTCTGTTTTCGCTGTTCCTGGCTGATCTACCAACTTTTTCACCCGGAGGAATCGAGTTCGCTGAGATTAGCATAAAGCTACTCCTTATGCTGATGACAATGTCATTCTGTCGGAAATACCAACGATGATGCAAATCGTGATTGATAAATATTGCGGTTTGTGGAACCTAAATGGTTTTCCGAAATGGATCTGGTCGCTACCAAGCCAAAAGGGTAATAAATTCCAGCTGGAAAGGCATACATTGCATTAAGCACAAAGTACAAAGTCTATGAAGCAGTAGTAAGGTAGGTCATGTGCTAAGCGGCTCAAGTATGAAGAAACTGAAAAACTGCTGAGATACTTCATCAAAAAAATGTTTGGATTACCAGAAAATACGCTGAACTATATATGCTTCACTTGGAAACCGGTCTGCGACCACTGTCGCTCCCGAGTCAACGCCTTTCGCATATAGTTGCAAAGCACTTACTACGAGGGAGGTTCAACAGATTTACTAGAACGAACTGATCCCGCTTTGCATGCTCAAGCTTGAGGCAGGGAATTAAGCCACAAGAGAGGCGAACCTAAGATGGAAGTCCATGGAAACGTGTAACATCGCAAGAAAACTATGACCGTCCTTCGATAGAACAAGGACCGAGAGACTTTCTACCCTCGCGGGTTTCATCACGAGGCATAATACCTAGTCTCCGGTACCACATGAAGAAACTACGCCGGACGGAAGAAGAGCTTTGCAGAACAGACTCTGGCGACGAGGGAGTCTTTGAGGATACCAACCACTTCCTCTGCCACTGTCCTGGACTCCAACATTCCAGAAACAAATATCTCGGTAAATACTTCTTCTATAACCTTGAAGAGCTCTCTGGCGTACCTACAGATACGATGCAAAGTACAGATACTTTGTCAAGTCATCAAAGTGGCATTGTACTCGAGGAGGCTTTTCTCTTTCTGCCACCCCGCTTACCTAACCAAACCTAACCTACTACGAGGGAAACTACAATTCTTCAGTAAATGGCTACGATAAACCCTAGATAGACTACAATGTAGCATCGTTGAAATAGTCCCTTCAGGAGCTGTCTCCATCAAACCACACTATACCATCGCAAGCTGCTAAGTTCACATCACTAAAATGCCCACAAACTAGGCTACTTCCAAACGTCACCGTCACCCAGTGTACAAAAAATTTAGCAAATTATCTCACCATCCTTCAGCTCAAGACTCATTGATTTATTCAGCCCGTTGCAATCTTGTCGCAGTTCCTTTCCATCTGCCGAATGGTAAAGCAACAATTCGAATCCCAAACATGTGCCCCACACAGGAAAATAGTTTCCCTGTTTCTCGTTCATTTCGCGTGCTATCCGAAAAATTATCCCCGCACTTTCCACACACTCGTTCGTTTGCTCAGGCCTCTGAATATGCGCTGAATTGAAAAATACTGCGCCTCCAGGTATTAGGATCCTAAAAAAAAAACAAAATATGTATCTACGTATGCAGTCTCTTCCATTGTTTGGGAATATTGTCGTACCCGTTGATTTTTCCCATGATATCCCTGTAGTACAGTTCATCCCTTCCAATCCTTTAAATAAAAAAAAAAAAAAAAAAAATAATTTAAAAAAGAGACGTCAACTTTTTGTCACAAAATTCCATTTGAATGAATTTTCTAATTTCCAGGCCAATTTTCACTTTCGGCGAGGGGTAACTTTCACTTCGTTAAGGGTAGGTTTCCCTTTCTCGTTTCATCAAGGCCGTGTGGCCGCAGAGAGAAGTGCGTTTAATTTTTTTTTTTTGTCTAGGCAAACGTGAGTCAGGTGAACGTCAGACATAACAATGTAAGCAAAAGTGAACTTCATTTCTAAATATATCTTGAAAAAAAAATAAATGAATTCAGCTGCACACGGGTGGTGCATTTGATTTGAAATTAAATTTAAAATTTTTTTTTTTTTTGCTCACCAAATGGGGACAACACGAGCACCGGCACATTCGACAAATTTGACATAAGAAGCAGCAATGTAACTTGTCACAGTTGACCCATATATTTCGAAAAGTTTGGCAGCAACGTCAATGCACAGTATTCCGACAATTGGTCTCTGATTTGCCATTTTTTTTTTTTTTTTTGTATTTTTTGGTTTTTGCTCTGAATTTAGTTTTCAAATCGATCGGGGTTGAATAATCAAGTTCAAAATCACTTCACCGATTGCTTCACTGCAGAGGTACTCACACGACTGGTGGAGCTTTCGCATTTGAACTGGGGCTACTTTCAGATGTGAAATTATGAAGCGCACTCAGTCAGTTTCTCAGTTTCTGTAGTAGCGGACGTTAGCACGTATCTTAGACAATTTTGTATCCGAAGATTGCAATAAAATGAAAATAATTGCAACTGTCATGAATATATAAGGGCATGAGTGATATTATTTTTACTATCATTTGGCGAGAGTGTTGGGAATGGGTTTGTCATGAATCATAAATGCCAGCAGAATTGTAATTAGTAGAAGTGAGAGTGTAAGGACGTAGAATAGATGATGTGCAAGTGCTTAACGCTGCTTATAAGCATTCAGCTGACTCACTTAGGTAGTACTAACGAGCCCATCTTTGTAGTGCCAACTAGAAGGGGAGTTTTAGACATTACGTTCGTATCTAAACCGATACGGAGGCCTGGAGAGCCTCCAACGAGACTTAGTGGATATGGTGCTCTAATGTGTCTCTATGAGCTGAAGCAGTAGGTTATACTACTTTCTGGGACTGGGTACATAAGGCTAGCAATAGGATATGGCCTGTCTATGTAGTGTCATCGTCGATTGGCTATATTAGAGAATTTTGAGGGCGCATGACAAAGATGCTGATAACGAGTTCTGAGTCAATGTGTTGGGGATCGGTGCGGTGGGCGGTAGGATCTTGGGTAGACTTTTATTTTTTTTTCTTTATGTATGCACTAGAATCTGGTCCATCTTTGTGGATACATACAAATGTATATCAGCAGAGTAGTAGCCCTATAGATACAAGAACTGTAAGCATGCATATGTATTTATGATTTGTGAGTTGAACTGATCGCATGATAGGAGGGCTGGGAGGGCGTAGGATTGCTGAAATTTAATGCACATGCGAGTATATTCTATTTTTATTTAAATGAAAAAACCAGCAATGGGTAGGGGAATGACGAAGGCTATGAGCTTACAAGGGCTTACAAGGGAGAACCCCGTTTTATTTCTTTTTATTGATGACTGAGATGCTGATAAAAGTCTTTGATTGAAGGGCGCTACAGACAAGGGTTCGACAGCTGCCTGAATATATAGTAGGAGCCCACACGGGACATTGTCTTATAGACAAACATTTCAGGAGACTGGGTGCTCTCTTCAGCGATTTTTGTAGAAGGTGTAGGGACGCATAAGCGAAAGTAACCGAGGGCGATCGCAGGACCATCATCACAGCCGTGGAAAAAGAAGGTCGTCCAAAGTCTCGGAGGTCCGGCATATCTAAGGTCTCGACGAAAACTTGCCGGAGTTGATGGTAGGCGTATCCATGGATTATGTTCGGGTGTAAGACCAATGCTCGTCTAGCAATACTTTTTTGTTTTGTAATGAAAATCGCCCAAACTTATCAACGCTCATTTTACTAACTGCTCTTTAATCCTTCAATGACTGGCAGATCATTGTATCCAATAAGCAGCCCCAATCGATCTACTAAATCATTCCAATGTTTCCCTGTTACTTAAATGCATTAAGCCCCCACCAGTGCTGTGACCATTTTAATGGTTCTCGACTTCCAGGCGATATGGTCTTACAAATTTGTAAGTCCTCACTAGTATAGAGGTTTCTTCTGTGTACCTGTCCTGTCATATCGGCTTTTGAGAAGAAAAACCCTTGGGGAATACTTCTTCGAAGATCTTAACAATCTAGCTAGACTCGACTGGAGCTTTGCCTAAAAGGGGAATCATGCCTCTTTGGCATGGGTTCACACCGAAATCGGTTGCCCTGCTTCCTGACCCATTCCACTGGGAAGTCACCATGTCACCATGTAGGTCCCCGGTGCTGGTAGTCCGGTTTTCCTTCATAGTGGCATCACAATGGTCCTTCTTTTGGTCTAATTATGTCCCTGCTAAGCGGGGACAGCCACCCAACCCAACCCACCCGTAGAGAAACAATAGTTCATACAATCCTTCTGCACCCTTATGTGTTTCTCCTTTTATTTGAATGTCATTCCCATGCGTAGTGAAATCTGAGTCACCAATTGTGCACACCGTTCTCATGGTACACCACACACCATGCACCTCATCGATGGAATTCGAATTAATTAAGTATTTTCCAATCTAAATATTTACGGGAGAAGTTTTTGGAATTTTTCTTGAATGTATTTTAAATAAGCTCTGTACGGTGTTGTATGGACTTCATACACACCATTGTCTGATACATGCGTTGGAGTATTAAAATCATCATGACTAAGCATTTTTTTAATATTTGGACGCTTTTTTTAGACAACTTTTTGAAATGAATTTTCCCACCGACTCTTTTAAAAGTTTCTTCCAATTGAGATGCCATTCCAGCCCCTTTGGCTCTTAGAGCTATATACTGTATCCTTAGTGCAGTAGTGACTCTTATACGTTGCGTATTTAATTTCATCGTATTTCTTTACTTTTTTGAATGGCAGCTCCTGGAACAGGTGCTCAACTGTGAGATTTTATCGATCACCCGCTAGAGCTTGTCGCTTGTCAGTTGCTGATTTCACTGAATTACTCACTGCCAATAGAGCCGTATAGTCCACAAATGTGACTACAATTGTGCCTTCTTTTGTGGGTTATCTCGAGTATATTATATTATGTACAATATCGGACCAAAAACACATCCATGCGGAACTCCTGCCATTATACTCACTAGGGCGTCAATCCCACCTGGGCGCCATCTCGTTCGGAGTTCTGCAACTCATTTAAGTTGCCTCCAACTTATTCCTAAAGAGCTCCGATTCCTTGTCAACTGTTCTGCGCCACGTTTGCCTAGAGCGTCCAGCTATTCTGCCTGCCTGAGTGAGCGAATTCCACTGCAAGGCGTATTTCGCAATGGATCTGTCTTCGCGCCGTAGGATGTGTCCAATCGATTGTCACTTTCTCCTTCGTATAGTAATGCTTAATGGTTTTTGGCCCGTTCTAAGGTAAAGTTTTTCGTGGAGATGCGGTTCGTCCAAAATATCCTCAAGATGGTTCTCAAGCATTTGTTTACGAAGGCTTGCAGCTTGCGTGTGTTAATGGTGTCCACCTCAAAGCAGCACCGATTCTACGTTGGAGCGAAACAGTCGCAGCTTGGTTCTTAAGCTGATAACACTGCTTCTCCAGATTTTGGATAGCATTCCGAACGCAGCTTTAGCCTTCCCGATTGTGCTGCACACATCCAGTTCTGTGCCACCGCGGTTAGCCGAGATAAAGAAAGTTGTCAACTTTCTCGACTTCCTGTCCGGCAATGTTGAGTTGAGCTTCTAGATTGTGGGCCATCATATGAAGGTCCATTATCCGATGTGAAAGTAGACAAGCATCGTCAGCGTAGTCTAGGTGTTTAAGGTAAGATGTCATTGTCCAACGAATTCCATAGTTGCCTTCCGCCAATGCTGCTCGGAGCACATTGCTGATAACCACCAAGAACAATAGTGGTGACAGTATGCACCCCTGCCGTACTCCACTTTGGACTTCAAAATCCTCCGACACCTTACCGTTGTGTTCGACGTGACACTTACCACCCTCGTATGTAGCCTTGATAATAGCTATAATTTTTTCTGGGATGCCTCTCCTGCGCAAGACCTCCTCTAGATAGCGTCTCGATTCAAGCTATCGAAAGCCTTCTCGACGTCGATAAACAGTAAATGTAGCGGAGACATATATTCAACGCATTGCTCGATTATGATCCGTATGGTGTTTAAGTGGTCGATGCAGGAGGATTCAGCGCGAAAGCCTGCCTGTTCCATATCGAGAGTTGAATCTAAATGCTCTTTAATTCGTTCTAAAATTATTCTAGCTATTATTTTGGTTACGGCTAGAAGAACGCATATACCTCTCCAGTTTCCGCACTCCTTCAAGTTTCCCTTTTTCGGGAGCTTAATGATCATCCCTCTTTTCCACTCCTGTGGAAACTGTTCACTATCCCAAGCTCTCCGTATTAGCGGATGCAGCAAATCTGCCGATGCATTTGGCGTCGCTTGAAATAGCTCGGCAGGGATTCCATCAATTTCCACAGCCTTGTTCCTCTTGAGGTACTTGATTGCTGTTATTATTTCGGTTTTACTGGGAGATGCGGTGCGAATTCGGGAATTTATTGCCTCGAACTGCTCATTCAAATTCGAGATCATACCGCCATCGTCTAAGTGGTTTAGCACTGTAGCAAAAAGGGTCTCTCCATCTAGTGAGCTGGTCCTCATCCGAAATTAGAATGTTACCGTCTAGACTTTTCACTGGGTGTTGTTTGGAGTTTTCTCAAAGGCTTGAGCACCACGGTAGAAATGTGTACAATTTCGATTAAATATTTTGATTGGGTTGGGTTGAGTGGCTGTCCCTGCTCAGGAAGAGATGCACTTACCTGAAGGAGGCGAACCGGATTACTACCATCAACAAAAGACAGGTAACCAGTCTCGGTATGAATATACATATGCACCGTGCAGCACTGAACCAATTTGACCAGAGGCAAGAGTTTGGATTTTGTTCAAGTTGAGTATCCATCAAGGGTTTTCCGACTTAGAGCCGATAGAGCAGGATAAATGCAGAGAAGGTGGGACATAGCTTCTTTCTCTTACTCATGTCTACAGCTTGTACAAAAATCGTGCATGTCTGCCTATGAGACAATGCCCCGTGTGGGCTCCTACTATATATTCAGGCAGCTGTCGAACCCTTGTCTGTAGCGCCCTTCAATCAAAGACTTTTATCAGCATCTCAGTCATCAATAAAAAGAAATAAAACGGGGTTCTCCCTTGTAAGCCCTTGTAAGCTCATAGCCTTCGTCATTCCCCTACCCATTGCTGGTTTTTTCATTTAAATAAAAATAGAATATACTCGCATGTGCATTAAATTTCAGCAATCCTACGCCCTCCCCGCCATCTCATCATGCGATCAACTCACAAATCATAAATACATATGCATGCTTACAGTTCTTGTATCTATAGGGCTACTACTCTGCTGAAATACATTTGTATGTATCCACAAAGATGGATCAGATTCTTGTGCATACATAAAGAAAAAAAATAAAAGTCTACCCAAGATCGTACCGCCCGCCGCACCGATCCCCAGCACATTGACTCAGAACTCGTTATCAGCATCTTTGTCATGTCTCTAATATAGCCAATCGACGATGACACACGCATGATATCCTATTGCTACCCTTATGTATCCAATGCCCCAAAAGAAGCACAACCTACCTACTACTCTACTCTACTCTGTAGTGTCTCAGCTCCTTAACCTTAGTTCAATCCTTAGCAGACCAAACCTTTTTTAATTTAGCAACTTACAGGTGGGAACTCTTTTAGGTGGTGAGAGGAAAGGGTGGGGAGGAGGAGGAGGAGAAGGAGAACGGTCTTGACACGCGCTAAATGAATAAAAAAAACGCATTTCAAGAATTATGGGGAAAACCCTGAATATAGGGGGCAAGTAGTCTTAGTCTGCTTGTCGTCTGTGACACACGCGTATTGATTTGCTATAGTCATAATGTTATCTAAGTGCTACAAGTGTTTAAAACTAATATCTGATACTGATAATTGTTTATCATGTGATGTTTGTGGTTTAAACACACACATAAATTGTTCTTTTATTCACATAAATTACGCTAAAGTTATTAAAACGAATGCCAACATTTTCTACAAATGTGATAATTGCATAAATAGTCCATTATTAACATGCATTCAAAAAATGAGTGACCTATCTATTTTTTTGCAAAAGAACATTAATGACATTAAATTGATTGGTTCTTCATTCGATTCTGCTAAATCTAAATGTTTACCATCGATTGCTAACTATCCCGCTCTGAATACTAGTCGAGACATTCGCGATACTACTCGTGTTCAAAGAAAACCAAAGTTCGTTGAACCGACAAAGCAATTGTCTGCTGACCGTCGTGCTCCTACTTCTTCCTCTCCTCTTGTTCGTCTTTCCGCTACGGCCAACAAGTGCACTCCCACTAGCTCTCGTTCTAGCGCCAGTGCATTAAAAACCAACAGGAAAGAGAGAAAGAAATCTTCGTCATCTCCGAATCTCTCTGTTATTGCTGATGACCTGTCATCGCTTACTGCAGCTAGGTCTTCGACAGACAAAATAACCGTCAACCTCGCTCCGAGTTCTTTGGCCCCAACAATTACTGCTGCTACTGTTGATAAGAGAGTAAAGAAAAAGTGTGTAAAAGGAGATTCCTCTGACGTCATATTAAATGATGACAACGTTATTCTTTTTGATGATGCTGAGTCATTGGTTGCTGTTGATGTCGATGATAAATCCGAAATGCACTGTGTTGATAATGCTGTTCCGGCTGCTGCTGATGATGGTGCTGCTCGAATTGCTGATAATAATTTTGTTGTTGCTGTCGGTGAAAATAATTTGAATGCTGCTAGTTCCGGTGAGTGTATTTCTGAGCCTACGGTTGTGGGTATCAGGAATAAGGAAATCAATAACAAACGTCCTGAAGTAATTTTGGGAACAAGTGAGCAAAATTGTGATCTGCATGTTGTTCGTAAACTCAAGTGGTTCCACATCTCGAGCTTCCACCCCGACACAACCACTGATGCAATAATTTCTTATGTTTCATCGAAACTTCATGTTGCATCTCAATGCGCGTATCTTGTTTTAAATTAACTAAAGTGAATGTCAGCCAAGTATCACTTAAGTTTGTTAATTTTAAAATTGGGATACCAATTCATTATGCTAACACTGTCTTCGATGGAAACTTCTGGCCGAACGGTGTTAAAATTCGTTCTTTTACTCCGGCAAAAAACTAGGCCATGTTAATGCTTATGGTGGTGATATTCACCAAAAGCCCGTAAATGTTTATTACCACAATGCGAGCGGATGCAGATCGAAGACCTCAGATTTGTTTATTGCGTCTAGTCACAAGGATTATGATATAATCATAATTACGGAAACTTGGCTTTACGAGGACATCAGATCGAGTGAAATTTTTGATGAATCTATTTATGATGTCTTTCGCCATGATCGCTGTAACTCATCTGATGACCGTGGTGGAGGAGTTCTTGCTGCTGTTCTGTTGACTCTTTCTGGGAAAAAGATTCCATTGCCGAATTTAGATGCTGACCAAGTCTGTTTTTCAACTAACGTTGCAAGTATTAGATTTATTTATATTGTGACCTATATACCTTCTGGAAGTAAACTGGAAATTTATGAAAATTGTATAGAAAATTTTGAATTTGTTAGTCATTATTGTTCTGAATCAGATATCTTGTGTATACTTGGTGATTTTAATATTGGAGATGTAAATTGGTCTTGGTCTGAAGAAGACAAAATGCTTATCCCACTTAATGTTAAAAAAGATTACGAAATTTCTCTCATTGATTGTATGTTCTCTTTAAATCTATGTCAAATTAGTTCAATTGTTAATTCTCAGAACCGATTATTAGATCTTGTTTTTATTAATGTTAATGATATCAAAACAGAAGTTTCCGAAGTCTCATATCCTCTTCTGAATGACTCGATTTATCATAAACAAATGCAGATTCAAATTAATTTATACTCTTATATAAAAGCAAACACGAGTCCTCTTAGTTCCTTAAATTTTCTTAAATGTAATTTTGTGGGTTTAAAAGAGTATCTGAATTCATTTAATTGGGATACTGAATTTGTAAATCTATGTCTACGTGATATGTATGTATAACCACTTTGTCTCAATAATTAATGTCGGTTTTTCCATGTTTGTTCCATGCTCTGTGAGGAAATACAAAACTAGGCCCTTATGGTATAATAGGCGACTTTTGCACTTAAAAAATTTAAAAAACAAAGCTTACAAGCGTTATAAAAATTCTGGAAACTCTAGTGATAGAGTAATTTTCACTAATCTTCGTAGAGACTTTACGGTCTTGAGTACATTTTTATATAACATTTTTATAAGTAACACTGAAATTAAGCTAAAAAAGGACTCCAAATCATTTTGGTCCTTCATAAACCAAAAAAGGTGTTCCAATGGATTGCCTACCCAAATGGTATATAAAAATTGTGTGTCCAATGACGTTAAGAATTCCGTCGAACTATTTGCGCAGTTTTTTGAATCTGTCTTCTCTCACCCAGTGATTCCTACTTTGCCTGAAGTATCCACAATGCCCAAAATTGATTTTGGGGAATTAGTTCTGCAGATTCAGGATATTGAGACTGCTATCTGTGGCCTTAAGCCGAATCCTAAGCCTGGGGCTGATGGTATTCCTGCGATAATATTAAGAAACTGTTGCAGCGCCATCTGCAAACCTCTGTTAATGATATTTAATTTATCGCTAAAGTCGGGTTCGTTCCTTGATGAGTGGAAGATCTCGTTTTTGGTGCCTATTTTTAAATCTGGTTCCAAGAATAATGTCGAAAACTATAGAGGTATCTGCAAACTTTCCGCCATACCAAAGCTTTTTGAATCCATTGTTAAAAATAAATTAGAATTTCACATAAAAGAGTATATATCTGAGTTCCAACATGGTTTTGTTTCGGGTCGTTCGACAACTTCTAATCTGGTCCACTTTACATCTTTTGCAATTAATGCTGTTGAAAGTGGATCCCAGGTCGATGTCATATATACTGACTTTAGCAAAGCTTTTGACTCTGTGAATCATGAGCTGTTGATAAAGAAGTTGGAAAATTTTGGATTTCACTCAACAATCCAACAATGTTGGATTGGATTTCTTCATTTTTAATTGGAAGGTCTCAAAGAGTTTGCCTTGACAATTATTACTCAAGGTTAATTTCTTGCACTTCTGGAGTTCCACAGGGTAGTCACTTAGGGCCCCTCCTGTTTATTATTTTTATTAACGACATTGTTCATCAATTCAAATTTTGTAATTGTCTCCTGTATGCGGATGATCTTAAATTATTCCTCAAAGTAAAAAACTTCGATGATTGTGCAAAGATTCAGATGGATCTTAACAATTTGTCTACTTGGTGTGTTAGTAATTGCTTAACGTTAAATGTTAGTAAATGCACAACTATCTCTTTTTCTAGATCTCAAATACAGCAATATTTTAATTACTGTATTGAATCCATACCTTTAACAAGGGTTGATAAAATTAAGGATCTCGGCGTATTTATTGATAATAATTTAACTTTCGTATCTCACGTCGACTACATAGTTACAAAAGCAAATTCCCTAATTGGTTTCATTAAAAGAAACTCAAGAGATTTTACTGATCCTCATACATTTTTGTCTCTTTTTATTGCCCTAGTCAGGTCAATACTTGAATACGCCGATGTTGTGTGGAATCCATACTATCTATATCTCTCGGATCGTATAGAAAGAGTCCAGAGGCGTTTTACAAAATACATTTTCTTTAAAATGCGCTGGCCCTTTGAACCTTCTTATAAGACTAGATGTCAATTATTAGGCATAATGACACTTAGTGCAAGAAGGTACGTACATGACATTATGTTTGTCAGAGACGTTCTATCTTCTCGTATAAATAGTCCTGCACTTCTATCCATGTTACCTATTCATGCCCCTGAAAGGGTGTTAAGGGATCGTCATATCTTTTATCGCATGGGGCATAGAACAAACTATGGGCAGAATGAGCCAATTTCCAGATCTCTGAAATCATTTAACGAAATCAGTAGACATGTAGATTTTCATATTTCGAGAGAGCGTTTTAAATACATTTTAATTACACTGCTAGCAAACTGATTTTTGTACTTATACTTTTATTATATTCTTTCATTATTGTTTTTGTATTTATTATTATATATTCGTAATCTGTAAGCTAAGCTTGTTGATGAAATAAATAAATAAATAAATAACTAAAAGTACAACTCATCGCCGGACAGCTCATATCAAGGGAAAACTCATCCCCGATATTTCATCTCAAAAGGGTGGAAAATATGCTTAGAGGAAATATGTACATATGTGTATGTATGTATGCGCATTCATATGGTCCGTCTTTCCTGATTGATTAGCACATTTTCTCGGGAATCATAGTAGACGCCCGAGTAGTTTTAATAACATTGAATGAATGGTCTGCATATACCATTTGCACACATATGTACGTATTTATGTACATACATATGTACATACTTCGAACATCTATGATACTGGAGGATTGCCTTGTGTCGATCGCAAACTTCTTTTGTCCCAATTATGCTTAAGGATAAGTACAAGGATTATTACCCTATCACCGAAGGCTTACCCGTAAATTGTTTAATGTCTTATCCCAGCCCCTTACAGCTCTTTTTCAACTCTCACTCTCGCAAGCCGTTTCCTTTAAAAATGAGATATCTACCTACCGACCTATTATGAAACTTTCCCGCATCCCTAAACGCCTTGGGAGCATTGCTTACGTTTCAATGTACTTTCACTGCAAACATATCTTTTCCCCAGCACTCGTGGATTATTTAGAGAAGCGCCAATGAAATGTCCTCTTTAGAAGTTCAGTGTTTAACCCCATACATGCCAAATCTGGAGTCCCTCAAGGTAGTCGTCTTGGACCACTGATATTTGTCTTAAATATAAATGACTGGGAACTCATATTAAATGTATCCGACCCTTCCATGCTCTTCTCCTCTATCGACTTCCTTTCTTAGAGCGGAAAGTAAGTAAATGTTAGCTAATACCTTTTCCCCTCAAGTGTCTTCCTTGCCCTGCTAGGACCTACTATTTCAATAATAAACCAGTTCCCGCAGTTAATACAACCTGTGATCTTGTTATGTACATATGTATATTTTGCGACGGGGAGCTTGACTTCAGCTCACAATACTACCATCGGATTTATCAAACGCTGATCTAAAGGGTTTTCGAATCCTTACGTCACTAAATCACTTTACGTTACATTTGTCAGACCTCGGCTTGAACAGCGCTAGCCAAATTTGGACACACTTTCACGATACTCATTAACGTAGAATTAGAAGAATTATTCGTTTTGGCCTACGAGGCCTTCCTTGGGCAGATAGATACTCGTATAAATTGCCCCCATACAAAAATTGGCTAAAACTCATCAGCTTACAAGTCAAGTTGCTGACATTCTTTTCGTGAACCCCGCTCTTCTGTAAGATTAACTTGAACACCAATCCTTATAGTCTCAGGTCTGTACTCTTTTTCCGTCTCGCTCGTTACTGTGCCAATTATGGCGTTTCGCCAATATCGTTCGTAGCACTTTTGATTTTCATCACAGAACACGGGTCTCAGAAACTCCCTTCTCTCCACTCGCTCTTTCCATTCATTGTATCACCGTCGCCGTGTTCAGCGCACTTTTTTTTTGTCCGCAAATTAATTTAGTTCCAATTCTCTCCGCATTAGCAATTTTCCGATTTATATTTTCGACCTGCTTCGCGCATGTACAAGTTTACAACTTTTCCGTCATGCTTTGTGGAGTTTCTAGTTGTTAACGTTAGCAATGTTGACTGGATTGCTTGGAATGCCTTTTGTATCGGGCTTAATAGAAGGAACACGGTTTGCATCAAAGAAATCTCGGACAGGCTTTTTCTCTTTTGTCTAAAAACATTTCAGTGTCAGCACATGCTCCTGGCCATAAAATTTCTTAGTGATTCAAACGAAACACTCCATAAGAATCTGACAGAAAAGATCACGTTCAAACCCTCCACCCTGGAAAATAGTGTACGAAATGCGGTACAGTCTTCAATCTCAACAACGAAGAGGACGATTTTGTGTCGAAAATCATCATGAGCGACGAGGCGCATTTCCACTTAAACGGTTACGTCAATAAGCAAAATCTTCGTTTCTGCGGCACTGAAAATCCGCGTGTGATGCACGAAGAGCCATTACATCCACCCAAAGCCACTGTGTGGTGCGGCGCTCACGCGGGAGGAGTGATTGGGCCATATGGCGTTTTTGAGGACGCCATCAGCAATTCGGTCACTGTGCAACCGCACACACAGCACGAGCTACAATGGATATTGTGAAGGAAGCGTTTCCTGGTCGCGTAATCTCCCGTTTTGGCGATTTGGCATGGCCAGCAAGATCGCCCGATTTAACCATCCCAGACTTCTTTCTTTGGGGCTACTTGAAGTCGCGGGTTTATGCCAACAAGTCTCAGACAATCGCAGCCCTCAAGGAGAATATTCGACAGGAATGCGAACAAAATTGGATGATTAATTTTGCGCCACCTTGTACATGCCTTCGGACTTTCGATGATCATTCCGCAACAGGATCACATTTTTCGAAAACTTCCTGCGCGTTTTTTAGATGATCCAGAACTTAAAGTCTAGTTAAGGATCTTTTGCAGCTTCAACGTCATTTTCAGCGTCTTTATCATCAGAATTGAATGTTTCCAAATCGATAAGATTTTCGACCGACAATTCTACATCATGTGACGTGACTAGTTCCTCTATGTCAGCAGTTTCTAAGTTGTCAAAGCCAAGACGCCTGCCTTGGCAACCTTTACGCAACCTTTTAAGGCTTTGGGATTAAGAGATTGGTAAACTAACATGCGTTTGGTTTAAAAAATTCCTGTTGCGTTTCCACCTAGGAATAATGTTAGTCCGTCTTTTGCAGCCTTATGTCTATGCATTGACTTTTCATCTTGTGCAATATAAGATCTGGTTGGCATTTTTTTTTTCCAAAAAAGTGCCATTTCGTCTACGTTAAAAATTTGTGCAAGGCTGTAGCCGCCAGTTGTTACAATTTCTATAAAAGTTTTTTTTTTAAATGTTTGTAGGGATTCCACGTAAGCACTAGCTGTAGCTGCTTCTCCCGAAAGTTTCACATTGTGGATGCCAGATATTTTTTGAAACCTATCAAACCAACCACGGCTTGCACAAAAAGTTTCATCAGTTGAGGACTCACCTATTGTCTCTTTTAATTTGTCGAACAGTCTAAGCGCCTTCTGCTGTATTAGCCATAGTTTACCTAGAGAATAACTCTACCTGTAGTATGTACGTCTTGAAAGTAGATGCCAGCCTACACTAGTACGTTGAAGTTGCAGTTAACCTAGTTGACATAAAAAATTTTGTTGTCAACAACAACCACATCGATGTGGCTCATTCTGTGCCAGCAACAATAAACAGAAGCACATCCCAGAGACCTGCCATTACAAGGATATCGACTGAGATTAGTCCATTATGAGAGCTACCATCATAAAAGTCTTTATTCCTGCGGAAGTACTATACACTTTCGTGGATATGTACTTATGGTAATTTACTGAAGCTCAAAGGATAAATCCCAACACCTTTTCAAACCCACTCCTCAAAAAGATATCCTATCACCCACTGAATCGCGAATATATTCCCACAAAGGAGAGTATCCGCCTGTACCACTGACGTTCATTCGCTCATTAACCATCGCCTTTTCATGGCTCCATTTCCTTTTGATTTTATACATATCGTTAAAATTAATTTTAAGTGCCCGCGTGCTACCACGTGGAGCGTGGAAGATCCTATAAATATCCTACACCCAACAGCACACCTCAGAGACATGAGGAAACCCCCCAAAATAAAAGGTACCTTCCGCACCGACTATCCATTGTGAGCCTGAAATTGTCATTTGATAAAATTAATTGAATAATACAGACGGCCTACGGGTATGGCCTGGAAAACTTGTTCAGAAACTGGAAGCTTCACCAGCAAGGACCCGCAAGCATTAAGAGCCAATTTATTAAAAAGTGAGATAGAAGCACCAGACCCATCATACCATCGTCACGATAACGACATCATGATAGTGATGGGTACCAAATTTTCCTTCCAAAAATATCCTCAAGGAATCAAGGCATCTTTTATGTCGACAACACAACCCCCCCCCACCCCGCCCCCATTGGCTTTCTGATTAATGTCCTCCTCCTTGGCCTCTCACCACCATTCAAGGAGGCACACACAAAATTCTGAGTGGAAAATTCCCAAAGACAGTTGGATGGAAAATTTTTGTGTTTGCCTCCTTTCTTGATATCCTTTTCGGTGTATTTAACATTTGTTAGATGCGAATGATATGCAGAATGGAAGAATATTTTGTACTTGCCGTCGTGGACGCATATCCTTGGGAATGAGACGAGCTCCTAATGAGAGAAAGTAAAAGGAATGACGAGCGATATCAAACTGTGTGTTCAATGGGAGAGAAGTCGAAGGATAATAGCAGTACAAGCAGGACAAAAAAAAAGTGTATTAATGCATTGAAATGAATGTTTACGAGACAAAGGACTCTTCTACGACGTTTCCTCTGTTTATAAACAAAAAACAGCGCCTCGGTTCATCGTACCATGAACTGAATGGGTAATGGGATGACAGTTGGCTGTTGTGCTGGGAAGATGGCAGGAACCAGTTGATCCCGGTTTCGGGATGGGTGCTTTGCATATTCGACAACGGAATACATCGTAGGGATGATGAGCTACGAGTATAGTCTCAAGGAGGTTGTGTGTGTGTGGTGATGGTGGGCACACAGGATTGTTTTGGTCTTATCGCCCTGGGATAGATAACATATTCTGGCAACTGGTTGCCTTTGGATGGAAATTTGTTTGAACAGAAGCAACACACACAAAGGGTTTGGAATGTTGTTTTAATTGAGAAGGTGTGCTGGTTCTCATGGGTACTATGACATGCCTTCCTGTTGCCTTAAGTTTGCTTGTGTCCTATTGGCTTTCTAATTTTAGGTCAATAGGAATACTAATAGGCTTTGATTGTGCTGCCTAAATTTAACAAATTAAGGATCTGCTGTGGACTAGAATCAACGAAACTGTAGGGACTTAGGCTGGGAAACACTTCCAGACTTGCTGATGTGCCCTCCGACCAGGCTGGTAAAGCCAGTCAAATCGCAAAGGTTTAGCCAAAAAACACATAATTTTTGGAAGGGTACAAACGGATGTACCGTTACAAATAATCCATAACAAAATCCAGAATAGACAGAGGTGAAACCGCTTGCAGGAGTGGGGTGTTGTGATAGATCGCCTGCTCGTGGTACACCCTGGATAACGCTAAGTGATCTATCGTCTAAGGAAGCCAGGGCCAACTGACAAGGCGTATCGGACTTTTTGTTCGAATATGCCAACTAAACGTCGAAGGTAATCCAAAAGTCTGAAATCATTGAAGTACCCATCGTCCCAGAACCGCATACTGCAGCGGACGCTGCTCAAAAGGCTAGAGGCCGGCTACTCTTGCATGGGATCCACTTTCCACGAATCATACAGAGCAGCAGCACACGTCAGAAATGACATAGAGGACATCAAATTGATAAGCGTATTGGACGCATTTACTTTGTAAACCTATACAAACATCCAGGAACACCAGGGCCGTCTAATATTCTCGAAGTCGCTGATGAACCCACAGCTTTCGCCGGCGACTTCAATAGCCGCCACCATAACATGTGGAGATATGAAAATACTGATGACAAAGGTGACGTGCTTATGGAATGGGCGGACTCAAAACACCTGCACCTAGTCTTCGACGCAAACGACAGAGCGATATTTCGCTCTCGGAGATGGTGATGAGGCTACAGCCCAGACCTGTGCCTCGTAATCTGTGAAGAGGAACACCACCCCTCTCTGCTTTGAGAACTTTTCTTTCGGACTTCCGGCATAGTCAGCCCAGTATTGATCGATATCGCAATCCAGATTCCTCTAACTGCTTCCATACAAAAACCGCGTTGGAACTTTACCAAGGCCGATTGGAATAATATCCTTCTCGAGCTTGACTCATGCTTAAGGTTCATTACGCCGCTCGCCCAGAGCTACGATAGATTTGTAGGAATGGTCGCAACAACTGTCAAAATACATATTCCCCGAGGTTTTCGCAAGGAGTACATTCCTGGGTGGACCCAGGAAAGCGAACAACTCTACGACAATTTCGACGTATCTGGAGACCTAGAATTAGGGAAAGAACTACCGAGATCCCTTGATGCGACTCGCAAAAACAAATGAGCATCAACAGTCAACGTCACCCACTTTAGCTCTAGGAAAGCATGGGGTTTACTACGCAGACTCGGAGGGATCAGTAGCTCGAACACCACAAGCCCTTGCATGGACCCGAACAAAGTGGCCAACGACATCGTAGATGTTTTTCGTGCCCTCGTGGCAACGAACCTTGGAAAACCCGCAGACATCACAGATTTCGGGCAGTTTTACATCCGAAGAGGTTAGCCCTGCTCCTTCGGTAGTAAAAACAGGAAAGGCAGCGGGCTTCGATGGTATCTAGGGGAAAGAATACAAGGCGATGGCTAGCGAAACTCCACAGCAACATGCTTGATTCAGGTCATCAGAGTTTAGGCGAATGAAAATCGTAGCCATTCTCAAGCGTGGTAAACCTGGCGATGCACTGGAAAGTTTTCGTCCTATAAGGCTCTTGAGCACCTCCTATAAACCACTTGAAGGTTCCTGAAGCAAGACTATGTCTTCCCCGTTTTTCTTAGCCGGAGAAAAAGGCCGGCCAAAGCCGGTCCCTCAACCTTCTCATCCTCTTAATGGATCCAAAGAGTTATGGATCCGTAGCCATAGCTAATTTGGCCCTCAGTTTTGGTCAGAGGACCCAGAGATTACCGCGCTCCGGGAGCCTCCCTTCGGTTCCACTAAATTAGCTAACGTCCAACTATATGTCGGAAGTTGAGGATTCTGAGGGCTCAACCGGTATCCAGGCACAATTCCCCTGCTTACGATTTCTCGTTGAGCCGCTTCCAAAATTCGTATAGTTCGACCACGGATAGCTTAAGGATATCCGCGGATCTCTGCTCAGAGAAAGCGACTAGCTTCACATGGCCTTGATGCCATCGACCATCGCGAGAAGTGGGTACACCACTAGGGTGGCCCTGCAGGATTTTGAGGAAGTTTATTGCCAGCCTAGCTATCACTTTCCTCCACTTCTCAGGAGTATTGCTGGCCATCCAAAGTCTGTCCTTAAGCACTTCGATGAAGGCTTTGCGTAGTCTCGCAGAGGAGAAGGAACACCTACAGTTGACCTTAATTCTCTTACGATCCGTAGAGGATTCTTTCGCCGACCTTTGCCGCTTGGACGTTAAGTACTCGCTAGAGGGATCAGGGATGGGAATTCCTGAGACAATCTTTGTTGCCCAGGCCAGTGCTTTCGTGGAGCACTGGCGTGGCATTTAGAGCTCTGAAATCCACCCACAGGACAAGGGATCAATCTCCAGGTATTCAAAAACTGGCCATTTGCAGGCATCTAGTGACACTATACCTAATTTATAGGCTTGCCTCTCCTTACAGAGGGTTACTTACTTCCACGACAATACAATGGTTTACTCAAACAGCATTGAAGTCCTTCCGAATATCGTATCCTTTAGAATATTGCCGGGTCACTTTGATTACTGGTTGTTTCCAAACAAATCCTTTGTGTCGTCCGATCAAAAGTCAAAAGGACAATTCCCTTACAATCGAAATAAACTTTGAATTCAATAAGTCAAGTCTCACAGTTATTCAAACTACCACATCCTGATTCTGTTGAAAAACCGTACTCGTACACTAAAAAAGGAAATCGTTGCTCCCCTCATTCCATTCCATTTCCAGTTGTTGTTTGCCCTGTTAAATCGGGAAGGTCTACAAAAACAACTTCGCGAATGAAAGAAAAAAACACAAAAACAAGGATAAGCCAAATAAAAAAGGACGAACCATCTTTTGCTCGCTACTATTTCCGCTACTCAACAGAACAGGAGTCTGATTCCCGTCTCCCGGAAATCAAACGATCCTAATTGGTAATTTCACCGAGCCACAGATGCACACACACACACACACATTTGAACTCGGTATTCCTTGCAAAGCTGGCTGATTAGGATAAAATTGTTCCACGGGACACACAATTATTCCCGACTAATTTCTGTAGTACATACTACAAGCACTCATCGTCTTCGAGAGGATATCAGCAATTTTCTTCTCCGCCAGCGTTACCATGGAATACGAGTATCCTTTCATATTTTCATGGATTTTTCTGGAAGTTTGTTTTTTTTTTTTCAATTTTGTTGTTACAGCATCCAGCTGTGCTGAAAATTATGGTCACATGCTGTTTGATGGTAAAATTTTCGAAACAATTTTCAATGATTATCTGTGTAATCTGTTTTAGCAGAGGATAACGCTCAAGGTCGTGCTGAAAGGATATTTAACTCACGAAGGGATAATGAAAATTCACTGGTCATTGTTGTTGTTGTTTTATTTTGTTAATTAATTAGGCTTTTCGTTTTCGATTCGGTGCCGTTGATTGATAGCTTTGAGGGGTTTATCGAATACTGTGCTGAAAAAGATGAGAGAAAAAAGGGATTTAAGGATTTTTCAAGTATTTTTGATAGGAGTGCCTTAAGGAGGGTTCGTTCATGTCAATTAACAGAGTGGACATGGTAACTGTTTCGATGGGCTGACGGGAACAGGCTTGTTTAAGTTGATTCGCGTCTACTGAGAGGCAGGGATAGCGCAATTGAGGACTGCGCGTTGCTGTTTAATTAGGTGTGGTAGACGGTAATAACCGTTGTATGATAATTCCTTAGACGACTTATGCATGTAAGTACTATTAAGATGGCATTGCTGTCCTGTTAAAAATTCAATGATGATTGTCTACGGGAAGAAATCACGTCAACAAGGCAGGTAGGCGAGCCAGCGGGTATAAGGACCATAACGCATTGTACTACCAACGATTTGAAGGATGTCGGTGAGGTTGCTACAAATAAGGGCAAATGTGAGGCAATTGAAGCCTAATTTTGAGTTGAAGGAGGCAGACTTTGTATCCCTGCGGGAAGCGAACGGCCGAACCCAAACTATTACCAGCAGAAATCGGAAAGAAGCTGACTTACTTACTTACTCTGGTGGCCCCACCTAGGTTCGGGGTGAACCTGGCCCTCAACCAATTTGGAGTGCACAGCTGGAGGCAGTTAGCTAATGACCGGGCTAACTGGAGAGGCTTGTTGGTTAAGGGCCAGGTTCACCTCGAACTGTGACGCCACCTTAGGCGAGGTCGTGTTCTGCTGCGCTGTCCCTTCGGGTTAGATTCGAAGACTCTGCAGGCCGGAGCATTGATGTCCATTCACCCTACATGTCCTAGCCATCTTAGGCAACCGATGAAGAGCTTTTTGATCCGGTTGATGTCGCCGTACAGCTGATATATTTCGTCGTTAAATCTGCTCGTCGAGGCAAACAGGACCGAATATCCTACGAAATGTCCTAGGATATCTTTATCCGTTTTCAACAGTGCTTCATGCTTCAACGCCATAAGGCAGGACTGGGATGATCAAGGTCTTGTTTACAGTCTCCTTAGTCGTTGGGGATAGGGCCTTACTACTCAGAGTTGCATTTTCAGCCCAAAAAAACAGCGGTTGACAGGAGTTATGCTTCGTTTGATTTCTGCTGAGGTGTTGTTGTCAGAGTTAATAGCAGACCCAAGGGAGACAAAGTCCTTTACTACCTCGAGGTTATAGCTGCCGACTGTGACGTTCTGCCCAATTCGTCGATGTTGTGTGTCCCTTCTGTTGACAGCATGTACTTGGTACTCATTTTGGCGGCTTCTGTTTCAATACTAGCGAACGCACTGGTGACCGCCCGCTGGGTTCTGCCAATTATGTCGATGTCATCGGCTTAAGCTAGTAGTAGCACAGACTTTTTGGCTTGTGAGTTTCGTACAAGAAGTCACTTAAAGAAGTCACATGACATCGCACCACCTTGTCTAAATTCTTTTTTTGACATCGAAAGTCTCGGTGAAGTCATTACCGACCTTGATGGAGCCACGAGCATTCTCCATCGTCATCCTGCACAGACGGACGAGTTTGGCAGGGATGCCAAAACTAGACATGGCTCTGAATAGCTCGCCCCTATAAATGCTGTCACATGAGTCCTTAAAATCGATAAAAATATGGTGAGTATCGATTTGGATTTCTTGGGGTTTTTCCAGGATCTGCCGGAGTGTGAAGATTTGATCGACTGTGGACTTTCTTGCCCTAAAGCCACACTGGTATGGGCCAACAGGTTGTTGACGGCATTCACACAAAATGCCAGATAAGATCTTGTACTTGGTGTTGAGGAGACTGATGCCTCTGTAATTGGCGCAGTTGAGGGGGTCTGCTTTCTTGTGGATCGAGCTAACGATGCTGGGATTCCATGCTTCAGGCATACAATAGTCTGACTCAGAAATAAGGTTGTGTGTGCTCTCTACAAAGCCACCTCAAGCTGCTATGAACAGCTCAATCGGCAGGCCATCAGGTCCAACAGATTTGTTAGACCCTAGCTTGGGATTTGCTATCCTCATTTCATTTTGGTTAGATGGACGGGGGTTTTGGCCATCATCGTCTATGTTGAATGGTGCATTCTGCCTGACAGGACTCTTCATCTCTACATGTTTCCGCACGGGTCTTTGTTGGCTTGAAACGTTCTTTGTACCTTTTGGTAGGACTTCCACACATTGTTTCTGGAGTACAATCTCTCAACATCTTCGATCGAGTGTTTCCCGTGCTTTGAGTAGTTTTTCTAGAGCAGCTGATTTTCTTCCCGTCTCTTTGGCCGTAGAGCTCACGAACAGCCGTCGTCCTTCTTTACAGAATCGTTTTTTATGCGTCTTGCTTTCAGGACATACAGCTATGCCGACATTCTTCGTCAAACCAGGGGTTTCTTGGTGGTGGTCGAGTAAGACCCAGTACAGTACATCAGTTGCGACATCTTTGATGGCATGTTGTCAGCGTTGCCACTGCTGGTCTTCGTTTGATACATGTTGTTACTTCAATCCGTCTACGTTTCTTGGAATCCTGATAAGTTTGAGACTCAGTAGAGCCTTCAGAATTCAATTCTCTACCAAAGCATGTATAAGTAGCCGTGTTACTCATCCTTGCCGTCTTCAAGTATTCGCTGCTGTCATCCTTTGATTAACTTCGCGAAGAAGTACTCCTCTTCACTATCCACTTTGAAGCTGCTCCTTTCGTACCGTTTTTTGGGGAGTCTCCTCGGTAGTGCGAGACTTTACTTGGCTGCCATGAGATCTGTTCCCAGTGTCGTCCTTAGTTTTAGATCTCTGACCCACCGGACCCTATCCATTCATACGTACATTAATCCTTCGCAGCGATGATACACGACATGACTCGTCTTCCATATACAACTTAAAAACGGCTGACTCCTCTAAACGACTTTATGGACTACTTTGAGGACATATTCATAGATATCCTCCTGCGATTAGTGACGCCTTTCCCGTCGCAGATTGAGGATTTCTATAGCATCGTCATTTATTGGGTGATCCTTACCAAGAAGTACATATTCCACGAACTCGTCAGTGGATTCATGCAGTGACTACGCGTAATGACTTCAAGGCTTCGCAGCTCCAACAAGACTTGTCGTGCAGGTTCGAAGTAAGCCTCTTATTTTCCCATTACAGCCAATGAAGAAGGACCAGACCTTTTTCTTGGGTGGAACCCTGAATCAATTTTTATTGTATCCCTCACCATGAACTGGATCCGAGGAACAGTTTCCCTCTTACCGATCAATGCCAGAATCGTCGAAGAAGATACTCAATCGCATCTGTTCAGAATTGGGGCCTGGACGTTAATATACTCCGCCCAAACTGGTGAGTAAGCTCCCTAGCTAGCGCTTGAAGTTCTGTCGCTTCACTACCATCCTCAATACTCGATGCATTCTTACTGGATTCCAAAGGAGAGTTGCAAGCCATCGAAGCTACTCCTTGTTTAACCGTTAAGGTCTGGAGACCTCGCTTCCTTATCTCAACTCTTAATCAGCTCTAGCTTAGAGTCTATACTCAGCTTCACGCTTTTCTCCGCTGCCCATCCTACATACCCACCCGCGTTGGTTACTGCTTTCAGTTCCAGTGGTGCCCTAAATTCAACTCGAATCACCGTCCTCGTCAACCATGCTTCCTAACATTGACCAGACTGTAAGTTGCGTTTTGAGGTGTACCTCTTTGATATCCAAATAAAAGACAGGACTAACCACATCCTGGCCATGGAAAAGAAATTCGTCCCATCGGAGCATCGGAGAACCTTTTGGTTGTTCAGATTGCCACCACAAACAACAACGACTCCTTGTTAGCTATTATGTGGTGACCACAGAACCACTTCCAGGAACGGTATCAGCCTTGGAATATTCGAATGCTATGGTCAAGGGTTTAATAACACTTCCCTTCCCCCGGCTGCCACTGTATTTCATCACAATTTTGATGATTTCCTTTCTAAGTTCAAGGTTACTACGAGTCTGCTTAACTGTACCCCATGACATCTGTGGACCGAATAAAAAGACGCAATTTGCTGTCCCTCTCCTCAGAAAAAAAAGGATAAATGTGTGCCCACAAATATCGCCCACTTACATATTTCTTTTCAATCAAACTAGAGATCCCCCGTGGCTTGCCTATTCATTTTAAAAAGTAAACTTAACTAAACCCTCTTCAGAAGGACCAAATGTACAGCTGTTCGCCGTTGTATTGGAAAAATCCATGAGGAACTAAGGTAGTTGAACTTTCACTGAGTGGGTTTCGGGGTAATATCTCCCAGGCAGAGCCTCGTACACCTCAACCCATTCTATTCGATTTTGCTGGGGTTCTTAACCGTTCCGTGTTATGAACTTGTCAAGTCGCGCCTTTTTTTTTCAACAATAACTCCTACGACCAGTGGACCAGTTGATTCACATTCCTAGGCAACTTCCAGTTCCATTCCAATCATTGTCTGCAGTAGAACAAAAGGCTTGTAATTTAAGGATAACACTAGGGTACGTACCCATGGCAAACAGCATTCGCTGTCGAACAGATTTTCGCACCTAAAGTGTCCAGATGTGCACACAGTGAATATCCTACAGAAAATTAATCGTCCACCCAAAGTTTCCATGAAAGTTTAATAGGATGTGGCCAGGAGCGGAAATGTGAAAACCGACGTTTTTTGCTGATTAATTTATCAAGGATTATTCGCTAGTTTAATTTAGCGTGCGACACTGTAGTCCTGTTGCCAGGACATGTGTATATTTTCAGTCTCATGCTGCCGATGGAATAACTACCGTCTCGGCGGTATCTCTGACGTTGTTCATTTATCACCTCCAACACTCCCATTGTGTTGGGAGACAGCAGCTCGAATATCCATGCAAGGACTGCAATTTTCCATCCTGTATATCCTTCCAATCATAGAACATGTATTCCAATAAAAAGAACTCAAACAAAGACCACCAACTTTCTAAGAAACTGTTTCCAAGTATCTACTTTGAAACACGTTGCCTATGTGCAACATACCTACGTACATCCACCAACAATTAATAGTGAGAATGTCCTGAAGGATACGATGCTTGAAAAAATACTTCTTTTTTCCATCGAACTTTGCGTCGTATACATTTCACTCGTTGAACACTGCCAATACTGTGACGGGGCTACAACGTGATCTTTGCTCCATGGTACCTATCGCATGGTTTTTACTTTCAGGATAAAGGGATCACAAGTCAAATGACGGAAGTTATTTTTCACTCCATTTGCTCGTCCGTCGAACAACGTGATATGGGTGTACTGCACTCGCATGTTGGCTCTTGCGTCATTCAAAAATTATTTTCTACAAAAAAGAAAAGAAAAAGAAAAGGACATTTAGAAGGAGCTAGAAGGATGGATTTATTCAGCAGCTATTAATTTTTTTTTTTTTAAATCGATGGAAGAAGGGAAGGGAACAAAAGGAACTTTTTGAACAAGGACAGCAAAAATTATTTTTATCAGCAATCCTTTTGCATTTTTAGGTGCTCGAAGTGGTAGATAAATAATTAATTCGTTTGAAGGATTTCAGTCGGTACATCACTGAAAGAGGACCATTCCAAGCAGGAGTCACGAAGAGGGTGGTGGATATCGAACTTTTCTGAATAGCAAGTGTTTGTCCGGCCGAATGTCCTGAAATGTTTAAGAGAAACTGCAACAGGTTGGAAAATAGTTTGTATCCACAGTGCGAAAAAGGACTAACAAAAGAGCCATCATTGGTGCGGTGACGAACGAGAAGTAAGCGGGGTGTAGACCTGTGATTGCCAGCGTTGGTATTTAGGTAGATTGTCTGCAACAGAGCGGAGGAATCAATCGTATCTACTAACAGGCGAAGGACCAAGAGACTGTCAGCAATTTGGAGATGTTTAAGTAGAGTTTGGTAGCTGATAAGTTCTAGCCGATCCTTGTAAGGAGACAAATTACGTCTATCAGCTCAAGGGAGACCATTTATGGCAAAACAAATGAATCTACGCTGTACAGCTGCCTTGTTACCAAACCTGGGTAGCGACTTCAAGGAGAGGACTGACAAACAAAAGTGATTTAGTGACGTAAGGATTCGAGACGTTTCTGATCAATGTGCAAACATGAGTTGAGCTCTGTGTAGCATGTAGGTCGCAGATAATGTTGACTGATGGGATGGGAATATTATGGAAGTAACAGGTCCTTAAAGGTAGAGGGAAACATTTAAATTTTGGTTTACATCACAGGATAAGGGCCCAGAGGCAACTTTGCTGCAGGTGAGGAGAATGGCGGCACGCTTGGTAGTAGCTCATTGGAGGGGTGGTTCTTGTCACCCCTTACCATACAAAAATCTCGAGCCGTGCAAAAAAATAGGGCAGTATGCGTAAAAAGCTATAGTAAAGGCAGCCGGTGGTAGTGACCAACTATTGAGCGAAGACATTTGCAATTATACGGACTTGCAGAAGAAGACCCTACAACATAACAGACACCGACCAAGTCTTGTGTCACGGGTACGGGTGCATGGTGTGGTTTAGCACGTAGGCGTATTCCTGACAGCCACTAACCCCGGTTACTGGTATCTATGAAGGGTTTACATCCTTTGGCACAACCATAAAAAAAGCTACACAGACCGAGTCTTGTTCCACGGGTAGGAGAACGACGTGAGATGGTGGTTCTTCATTATGAGACCGAGAAATAGTTGCGCAGAGGTGGGCTGGCAAGTTTAATGGGACACCTAACGACGATGTTGATGGAGCGTTTCCCATATAATCTAGAATTTAAACCCTACAGTGTAAGAATGGTCTACCAGAAGACCAATCCACAATCTAGTCAGTGGTCCAGCAGAGAGATGATCAGTACTCCAGGAAAGTGGGGGCGATATATACCTCCATCACCACGACCTCAGGAGAGAACTGCTACGACAATTTAGGAACAACGTCAAGGACCACGTGATTTAAGAGAAATTATGGATAGGAGACAGCTACCCCAGGAGTCTTCCATCGGCTTTTTGGGTGACTTACAGATGACGAATAGACCTAACGGTCTAGACTTGGCGGACACGCTATGACATAGTCACAAGCATAGGGTAGCGATACTAATCTTTGGGAGCTCGATAAAGATTAAGAGAGGAAAGCAACCGAGACGGAAAACACTTGACAGACAGGCTTTAGGACTAAGAACACCTCAGAGGATGCAGGGGAAGAAGAAGTGGAGATGGCCGCACTTTGACGGAACGGAATAGGTGATAGTACCTCAACAAAAGAGGAGAACCCTCTTAGGAAAAGTCTCCACGTAAAGCTACAAGATTACTCCGCGGCTAGAAAAAGAAGAAGACTAGGCTAAGGGAAAGAGGTACAGCAGGTAGACAATGAAATATAGAAGGAGAAGAGATTATGGGTCCATTAGGTAAGGGAGCTCCAATAAGCTGTTTAGAAAAAGGAGTTTCAAATACAACTCCCTCCGACGAGCTAAGCCATTCAACCGCGAGCCTGCCACCGTCCTCCTCATCTACACTGAAGTTACCTCCAAGGTCTCGTCCTAGCTGACAACAACACCAAGAAATTATATTTGCACCACGTGAAGCACGAATTTAGGTCAGTTTTATTGAAGTAAGGGAAAGCCTGATGGGGAACCATATTAAAAACTTTTCTGGCCCACGTAGACCAACATCTTGGGTGTCCAACTCTTGTGAATATCTGACAAACGTCCAAGCGTAATAACTGTCACGAAAAGCTTCTCAATTACGCCTTTTGGACTAAGTATATGTACGTAGGTCCTCTCATTCTGTGATCTAAATATATTGAGTCGAAGGCTACATATCAGAGACCGATTTAAAGCTACAACGACTACAAGGAAAAGCATGGCTCGGCATCACCAGGGCTATGCGAACCTGCCCTATAGCAGCCCTAAAGGCAATATGTAGTGTACTTAACCTCCAACGTTCTATAAAAATCTAGCAGAATAGACCTATACTCTCATCCTTTTCAGAGCTAGAAATGATCAGCACGGTGCCTGACTGTATGCCCAAAAGGCTCTGTTTTAGCAAAAAATTCTCCATAGAGATCCCCAATCGCACTTCTTGGGAAACAGGCGGTCCTCTGGACTCCGGTGTTGCAGCCGAGATTTGTGGACTTAATCGAAAAGTCTTAAAGACATTTCGAATGAATCCTAGGGTCTTTCAGTCCGAGCTGCATGCTACTAATATTTGGTCAACATCAATCCCAACCCTGGTATGAAGCGGGCAACTATCGATAAAGTCGTCGATAGTGAAGCAGCGCTTAAACCACTAAATTCTCATGAACAAAACTTAAAAGCTGATCCTGAGTCCTTCAATGGATGGATACCAGAATACAAAGGCAATGAAATCGCTGACTAACTAGCCAGGAAAGGTTCATCTGAAAGGTACATAGGTGCTGAATCCTTCTGCGGCATTCCTAATTCCACGTTTGGAACAAGCTTAGACAGATGGAAAAAAGGAACTACTTGTCTTATTGGGATATCGTTCAAGAACATAGACATACCAAAGGGGCCATCCAACCCTTGAACCTTTCCTAATTTAACAGGCTGCCTGCACAATAGATCATTAAGGGTTCCAATACCTCATACGTCGGTCAAAGAGCCAGATAAATAGATAAAAAATAATCCAAGAGCGGTTAGTTTTCCACGAGTGCAAGAATTTTTTCCAAAAGATTTGGTCGTAACCACCGAAGAGATACATAAAATCCTTAGCAAACGCGTAGGTTGTTTATGCAAACAGGCATTCGTGTGAGTACTTATATATCACTTCACTCCCATGTGTGTATGTCTGCGATGAGTGTAAGCTTTTCCTAGGACACCTGCATCACCCCTTGGTATTTTCCTCATTATAAACGCATGTTATATCCTGTTCAGAAAAAGCTGAAGTATCTTGACATGTGGCTATGCCCTCTGACACTATGAATGATAGATTGCTGCGTGAATTTAAGTCGACTTTCCATTTTTTCGGGGCTAGCTGTGATCAGAATTTAGGCCAGGAAAGAAGTTTTTGGGTTTTTATGGATGGCTCTAACACCAGTCAAGGCTCTGTGACTGGTATCTTTAGGTAGGTCTCACTGAATTTTGTTTGGATCTCAAGGACTGTGACAAATAAGATCAAATAACAAACAACGCTCCGAAGAGAGCTTCTCAGGATCTCAACTTGAGTTGGGCTGCAATAGGTCTTTGATCAAAGCTTCAGCTGACAGTGGTATTTTCTATGAAGACAATCGTAGATGTGCGTGAAAAGTTTGTCATAATTTCGAGGTGAATTGGTAGAAAAGGCTGACGAAAGCTTACTGCAGCTCGCACGGTGCACTACTCCTTTGCTAGGCGCCAGCTTAAGTAGGATCTGCAACGTCTATGAAGATGGTTACGATACCGCATGGCACTCAATCTGCGATTGCATCCTGGTAGTAGAATGGTGTACCAATATTGAGTCAGAGTAGTCCAATGGAGTTTGTCCCATCCCGACATAAAAAAGGCCATTAGTCAAGACCAACGCATGAAGCCGACGTGGGCAAGGACGTAAATAAGAAAGAAACTCTATTATGCTTTGCAGATGGATAGATGGATCCAACACTTACCAGAGGTGAACATCGACAGCCTGAAGAACATTTCAGCCAATACAAGGGACGCTGGTGCATTCAAGGGGATCTCAGGAGCATTATTCGTCCCCATCCCATCCAACCTTACTAAAAATCCTACATAAGTTCAAAATGATAACTGTCAATAAAATTTTCTATATTTGCAGTATATAACCCCAAATAAATCAAAAAGACTTCTGACACGAGTTTCAAGTTTTACTACCCTCTCCCGGAAGGAGGCTTCCAGATGCCCCTCTAACATAAATCGAGGCCACGTGTTTTTCGATTCGCCTTACAAAACAAACAAAATCGAGTGCAAAAACCCCATCAAATCTTCGAGTGGCAGTCGAACAAAGCCTATCGGGCACAAGGCATGAGCGAAACATATGTTAAGCGAAAGTCATTGTAACTTGTAAGCATCAGAAATACCTGTGGTACTGTCTTCCTCACGTGCCACTTATTGAAAGGAAACAAAAAGAAAAAAAAAAGTATCCTTTCAACCTACTTTCTAAACACAGCCGCCGTTTTCAATACTTTGTCGGGCTTTCTCCTTCGCATTCATCGCCTAAACGGGTTACCATGGTAGCTCCCCTCTTTTGTCAGTCATCTGCCAGAGGTGGCTATAAATCATTTTTGTTTCCTGCTTGCTTTATAATAATTTATTTCTCCCAAAAGGATTACCTTTTCTACCTTGTCGGGACATGTGCATTAAAAGCCTCCCAGAAATAGATTTAACGGTGACGCTGACAGCTTTATGTTTTTTTTTTTTGGGTCGGAACTGCTGTCATCAGACACAGATGCGAGATGATGGTGCATTTTAGGTGTTTTAATTAAGTTTTATGTCTCTTTTGTTATCCTTGCGGAGTATACTCGTACTTGTGGCGATTTTAAATTAAGTTAAGCAAAAGGAAATGTGTGAGCCTTAAGCCATCCTTAAAATTTAAAGCATATTGCCAGTGAGTTTGGCATCACTTGGGCTGAATGTAAAAAAAGAGAAAAGAAAAATGTATTCAGCGTCAGGGGGTAATTCAGCCGATCATCGAAGTGTCAAGTTTGCCTTCTTTGTCCGCCGTATACTGGCTATACACAGCGGTAGTAAGAGCTATCTTATCCTATGGTCCGATCGTCTGGTGGAAAACGCTCGAGGAGAAATACCAGCTTGAAAGCGTTGCAAAGATTAAACGGGCAGGCGGTCTGGGCGTGACGGGATCGATGAGATCAACACCAGCAGCAGCTCTGGAAACAATACTGAATCTGCTTCCACTTGACATACACTGAGCGAACTCGGTAGCTAAAACTAAGCCTAAGGGAAGCCGGTTTATGGATAACTAAACCCTATGGTCATCGCTCGATTCTAAGCCGATGAAGTGCATCGAGACTCCGGAGGGAAATGGACTACATCATCCCACTACCAAACTGCCACCGGAGATTTTCTATTAGAATTCATTGCAGAGAGGAGTGGGATGAAGGCAAAAAACTGGCCATCTTCGCCGACGGATCGAAATTATCGCTGGTACGGGTGGGTGCCAGCATATCGCTCGCTTAGACTTGAGGACAGGTGCAGTGTTTTCCAAGCTGAAGTTGCTGCTATAAAAGAAGCTGCGGATATGACTATTGAGGAAAATATTTCAGATAAAATAATCAGCATCTATGTCGACAGTCAAGCAGCCATTAAGTGGACTGCAACATCAATAAGATCCAAGCTCGTAAAGATCTGTAAAAAGCGACTGGACGACATCTCAGCGGCCAATACGATGACCCTGTGCTGGGTACCTGGCCATACGGCAATGAAAAAGCGGACGAACTAGCCAGAGAGGGGTCACTTCTGAACTCTTCATGGGCTCTCCCTGAAGCCAGTGTACCGCTCAGCACCCTGCGCTCATAAATGCGCAACGGACAAATCATTATGGCTAGTCTACGACAAAAAGGTCTATCGATATTATGGAGCTAAGTCGAAGGGATATCCGAATAGCTGTTGGCGTCGTGACAGGACAATGTGTGAGCACGGCTAGGATTTTCCGCACAACGACTACTGTGGCAGTAACAGGGATGAAGAGGAAATAGATGGACTACTAGTGGTCTAAATTGACCTACCTAACCTACCTAACCTAACCTAACCTTGTACTCCGTAGAAGCCTTGGTTCTTTTCGACTTCTGAAAAACCTGTGCTTTTGAGATTTGGTTCTGCTTCTTCTTTTACGTTTGTAGCTATCGGTGCTAATGCTATACAGTTGTCCCACTTTTACTGCATTGCTGCTGCGCCGCTGATGGTCTTAGCTAAGTTTGTGGACCTGAGTACCCGTCCGCAGGATTGTTGGTCTTGGATTACTTCGTCACTCAGGCGGGAGCAGTGGTGTGTAGCTTTTTCAGAGTAAATTTTCGGTGTTCTTGCGACTGATTCTTAGTCCGTCACCTTCCGTTGACTTTATGCAGCTACGGTGACATCACTCACGATCGCGCTGCCATCTGCAAAGAGGAGGCAGATTGTCCCTGGTTCTTCGGTGTCTTGAACGATGTTAAATAGTAAGGGACCTTCACAGCTGCCCTGGTGGATGTCAATCTTCACTGAAAATACTTCAGCTATTCCCGATGAACATTTGATTTTTGTTGTTGCTCCGTAAAACATGTCTTGGATCATTGTAACGTATGTACGTCTCCGGCACTTACTGAGTACTCTATTGAAGGGCATTTCGAGATCTATGGATACGACGTCCACGTCCCGAAGTTTTTCATCAATATTCGAAGTCCTTGGATTGCGTCAAGCCACTTTGGTTTCCTTTCAATTTTTTTATTTTCCGTGGTCAGGTATCTAATACTCGTGCATAAAACTCCATCGTACGCGACATAAATTGCAGATTCAGGAGTCGCCTTTGTTTTTCTATAGCGGTTTAAGAGAACTTTGCCTCCTCTGGCTTAGCATCTTACCCCCTCGCCTTGACTTGTTATAAAGAACGGCGAACCATTTAAACCCTGCCGTGTCCGTTTTTAACCAGAATTCCGATGGTGTGTGGCCCGGTCCCACCGCTTTATCGGGCTAAAATCTTTCTTAATGCTACGCCCACTTTTACGGTGGATAAATCTGTCGATAGGTTGGGCAACTTCCTCAAGATCTTGGTAAGGGTTCTCCGCCACTTGAAAGCCTTTTTACATCGCTCGTATTCGAGTCCAAGTCGCTCTTTTTCGGCCTCGTTTTGGGATCCCATTTGGTCCACGCTTGGAAGGCGTTCTTCATTTGAGATGTGGTTGGGTGGACAGTTTTTTGTTTAAAGTTGCTTAAAGCTCGCTTGGAGTGAAAGCATCTATCGTCCAAGTACTGCATCCGTAGAGCCCTACTGCTTCCATGATTAAGCGGAATAATTGCAGCTTGTGCTGCCTTGCCTTTCTAGACTTTAGCTAGGTTTCCGAACGCAGCTTAACTTTTTCGATTCTGCTGCAAATATTCAGTTCGGTTCCGCTCCCGTTGGATGACACCAAGCTTCTTAAAGAAATTTATCAACGTTCTCGATCTGATGCTTAGTTTTTAGTTCTCAGGGCTTTTGTCTTGGTTGAGTCTATTTTTAGGCCAACATATTACTTCGGTTTCTAGATTGCAAACCATTTGAAAGCGCTTTACAATTTATGGACACCAAGACAAAAGCCGCTTACAGTTCTAGAGTAATATCCCTTGACATCGAGGGTGCTTTTGGCAATACCGGTTATGATCTTTGGTGCCATGAGACGTAGATGAATCGATCATCCAACAACAAAATGGGTTGGAACGGTGCGCGGTAACTGCATCATAACATCTATATCAGGAGGAAGTATCTGTGACTATGCAGATCATCTAGTGACCATAACCAAGAGCAACCATGAAGACAATTAATGCAAGCTGCGCTCCTTGAAGTTTCTGACTGGTGCGCTAGAGAAGGTCTGGCGATCAACCCTAGCAAAGCAGTTGCCCGTAATGGGACTGTTACTGATTTCTCCCAGGCGAGCAAGGCCATGTGGAACTGCCGTCCTGTGAATGGTAAGACTTGGGCCCTATTCCAAAAGGTCACTTGCTGGTTATACAGCGCATTGGTTAGTCACATTCTGTCTTACGCATCCATTGTCTAGTGGAAGAAAGTGAAGGAAGTCACAACCATCAAGAAGCTTAAACCGCTTCAAAGATTACCATGCCTTCGCACGACAGGCGCAGTGCATACCTGCCCTATGGTAGCCATCGTGACTATTATTGGACTCACCGATGACGAGTTACAAACAGAGCGGTAAGCCACCGAAAGTCGGATGAAAATACTCCTTGTGATCAGATGGATCTCATAGAACTGATGTCCAACTTCCCTGAACTAGGAGTGCTCAGCACGGTTTCCGAATTTATGCCCAAAGCACTTTTTTTTGGCAGGACGTTCGAGATGGAGATCCCTAGCCGGGACTTATGGACCAATGGTGGACCGTTGTTCTATAGGCGTAGAAGGCAACGAATCTCCAGATCTGCTAGCCAGGCAAGGGTTCTCTGATCTGTTCACTCGACCTGAACCCGAAACTTTTTTGGAATCTCTGATTCTGCTTTCAAATATACGCTGCAGAGATCAGAAAGCAATATGTGCATATCCCACGCTCAAGGACTCAGATGGGCTTGAAGAGCCGTGAGACCCTTTCTTATAAAACATCAAATTCTACAGAGACGACATAAGCAGGTTTGAAATCTTTCTTTCCGGCCACTGTCAGCTCAAGTACCACCTCCATAAAATGAGCATCACTGAGGACGCCATCAGCCGATTCTGTCAAGACGAGGATGAAACTGCAGAACACATACCATGTGAGAGCGTGGCTCTGTGAAGCACTAGGAGAGACATTTTTCTTAGGATCTCCTCTGCAGCAGCAATTAACGCCTTCATTAGGACACTGCAGTTGCTCCTGGAATATTATTGGCGTGCGATACAATAGATCTTCCTTGGTCACTGTGGTGTACAAGTACATACAAGTCATCCCATTAGTCCAGTTTCAAGGCAACTGCAACATATGTATCCTTTGTCACTTGTACAAAGGAAGCACAAAGTGCGAGTTAAATTAATTAAATCCGGTTAACCCGTAACGCCTTATGCATAACACAACTGATAAATTAATTTAATTAAGCTTTTTGTGTGCGGAATTGTTTTTTTTTTCACGTGCAAGGATTATCTGAGCTAACGAAACTAAAGAGATAAACTTACGTATCCTTGCTGTGCCTGGATAAATTTATATTTTCATTTTTCCTTTTGTGAGTGATTTTTTTTTTTAATTATTTATTGCGCAGAGGTTGCTTATAGAGGAAAAAATATGTTAAGTGGCCTTAAATGACATAATTTTGGTTGTTCGAAATTATGTCGGAATTATTTTGTCTGCTGTTTCTGACAATCTGTTGCGAAAAAAGGAGTTTTGCGTGATTAATTTTCCTGACGCCATTTAGCAATTTTTTTATTTTTAAATAGAAACGCTTATGTGACGATAATTCTAACTTGCTTAGGTGGCGCTACAATTCGGGGTGAACCTGGGCCTCAACCAAAAAGCCTCTCCAGCTAGCCCGGTCCTTAACTAACTGCCTCCAGTTGCGCACTCCAAGTTGGTTGAGGTCACCTTCTACTTGTGCTCGCCACCTTAGGCGAGGTCGTCCCCTACTGCGTTGTCCCTCCGGGTTGGATTCGAAGACTCTGCAGGCCGGAGCATTGATGTCCATTCGCTCTACATGTCCTAGCCATCTTAGGCAACCGGTGCAGAGCTTTTTGATCCGGTTGATGTCGTTAAATCTTCTCGTCGAGGCAAACAGGACCGAATATCCTACGAAATTACCGATGATATCTTTATCCGTTTTCGACAGTGTTCATGCTTCAGCGCCATGAGGCAGGACTGGGATGATCAAGGTCTTGTATAGAGTCTCCGTAATCGTTGGGGATAGGGCCTTACTACTCAGTTGCCTTTTCAGCCCAAAAAAACAGCGGTTGACAGGAGTTATGCTTCGTTTGATTTCTGCTGAGGTATTGTTGTCGGAGTTAATAGCAGACCCAAGGGAGACAAAGTGTCTCGAAGTTATAGCTGTCCACTGTGACGTTCTGTCCAATTCGTCGATGTTGTGTGTCTCTTCTTTTTGACAGCATGTACTTGGAACCCATTTTGGCGGCTTCTGTTTCAATACTAGCAATCGCACCGGTGACAGCCCGCTGGGTTCTGCCAATTACATTGATGTCATCGGCTTAAGCTGGTAGTAGCACAGGCTTTTGAAAGACTGTACCTCCGGTATTGGCTTGTGGGTTTCTCACAATTCCTTCAAAGATGATCTTAAAGAAGTCACATGACATCGCACCACCTTGTCTAAATTCTTTTTTTGACATCGAAAGTCTCGGTGAAGTCATTACCGACCTTGATGGAGCCACGAGCATTCTCCATCGTCATCTTGCACACACGGACGATTTTGGCAGGGATGCCAAAACTAGACATGGCTCTGAATAGCTCGCCCCTATAAATGCTGTCACATGAGTCCTTAAAATCGATAAAAAGGTGGTTGGTATCGATTTGGATTTCTTGGGGTTTTTCCAGGATCTGCCGGAGTGTGAAGATTTGATCGACTGTGGACTTTCCTGGCCTGAAACCACACTGGTATGGGCCAACAGGTTGTTGACGGCATTCACACAAAATGCCAGATAAGGCCTTGTACTTGAGGTTGAGGAGACTGATGCCTCTGTAATTGGCGCAGTTAAGAGGGTCTGCTTTCTTGTGGATCGAGCTAACGATGCTGGGATTCCATTCATCACGCATACACTCGTCTGACCAAATCTTGCAAATGGGTTGGTGTATGTTCTCTACCAAATCATTTCCGGCTCCTTGACTCTGTCGGTTGGCTAGCAGGACCAGCAGCTTTGTTGGATTTAAGCTTGGGTATTGCTATCCTCACTTCGTTTTGCTCAGGTGGAGGGAAGTTTTGGTTATTGACGTCTATGTTGAATGGAGTATTCTGCCTGACAGCGGTATGTTGGTCTTCATCGCCGTTATACAGTCTGCAGAAAAAGTTTTTCCATATTCGCAGCACCGACTGTGAATTTACTACCAGGTCTCGTTCCTCATCTCTACAGGTTTCCGTACGGGTCTTGTTGGACGATAATTATCGTGAATTCGTTCGCCGAAAAAGGAATAAAAGCGATTTCCTTAGGTGACGCTACAGTTCGGTGTGGACCTGGGCCTCAACAAACAAAGTTCTTCAACCAAATCGATCTTTAGCTAGCTGCCTTCAGATTCGCAGGCCAAAGTTAGTTGAGGTCCTCTTCACTTGCGTGCGTCAGCTGAGTTGCGGTTTTCCTCTACTGCCCCGTCCTCGGCGGTGGATTCGAAGGTCAGAGCATTGGTGTCCATATACTCCACCTGACCCAGCCGCCTCGGTAGTTGAACCTTAATTCTTCTGGTTAAGTCGATTGCGCTGTACAGTCGGTACAGTTCGTCGTTATATCTCCAGTCACCGTCTATACAGACGGGACAGAAAATCACTCGAAGAATTTTCCTCTCCAAGAGCAACCTCATCCACTTAATAAGGTTCTTGCCTCTGTCTTATAGAGCAGGACTGAGATCAGATCACTTTAGTTGTTCGAGAGAGGGCTACTCCACTGCCTTCTAAGCCCAAAGAAACAGTGGTTTGGCAAAAGTTATTCTCCACTTGATCTCAGCGCTGGTAACGTTCTCTAGGCGGAGCAGTGTGCATTCTTGATCTAATTATCCTGCACAAATGGACGAGTTTGGTATGGATGCCAAGACTAGACATTGCTCTGTATAGGTCGTCTCTATAAATCCGTTTAAAAGCCGTTTTGAAATCGCTGAAAAGGTGATGGGTATCGACTTGAGGCTCGTGGGTTTTACCAAGATCTGCTGTAGCGTGAATATTTGATCGACGATGGACTTTCCTGGATTAAAGCCGCACTGATATGGGCCGATCAGGTTCTTGACGAATGGGAGGCTTGCATACAGCACGACAGATGTGCCTTGTTCAGAAGACTGATCCCTCTGTGGTTGACGCAGTTTAGAGGTCTTTTTTTCGAGGTCTAAGCAAACAATGTTGAAGTTCCACTCATCGGGCATACTTTCATTCGATCAGATGGGTTGGTGCATGCTCCTTTGAGCAGCTCGTCAGTTAGGCCATCAGCTCCAGCTAACTTAAGGTAGCGCTACAGTCCGGGGTGCACCTGGGCCTCAGCTCTAGCAGCTTTGTCAAATGTTCATGTATGGCTATCTTCACTTCGTCCAGGTCGGTCGTGTGAACGGAATGGTTGGTCTATATCATCGAAGTTGGAAGGTTCGTTCTGCCTGAAAGCGTGGTTGGATTCGTCGTCGCCTTTAAACAGTCTGCAGAAATGGTTCTTCCATATCCTTAGCATCGACTTCGTTTTACTACAATGTTTTCTTAATCCTCCGTGCAGGCTTCGGTTAGGGCTTTGTAGACCGTTCTGTCCTTCGGTATAACTTCCGAGTCTCATTCATTCCTGCAGTAGCATCCTCTATTTCCTCGATCGTGTGCTCTCATCGTCCTTCTTTTTCCTCCTGAGAAGCCGGTGTTCGCCTCTCCTTCTCGTAGAGTTCGTGGGCAGCTACAGTCCTTCTATGCAGCGCCGCTTTGTATGCCTCATCGGCATTCGTCGTCAAACCGGGGTTTCGTTGAGGTGATCACTTTTTCCACTGTTGCCACTTGTCTTCAATACTTCATTCTGGCGGCATAGGACATCATTAAGAGATTAAGGGAGACTACATCGGATAAGGATTTGGCGATCACTTCCGATTGCACCCGCCCGATGTCAAAGTTTCTCGTAATATTTCCTTTTGTTGGCAGTTTGACCGAGAAGTACATGACTCGTAATAAAAACGGAACCCTGACAATGGCGCGTTTGCTTTGTAGGTGCCCTAGGACGTACAACAGGACCACACAGTAAGCAAGTTGCTATCCAGCTACCTATCACGAAGAGGTTACGATGCCATTTTTCACACTCTCAATCCAAATTCAGACGATGCCAATTTACGTCATTGCACCCCCTGATCCACACAACTCCTGCGCTGCGGTTTCGAATTTATGTTAACGTTAAACCCCTCAGATCATTCGATAAGCACCAGTAGCCATGCTCATTTCAATGCATAGCATAATTTCCACTCACTGCGGCCACATTTCTAGGCCAAGCTCATGCCTCCTAGCATCCACGTCACTTGTCAATCGAACCGCACCAAATGACGCCGATCCACACGCGTGCGAATCAAAATCATCAACGACATCCTTAAAATCCGTCTATTTCCGGACAAAAGAGAACCACTTCCCAAAAATCCCCTCACATGCTCGTATGGCACTGCAAAGTTGCACACTCAACTTGATGATAGACATCCTCTAACCCAAATCTTAATCCTTGTTGACGGCCTCTTAGGCATCATCACACTCCAATTCAACCCACCGATCGATATTGTCGTTGATGGCATTTGTGTCCTTCTACCGGTCGGTGGTAGCTAGCTGCTATACTACTGCATCGGGATTTTTGTTTTTTTTTTTTAGCCCGAAATGCCGGTCGTCCTTTCTACGTGCATGCGTTGTATTCGTACTGTTTTCGACTTCATCTTTGATGCAGTGCAGTGCAGCATCATCCTGCAACGTGAGAAACACAGAGAGAGAGAGAGAGAGCGAAATAAAAGTTCATTGACACATCCATTTGCCGCATAGTAGCATCCTTGAAACTAGTTCAGTGCAATAGTTTGAGTGCGGGTGGATGCTCTATGTACACGGCAGTTTGCAATGCAATCACAAGGATGGGCCGAGAGGGAGAGAGAGAGGGTTCAGGGGTTCGGCGAACTTTATTTGGGTTAAAAATAGATTTTTCGTATACACAATGACGTCATTGGTTGGGAAAGGAGCGAAGCGCAGCATAAAGTTCTGTGGATACATTGCGCCAATTCCACTTGAACACACGGTGAAGCCTTTCTAGCCGATTCTCAGTGTAAAATCCGGAGCAAGGACATTTGCTTCCATCCTACTTTTGTTGAATTGAAATTTTTTTTTCTAATTATTTATAGAAGAGGAGAGGATGGGTAGAAAGGGGGAATTGGGGTAGTACACGAGGTAAAGGAAGATAAATTTTGCATTTTTAATAGGTGGTAGCATGTGGGCCCTGTAGATGGGGTGGGGTGAGGGGGTAGTACACGCTTATACCACTCAGGGGTGGTTTACTGCTGTAAAATGCAATTTCATCCACTGCAAGTGTCAATATTCTATTCGGAGTGACATTGGAGAGGATTATTCCGTGGAATGGAATGAGAGGACTTGTAGGGGTGAGGGATTACAGGAGAAGGGCTGCGAAATATTTGACGGAATGGGTTTTCCATGACAATTGCGTCCGAATGTCGATTAAGGATTTTGCAGCTTTTAATTGCATATTTGCTGAGTTTGCATGCAATTGTGCAGTGGGTCCGAGGGCGGTGGTTATTTGCAAAGAGACCGCGCTTGCTTCTGGAATAAAATCGAACGTACCCTAGACGCGGTTTGAGGGTTGGTTACCGTCTAGGGAAACTGTCTTGTAGAAAAAGCAAGTGAATGGTGGATAAATTTGGGACACACCCTGTACTTCTAACGAACTCCATGATTTTTCAGGAACTCTGTAACGTCTATGATACCCCAGTGTTTGTGGGGCGCTGCCTGGCATTCCCAGAGGAAGTGTTCGAGTCTATCTTCCTCGGATTCCAAACAAGTCCCAGTCTGTCGGCGTGCTGGGTCAAGCTGATGTGTTCATTGTACAAATCGAGCATCTATCCAAACTATTTCCTGCCTACATCGAGCCTGACGGGAGCAGAGGGCTCTCAGTCATGGCTTCGGCAGGTTTGCAGTCCTTTCTACAGGTTTTCGTGGTGTTTTATAAACGAGCTGCTGTGTGCGGTGTCAACAACCTTTAAGTCTACTTCTATGGTTGTAACATGTCCATGTTTCCCGCCCCCTTCTTCGCCAGTTCATCCACGGCTTCGTTCCCTGAAATATTGCAGTGACTAGTTACCCAAATCAGGTTAACCTGTGAGAACGTTGTCAAGGTATTAACCATTCCTTTCCCAATTTGGAGTTGGTTCTTGGATTTGCTAGTGCCATTAGGGCTGCTTTATTGCCCGTGCAGGTGTTATGGCTCGTGTTCCGATACTGAGTACATAGTGTCAGTCCCCTTAAGTGATAGTCAGGATGGAATGGGTGATTGAGATATGGCGTCCGGTAGCGAGACCTCCGCTCCCGATTTTCCCTCGTTCTATTCCATCCTCGTTTGGAACGGGAGTGACCTGCTGCCATTCCTCGCATTTCGTGTATAGCGTGTGTCGAAATGGTATTCCTTATGTAAAAGGCCGCTCGGATGACTTACGGGTCCCGTGTCTTATTCCGGTCCGTTGGTTGAAATGTCGTATGGTCTTGAGTCTAAGAGCAGCTAGTCTGGTAGATCTTTTCACCTCTGGTCCTATAGGGAGTAAGTTCCAGATCGTCTCCATGGCTGCTGTGGGGATAGTGGATTGGGATCACGCAATAAGTGCACGCTAGCCTTTGAATAGGAAGAGCTGTGTATGAAGGTATGATCGGAATATTTATTGCGATTAAGGTTATAAAACAGCATCAAGGCCTCGTTTGCAGGAGGCAGCGCTTGGAGAGACTCAGTTTAGGTTGACTCTGCGATATAAATCGGACTGGATTACAGTACTGAATGCGATGAATGAGGTCATCCTCCAGGTTGGGGATTGCTGCTGGTTTATTGGCCTAGAATAGAAGGGCCTTATATCTTACTTACTTACTTAGGTGGTGCTATAGCTCGGGGTGAACCTGGGCCTCAACCAACAAGCCTCTCCAGTTAGCGTCTTTTATATCTCTGCTTGAAATAAGTAAGCCTGACACACAGCAGCCTTTCATCCTCGCCGATTCCGGGCACGTTGCTTCCAGTTGTCAAGACCAAGTTCTTTGGCATCCATGTTAGCTTATTTTTTAAAGCGGGTGTCTGATTTTCCTGGCCGTCTCGGTTGGAACATTGGTGTCGATGCTCCTGATGTGACCGAGCCAATGTAGTAGTGCGGCTAATGATGTCGATATCGTCTGCGTCTCGCATTTGCTGGACGGATGGACGGAGTTGTTGAAGACAGTGCCGCCTGTATTCACATGTATCCTACGCAGCATCTATTCCAGCATAGGATTGAAGAAATCCTATGATAGCTCATCTCCTTATCGAAATCCGGTACACGTTCGGAATAATTCAGAAAACCTTCTTTTGAGCTACACGTTGCCTGGCGTGTGCCAAAGCTGGATGCATGGTTATCGTTGGACATTTTGTGGTCACAAAAGACGGAGAAGTTTAGACGTGTCTTTTAAGAAACCCCATGATAGCTTGATGAGCCTAGTCTCTCTGTTTGTTTACCTTTGAGTCCAACTATTTTAATTGACTCCATCCAGATGATCCTGCGTAGGAAAGCGGCAACGTGATTGTTCCGCCATAGCGCACATAAAAAAATGCTCCTTCGGGCCGGGTTTCATCATCAGCGGTTGACTTAGACCTAGCTTGCTGGACGAAAACCAGAGTCTCATTTACCTTCTAAGTCGTAAGGTTTCCATTGTACGCTCAAGACCCCATATAACAGCCATACAAGGACCATGGGTGTGGAATAAGCGCATCTGTGGTTTGGGTGGTAGTGTTCTGTGCATGGTCCTTGACTAACTGTTGCATACTTTCAAGAGTTCAAACGTCTACGCTCAGGAGTTGCCATACATGCTTTCTGCCGGGTCATGCTTAGAGACTGTTTGTGCTAAGGCGCAGATATCTCTAAAGATGAGCGATGAATGGTGGGCTAGGAGTGGACTTTCGGTCGCCCCTCTAAAAGCTAAAGTTGTTCCCTTTACGAGAAGGGGTTATGTGACGGGTCTGACTCAGCTAGTGCTACAGGGCTTCACGTCACTATCCAGATCTAAGATGAGCTAAATATCTAGGAGTGACCCTATATTGAAGACTTCTTTGGGCAAGGCATGTAAAGTTGGAGACGTCCAAGGCGCTCTCAGTCTTGGTAAGGGTTCTTTTGGCATGACGTGGGGCTTATCATCGAAAAAGGTTCTGCAGATCTACGTGTACGACTACGATAAGACCTTTTCTGGCCTATGCGTTGGTTGTTTGGGGGAGGGGGCTCTCGCGTAAGTATGTGACTGCCTTCCGCACTAAATTTCCCGAGTCCGTCCGCCACTGCTCTAGACGATCTGCTTGATTTACTTCGCTTTGATGCGTAGATCATGGTAATACTGTCAAAGCAATCTACCATCACAGACGAGGTGGCTTTTGGTATACTTCGCAATGGAGTTTATGCGACACTTATCCTACGGTCCTGGTTCCGTTGATATGCCACCTGATGCAAAGACACCAGGACTTCAGCTGCTGCACAAATTAAAAGTCGACTTTCCTTGCTTTCAGGACTGGCTTTGGCTGGAGCTTGAGCCTGTACTGGGCTGTTGTTTGATCTTCTTAGATCGTTCCGAAACTGGTGAAGGGTCTGGCACCGGTGTTTTCGTGGAGATCGACGACACTAGGCTTTATTACTCGTTAGGTTAACATGCCACAAGCGGAGGTCAATGATATCGTAATGGTTACCGGCTAGCTATTGCAAAAGGAAGGTGGGGTCGGAGTATTTGCATCTATAGTGACAGTCAGGCTGCGCTAAATGCTTTGCTAAACCCTTAATCCGTTCCAAGATAGTTCGGGAATGCAAGAACTGAGTTACATTGGGATTGTGAGAAGTTAGACCTCCGATGACACTGCTAAGCAATGCTCAGAGGATGTTTTCTCAGGACCTAAAGCTTGCGTTGGGTTAGGGCCTCTATTGGCATATTGGAGATGGACTGAACGACTGTTCTCGAATCTTTGTAAGTATTCAGAGGCATTCTTGCTGTCTTTCAGTAGAGAAGACAAGTTATTGGCGTTCCCACGAGGCATTTTCCTTTTGTTAAGCATCTAAGTATGCTAGGCTTAGGAGTTGCCACTGGAGAGGGCGACGATAGTTCGGATCACTTCCTTTGTTATTGTGCTGCCTTTGCTCGGATGTGGTGAGTGCTAATACTGAAGCGCGCCTTTGGCTTCCTCCGGAAGTCAATAAAATTCCACTGAAATGGGTAATTCTGGGTCTTGCTTCCTGGAAGTACAATGGATCAATGGATGGTGTTTCCTAACCCGATAAAAAAAAGTTGTTCATGTGAGCGAGAGACTCATTAAATTTGCCAACACGAACCTACCTTCTACAGAAGAAAACGTTGACGCTACAGAGGAGACAGATTGTTTCTGGGAGCAATGCCCCATATGCGGTATTTGTATCGTCCTTGGTGAATGGTACCGAGAAGCTAGGCTAGGTCTCTTATACCAGATATTTGCACTTGTACTTTGCCTATAGATATTCAAATTGCTCACTTAATGCGACTAGAATGCGAATAGGTTGTGTCAGGATACCCTATTCGAGTCCGCGCGATCCCCACTCATAGCGTCAAGAAAATGACTTATTCAATTTGCCCCGATAAGGCGTCCCTAATAATAACTCAGAATTTAATAAGTTCTTAGAATTCATAGCCCTCCCAGAAATTCTATTCCCCCACGAAGGCTCTCTGTATTCACATCCTCGTATCGAACCCACCTAAACGTGACTCGAAATTTTCTCCATAATCCTCCATGTCACTAGGTACGAACCGCCGACCTACGTTAACAACCAGCGAACACTGGAACTGAACATCTCCGCTGTGCCACCGTTTTCAACTACGAGTCCTTAAAATATAAAATACTCGTACTAGCCTGCGTCTGCTGAATGAAACTACGCAAACAAACTTTTCCACCAACGTATGTGGTACACAGGTATCCACGTCATACCCAGCCACTGCAACATCGAACGAATTATTCCTCTGTCAGCTCATGAACTCTCATGAAGGTTTGCCATGTACTCTTGCCACCATATACACCTACATACGTCTTCGTGTCGTTCTCCTTTATAATGACATCCGTGAAACTAGGAGAAAGAAAGAGCAATGAACTCTCGACATCTCTAAGGACCAAAATAGAATTTTCCACGAATCCACGTTCCATAATCCCACAATAACGGCCGCAACAGCATACTCGTACCCCGAGGACCTGCTATTCTCTTGCCTACCAACAGATTCTCTATCGATGATTAGATAGTTGATGCTCAGAAAATGTCCTGCAGCTGCAACGTGCCACACCTATTTTTATTTAAATGCAAATAAGTCATTATCACCGAAATGAGGTGATGAGGATACCTCCTCCAGTGCTACGTGTGGGTGAGTCAATTGAATTTTTATTTCAAGTAGCCATCCCAACACACATGAAGCCATGAACTGGATACCAATCCTGTTACTAACCGTAGATTGCTTGCAGATGCATGCAAGGAAGCAGGATTAAAGTGACAATACCGTCAATTCTCTACAACTATGTATACGAGTACGTTTCATTTAACTGAGTGAAATAAAGGATATATCCACTCTAATTCAACGGAAAGGATATACAGAAGCAGAGAATAAGAAAATATGTAAAACTCATTATGAATAGAGAGTATCCTCGTCCTAGTTGTGAAGTGTACTTTAACAGCTTCTTGGAGCTCCCACTTTGTAATGTCCTTTCGAATGCAACATGTTGCGAATTGAGGACACGAACGGATGATGGTTGTGCTCATTCGCAGATGAGATGCATTTCATATGTTAAAAGGTTCATTGTGCAGTTGAGTAGGCCGGGTGATGAGCGTTGTCCTAAAAATAGAAGAATAAAAGGAAAGACTCAACAGCCTTGACAGCATTTTTGAGAGGCTTGAAGGAACCGAAATTGGAGCATGAAGTTGTTGTTGATGCCACTTTTTTTGAATAAAGAAAATTTCGGTCAAGGCGATTGGTGGCAGGTGGTTGAAAGGACTCACACAAGTGCTCAGATTGTCTTACGGTACTTGAACCACTTTAGACTAAAAATAGCTTTCTTAAGTAATCCTTTGAGCTGGTAGGTCCTTCGGATTGTTGCAAAACGAAAGAAACTTTCGGAACTACCTTCGGATGCTAATTTGAATGCGAAAATCTGTTTTGTGTGTCCTTGAAGTGGTGACGAGTATGAAGTATCTATTGATGGTTCCTTTGGGGAAGCATTCGATTGGACTAAGAATACGTTCATTGGGTACAAGTGGGGTGGATATCGCCATATTCTGTGAAGGAATTGATATTCTGGTGGTGAAATCCTTGGCTTTAGGTCCACAGTCGTCGATGATGGTGAATTGCTTGGCTTTAGGTCTGCACGCGTCACTAATATCCTCCTTCTCAATTCTGCTGCTTTTACAGTAAAAGTGAAGGGTGCACCATCGTTGGATTTTTTTCAAAGACTCCTTTGAAAGTACATCGCGTTCAACATTTGTCAAGCTCCTTCCATTACTGTGATCCAGGAGATACCTTGGACAGGATCCAGAATAATGAATGAAAAACAGACTTGCGACATTTATTACAGCTGTCAGAAAGGATGCACATGTTGGGATGTGGATTCGTCGTTGGGAATAGGTTACGGACAAGCGTCATTGACTTCAAGGCCATTAGGAACCGCCTGTCTGTGTTCCGCATCAAGGCTACAACTTCAGCCTTAATGACGTACATGCCTCTGTCGAAGAAGCTAAAGATGCTATCAAGGAGGAGATTTGTGACCTCCTGGACGGAGCCTACAGAGTCCGATATCGAAATCCTGCTCAGCCACTTTAACATGCTATTTTGGTGGGATAATCGGAAAGCACAGCCTCCACCAAACAACATCAGAAACTATCCACCATACCATCACCTCCCACAAACGATGCCAATGATCATGGGCTGAATTATCGTACCATCATTAAGGACGTAGTGAAACTACCATAGGCTAGAAGGAACCCTGGTATGATAAGGATAGGCATCGAAAAAAGTGACGGATACGGCACGTCTACAAGCGGTGTAAGCGGAAAAAAGAGCAGCGCAGGAAGTGTGCAGAGCCAAAAGACTGGAGGAGCAGAAAGTCCTGCGAAGAAAGAAGATGGCCTACGTAGCCTGCAAACTCAAGGATATCGAAGAGTTTCATAGCAGAAAACTGATTTTTTACGAGAAAGCCAAGCAATTGCCTGCAGGCTTCTAACCTGGAACACAGGCTCTCATCTCGAAATGATGAAGGAAACCTAGTCACAGACGCGCAGGGAATTGTAGACATATTCAAGGAACTCTTCCAGCAGCTATTGAGTGGGCATCAATCAGAGAGAACGACACCGCAAGAAGAATAGCCACAGCCAGTCAATGAAGTAGGTCTCTCCCCCAGTTTGGAAGAGGTTGGCATAGTTATTATGAAGCTAAGGAACCACAAAGCCGCCGGCTTACAGTCGGAGCTTTCCAAATATGGAGGCGATGCTTTGATTAGGAGCTTGCACCAGGTCATTAGCAAAGTATGGGAGGACGAGAGCATGTCTGACGACTGAAGTGTGAGCTCCATCTGTCAAAAAGCCGATCATACTTCTTGCGCCAATTATCGGGGCATATCCCTGCTATCTGTCGCATATAAGATCCTGTCCAGTGTACTGTGTGAACATCTTAAGTCAATCTGTACCAGAGATATCGCCACGTTTTGATGTGGCTTCCAGCCGGTTGAAGACTGGAAAAAACCAAAGAATTTGAAGTCGAAACGCATCTGTTTATAGACTTAAAGGCTGGGTACGACAGCGTTCATCGCTTGGAGTTCTACGCGGCAATGGTCGAACTCAGAGTCCGAGAAAACTGATCCAGCTATGCCGCGTTACGCTGGAAAACTCGCAGTGTGTAGTGCAGTTCGGACGCTCCACCTCGGAAATTTTCCAGGTATGTACCGGATTTCGGCAAAAAGACGCGCTATCCGGTAATTTTTTCAACTTAGTACTGAAACAGACAGTACGTTGGGATGGTGTCAACAAGGAAGGTACTATCTTTCACTAGTCAACAGGCTGCTGGGATACGCAGACGATATCGACATTATCGGGCATTCCCAGTGAGCCCTTGTAGATATGCTTTTTCCGCAATTGAATCAAAGATGAAAGATATTGGTCTGAAGGACATCGAGGACAACCACCATATGTCTACCACTTCGGACAAATGTCACCGTCGACAGCTACAAGTTCGACGTAGTTAAGGGCCATAACAGTGAACTCCTCTTTACCCAAGGTTAGGAGTATCTCATTCTCTACCATGAGCCACAGTAGAGGTGATAATACTCTACCCTGGGGAGTTCCTCTGTACATCGTCCTTTTGTTGGAAAGAACCCCAGCTCATCATGGATGAGCCTGCTTTTAAGCCATTGCTGAATCGAAAGCAAAGATGATTGTCAACCTAAAGGTTAGGAAGTGCCGCTGATATTGTCTCTGTTTCCTTGAATATTAAGGAAGACCACTATGGTCAAATCCTTGCTCTCAGATTTTCCAATGATTCCCACCAACGAGTGCAGGGCAGACTCTTCCAGGGACATCAAAAGGAGCTTACTGTCCAGGTTTGTTCCAATATGGATGTCGATCATTTTTTCCGAGGTCTTTAATAGACAGGAGGAAAGGCGGAAGTCCTTAGGGAATGCATGGACCCACTTGCTACTTAAGGACTACTTTGACCTACCTCTAGGATCTAGGGGTGTGGTCGCCTGGTTGCATTAGGGTGTAGCTGGATGGAACTGAATTTACTTAGTTCATATAGCAGGAAATATAAATTTAGTTTGTAGTCCTTGAACCACCCATGTCTTCTTTGTGAGGAGATAGATTTCTTCACTTAACCTCCAATCATTTACTGTCATCATCATATTTTCCAATCAGTTTCGTGGTCCATCTTCCCCAGGGTTCTTGCTTGCGCCGTGGCTTCCATTGCTGTAGTGTTTTTTCCCATTGGATTCGTATCATTCTCGCAACTTGAACTTGCCACCCGAAGACCCATTGCCAACCATGCAGAAGAAGAGTCCGCACAGTCTTCGAATCTAGCCTGGAGGAACAACGCATTAGAGGACCACGTCGCCCAAAGTGGCGCGCATATGTAGAAGGGGACCTCAATCAACTTGAAGTGCACAATTGGAGGCAGTTAGCTAAAGACTGATCTGCTGGAAATTTCTTCAAGGTTCTGGAATTCGCTTTATCATCCGAACTGAAATCACCTGGCATCGGAGATGTCGAAGTCCTCCTCCCTCGCGAGTAGCTATGGCCTGTCGCGTTGGAGTGAGCCTTCTTACTTACTCCTACCTTACATTCGTTCTCAACGGGGGAAATGATCCCGTCACCATTGATTTAGAAGGCGACTTTGATGGTGTCACCAGATCAGCCGAAAGGGATGTTCTGACTGGCGATGGGGTGGTCCCATCGACCCTTCCACACATAAGTCTATCGCAGGAGCTGATACTTCCAGAGCACTGACTCACCTTCCTTGAATAACAACCCGCAGGTAGGCACGGGCGTTATGGAGTCTTTTCCTCTCCTGCTCCTGCGCTAAATAAAGGTAACCATAGATGGAGCCAACTTGGCCAATGCCTTATCGCTAGGCAACTATGGCCAAACTAACACAATAAGCGGAAACTGCACGACAAGAATGCATGCTTAAAGGGTGGAGATCCCCTATAATAACTTCTGCTTGAGTTGCAGAGACGAGGAGGAAGAAGAAACAGTCCTTCACTTCCTGTGCACGTGTCGTACACATGATAACATTAGCAAGGTTATACTACGTCATTACTATTCCGATGGTCTCTATGACCTTCATAATGCCTCTACGGCTAACATAAACAGAAAACGCAATTGGTTCCAGGAGTGGACATAGTGACCCGCCTGCCTAGTGGCACAATGTACCTATCAAGGTCTAAGGGCACCTTATCGAGGGCCACATCAACCAACCAACCAAGCGATATTGCATAAATTGGTTCTTAGGAGAAAGGTCCTTCCTTTCACTGACTATCATCGAACCAAGTGTTCCCCAAGTGGATTCGCCTCATACGACTTCCATATTAAAGCAATCGAATGAGATGTCGATACGCACTTTTTGAAGCCTCAGACCCTCATCCTGGCTTCCTTCCTTGCTGCCGATTTGTTTACTGTCACGCAGCAGTTACATAATTTAAACATTATTCCGTCTGCTCACAACCACCGCCACACGTTGCTCCTTTCGATTTTATTGCTACCTTTGCTGAGGATGGCTGGTAGCCTGTCAATGGAAATTGATATATCCTCCTGCTACATGATATATACTCGCTGTGAGGCTCATTAGCGCACGCTACTTGATTGTGCCTCAAGGCAAGGATATGGCGTAGCAGCTACATCTTTAAAAAAGTGGCTGACATTTCGAGCTTTTTTCAACATCAGGTGCATTCACTCAAAAAATTACTTCAGGTCCTGAAGCCTGTCCTGATAAAACAAAAGTGGGCAACTGGATAGCACTCCTGACAATAAATGTCACGTATTCACTCTGAGCCATCAAGGATAATACGCCGAATGTATGTATGTAGATGCAAAATCCTCGTCCTCAAAAATGTATTTGCTCTTCAAGGATATTTTGAAAATTAAATTTCTAAATTTGCTCTTCGACATTTAGCCGAGTTTCGTTTCACCCTACATCCCTGTCATGACATCAGTTGAACTTTAAAATATCAACTGACCTCGGTGTTGAAGGTAATCCTTTTCGTTTATCACAGTAAACTCTGGGAAATGATTACTTCATGGCCACTTCCTGTGTAATACACGAATCCATAGAAAGCTCAAAGCTCCCACTGCATGCTGCAGTGCTCTAAATTTAAATCCTGAGCACAAACTTGCACATGAAGCCCCCATTGTGAATGAAGGAGACACTACTGCCAAAGCAAACAACGAGTAAGGTTACTCACGGTCCCTGACCTACTATCGGCATCGACACAAATGAATGACGTATAACGGTGTCGACGTCACTGCCTGTTTTCTTGCTGTCAAATCTCTCTGCTTCGACACTGAAATTTCCCCGAAAAAAAAAACAGGACACAAACACTGTTGGTTACCCGGCTAACAACACACTTCATACGCTGTTAGTGTCATTGAAACATCAAGTTGCGATTGATTGAGTAAAACTCAGTTAAAATGTCCTTGGACAGGACATTCGGTATTTGTGTGTGTACGAGTATGGGTCCATACATTTGACTGATAAATTTATGATTTATAAATGGTCCCTGCGGTCTTTATGTAAATGGAAGGACACAACGCGCTTGTTTGGCATTTCACGTAAACACCAGTTTACATCATAACGCCGGAATGTGCCATCGATAAATCCTGTTTCAGGCTTTTACCCGTTCCTCTGTACGCGGTGTTAGTGGCAATTGATGTTACAAGAGAGCAGGGAACGCCAAACGGAGGCCGAAGACTTCGTCATTAGGATGTCGGTGCTGGTGGCTAGGATAGTAGTGTTGGTACACCATCGGGTCACTGGGTCATGAGATAGACAGCAGGAGGAGCAGAGCTGTACTAGAAAAACACCACACCAGCTGGCTGTGGGGTAAACTGTGTCCTTACTTTTGTTGTTCGCTTTTCTGATTCAGATTCCGACTCTGTCAGTAGTGGGGAGCAGAGGCAGCCAGGAGGAGGAGAATATAACACAACGATGCAACGCATTTTTAAGGATAATCGACCGATGTGTCGGTGCAATGCGTATTCAATTTACAAGAGCATTGGTTCGGTACAGGATGCACAGGATGAGAGTGTTGGTTGGTGGAAAGGTGAAGCGTCAAGGCGCGTAAAAGGACACTGATTCGATGGGACATCGTAAAAGATCCTTGAGAATTTTTTATGATCCTTTTATGCTGGAAAGCAATTTTATATCAGCACAGGGGAAGGATCGTAAATGTGCGTAATGCTTAGAGTTACGATTGTGGGTCAATGGATTCCTGATATCGGATGAGAAGGATATGGATGACGATGGTGAGGATGAGGATGAGGATGAGGATGAGGATGAGGATGAGGATGAGGATGAGGATGAGGATGAGGATGAGGATGACGATGACGATGACGATGACGATGACGATGACGATGACGATGACGATGACGATGACGATGACGATGACGATGACGATGACGATGACGATGACGATGACGATGACGATGACGATGACGATGACGATGACGATGACGATGACGATGACGATGACGATGACGATGACGATGACGATGACGATGACGATGACGATGACGATGACGATGACGATGACGATGACGATGACGATGACGATGACGATGACGATGACGATGACGATGAGGATGACGATGAGGATGACGATGAGGATGACGATGAGGATGACGATGAGGATGACGATGAGGATGACGATGAGGATGACGATGAGGATGACGATGAGGATGACGATGAGGATGACGATGAGGATGACGATGAGGATGACGATGAGGATGACGATGAGGATGACGATGAGGATGACGATGAGGATGAGGATGAGGATGAGGATGAGGATGAGGATGAGGATGAGGATGAGGATGAGGATGAGGATGAGGATGAGGATGAGGATGAGGATGAGGATGAGGATGAGGATGAGGATGAGGATGAGGATGAGGATGAGGATGAGGATGAGGATGAGGATGAGGATGAGGATGAGGATGAGGATGAGGATGAGGATGAGGATGAGGATGAGGATGAGGATGAGGATGAGGATGAGGATGAGGATGAGGATGAGGATGAGGATGAGGATGAGGATGAGGATGAGGATGAGGATGAGGATGAGGATGAGGATGAGGATGAGGATGAGGATGAGGATGAGGATGAGGATGAGGATGAGGATGAGGATGAGGATGAGGATGAGGATGAGGATGAGGATGAGGATGAGGATGAGGATGAGGATGAGGATGAGGATGAGGATGAGGATGAGGATGAGGATGAGGATGAGGATGAGGATGAGGATGAGGATGAGGATGAGGATGAGGATGAGGATGAGGATGAGGATGAGGATGAGGATGAGGATGAGGATGAGGATGAGGATGAGGATGAGGATGAGGATGAGGATGAGGATGAGGATGAGGATGAGGATGAGGATGAGGATGACGATGAGGATGACGATGAGGATGACGATGAGGATGACGATGAGGATGACGATGAGGATGACGATGAGGATGACGATGAGGATGAGGATGTTAATGCAGCTCATTAGCAGTTGGTTTGTTTTAGAAATTTTACGATTAGCAACCCTACGCCTCCAGCTTTCCACTAGAAACCTAACAAAATGCGTAGTTCAGCTGCAATTGCCGTCTCACATCGCTGGGATATACGAAGCATCTCGACCGTGATAAGAAAAGTGATGAAGAAGATGTTGAGGGTCAATATCCGTCATGAGAAGCTGCTCAGTTACCGCTTTCGGAAGCGGCTTTAAACAGCAGGTCGCTCGCATTCTATACCCCACGTGGTCAACTAGGAAGCGCCTCGGTATCACTCTTAACAGACTGTCTATCCCTCTAATTGATAGACTGTCTGTCCAAGGAGGAGTAGTATTTTTCTGTTGCACAATTTTATTTCTGATGCTAACCTCAAAATTAACGACAATTTACTACCTTTTCCAATTACAGAGGTGTAGCAAACAACTGGTAAGGAGAGCGCATTTTGACCAGTACAACCACTTCCAAGGATACCAGTAATTCACATCACAAGCCTCAAAGTAAATAAGAAAAGTCCATCTCGTCTAGACGAAGAAATAATTTTAAATTTTCCGATTTACTTATGCCCTCTCCCCCACGAAAACGAGGTCGGAACACAATTTGGCTCTAAAATTGCTAGAAAATCTTTCATCTCCCAGATACAGGACTCTTCAATTCATATACGACCTTTGGGAAATATCCTGCGTAACTGATTCAATCAATCGAATTCAATTTTCTTTTGAGTTATATCAAGAAACTTAGACACAAAGAAGATACATATCCTTCAACGAATCCTTTAAAATTGTCAACTCTCTTAGGAACCCAGCACAGTAGACTGAATTAATTTTTATTTTTAGTTTACTTTTCTCAATAATATTTCCTGGAAGCAAAAGAGCACTAGAACCTCCTTGCAAAAATGAAAACAGGATCAAATCGAATATTTTCTCTCCTAGAACCATTTGCTTTGTTATTCTAACTTTTTTTCTACCCCAAACAGCAGCAGAAGAAAATCCACTTCTTTCAGATACGTGCCTTTCTGCAAGGACACTTTCTTTACTGGTATTGCGCCGCGCCCGCGGCAAAACAAAAGACGACTATCAAGGACATTGCCACAGTAAATATGTACGATAGAGCGTCGAAAGATACTAAAGCCAACCACCAACACGGTTGCGATGATAAGCGATAAGGATGTGAAATTTCCTTATCCCCCCCTGTATTTCTAAAAATAGACATTTTCATTGAGACTACAGTTCTAAAAATAAACCAACGGCCAGGGGGATGGGGTGGATTTTTTTTGTTTGTATCTCCCTTTTCCTTAGAGCTTAGTAGAAAGTAGGGCAATCGCTCCCTTCACTTCCTTCACTCGGTCAATTGGTTACACCGGGTGCACATTACTCTCAAATTGAACTTTTGCCAATTGGTGTCCTTTTCTTTGGTGGCGGGAGGGGGACAGAGTGAGAGAGAGAGAGAGATGAACTGGTTCAACCTTGCAAGAGGCATAACCTTCTTGCAAAATGCTAACCAATATCCTTGTTCCTTTGGATCAATGACGTCACTCACTGACGTCACTGGAACTGTATATGTCCTTTGGTTCGGCTTGGTTTCGCCGGGTAGAAAACTCGAATATCTCTATCCATCCCCTCGGCTACATGGATGTGCAGCAGATACACAGTAACAAAACTGCGGCGCGGCTAAGGATGTATCTTTGTTGTGTGTATGAGTGCGAACGGAAGGATAATGAAATTTATTTCGGAAACTAGGTCACAGACATTTCATCGATTTCCATCTCTACTCACAGGAAAACACACAGAGAGCGAGATGGGGAGAGGGACAAGGGAGAGCCACAATCCTTATAATGGCTGTACAGGCTGTGCCACTCAGCTTGTTGTGAATGAAAATGGGCTTCTATCCCTGGAAATTGTTATCCTGAAAAATAAGAACAACAGAAGTCGCAAAATAAGCGTTAGATGGGAACGGAGCTCTCCTTATCCCAGTTACCCTCCAAGGAATACAAACGATCCTGGGAAGGGAGTATCAAGCACATGTGTTGCAATATTCGCGAAGCTTGAATTCATATGCGTTGTGGGGAGCATGGGAGTCCTTCGAATTCCAAATGAACTATAACGTAATTCGCCCAGATTCATGAGAGAATACTTTGGAAGAGAATATCCTTCTTTTTATCTGCCTCCTGCTCCTGCTTCTGTTTGCTGAAGGACATTTTGTTAGTACGCTCTCTGTGTGCGAGGATTTTATGGATGCAGCATGAAGTGAATGCGGTAAATTTCAATATGAATTCATGATTTAGAACCGCGGTAAAGACGCAAGAATAAATATCAGTGAGAGAGAGAGAGAGAGAGAGACAGACAGCGACCTGTATAAGGATACGAGTGGAACAGAGAATGAAAAATGCGATGGAATTGTAGATGAGAAATTAGCGTGAAGCTATTTTTACAGCGCAAGGATATTTTTAGAATTTGTCCACCCTGCAGCCGTGCAATAGCAAAGTCCGCTGAAAGGGGATCATCTCTGGTGCGAGAGATTCAAAGAAGTAAACGTTTATTATCCTTGATATTGGAAACCAGAAATGAGGGTAATCCCGCAAATAAAGGAGCAAAAAATGCTGTAAAACCGGCTTACAGTGTAGAGCCCTAAAATTGGGGACCCAAATTCAGCGGAATCATTTTTTATGTTGAAACGTGCTTACATGTAGCTGAGGAACGAGGATACAGTTCTCTTCTTGTGAATAGACGTGTTGGCTTACCAAGGATAATAGAACTGAAAATGGAAAAGCCAGCTTTAGTGTTATAATTTACGCACTTCCTTGAAAAGGCGTTGATGGTGGGAAGGACACGTGCTGCTCAGTGAGTAATTATTATTTTTGAGTGTTACTCTTTCAGTACCAAGTCACTGTTGAACGTTGCAAAAGTATGGCGAAGATGAAGTGTGCCCAAATTCAAGCAAAGAGTGTGGAGGGCCTGTATCGGGAGTTGGAGGATATATCTTCTTCTCCTGCCGATAAGAACCAGGCAATCCACGAGCTGCGACAAAACAACTTGAACAAGGCTGCAACCATCTTCAAGATAGCCGCCCAGAGAAGAAGAAATGCTCAGGAGATTCGTTCGCCGAAGTTCATTAACAATGCTCAAGGCCAACTGGACGACGAATAAATTCTACAGAGGTGGCGACAGTATTGTGAGGAATTTTTAAACGAACAGTTTCCCCGGCTATACTTTCCAAGAGCCGTACCTAACTATGGAGAAGTACCTGACATAACAGTCAATGAAGTTAGGAAAGCGGTCAAATCCTCCAAAAAGAGAAAAGCAGTTGGGCCGGACGAGTTACCCTCTGAGTTTTGGAAAAAGATGGGAGACATCGGGTCTAGATGGCTCATGATTCTCATCTCGAAACACATGAGAGGAGATCCAATGCCTAATCAGTGGAGGGAAAGTTATCTTCTTCCTTTGCACAAAGGAAAGGGTGATACGAAAAACTGTGATAATTACCGTTCGATTAAGCTGATGTCACACACCATGACGATCATTGAGCGGGTATTAGACGGCCGATTGCATCATGGATGGCGCTAAGACACCAAGGAGTTCCAGAACCCTACGTACAGATGATCTTGGACATGTATGACGGAGCAAAGACAAGAGTAAGATGCCCCGCCGGAGTTACCGAAGAGTTCCCAATTAAAGTCGGTGTGCACCAGGGAAGCGTCTTAAGTCCTTTGTTATTTCTCGCAGTTTTGGATTATCTGCTTGAAGGAAAAGTAACGGACCCCAAAGTGCATCAGTTATTCTTTGCTGACGATGGAGCCATCATAAGTGAGCAACAAACGTCCCTGCAACGAGCACTTGATGTATGGGTGGATGTTTTGGAGGGAAATGGGTATCGAATTAGTCCAAAAAAGACAGAGTACCTGTACTGCCCATTCTCTGATCCACTCCGACCTAGTCCAGACATTTATTTGAATGGAAAAGTGTTTCCCAAGTGCGAAAAGTTCAAGTATCTGGGATCTATGATCAAAAGCGAGGCAACTATTGATGACGACAACAATCATCGCGTAAGCGTAGGGTGGATGAAGTGGCAGGAAAACTCTGCTATCTTCTGTGACCGAAAAATGCCCTCTAAGCTGAAAGGAAGGCTCTACACCGCAGTTGTTCGTCCAGTTTAAAGGAGGGATCCTACGAACCCTGTCAAAAGGGCAATGTCAATCAACGTTCCTACAGAAGCGCGGAGGAGAGGCAGGCCAAAAAACTCCTGGATCACCCAAATGCAAAAACAGCAGCATTTGATCGGCCTCAGTGACGAAGTAATCCGAAACCGGGAGGCCAGCAGATATTTTCTGAGGTCGATAAGAATTCATCACGTTTACTCGGAAATCCAATGGTCCATTGAGAATCCCCTTCTTTTGAACCAAACCTGTCCTGTTAATGGCCGACTTGGAAGCCATTTGGAGCTCTTTATGAATTGAAGCAGGTCTTATATTTAAGCTCCTTTTACCTCTCTGGTGCCTGGAAAAACCTGGCCTCTAAGGTAGGTAGTTATCATTCATGCAAGGCGGGACAGTGGCATAGCAGATGTTGTTCCGTTTCTGCATAAATCGTTTGACTCTACTTTCCATTTGCGCAGCATGAGTCTAATGGCGCAGTGTCTTGTGTTTACTCCAGTTAGGATACGGATAGAGGATCGATCCAACGCCCGAAGGCTCTTTGCTTTTATTATATGCAGTTTCAGCCATAAAGCATCAGAGGTGGCATAGTCCACCCTGGATATCCAGGACGAATTGGCCCCTTTCTCCATTATGCTGTCTATTAAACTATACCATTTCCTTATCGGTGGCAGCACAGATGTGTCAGCTTCGCTGATATTCATGGCCGATGACATCCTTGACAAGGAATCCGCCTTTACGTTCCCTTCAATATTGCTATGTCTGGGAACTCAGCAAAGCTTGACTGAATAGTGTTAACACTAAGAAATCCTTCCTTGTGATCCTTCTTTCGTTGAGCCTTGCAAATGAATCAAGATCAACGTACTCGGGTCTCCACATGGAATGTGGTGTTCTTTTAGTATGTATATCGCGTGCAGCCAAACAAGTAACCGAGGTACCTATCCAAGAAATGCAATGGCTCCGGCCGGGCAAAAAGACGACAAGAAGCTGAGGCATAAACTGCGGCAACTGCTGCCGGCAACAAAAGCAGAGCTGTGGTGTGGAGGTTGCTGTGGAGGCAGACTTAAGCAAGAAGTCTTGAGTTTCCTCAAGTTTCCTTATATGCATACATATAGTATGACGGCTTAATTCGCCATCACTACCCTGATGCTTAGGTTCTATGAGCTCCAGGATTAAATATATAAGCAGTGCTCTAGTTATGGCATTAAAATCGAATGCCAATCTAAGTAGAGTGGGCAGTTTTGGTAGTTGGGCCGGAAAGTTTAGCCTTGAAGGTCACATTCAATAAGACATTCGGACTAATCGTATTTACAATCCAACATGAAGGACAAGACTAGGTAAGTTGCATGTACCATCTCATTTGCAGGCTCAAAGAAGGAGGATATCCTCTTTACTGCGCCATCTATAGAAGCATGACTCTCGCCAGCTTTGCGAACAAGATCCTATCTGCTGTATTGTACCAGTGCCTGAAGCCCTATGTCAACAACCTGATTGGTCGGCAGCAGTCTGACTGCAGACCATGCACACCATTTATTCATCGATTTTAAAACCATGTGTGACCATGTGTGACCGCATTTATAGAGACACGCTATACATTTGAGCAAAGCTTTCTTTTGGCATCCCTGCCACACTCTTCCGGTTGTGTAGAAAACCAAGGAGAGCAGAGGCTTCTCCATCAAAGTCAGTAATGACCACATCGAGTAGTTCGAAGTCAAAAAAAGGGCAAAATGGTGGACACCACCGGCATCTCAGACACACAGTCGATAGATACAACTTTAAGATAGTTAAGGACTTTGTGTAACAGTGAGATCAGCGATGAGATCAGAGGAAGAATAACCATTGCCTAGCAAAGCCCTCCTTTGCAACTAAAGTGATTCTGTAGAAGACCTTAGTCATCCCAGTCCTGCTCTTTGAAGAGTACCTCAACTTTTACGTGCATTCTGACTGACGGCGTCGCCATTATGCAGCAGTGCTCTCCCCTTCTCTTTAGCATGCACTACTAGGTTTTCATGTTCCTCCGGCATGCTTTTGTGTGGGTTTTATAGCTTTGGCATGCTCATTACTCTTTCGTAAATCTTCTGAACGCCATTCTCCATAGATCAAATGCATCTAATGCTCCTCCTTCCGAGAAGCCGGTATTTGGTCCTCCTCTTCTATTCGTAGACCTCGTGACCACCTCTGATCTTTCCAAGCAGCGCCGTTCGCTACGCTTTTTGTTCTGCTGCATGTCCTTACTGGCGATATTCTTTGAATCAGGGGTTTCCTTTCGTAGTGGTCGAAAGAAACTCAGTACATCCGAGGCGACACCCCTAATGCTTTTGGCCACTGGTTCAGCGGTATGGAGAGAGATTAAGGAACACTTAGTTGGAAAACGTTTGTCGATCTCTTGCGATGGAGATTGTCTGCCGTGAAGCGGTCCGTGTTGGTTGGCTCCTCTGACATCCATCTTACTGGAAGAGTGGCTTACGTCTAATAAATTTTGAATAATCTGGTTGACGGTTCAGAAGACCTCTTAATATTCCACCTGCAGATCCCAATATCGGTGACCTTCTTTCATTTGAAGGGGTAAGCAACAGTATGATCATCCTTATCCTACGCTTGTTCTTGCTTCCTGACCGGGATTTTGTTTGTACGTGACTTAGTAGTTACCACTACGACACAACCCTCAACCAGAAGCGTCGAATCCTTATTTGATACCCACAACAGACGGGCTGTATATACCCCTCCTTGTATATAGACTTGGGCACCGAATGTGCTGAAGTAGAACTGTAGAACGCCGGCCGCCTGGATCCAAGGATGGGTGCCTTACTGTGGATACCCCTCCTCCTTCTCTCATTTGCTGCCGGAAATACCTTTCCAGTGGATTGAAATACAATCTTCTGTCAATGTACCAAGCACCCAGGGCTTACCGTGTGAATGTGAGGGGTTTATAGATAGAGGGATAGGAAAGATGCCTCATAAATGGACCATTTGACGGACAACACCAGCTACTGCCGCCCATATTTTCATTTCCCCCAATATCCCTACTTTATGGTCTCTCTCAAGTTACAGCAAAAATGACTCCCAGCTTTCGGATGAACAAGGTGTACCAGAGCATGCCGCCAGATACCCGATAAAACTCATATTTTGGAACCAACCTCCCCGCCTGCAGCCACACAGTGTAAACATTGTTACACGTGGTACTTATTTTATGAAACTCTTGTGCGCTGGATACCACCACAGCTATCATTATTCCGTGTAACAGGAAACATAAAGGGAAGCCATTGCACACACGTGCCACATACCAAATAAATGATTTTTTTAATCGAGAACTTTCCCTTAAAACGATTTTCGAAGTCACACTTGTGCTTCATACCTGTAAATGTAAATAAAGGAAATGGTACATCCCTTTGGATACTCCATTAAATAAAATACTCGTTTGCCTGCCGCCTAATATTGCGGAGTGTACCCATTCAAAGGATTCCTTGACCCCAAAGTCATATGCATACATTTTCCAAATTGAAATTTGTTTTCCAGGAATGCGATAAGGATACAAGGGGGAGGGGGGCAGGTAAGGAAGTAATATCTTAAGCAAATTCCAGGTGAAATTTGTCCTTGTTCACGACATGTCGTAAATGGAAAAAGTTCTACCATCAATCGTGTGTTTTACAGGACCCACAGCACAGCTTCCTTTTTTTTTTTTAAAGTTCATTGCCCCTTCAATGACTGAATGCCATTAGTCCTCGATCTAATCAATTTGATAGCATCCCCAATGCCAACCGCAAGCATAACCAATACCTTAACCTCAAAGTTAATGTCTTAACAACCCCTTACCTGAGCATGAGCACCCATCGACGCATCCTTTTCAAAGATTACCATTCAAGACAAATCCCACAAAACACAACAGATTTCTATTCCAAAGCGATTATGAGTCTATTTCCGTCGCAGTCAATTCGACAACGGTCCACAGAATCCATCTAAACTAAGTCCTTTCGATCAAGGCACAAAGTCCGCGTGTCAGAAATTGATTGATCCCATTCCGAAATAGCTCTAAATTTCTATAAATAAAGCCTCGATACTCGTACACCCAGCAGACAATCTAAGTCGGCAAAATGTCAGATGTAATATCTCCCAAAAAAGGATTCACCCAAATATCCTTCGAATCGAAAAGAAATAACATATATTAGCATCCAAATGCAAATGGAAGAGATGCCAAAAGGCCGGAAGTCAGCTCCAATAATGAAGTAATTTAAGTTATCCAGGATATGTGGTAGAAATATCGGAACGGTCATGTCCTGTCAACCGTAATGCGTTCAGCCTACTTGTAGTGAGTAATTCAGTTTATTTTTATTTTTCTTTTGGTCTGGTTTTTTGGCGGAAAATCAGGTCAAAAGGATTTCTCGAGACGATGGGTAGTCCTACTCTTTGGACGCATAACGGTACAATGTGAAAATATCATACGAGTATACGTCGCAACGGAAGTAATTGACATCGCAGCACTCCTATGGTGAAGGGAAAGTTTCTTTTTTTTCCATTTTTCTGGTAAGAGTCCTCCTGATGTTGGCTTAATTTGCTTGCTCGTAATGAATGTCCTAATGTTTTGCTGTGATTTTCTTGGAAGACGAATAGTCGGTTCGAAGGATGTGGGTGGTGCGTAAGAAAATTGGGTCAATTGATGTTTTATTGGAGAAGTTATGGAAATTTTTGTGCGCGGGGGTCTTTGTGTTGATGTGCCTGAATTTGGATCAAAGATGCTCGCAAGGAAGTAGCAAGGAAGTTGTGTCTTTGCGTTCTGTGGCGGGGGGGAACTCGAAGAAGATTTAAATTTTCTTGGACGTCATGAGGGTGGCTCACATAGCACGTAGGAGAGGAAGTTGCTTTAGTTCCTTGGCCGGCCTGTGTTTTATTGGAACCGGGAGTGGGTGGTCCACGAATGCTTTTTGTGTGGTCCGAGTGAGAGACGGGAAAAGGCCTGCGAACGATAAGACTTGGAAACGCTGATGCTTAACGTTGATCCGTTGTGTCGAACTGCATTTAAGGTATCTCAATACAGTCGAACCCCAATAGATAGGAAGACGTACAACATCCAACTGAGCGTCGGCGTTGCAATTGCACAAAACTGGACCGATTGGGGCATTCGGTAATCCAATGACTTTCAGATGTACTGCTCAGCTCCTTTGGCATTTTCGTTGTGGCCATGGAGTAGGAGGTGCATGCCGGTGAAAGTTCAAACCCCGGTTGGGGCAACTTCAGTCATAGCCACCAAGAACAACAGAAAAACGAATAGCATCTGAGTTTCTCCAACTACTACGCCGAAAAAGGAGTTGTTGGCTAGTAGAAGGGGCAACCTAATGGTTGCTTCTTGATATGTAACGGGAGTTAACCTGTAGAAATCTCGCTAAAGCCAAGATGTTGAGGTACCCGTGCCATGGCCTGCTGGTCGCGAACGGTCCCTTCCGATGCCCAGGCGAGGGCAATCTTATAAATGACTTGTCCTGGTTAGTCAGCTCTGCCAGGATGGACTCTCTTTCCAGACATGCTCGTGGGACCAACATAAGAAGAGAATCAAAATGGAAAACATAAGGGTAACTAATAAAAACGAGGTAAGGGTGAGGTTGCCTGACCTCTGCTCCTCATCGGAAGACGACTTTCTAGCCTCCAGTCAGGAGTCTATTGTCTTCTCCACAGCCGCGGCAAGTATAAGTAAGTAAGCGAGCTGATCATCAGAAGACAACAGCAAGATCAGTGAGCTAGACAGCGGCCAAAACCACTAACGGTAATGGCAATGGGTTGCTGAAAATGATAAAGTGGACGGAACTTACCCTGAAAAGCCGGTACAATATGGCGCGAGTCGGAAGGTACTGTGTATGAAAAGGACACAAGTGACAAAATTAAATACGCATCAGTTGTTAAGGAGTACAACGATCACTTGGCAGCGTAAAAACAGACGAAGAACAAAAGAAAAAGGTCCTCGGCTGGGACCAATCATGCCTCGAAAGGTTGCTAAAATTTCGGTGGCGGCACGGCAGAACAAACCTGCCACGTCTACGCTAGAATTACCCAGACACGACACTTCTCAGAGCTGGTTAGGGACCAACTGTACCTTGCCGTAGTAGACGAGTGCTCTTAGGATAGCAAGTCGGCGATAGAAGCGTAGGGAAGCATCGAAGTCAAGCTATCGAACTTGGTGATAGACAACTTATTGGGAAATCAAGGAGGACCACTGCCCTGATTTAATTACGCCGAATTGGTCAGGGGATATGGGATAATCAGATGTGAGGACCGGTTCTCCAAGCATTTCCTTAGTGAGTGTGTTGCTTAGGTTAGCGACGCCTGAGACGGCATAAAGCTCAAGTTTATCCCGGCTGAAGGAATCCCAAGGAGATCTAGGTCCTGCGTCTAGTGAGATGGGTGGACAATGTACTGAAAAATAGGGCGGAAAATATTCAAACGGGAACTTCAAGACATAGAGGAAGGGTGGACTGCCTCCTGAGAAGACTTGAAGAGACTGACATAGCTATAATGGCATGAGGCAAATTCATGAACGTCACAGCAGATACCATGAGGAATGCCCTCCGGGTGTTATGGTGGAGCGGTGGTGTCGCGAACAAGGGCTCTCCAATAATGCGTAAAAGATGGATCTTATCATCTTCAAAAGGAAGAAGAGAGATCTGAAATTTAAGCCCTTGACACCTTTTGGATCGGAACTAAGGGTGACCAAGAAGGTTAAGTATCTGGGAGTATACCTAGATGCTGGACTAACTTGAAACTTTCATGTAGAATGGAAGATCCGGAAAGCGAAAAGGGTGCCTCATCAGTGCAAACTGGTATGTGGACAAAGGTGGGGAATCAGCACACAGGTTATTGATAGGGTCCAACATCTGGCATGTTTAGGGATCATCGGTGCAATATGAACGACACCAACATGCGAAATGGAAGTGGTCCTAGGCATTCTGCCGCTGGAGTTATTTATTAAGAAGACGGGAGCATCGATGGCACTTCGTCTGCATCAGGATGTCAACTCGCACTGGCGCGGTACCATCTATCGTATGGGCATCCTGAACCTGGTGAAAAATGAAATTAGGGAGCTGAATGTGCTCATGGATGGAATAAAGAGACTGTGTGTTACCAGAAGGTATCACAAAACTCGTGATAGAATCATCTTTAGAGATGGATCCATGATGGATGGCCGAGAGGGTTGGGTATCTTGTCAGAAGACCGAGAACTATATTCGTCTGGGGAAATATAGCTCAGTTTATCTATTCAGCCGTTATGATTGCTCTGTTACATGCGTTGGATCACCTGATAGAAGGTCAAGGAGTTGGTAAAAATATTGTTATATCACTGGACGTGGCATGGGGCAAACAGGTACAAATATATCCCTGGCAATGGAATGTGTTCACAAACTCAATGAGTGCTCATCTCGAAATGAGATGCAGCTACTCTGGGTGAGAGGGCACATAGGGATTGAGGGCAATGAAAAGGTGGACTCTCTAGCAAGCAAACCAAAGATCAACCTCGGAGTTCTGCGGTCCGAACCAATTGCTGCACTTGGCAGAGGAATGGTGGAGCACCTGATTAACAACTGCGCCGCGGTGAAACACCAGAGAAGGTGGTCAATGGCTATTAATATGCCGACTGCCACAACTGATAGGGAAGTTCTAAGTTTGGAGTGAAGAGCACTGAAATCCGTGGTGGCGTTATTTTAAGGCCATGGAAATTTCACGTATCACCTAAAGAAGATGTGTCTTCTGGAAGGCGGCAACTGTGAACTATGCCTGGAGTAAATCGAAACGGCGGCACAAATATAGCGTCAATGTCCGGCATTAGCTAGCAGAAGAAAGGTGGTATTGGGGCGCCACTGGGTAAAAACCCAGAAGATGAACCAAATTTCTGTTAAACAGATGCTAGCGTTGAGTCTCTCAGGCTAAGATGGATTGTGGATCGTGGAAGAGAGACGAAAGGGACCCACCTCTGTTAGAAATCTGCATGCAATTTGCTTCCATCTTTAAGGCTATACTCACGCAATTATGCACACATACATACAAACGTACAACCGCACCTTCTATTCTTTCCTGCAAACCATGCTGGATACAAGGAATTATTAGTTTCCAGGAAACTGAGGCACCCTTTCCGCGGGTTTCCAGTTCCATGTCGCGCATTATTCAACATGAATTCCGAGAATTTTGAACTTTTTTGTTTCATTTTAAAAATTAAGGATTCCCTGTATAATATGTAATTATGAGCAAGGTCATGAAAATCATCCGGGATCCTGCCAAACGTCTGGTTCCCAGCAACAGGTCTTCAAGGAAACAATAACACAGACTCATTATACTCTGCACCCACCCTCTGAGCACGGATTTTTACACGGAAAGCCTCCTGGAAAGTGAAATGATTTCCTTCCCTCCACCACCAGCACCACCTTAAGGATGTTACAAAATATCCCGAATCAGTTGTTCCTTCGAGTTCGTTAATCTTCTTGGAAACATCAGAATTCTCATTATTTTCTCATCATTAAGATGCGAATACGAGTATGTATCTCGCTGAGTGTGTTTACCACGAATTAGTCAGACAGGGTAATTTGTAGCATCGTATCCTTGACAGAACTATATTCACATGACATGTGATGCGAGTAAGAATCTATGAGCTGCTTGCCTTCAAGGAGCCAATCAGTCATCAATCAATCTTTACGTTATCATCTGTGTATCTTAACATGATACGCATCGCATTATAAGGACTAAATTGTGTCTCTTCGTTTTCGTTGTATGGTCCCTCGGGACAATAGAAAACACAGCCTAACTAGGACAAGTAAATAAAATGTCCAAATGGAATGATAGACAAAAGTCCTTGCGAGAGTATTGTCCATGGTTCCCTTGGTACTGCTCTGACGAAACTCAAATCATTTTCTCATTCTACAGGATTAACAGCGGATACGTGACTTCTGTCACGCCTCACATTTTCATTTTTGTGTGTTATGTACGCATTCTTAAGGATTCGGAAAATTTAATCAAATTCACGCCTCGGTAAGTGTGTGTTTGTTTATTGTTATGGAATTTCGTGGCTCTAATGTAGACACATGTTGAAATGTGGGTTACAGACATGCCAGAAAGGGTAAAAGTTTATAACAATAACGAGGTGTGTGTGTCTATTTTTAGGATTTCAGATTTTTCCAGCAACAACAGGACGAATTTTGTTTCTCATTAATATGGCAGAGAGTAACGCCTCCGATCCTGTGTTAGAAGGGATATTTGGATACGGTATCGTGGGAATTTACTTTGACAGACTTGGAATTGGAAGAACAAATATTACGTATACGCCAGAGGGGATTAAGCTTAAACGCCTTGAGTTTGACTGCGCTGGTGGTCTTAAAATAGAACTCGCCATTGTGCCATTGGATGGGTGTCTTTGAAATGCGTCCGTGGAGGTTTTGAATGTGAGTAGGATGCATTCTACTTACGCACCTTTAAGGGAGTAAGTTGTCTAAGTATCCAGATGTCGTGAAGCAGTGCTGGCCATTTCTCAGAATAATGCCAAGGAAGGGAGTAGGCATATCCTAGGTCCAAGGATTGATTACACACTGGCAGTGGAGGGGACCAGGCCATGTGTTCACCTCGGAGTTACGTGAAATAAGACGACAGCAAAATAATTGTTATTCAGAATTTTGTGTATTTAAATAGACCACGTGCATACACATGGGTTACAAAACTAATTTAGTGAGGTGATTAGGTTACAAGCTTACCACAAATGTCACTTCTGCTTGATGTGTTGCGCAACAGAAGTTCCTGGAAAGAAAGTCAAATTTCAATACACGCCCTCCGCACTTCAATATTCAGAAGGGCACATGGTGGTCCGATGGCCACGAAACCTTCAGCCGCATTGACTACGCTGCGATCGACGCATGACATGGCTCCAGTATTCGCCCTAATAGGCTCCGCTAACTACCTTCTTGTAGCCAAGGTATGAATATCATCACCATCGCCCCACAGTATGACATCGAGAAGCTGCAGATGGCCACAACCTTCTCCGGAGACTAGTGGCAATACTGCAGCAGGACAACAAACAGGTTGCAACTGATGGGCTGGGTTTCAGAAGACATCCACCGAAAAAAAACTCTGGTTTCACGAAGAATATCGGTAGACATTTGCAGCAAAACAAAAGGACTGCAAAGTGGTGGTGCAAATAAGGATAGGAGCTGCTGCATGACCAGAAGACGCAGGAATACCGTCTGAAAGTAAAAAGAAAGAACATGTAGAAGCGCGTGATCGAGAGAGGTGCTACTCCAGGAGTTGTGTTAGGAAGTTGAACCAAAAGTACAAATAACGTGTCACGCCAACAAAGCCAGAACAGAAGCCTGTAGAGATGAGGAGGGAAACCTTGTCTGTGGAAAAACTATTTCTGTAGACTGTTTAACGGCGACAAATACCATCAATCCCCTGTTCGGCAGGGTATTGTACTGGATCCGTCCACCTAACTAAGCTAAGATGCGGAAAGCAATATCCAAACTTTATTACGCCACGGCTTCTGCCCCTGGCGGCCTAGTCTTCTAGTCTTCGGATTCCTGTCAAACTAGTCCTTTTGTGCAGGACGACGATGGAGAATGCTCGATGCTTCATTAAAACTGGTAAAGACCACACCGAGACATTTGGTACAGAAAGGATTAACAAAACCTGCTATGTAGCTTCTCTTGAGTGGCAATGGTGTAGTGATAGCGTCATCGTTTGTCCAGCTCATGGTTCACAGTTCAAACCCTGGTGTCAGCAAGTATTATATGATAAGAAGCAGTCCGATGGACTAGGAAAAAATACTGTGAATCAGAAGCGAAGGCAAAAATTAGATGGCAGCAATCAAATCTCCCCAGTTATTCTGGACACCACCCCTGGAGCTAATGTGAAACCTAATACAGCTGAGTTTCAAACCACTACACCGATCTCTTTCTCTCTCTCTCTATCTATCTTTCCAATGCCCGCACCATGTGAAAACATGTTAAAGGATATTCATAACCCCTTGAGTGCGGGCAAATTAAAAAAAAAAAAAAATAAGCACACTAAGATGCTTGACTAGACTGCCTACAGTCCTTTCCGCTAGGAGACAGCAGAATGCCGCTGGTTTTTTACAAACATTCGGAAACAATCGTTTAGTCCAACTAAATCCCGTAGAGCCATGCCACACACAATTGCTTTCGTGAGAAACCCAATCGTAAATGGAGGCGTTGACTGAAGCCACGGGAAGTCCTATGCCGGTTTAGATTCTTAGAAAACCTCTTCTAAGCCTTGCTTGGCAATCTCAACGTTGATCTCATTTCCTATAGTCCCGGTGTGACCTGGGACAAGGACGAGAGTCAGAAATTTCAGTCTTGCGACCAAAAAAGTTAATTACTGTATTCTTGAACTATTTTGGAAGGGGTTGAAGGGTTGAGCAAGGCTTAGAGTGTAGCTTAACTGTCACTACAGACGCAAATAATCCGACCGCTCCACCTATTCTTTGAAATATAGTTGGCAGCCATTAGGATACCATAGACCTTCGCTTGAAAAACTGTGGCATATTTACCGAACGGGAGGTGAAGTCTAGTCTTGTCGGTCTTCATAATGACACCTGAGCCAAATACTTGACCAGTTTATGATGCTTAGGTAGCGCGCACAAGTAGTAGAAAGAGATGTCAACCAACTTGGAGCGCTCAACTAGAAGCAGTTAGGTATCTTTATACCTCTATCCGTACGTCCGTATGAATGTCAATTAGGATCATCGTTCAGTAAATTCATGTTACCATTCCGGGAGGATATGGTAACTTTCCAACTTGTTCCAACTGACCCCGATCTCTATACCTTGCCCTCCGTTTTTGAATCCATTTCCAGGTGTCTACCAATTTTTTTTTTAGTTCAAAGGTGCTGCTATCTGCTGGTGTACTCAAACCATACCGACACCTTACTTTAAAAAAATTTAGTCCTCGAACGAGAAATAGCTTAGATGACCACTAGTCAGAACGTTGGCCCCAATGATTTGTCACCTGGTGCGAGCAAAGGCCTGATAAAAAAAAAGAGAAATGTCCTTCTGTGTCATTATCCCATAGGTGCCGCAGAGGGTTGTATTGCTTAAGCCCAACACATTGAGGTACTTGCCAAAGCAAAGTGGCTTGTAAGGATACCTGCTGTCAATTCTCTTCTCTTCTCTTCTCTTGAGGGACAAAAGAAAATCCGCGAATATTTTGCAGGTATTGGGTCCCAGGCACATGGCTTGCCTGCATCCAATACAGCCATGCCCACGACTACTGTGTTCTGGAGAAACGCAGTCGCCGATGGAACTACTAACCGATTAAGGCAAGCCTCGTGCTGGTTCGGGTCCTGAGAAAACTTTATTTTGAGCCTTTCCTTGCAAGTTTATTAGAAAATTCGTTTCCCTGGATTCTAGAAAGACTTGACACCTAGACAAGTCACAATCTTGAGTTCATACACTGCTTTGGAGGTGGGATTGCGAGGATCTCCCTTTGAACAACAGATGGATATTGACCTAATGGAGGATGGAGTCTATTTTCTCGATTTTTACGAAGACAACAGTACCAGAGCCTTGACTATCCGTAAAGATACGATGGCATTCTTTCCTCGTCACAGGTGGCGGCTTAAACCAATCCAGCGCCACAGGAAAATCGGCTGCGTAGTTGTGTCGTAATTGGACTTTCTGTGTCGTTGCATCATAGGACATGTGATAGGGGTCGAAGGATATTTCTCGCGTAGGGCTATGGTATTTACGTCTTCGAAGCCTTCTGCGCTCGTAGAAAACCGCATTTAATAGCCTACCTTTCCAAAACCTCGCCAAATTGGTTAATGCAAACATTAGTAGCCTCCGACGCTTTTTTTCCAGCTCCTCCTAGTTCAGTGGGTAGCTATTTGGAGATGTTAATCTAGTGGTAATATAATGGACCTTACTGGCTTCAGTGAGGTTGTATCTAGTGCAGCCTGCCACTATAACCTAATCTAACCGAAGGTTATGGCGTGAAGCTCATGATGGTAGCATCGAGAGGGGCATCTAGAGCAGAGGCAGACGTGCCAAGGGAGGCCCTACGCAGTAGGTAGTAAGGTTCGGTGGCTGCTATGCCTCTTCCCGGAAAACCTCTATACTTCCTTCACGAACGTGGTCGGTCACTTTCGTGGATTCCGAGCTGCTGATTGCTTTCGCTCCCACGTTACGACACTTCCTGAATGGATGGCGCACTTCAGTAGTCTCGAAGTCTGTCGGTATTATACCTAGTACGTGCTACGGGTATCAATGGGTGCTGTAGGAAGGTGCATTCGTGGTACCACAAAATGGTGGTCACGTTCATTTACGATATCGGCTCCACTTCGTAATTCAGAAAGTCAGCTCTAAACGATGAGATGAGACCCAGCTGATCCTGATCCTTATCTCCACCTTCAATAGCTTCCGTCGCAATATTTATTACTTTCCGGAGATGGTCTGTCCTAAATCATCACATCTATCAAAACAGCCACTTACATATGTAGTAAGCAATAATGTCTAAACCCCATTTAACTACTAACTGAAGCAAAACGTGCAGACCTTTCCTCCATCGATATCCAAAAATAAATATTCTCAGCCTTTTCGTTGCGTGGCGCGGCATACCAGACAAACTCCCCCCAAATGTGTTCCCACTCCCAATCGGGATCAAAGGACAGAATAATTGAAATTAAATCCCAGACAATTCAGACCATTTCACGAATGAAATCTCAAAATAGACATGACATTTGGCAAATTTTTCGTCCTTGCTGCAGCCGTCCAACCTAAAATTAATCCGTCCCTAAATAATTCCCACAAAGAAGTTTCCATCAAACCCAAAACTTTCCCTCAATCCACAGGATTATGGACAACGAACATTTTTATGATAATTACCAAACCTATGCGCAACAAATTTCACTCACACATTACTTCCTCATTACAATCGCATAAAATGTATAATAAAACGTCAAACATCCTTATGCTTTGACCCAGTTCCATGTAAATAGAAAAATAATCCTTGTCATTGCCAAAAAAAAAAAAAAGAAAAGTAATTTTCCATTCAGCCGACTGGCATATGCTCCTCAAGGATTATTACCTTTTCTATCAATTTTTCTCTCCTTTTCTTTTTTATATCGATGAATACGTAATCATCCGATGTCCTTTAAGGTGATCGATGTAGAAAATAATTAATTTTCCTTAATACTTCCGAAAAAAAAGCCAAAAGTTGAGGGTATATTCTCGTTAATAATAATTTATTACTTCAAGTACTAATTATAAATGATTTTGTATATAATATTTGTTTTAATAATATATTTATTTACAGTGGTTTTAATTTTTATTTTATGTAGTAAAAACGATTTTTTGTTTGTTCGTTTAATTTTAGGGGAAATATTTTTGTATTTTATTTTTTATTAAGTTGTTTGCTACTAGAGTGCAGTTCATAAGTATTGGAGTTTAGTTGTTATTAAATTTTTATAAAAAAAATGAAAATTAAATAAAATAGCGACACAAAAATTGTTTTGAAATATTTTTTTAATGATATCTTTGCACTTTTTATTTTTATTTTTATTTCAGCAAAACATTTGGAGCGTGGTGTAATTTATTAGATTTAAATTTATTGGTGTTGGCGTTTGATTTTATTTTTAATTTTGTATATCTAATCAGTGTTTTATTTTTGACGATATTTATGGATTTATTTTATTTTTTAATAAATGCTAAATTTATGTGGTTAGCTAGGTTTAAAATGAAATCGAACTAAAACGAAGAAAACCTGTTTTTTTTTTATCGATTTTTGTAGTAATAAAATTGATGTTAAATAAATAAATTAAATCAAATTTAAGGACTTTGTAACTTCACATATTTACAGGCGTTCCTACATACTTATGTAGTTACCAAAAAAGCAGGAGAACCTTCACAATTTGGATCATTTAAGACCTGAGACGACTGAGGTGGCTGAGTCATTTAAAGCATATGACCCGGCTTGGAAAATTTTTAGATCCACCCTTGAGGGATTCGCAGTGGAGGAAGATCGTGATTCAGGTGGCACATCCAAGTGGAATGGGACCTCAACCAACTTGGCGTGTGAAACTGAAGACAGCTAGCTAAGGATCAAGCTGGCTGAAAACGCTTGTTGGTTGAGGCCCAGATCCACCCCGGACTGTAGCGCCACCTTAAAAAACTAAGAAAACCTAAGGTAGCTCGAAAACTGCTTTATAGGAAAAACGTCTACACTGCCGGAGTGATGACCGAAGGGCTCTTATATGACAAACTTTCCTAAAACAGTTCCTAGAACTTGCAGCCCATCACTTAATTTTTCTGCATACCTGAGCTCTGAGTATTGCTTATGATACAGTGTTCTTGTCTGTATTTGCCTCAAACTATCCTGGAGTTCTTAATGGAAGGCCAGGACATAATGGAATCTAAAACAACTTTGTGTGCATTGGGAGATGGTAAAAAAGTGTGTGTAACTACAATGGGGAGTGTGCTCGAGTTGACTGCCAACAATGGCCTCCGAAGTGATGTGTACACCCCGGTAAGAGAATCATGGCTCTGACAAGAGGATTACAATTAAAAGGCTAGGCTAGCACCGCCTTAAGAGCTGCGGCGGAATTTCGCACTTTCAAACCGGATCGATCAAATGCTACCTTGAAGAATGCCAGTACAGAGTACCATTGTTGCAAATACTGAAGCGACTCAGGGATTAATACTTCACCAAATCTATTCGTCGTCCTTACGTCATGATCTAATAACATCGGCAAGAAATATTATTTTTTGGTTCATCTCCATAATGTCAACGTCCTCCGCCTATAGCTGCGTGAATTCCCTTCAATAAACGAAGATCTGCAGATCTGCGAGTAAACCCCTATCGACAGCCTTTTCAGAAAACAAAACACCGAAGCTGTAATGCCTCAAATGAACAATAAAATAATGAAGCCTAATGGTACTCCTTGACGGTTTAGATAAGGCTGGTGTAACAAAGAATGACTACATGTACATTTCCAACAACCTCAAGGCAATCCTAATGAAATTGGGCAGCCTGAGATTCTTCACATCAGCCAGACTCTTTTTCCTGCCTTAAACGTAAGATGCAAAGGGCCTGGAATATTGTCCACACGTTATGAGTTCCGTCTGATACCGTTATCTCAAACAACAAAATTAGCTTAATAAGAGATCCCGCACTCATATTTGCGACATGTACCGTCAATGTACTGTAGATACTCTTATGGCATATGTTTGGAAGGACCCCATTGAATGACTCCTAGGAGTTTGATATTTTACGTGTGTCTGGCAACATAGGGATGGTCTTTATATTAAAATTCCTTTGCTATAGAACATGAAGGTTTTGGAATTCACATTTACTGGAGACACTTTTCCTCAAGTCTGCAAACTCCAGCTATCAAGAGTAGAGTCAGGGACATCTGCGAGTATTAGATGTGCACCTATCCTAGGCAAAGGTTTTCTTGATTTACTCGAGTCGTTGAAGAGTTTAAGCTCAAGTGTATGGTCGGCCATAACTTAAGCTCGAATTGGTTGTAAAACAGTGACTATCAAAAATTTATACCTCCAGCAACCTAGCTTCTAAGCCGAAATATCTGAACTCGCTGTGAACGGGATTTCACGTCAAATTGAGTAAGCAGAGTCGAGCTTAGAGTAAGCGTAAGGAGAATCAGAAAGAAGGTGACTGAAGAGCTGAGCTCAGTTTTGAAGGTCAGACTGGATTCCCAAGAAGGGTATGCTCGATGCTGAGATGAGTCGCTTGTATTTACTCTTCCTTTTGTAAGCCCATTTACGCCATGGACTATCTGTGTCCAAGAAAGACCAAAAATATACCCCTACACTGTTATTGACAATCCGATGAACAAGGTCTGCCTGTGGGCAGCTGAATTTTAATCCAGCACCCTCATCGGTTGTCGACAAAAGTCCTAACAATCTGCGAAGAATAGCATCCATCATACGTGAACGCAAAGTACATTGGAGGTGAATGGAAGCGGACAGTATGCTACTAGCCATCGCAGGTTAATTTGTGACTAATAGCGAAATTCTCTGGAAACAAATATGCAAATGGAAGGCCCACACAATTTTTAAAAGAATTTAAGAAACAACCTTCTGCCAGTAAAGTCTTGGCTTGGCATTCGTTTGATTATATAAAAGGGGACAGGGAAAGCCAACTTCAGTCTGCAAGCGCAAAAAGTCAGACTATTCCCCCAGCGCACACCTAAGTTGGTAGACTCATCTAGACTATTTAAGCCTTATGGTTTTATATTGATCGGAATTCAGCGGTATTGAATAGAGTACAAGTTTCACTTGCCCTTCATAGAAAGAAGCCCAATACGGGTGTTGAATTGGCTGACGATTGGGGCGCTAAGCCAGACTTAGACTTCTGTAAACTGACATTAATATCCCACAGATCTGGGCAATCAAAAGGAATTATACAACTTCATCAAGGCTTCAGGAAGGTTTAAGCCCGAAACAAGAAGAGAATTCTGGAAGAAGGCATATCTCTCGGTCATGGGCATCCCAATGGGCATCTGAGTAGGAGCTGACCAAATTATCTAACTTAACTTGTCCCATCCATCAAAGTTTCTTTCTAACCGCTTGAGGAAAAAGTGAAGCAAAGGATCCTCTTTGTATCCAGCAATCGATGAGAATAACTCCTTTCGAAAATTTCGTAGAACAAAAGAGGAACCGGCAAGCTTTTGTAAATGAGCAGCGGAATATTGAAGGTGCTGATATTCATTTTTCCTAGTTACAGCCTACTCACAAGCTACAAAATGAATACACATCTCGACGATGAAGTCCTATGCAGATAATACAGATGCGAGAAGGTCTAGGAAGATACATTCAATGTCCTTTGCTATTGTCCCTGCGTTTGTCAGTTAAAAAATAAAATTTTAGGAAGCTTTTTCGCCTACGACGTTGAAGATCTATTTGATGTACCACTTTCAGGTCCGCCAATAGGAACCACACTATGTCAGAAACGCCCCCAAGAGGGAACAAAGTGGATATACATAGACCTAGGTATGGTGAAAAAACTCATCTTCTTTATCAGCCTAACCTTACTTAAAGAGGTACTCATTCGTCTTCAGACCCTTAGTCTTGCATCAATTACAGAACTTAACCCCCCCAAGCAGGGCCTTGAAGTGCAATTTTCCAACCACGTAGACCGTTCCATTATCAAAAAAAAAAAAAAACCAAAACTGCCGGTGAAGTTAGAAGCTAATTAAAATTCAAATTATCAAATAAAAAAATATATTTAACACGTATTTTTAATTCTTAAGAAAGGCACAATTAATACGTATTGTTAAAGAAATAAAAATTTAAAATTAAAATTAAAACTACGAGCATTTAAAAATTATTTGCCAATTTACTTCGACTTATATAGTAAACATTATCAATATTTTATTTTATGTTTAATTATATTTCCAGTCTTAAAAATTTCCTCATAAATATTTTTAATGAATTTACGCACTAAATAAAAATTATTTTATTTATTTATTTACTTTTTTAATTTTTGTTTTTAGAGAGATTTAAAATTAGTTGGGGGCGATATAATAATTGTTTGATTTTAAATTTAATTTAGTATTGCAATTTTCAGTTTCTTAAAATTGTTTTAAGACTTATTGTATAAATTTAGAAATTTTGTTAAAAAAATTGTTTTTTGTTTTTTTTTTTTTTTTGGTTTTATACAATAAATTTAAATTTGATTAGTAAATCTACTTTTAAGTAAATTCGGTGTGCAATTTGTTGAAAAGTAAAGTAAATTAGAAAAAAAAAAACGAATTCTCGACGTACAGTTTTAACGGAAAATACCTTTTTTTTTGGCTTGATTTACCGGTGCGCATAGTGGCAACATACGGTGCTTCTTGGTACTCGCTGCGTCGGCAAACCCGACATTCCTTTGAGATATGTATAGGTTACTGGCTGTCGGAGTATCCTTTGAGGTGGTTTCTTGGTGACTTTTTTCGTTGCTTTTGTCGACTCCTTCGATGGAGTACCGCTGCAGGATAGGGATCTAGATGAAATGGAGATATTTTCGAATGCCCTCCGGATTGATGATGTGGAACGACGATGAAGGCGTGAAGTAGAACGAACGGTCTTTTCACTTTCATCCACAGTACTACTGCAGTCACTGGATGCACAGGATAGTTCAAGACTTGAACCATGAACATCTTTGGTTGGTACCGGACTGGTTAGTGCACCAGTTGTCGAGGAACACGAATCAGTTGATGAACTGCGAGAATCATCTTCGCCTTGAAAGATGAGATCATCATTTGAACGTAGACCAAAGCGACGGCTAAGGGCATGAAAGAAGCCCAGATTGCGTTCGAAACGAGGCGAAGGAGTCATCGGAGATAGTGAACGATTGCTACCACCCTCCGGCACCGATGGTATGTCAATGTAGCAGGTGCGGATTGATTCCATTTGGTTTCTACTTTAATTTACGAATCATTCACTGGACAGTGGACACTGTAGTGTGTATTTTTAGTCCTTGAGTTTATAGGCACACGTCATAAGCACTCGCTCGTACACACACACACTCACTCACACTCACGGTACACTTCAAGGATATACTGTGGAATTTTTTTTATTTTCAAATATTTCAGTTAAACTTTGTTTTTCTGGTCTAGCGTCGTATAACTTTCAGCTAACACTGTTACAACACACAGAATGGTTAGTGAACGAATGGAAAAGTTTCAGATTGCGGACCTCCATTTATATCTTCTGCGGTGGCGGCTGTGTGCTTTGTCCAAGGATATGCGCAATGGCTGCGTTCCCCTAGCAAAGCTTCGACGAATAGTGCAGTCAGAGATGTAAACAATGAGCGAGTGCGTTGTCCTTTGTGCAACCGAAGGGGGTTTGGTATCCTGGTATATAGGCGAGTGTAATATTGGGGATGGTTTGTGTGCAGTTTTCAGATAGGGATGTTCTAGATAGATTCGATGAGGATATACGATGCTGGTTGCACGGTGTCATTGTCCATATAATTCTTCTATAATATCATGGCTGCGGTTTTTATTTATTCCTTCGTGTCGTTTGTTTTATCAATTTACATCGCAGGATTAAGGGAGTTATGCTGGACGTGAAACATTATCTGCACGCGGAAGAGATTATACAGGATTTATTGCGATACAGGGCAAGGAGCGCGAGGAAAATATTGCAGACAGGTTGGTTGGTTGGTGTGAAATGGAAGGAATCATCTAGTGTTATGTCAAGGCTCGTTAAAACTTTATTGAGTTGTGCAACTTGCGTGAAATATTTGTGTCCTTTCATGATTTTATGGCTTGTCCTTTAATGCTCTTATTCGTGTGTAATTAATAAAAAGGAAATATGAGCCGCATGAGGAACGACCGAAGGACATTTTAGTGGTCATTGGGGGAATTTTCTCTTCTAGGTGACGTTAATGCCTATGAAACGTGCGAAGGATTTGTGTGTTAATTTCTTTTGCTTGTCGTAAATTTGTAAGAATATGCGACTAAGTGGCCCATTTGGCTGTTTTAGTGCATTGCAATGAATAGGGAGCGTCTATATTGATTGTCATACCACTTTTCTTTGCAATAAGAGAAGCGGATTGCTCTGCATATGAGAAAGGCAAGAGGACATGTTTTAATACATGAATTGCTGGGAAAAGTACAAATTCAAAAATTCAGGACGTCATGGGGCATTTATTTATTAATATCCTCTGGAAGAAGCACGGGTGTATCCTCCAACAAAAAACGGAATGAAGATACGCATTCAGTGATGAGGAGCTTACAATATCAGAACTGACCACATCAGTACCGAAAATGTGCCACATTACAGCGAAGTCAGGAGAATCGCAGAGGAATCGCCATGGAACAGCATAGTATCGTCGGGCTCTGTCGCATAATATAGTGTCGCTTGAGCCCAGTACACTGAGGTGCCTATAAAAAGCATAGCTCGTCCCTGCCCACAGCCTTTTCTACTGAAAGACATACGTCTGGCAGCATTCACTTGGTTTGCTCGCATCCTGGAGAATCATGGGCACACAATTGTGTTCGACAATGGGATCGACAGTGGAAGCGTTGACCAAGGATACGAGAAATCCTAACTCAGGCTTTGCGCCTAAGAAGTTTAAAGAGTGCATCGTAGCTACCGGATTCACAGAGCTCTTGGATTCCTGAAAAACTTTGGAAGCAAGGTCTTAAGCGCAACCTGTCTGTCACCACAGATGCACAAACTTCCACTCTTTCATCCTTTTCTACAGCATAGTTCATGGCCATTAGAATTGTATTTATGTCCACTGGGATGACTGACGTTCATTTGCCAAACGGAAGTGATTCCAGATTCAGGCCAGAGCCAGCTTAAGCATGAGGAAAATTGTCCCAAAGTGCTGGTGCCATTGCGTCGGACAGCGTATCCAAATGACTGTTGTCGTAGGATAAGTGTCGCCCAAGTTCGTTCAAACGTTGCTTTGTACCATAAACGACCTCACTTTAGGCCTCGAATTCTATTGAAGTGCCGGACATGATGTGGGTATTAAGAGGAGGTAGATTCACCACGACAGTTAGTGTAAAGCCAGGTGTACTAAAGAAAGCTTCTATGCAACTGAGGCAGACTGTTGTTTGAAGCCTAGAGCAAAGGCAGTCAAATGTTTCCGTGAAGTCTTTTTCCACTAAACAACCGACGCGACGTATAAGTTTGCTAAGAACAGCCTTGTCATAGACGTATAGATCTAAAGGACGTTTTGTTACAGGATCTTAGCTGCTGTTCTATGTGTATGCATACAACCGGTATCTGTACGATCTTAGACCAAAGAAGTGTACCATCGACTAGACTCTCATACTACAGCAGACCTTAAAGAAAACACATGAATTTTCAACCAGTGCTCATTCCTTTTATAGAAATAAGCTTTGCAGAGCGCTGTTGAGTTTAGGGATTCCTACTTAGCTCCGCTGTACGCTGCTCCGTCAAGATCAGTTCAAATTTGTCAGAAAAGGTCTATGGCAAGGTGACGTACTATCCTGCTCAAATAGTAGACGATCTGATGCTAAAGACTCAGGATTACCTTCCGGAGGTATTATTATGCGAGATAAGCTTTATTGAGGGCATTAACCTCTTCAAGCAGTCAGTAGCTTAAAGATGAAACGGCTACCACTAGGCCTCATGAGATGGCCATCCTTGTTGCGTACGCAGTTATAACTTTCGAGTATTTGCGACTCACCTTAGACGCTAAGCTTACTTTCAAGGAACCCCTTGTGACCAAGATCTTAAGGATCACGAGGATTCCTTGACAGTACCGTAGAATGTTCAATAGGTCCTGGAGTTTAAGCCCTAAGAAGCTTCACTGGATAGACACTCGCATAGTCAGACCTCATCTTGTGTATGGTAAGGTCACATGGTGATCAAGGCTGAAATTCCTTAAAGGCAAGCCGACTGTCGACATGGTAGCTCTTCTGAGCCTTCGTCCTATGCATCTCTCCGTTGAGTACTTGGCCAAGAAAGTAGTATTTCGCATTGGAGCGCTACTTGAGCGGGCGGTAATCTTTAGCGAAGGGCGCAGAAGAAGTGTTCGAGACGGGGCGTTGGATATCACGCGAACGGAACTTATCTTTGAGCGTAGATTCTGATGCTCTTTTCGGAATTCAGAAACGGTAGGTGGGCTGGGTTTGAACGAGCTAGCACTGTCTCCTATAGAGACGGGTCTCTGATTTATGGGCTCTCGGTAGCAGCTATCTATCCGGGGAAGCGAGTGTGAACAAGGCTATTCCACTAGGCACATATGCTACGGTTTTTTCAGGCCGAAGTCTACGCCATCGCAAGCGCAGTTCCCATAGGTCTAAGAAAGAAGATAAGGGGTAGAGCTGTTTATATCTGATCCGATAGCCAGGCCGTGAGTAAGGCCTATTCTGCTTATGAGATTGCTACCAAGATTTTTAAGGAGACAATTGTTGAGCTGAATAGACTCTGGCGCTGTGACTTGGTGTCAGTGGTCTGGGTTCCGAGACATTCCGCGAGACATGGAGCGGTCAATTAGGCCCTTCGTGGACCCTTAGCAATCAATAGGCTACAGCTTGGAGTTCTTTAAGCAAGCAATGGTCGAGCTGCTGCTAAAACAGCATCTCCACTACCGGCGACGTCTTGGTACATGCCGGCAGACGAAGATGTGAATCGAAGCATCCAGGGGGACCAGAGCCAGGTTTCTGCTTTATTTAGCCAAAGTGACTTGAGAACTATAAGAGGGCTCGTCAATGATTTTACTTACGTTAACCATACGGTTTAGGGGTTTGGGCTTTTGTGAGATGTGTCTGGAAGAAGACGAGACCGCTACACATTTCCTCTGCGACTGTCCTGCTTTTATACAAACAGCACTTTATCATGAGCAATTTCATCCTCGAGTTGAGGATCTGGCTACGCTCAACCTTGCTCATCTGTTGGATTTCGCAAAGCACGCTGGCAGGTTTGGAGTGCAGACAATACAAACCACATAAGGAACATTGCTACTGTCTCACACGGGGTGGAAGTATAATCGTTCCTCAAAGACTAGGTGCTGCTGTTCACTGAAGGCCAGCTCCCTACAAATGGAATACAATACAGCCTTGGACAAAACGTCACTGTCGATAGTTTTAGTTTTGAGTTTTTTGGGGAGCTTCTCTACTTTGGAGTCAACATCAACTCCACAAAAGACAAGATTCAACGCAAACTGACCGTTGGAGACTGGTGCCAAAAGGATTTTCGAGCCCTAAGCTCCATTTTCAAGACGACCAAGAGACCGAACCATTGCTTTACAGACAACCAAACAAGGATGCCAGAGCGCTTAGTGCTTCCAATTGTAAACAGTCTCCCCGAGATCGGTGAGGATGGAAGGCTGAGGCTGCCCTGCCTTCATGTACTCCCTCTTCGGGTAAAAATCATAGACATTAGTGACAGCCTACATCATCACTCACACAAATAGCTTTTTACCCTACGAATCCTGCCACCAATGTCCGTCTGTCAAGTAATTTCTTGAAGAGAGTCTCCTTTAATTGTTTCAACATGGAACAATGACTTGATGTATAAAGTTAATTTCCGTTCGAATATCTCCCCCTCAGTAATATCCTTGCAACAGTACAAGGAACATGCAATTCCCCCCACCTACACAGCTTGAATTACGTTATTGTCTCTACAGTGCATGAAGGACAAAGGAAATGATAAACAGAAGAAGATAAAGAAGAAACTATTAAATTCCGTTTGACGTTCTCGAATACACCCTTCAGATGTAAACGATGAGTATTGTGGTCCTTTTTAACGGTAGGTAGTCGCTAAGTGTTATTGCAGTGGACAATGCAAACAGATACCGCAATGATTAGTTGTTATCTGCTATTGCGTGGGGAGGAGGGTCCTGCGGCGAGGTTGTTGACTCGTTTGCTTATGAAATGTGATACAAACACTGTTGCCAGCGGAAGGGTGGACGAGAAATTGATGGATCTGGGGATTTCGTGATGAAATCTATCCGAGAATGTAGCAGCACAGGGATTTGATGCATTGTCATTAGCCTGCACTTTGAAGTAATGGGATCCTCCGCCCAACCAGCATTTATTATGGGGGAGGGGGATGCTTTCAGTGTTAGCCTTGTTATATGGGAATGTGAGGAGGATGCCATTTCAATTAGAAGGGATTTTGAGGGCCATTAATCAATTGGGACGAGTCCTACCCGTCGGTAGCGTTTGTTTGGGTGCTCCTAGAATTCGAACGCGATCCCAAGAAAAGCAAGTAAAAAAGGCATTGGCAACCTAAGTCCTACTTTAAATTAACACCATCGCCTTACCCTCAGCCACAATACGTAGACGATTCAGGACCAAATGAATTCGGAGATACGTCCCGATAGACAACCCCGTAACCCCCCGTTCCTTGGGCTAACAAAAAGTAAGCAAAGCTACAGTTGGAGTCGATTTCAAAGACGCACATACACCAATGCCGGCTGCCCTTTGAATCCTAGTCAGACGGGAGAGGTAATACCTTTTCTCTGGTCCCATCCACAAAGCCGATGCATTTAAGTGGGAGTATATGGAGTGGCTGCAACGATTGTAGGTCTTCTTCTGATAGTTCATGGGCATCCAGGAGTTTTCTTCTCTCTTCTAAAACTGTCCTGGGATTTTCTCACCATCACCGCAGAATCTGCAGTCTCCGCATTGCCTCAAACCCAGTTTCCTGAGATGTTTTTAAGTCTACACTGATCCTTCAGGAACCTTCTAAGAATGCGTCGGATTATTTTGATGTTTATACTGACCCGAGAAGCCCCTTGTCCCGTCCTTAGGTAGTTCATCTTTTATCTTTCTCCTTTCTTAGAACTTCCCATATCGTAAGGTGTCCAAGCCTGCAGAATGGTTTCGGACCGGTAAAAGCGGTCTCTAAGCCTTTTCTTGCTAGTTCGTCAGCTCTTTCATTTTGCTCTACTCCCAGGTGGCCTGGTATCCAGTGGAGTGACTATGTCTTCCCCACTCAATTGGTTTTTCTGGGCAAAACACTACCATACCAGCCCTGGTTCCATGGGAGCTTGGCGCCTTGATGGCGGCCTGGCTATCAGCTGTACCTCTTATCGACGTTAAATTCAGCGCATCTTTTGGACGCTTGGACCTCTGCTTGGAAAGTTCTATGGTTTGTAGCCATGGCATCCGAGTAAAACCCCGACTGTAACTACTCATTCTATCGGTCCTTCAGCTATCGGTTTCGGAAAGGGTGCTACCCATTTCAGTAGAACTGTAACTGAACTCCTCGATTCGTACAGATTCAAGAAGGAATAAAGAAAGATTTTTGCATGAAAATGCTATGTCCTTAAGTGGATTGTATTGTACTGTTCTCGCCTTTCCTAAAAGATTAATCACAAAACCCATGTCCTTCGTCTAACAAACCAGTGCACAATACCGCTCCGGATACCAGACTTTCAATCAAAATGCCACCACAACTCATCCTGCAATTCAAAACCACTTCCACACTTACATCATACAAAGATGACAAAAAAAAAAAAAGGATTCTCCCTTGAGTGCAATTACAAAAGGATTAACGACACACCACAGCATTATTGGTTTTCTGATTTATATTCCCCCCTTCCCGGTTGTATATAAAAAGTGCCGCACCTGTTAAAAGTAACAACACAACTCACGTGCGTTTGCCTCTACTGCGCAGGACATTCAATTTTACCTCTCAACTTTACCCCAGTAAATAAAACCAAGTGCATTGCCCTCAACTATATAGAATGCTTCTACTTCTGCTTCCGTGATGATATAACAGAGAGGGGAAACAAAAACAAAAAATTGCACTCCAAGGAGAAAACTCGAAGAGAAAAAAAAGCTTTCAAGGATATTTCTCAAAGTTCTACGCTTCTGGCGCTGGGTAATTCTAAAAGTTTCTGCAACTTTACCGACCCGTGTACCTGTGTTGGGATATTTTTCAAAAAACCAATCAAGAAGAAGAAAAGTGATTTTTTTTGAATTTTCTTTTCTGAATTTTATTTTTTTCTTAAACATAATTTTTTTTGTTTTTTTGATTTAAAACTAATTTTAGGTACAAAAATCCTTAGAAACTACAGAATTTATCGAATTTTTCAAGACGTTTTCTTTTTGAATTTTTTTTTGAATTTTTTGTGAATTTTTTTTAAGGAAAAATCAAAGTGAAATTAAAAAAAGTTTTTCATTGTTTAACTCAAGTCCTTTCAGTTCACTGAATAACACAGTCTCAGGCACTAAATCACTCTTTTTCAGCAACAAAATCCAGTTCTTCGTTAAATTTTGTGTGAGTCGTCCTTTATTGGCTTATCTGTAGGCATATGTGCAGCAGAGTGATGAACGAGGCACACGTCTTGTGGGTAGGCCGGACATGCCTTTTAGGTAGACATAGTTGACGGGCTGGCGGAGTATCCTTTGCTGTTGTGGCTGCGGTTGCTGGGTCTTGCTGGTAGGCTTGGTGACAGGTTTTTTATTTTGTGACTTCAGCGGTGTGCTGTTGCAGGATAGGGAGCGCGAAGAAGGCGATAAACTCTGGAGGACTTTTCCAACGGATGATATTGATATGCGGTTAAGGTGGATACGTTTAAGTGGTGTCCTTGCGACAGCCTGACTACTGCAGTCTTCCTCTTCCAATTCGAATTTATCCAAATGGCAATTGGAACTGGCCGATGAAACGCTGGAGAAGTCAATGCTTGAGCTGCGTAGACTCTTTTCGGTCTGGTCGAGGCTTAGCGAGAAGGAGTCTGTCGATGAACTGCGAAGGTCCTCCTGACTGTTGTAAATCAAATCGTTTTGGACACGACGTCCTAGGCGCTTGCTAAGGCTTTGCAAGAACTGCATAGCTCGCTGACGACGCGGAGATATCGCCTTGGGCTTTTGTAAATCACCAAAATCAAAAGTATTTTCACTGCGGTTATCCATAGTACGGCTTGGAATTGTTGTAGTAATCCTTTGGGGAATGCTCTTGGGCTAAGTAATCCTTATTTAGAGAGTTCTAAACGGTTGAAGGTATAGGAAACTTCTGAAATTCTCGTCAACTGGCATCGGCTTTTATAGGAAATTTCTGCCACTCTGCTGGTTTAACCTTCTGCTGTGGATGAAAGCTTTCGGTGGTGGAAACTTGCATTTGCGTAGATGGGTTGTTGTGTCCTCGAATGGAACACACATACCCAGGTAGGGTATAGAAGAAAACGTGAGTGAGAGCATCATAGCCAAGAGAAACGACAACCGTTCAGTGAAACCACAGAAGAGTTGAAATAAACTTTCTTAGAATGTTAGCAGCACCAACCCTCCCCATTTGCAACCGTCTCCGTAGGATATCCTTGTAAGATTCGAGATTTTGTTACGCGCATTGAGATCTGATTTTCTTCGCACCTGTTGCCAAAGGAATTAAAATAGCACGTTCTTGGCAGTAGGACAGGAATAGTGTTGGAAATGGCAAAAGGACTATACAATTCCGCCCGTTGTGGGCCGTGATCTCGAGTCCTTTAAACGTGAGAACGTGGTTTCGCCTGTAGGAAGTGACTTTCTTTTTAAAACGTGTTAACATACTTGTACGTTACAGTTCCTTCGAAATGACAGTAAATCATGCGAAAGGATGCGTGCCTTGAGGTGGCATTTCAATGTCATACGGACTTGACACATCCGATGCAGGATAATTTGCAGTGTTTCACTTGGGTGACGGGCCACTAGGTCGTGTGTTGCGTGGGAATAATTGCACTTCAGTGGAGCTAATAGAAATCGTGTGTGAACGCGTGTTCCTGCAACGGACTAAACGCGTGCGCTTGTATATGTGTAGGTAGTTTCCAGTGATAAGCACGTTTAGATGCCGAGTACTGAAAGGGTGCAAAGTGTAAAGGCGAGCCTGAGATCTCGAGATGGTGTTTGAGAGATGTTTGGTTGAAGTAGGTTGACACTATCAGACGCGTATATAACCCTGGAAACTATGCATGGCATGCACACATATACTTGAGAGGATTTTCATGCCACTCTCTGGCTAGTGGACGACATTTGGTAGCGTTTCCCTTCTGGTCTAAGGACATCGTGTTGCATTTGGTTTGTACAATAGGCTTCCTTGAAATTGACCACATAATTTGCGGATGTTTTTGTTAAATCCTTGCAAGGTATCTCGTAGGAGTTTAGTTGTTCAATTTGAGTGGATACACTTTTGCTTGCATCATACCTTTAACTGGCTTCCAGTAGGCATACAAAAAGTTGTGTTGGTGTTAAGCTGATAATGTTTTCCTGAAAACGGTGCTATCGGCTCCATGTAGGTGGTTTCTAAATAATTGTTTTGCAATTTCGATGACCTATATTTCACTAACATAGACATGTATACACGTGTGTTCGATAGTAAACGTAGGCTTAATCCTGTTGTTCATTTCCCTGTGTGTGTATACAAGTAGTTTGGATAATTAGGATGTTATGCAACCATTTCATGAGTAAATATTTTGAAGACATTCCTGAGTTCATCTGCATGGCTGCATTCATTGAGTTTGGTCTACGGGAAATGAGGTTGACAGTGAACTTTGCGTTTGGTGTTTCTACATCCTTGGTCGAGGCTTAGACTGAAGGTTAGATTTGCTCTTGAGGAATAAAGACCCCAGATCTTGATGGTAGGTCCCGAATCTTTGGTAGGTATTTATGCGTCCTCACTCTGAGCTTCTTATGAACACGACCGTAAGTGAAATGACACATCAGGATGTATAGGGACACTCCCAGACTTGTGGAAAATTCTCCAAATTTTTACTGTTCACCAGCATAAAGGGTAACGAACAACTTGCTGGCAGCCTTGCATACTCGTGTCAAGTGGTAGACTTTTTGGAAGCGAGCTTTGCTTTTCTAAGAAAAACTTACAGCAAAGGTCAGTAGTCCCTCTGATAAAAAAAAAGGAGCCGGCAACGCTCCCTGGATCGAGAGTTTGAACGAATGAAAACGATTTTGGCCATCGAAATCGGTCTTGGAATGGGAATCATCAGCCTATTTCTGAGAATTCGGAGTTAGAATAATCTCCGAGAGTAACTATAGGAGAGGGTAGTTCTTATGAAGTCCTTGCCCCGGGTTTCTCTTATAATACTTGCATACTACCCCTCGACGAAGTCTACAGTAGTTTGTGAACTTCAGTGCTTGTCAGAAGGACCATTTCCTGGAGCGTCTAAAGAGTACGATTAGTGTCCTACGAGAACGAATATATTCGTAAGGGATCTGCTTTTAAGGACAACATAACATCACAAGCAAGGCATGCACTGAAATGAAGTGGAAGGAAAAACTCATCGTCACTTTTGAAAAGCTAGGATGCCATTGAAGCCTAACGTAATCTTTAACTTACCCGGTATAGATTGCAGTAACGTTGTGAGATTGCTTTGCAGAAGTGTAAAGACTGATTCTCAGGCCAAAGCAACGTAGACCCTTAGTCAACAAACGTCTCCAGCCACCTTGATCCTTAGCCAGCTGCTTCCAGTTTCATTCTTGCAAACTCCTTCAGACAGGTATTCCTTTAACCCGTTTTTCCTTCGGTGTGGAATGGAGTGGATACGCTTCACTTTTCTCAGTCATCTTAGACATACTTGGACATGCATACGAATCCTTCTGACGCTGTGTAGCCCACTTAGTTCCACATGAGATTGACTCGTTTGAATACGTTTTAGCTTGGTCAAAAAGCTGGGCATCAGCTGCCTAAGATAGCTACGACATGTAGAGCGAATTGACATCAATGCTCTGGCCCGCAGAGCCTTCGAATTTGGTCTAGAAGGACAACACACTAGAGGACGCCTATGGTGGCGCGCACAAGTAGAAGGGGACCTCACCCAGCTTGAAGTGCTGAACTGGAAGCAGTTAGCAAAGGACCGGGCTAACTGGAGAGGCTTGTTTATTGAGGCCCTACCCCGAACTGTAGCGTCACCTATGTGTATAAGTAAGTAAGTAAGCCGCTTGCTTCAACCACCATGTCCATTGATCTTACTTGATTTCCCCCGATAATGTTGCTCGTATAACCTCACTAATGAGCAACATAAATATCCACGGCTATAAAATGCTGCCCTGTGGTACTCCACTTCGGATCCTAAAAGTGTCAAGTAGCTTACCGTTGTGAAGGACGAGATATTTTGAGTTGAATTCGATTTGGGTCGCAAAGTCGTCTTTTCTAACGGAGTTCGGCGTCTATATCAGGATTTTGGTTCCGAAAATCGATAAGTGTTCGTAGAGGAGCCAGTACATCTTCAGAGAAATGATGTTTCGTTTGGTTTGGGAGTGGTAGCATGATAGGTTCCTACTTCTTGCTACATATGTAGACATGGTAACTAAATTCTTGTGACCACAGTTGGGTGATGTGGAGTTGGACGTGCCATACCGGACGTCAAACAATAAATGCTTTCCGCACTGAATGCATTTATCAGACGTTTTGGAGACGTGCCTTGGCTACAGCATCGCTAGGGTTTGACCCCGTTGGACTCCTTTTTACGGGGAATTAATAGGGATAGTTGTTGCTTTATCGATTTACAAATGAAATGCAACCTAAGCCTAGAAGATTTGTTGTGGACGGCATATTTTTGCTTTCCCATGCTAGTACTGGTTGAAAACCTTTCACTAGGCGATACGTCAAAAAAATTTTCGACAAGCCGACACGTTGTAAGGACGTCTCTTATCCTACTTGAAAGTATTCGACGAAACCTACATAAAACACAATCTGTCGCCGTTGGTCAGTACAGAAACAGGAGCTACTGAGATGGGCCTAGTCATCGACGAATCGGCCTAACCGTCACAGTGGACAGTTATTGCTTCGAGGTAGGAATAGACTTTGTCTACCTTGTCTGCACTTTTATATCTGGCAACAACATCAGCGAAGAAATCAAACGAAGAATGGCTCTTTCCATCCCGAAGAGTCCCAAACAATGAAAGAGGGACTCGTATAGTAGCTTAATCATCGCAGTTCTACCTCATGATGCTGGAGCATGGATACATCCGGAGGCGGATAAGGATATCCTTGGTGACTTCGAACGAAAATTTTTTTGCAAGATATTCGGTTCCATTTGCTTTGAAGGGCTTTGGGAAGATTTGAGAAGATTCAACGAGTTGTGCAGCAATACCGCTCTGAAGGGTTGCGCTTATGGAAACTGAATGTGTTTTGGTGCTACCGGCGTTTATAGTGTGTGCAGGTGAGGATCCGGATGTCTAGTGATTGATTCGTAGTAACAATGTACAATTCTAAAGGCATTCATCTAAATAGGGTCTTTTTTTTTTTTTTTTGGAAAAACCCTTACCCATGTGGCAGAAACTGCGACCTAAAAGATCTCTTGTATCCTAAGGGTATGGTTAGTCTAAGCGACGTACTACCTCCCTAATGAAGGACAGTATGTCCTTAGTAGCAGAGTTTTTCATTTCCGCTGGCGTACATATTTCTTTATAGAAAATACGTCTCCTTAACCAATGGAATGCTGGGTAATTGCAAAGAATGTGTTCGGATGATTCGTCCTCTTCCGAGCAGAACCTGCATTCCGTGTCTGAGCTCTCATTAAGTTTGTTAAGGTGGTATCTCAAGCCACAGTGGCCCGTGAGAAAGCCCACTAGCTTCCTGATACTTCCCTTATTAAGGCTAAGTATATCCTTATAGGAGTAAGACTTGATTAGTATTTTCGATTGTCTCAACCGTGGGACATTTTCCCAGTGGTCGAGGCGAAGTTCATGTTTCCAGCTACTAATCAGCGCTGTGGCGAAAGACCAGTTGAAGCTACAGTAAGGTTCAGGTCCTATGAACGCAGATTCTGAGCCAGCCCTAGCAAGTTCATATGCTTACTCGTTGCCTGCAATCCCTTGGTGCCCGGGGACTCATCCAAGTTTAACCTTGTTTAGTCTCGCCAGGGATTCCTGTACATCGTAGCAGCATTTAACTGATATCGAGTCCACTAAATTGGCCGACAACGCTTTGAGTGCTGCCTGACTATCTGGAAAAATATATATTCTCGCGCCCTTAATACCCTTACTAAGGTTTAACCTAGCGCAGATTTCAATGGCATGGAGTTCAGCCTGAAATACCGTGCGACACATTCCCAAAGGTATCGAGACCAGACCTCTAGGGTCTAATGCCGGAACACCATTAGAGCAATTTGCACGGTCTAATATTTCTGCCTCAAACAACCTATGGTCTACAATTCAGCAGGAGAAGCAATACCAGCTCTCAAACCTCACCAAAATCTAGAGGGCAGCGTGTATCGGAGTCATGGGATCAATGAGAACAACACCGACAGCGGCAATGGAAACCATGCTTAGTTTCATTCCGCTTGATCTATACTGTAGCAGTCTGGCTGCCAAAACCGCGGTAAGAATAAAAGAACGTCGACTATGGTCATCGAGCCTCTACGGTCATGCAGCCATTTTGTCTCGATGGGAGACTACCAACAGATCGACGGAAACTGATCACATGAACGCGATATTAGCTTTTGAAAGGAGATTCGCTACAAGAATTCCTGACAGAGTGTACTGGAAGAACCGTAGGAGCATGAAAAAGGAGCTGGCATTCTATACCGATGGTTCTAAGATGGACATTGGCACGGGAGCCAGAGTTTATTGTAAAGCCCTAGGAATAAACCACTCCTTTAGAATTCACGACGACTGCAGCGTCTTTCAGGCCGAAGTCACAGCCATCATACAGGCTGCTGAAATTATTCGCGAGTGCAATATCGTTGGCAAGACGATCACTGTCTATATAGACAGCCATGCAGCCGTTAAGGCAATGGACTCCGCGGTAATCAGGTCGAGGCTTGTGAGAATCTGCAAGTCACTCCTAAACGAGATATCCAGAGCCAATGCGGTGACCCTCTGCTGGGTACCAGGGCACATGAATGTCAAGGGAAATAAAAAGGCTGATGAGCTTGCTAGGAAAGGATCGGCGCTGCACTTATCGCGGGCCCTCCTTTTGTAGTAACCCCAATCAGTTCCTTACGGCAAAAGATAGAAGATGAAGCCATCGGTCGAGCAAACATACATTGGGTTCATCTGGAAGCATGCGCAACGGCCAGGGCGCTATGGCCGGCCTTCGGCAAGGAGAGATCAACCTTTCTGGTAAAACTTAGTCGTTATAACGCACGGGTTGTTTCTGGCATAATTACTGGACACTGTGCTATCGGCGTTCATGCAGAACGACTCGGTGTACCACATAAGGACTTTTGCAGAAGTTGCAGGGACGAAGAAGAAATTGAATCTGCTCGTCATCTGCTGTGTGATTGTCCTGCCCTATCCGTCATAAGAATGAGGACTCTCGAAAGTTACTTCTTTTCTGAACTGGAGGACAATGGACCGACCTGGTCTAAGCGAGCAGTGACTCTATGTCACAAGGCACCCCCATCTACCTACCTACCTACCTATAATTCAGCAGGAAAACATCTCCGCAAGTGACAAAAATGTCCACCAGGAAACAGTGCTTTAAGAACTCTTCAATTTAGATTCTTATTTGCCTTGTATTTCATACAGGACAACGAAAAATTCAGATTTTGACGCTAATACAACTGAAGCGTGATTTATATGAATTTTCTCAGCGACACGGCAGTGTATGAATGTGTGGTAATTTATTTGTACGTGACTTTTTATAGCGCGTCTGAATTAAAACAAGGACATAATCCTTTTGGCGAATTAGCTAATAAGCTTTCCCCTATAGCAGTCCATATCCGAATCGTGCCAATTTATAGATGAATAAATTGCTTCATATGGAGGAATTGCGTTGTTGAACGTTCCAGAAAAATACACATTTAACAACGTGCATATTTTGTGGAACATTTTATAGCTACATACATATGTATATGTATCCAAATCAGTCGACTTTGAAAATTTAGCCAGGTAATGAACCATTTGTAAGGTCGTACTGTTCTGTGTGCGGAATCTTATTTCTTGCTCAGTCATGTACTGGGGCGTTATGCCTTAAAACAGTGAGAACTGAGTCAAGGCGTCTTCTTCTTCCTTTTGTGCGGCGAGATTGTGATCAGGATTATAGGGATCATAACCCTCCCACTTTACTGCATCCCTACTGGTCCGCCTGAGGGGCTCACCGATTCGACCTCAGAAAGTATCTGCAAGCCTCCCGGCTGCTGCTGTCTTTGCATTTGTGTTAATCAGTAGTTTTTAGGCCTGTCTCTCTTCCGCGCTTGTGTAGGAACGTTGATTGACATTGCCTTTTAGACAGGCTTCGTAGGATCCCTCCTTTGAACATGGCAATACCAACTAGTGCTCCTATTTTTTCGAGATGGGTTCTTTGACTTGCAGGCTTCATCGGATCTTCGTAGTCGAGACGTATTTAGCCTTTAGTTCGATATCTCATCCAGAAACTTTTGCAGAACAACAGGATTTTTGACTCTGTAAGCCCTTTCGTTACAACAAATCAGCTGAAGATTGGAGAGCTGAAGATTCCCCATTTTAATATTGCAAAGGCAACATGGCGGTCCTTGGAGCATCTTACCGTCACCAAATTGTTTGTCTGACATCCAAATTTATAGGCCAACATAGACCCTGAAAGCTTTACCTTATTGTAGCTAAGGCTAGAGTAGGGATATCCATCGTACAACACCGAAGCATTACTGGACGTTGAGCCGAATAGCGGAAGGGACGAAAGGATCACTAACTTCTCCGAAAAAAAAAGAACATGAGAAGCGCGTGATCTAGACTCTAGAGCATATGACGGTGTTACTCCAGGAATAAGGTTTGGACGTTATACCAACAGCTAAAGAGGACGTGACGCGGTCGGACCAAAAACCTGTAGAGGCAAAGAAGGAAACCTTGTAGTAAAGTCACAGTTAGTGTTCAGAATAATTTCTGCAGATCCTTGAACGGCGGTGAAGCTCAACATTCCGCTGTGAGGTGATGTTCAAAATTTCCGTCCACCTGAGCAAATTGAAGTGAGGATGGCAATACCCAAATTTAAGGCCAACAAGGCCCTTAGGCCTGACGGCTTTCATGCTGAGCTATTCAAGAGAATACACCAGCTCATCTCAAAATTCTGGTCAGATGAGTGCAGGCTTGATGAATGGAATCTCAGCATCGTTTGTTCGATTAACAAGGAAGAAACTCCGTCATCTGTGCCAATTACTTCCCATCATAGCGTCCAAGTTCTCAGTCATCTTGTGCAAAAGCTCGAAACCCTTTAGCTCAGGCCCTACCAGTGTGATATTATACTTCACCAGATCCTGTAGAAAACCTAAGACATCCACATCGATACTCACCACCTCTCCACCAATTTTTGGGCCGCCTGTGACAGCATTTATAGAGACGGTCAAGCCATGTCTCCATAGAAAGCCGTGTCTAGTTTTCACATGTAAGCCAAAATCGTCCGTGTAAGCAGGAGGACTAGGGAGAATGATCGCTGCACCACCGAGTATTTAGGCATCAAAAAATGTTTTAGATAAAGTGACGCGCTATTATGCGGCTTCCTTGGCACTAAACTTGAACGGGTTTTACGGAGCTTAGAAGCCAACCTCAAAGGCACAATCTTTCCAAAGTCTCTGCAATTACTCGTGTACATCGACGATGTTGACGCTGTTAATTGACAGATTGGGACAGCTTATTGGGACAGAATTGACCAAAATAAGTTTAGCAGTGGAAGAGAGCAAACTAAGTGAATCTTGTGCACGAGAAGGGACGCCCAACATCGGGTAAAAAGATGAGCAGGCATGACTCTGAGGTAGTAGCGACTTCGTCTCCTTCGCTTCCTTCGGCAATTCTGACAACAATGTCTCTCGTAGAGTTACTTATGTCAATCGCTGTTTCTTTTGTGTAGTCGGAGCCTCTCCCGAGCAAATGAGCCTCTATATGGGGCTTCGTCATTTCAGGCCTACTTGACGTTGCAAAAACACGAATTTTATCGAAGGCGGGTGAGGATTTCCTCGTCGTTTCGGACCAAAAATCCTTCGTCAGATGTTTGACATATTTAATTGAGATAATTGGTCCCATTTGCGTTGACAGCCTTTGGAGGAGAAGATTCACCGACGAGTTATACGAGCGGTAAGTGGCATCGACCTAGTCAAAAATTGGACGTTGAAGATGGCTACGATACGTAGAGCAAATGAACATCAGAGCTCCAGTTCGCGGCGTCTTTGACTCTAACCTGGAGAGACAGTGCAGTAGAGGAAGGCTTCGCCATATATGGCATGCACAGGTAGAAAGGGATCTCAACCAACTTGGAGTGTGCAACTTGGGGTAGTAAGCTAAAGATCGGGCTAAATGGAGAGGCTTGTTGGTTTAGGCCCAGGTTCCTGCCGAACTGTAGCCCCACCTAAGTAAAGTAAGCAAGTAGTCGGTATTTGTGCGCTGAACTACTGAGCGGAAGGTTTGGAGTTTGAATCCTAGAAAACACCAACAAGTTTTACTACGGTCTTACTTCACGCGAATATCTGGGTCTTATCCTGGATAGAAAGCTAAGCTGGAAACCTAACATACAAGACAGAGTCAAAAAGGCTACAGTGGGTCTACAAATGGGGCCTACAACCTCGAATAAATCACTGGCTCTACACCTCGATCATTAGACCGATACTCACATACGGGGGAATAGTCTGGTGGACAGCCTTAGACAAAGCTATAAATCACGATTATCTAAACAAGGTCCAACGTACAGCTTGTCTGTGCATAAGCACGTACAACTCCCTCTGCGGCAGTGGACATTCTGTTCCATCTGATACCCCTCGATATATTAAGTAAGCAAATGGCAGCGATTGCAGCCGTTCGCTTTGAAGCTACCCAACAGTGGTCAAGAAAAGAATTCGGCCACGCCTCTATTTTGAATAAATTCAAAATCTCTCCCGAAAACACGGACTACGAGAAGAACTTCCTTGTCACCATCCCTTCAAGATCACTCTGGGAGAACGATGCATCTTTAGAAGATGATGCAATTCACTTCTACACAGACGGGTCAAAAACCAAAGACGGAGTCGGTGCAGGTGTTTTCTCTGATAAGCTCTCTTTCCGTCTTCCAAATCATTGTATCGTGTTCCAGGCGGAAATAATGGAGATCAAAGAAGCCCTAGCTTGGCTTAAGAAAAACGTGATATCTGTAGAAATATCCGCATCTTTTCAGACAGCCAGGCAGCAATCAAATCCCTGGAATCGACCTCTAAAAATTCCTTAGAAGCTCTAGACTGCCGTTCGTCTCTCGTGGAGATGGCTGAGCAGTTCAATATCCTCCTGTGTTGGGTGCCGGGGCATAGAGACATTCCAGGGACTTGCAAGGCCAATGAACTTGCCAAAATAGGAACAACTATACCCATCTTGCCGGACAATGGCACCTTAGGTATTCCAGTTGCTACTCGCAAGCTTAAACTTAAGCTGGATGCTGTCGAGAGTACAAATCTTAGGCGGACAAGTGGATCAACATGTCTAGCGACAAAACAGATTTGGCCAAATCTGGAACTAAAACGCTCTAAAAATTTGATTGCATATCGGCATCACAATAGGTGTCATCACTGGACACTGTCTAATAGGCAAGCACGCCACAGGGCTGGGCCTCTTCGCAAACGATTTCTGTAGAAGCTGCATGGATGAAGAAGAGGAGGAAACTATTCCTCACCTTCTTTGTTTCTGCCCAGCTCTCTCCCGTAGAAGGAAACTCCACTTAGGAGCTCCCTATTATAACGATATGGGCGACCTGATTCATATTGACATTAAGAGCCTCTTACGCTTCATAAGAAGCTCTAATTGGTTTTGAAACTTTCTCCCATGATCCACGTGGTATCACAACGGACCTATCATTGGTCTAAGTGTGCTGGCGACTCCTAGCTGGCAGCCACTTCAACCTAACCTAACCTTGCTTTGTGAAAGCAGCCCGTGTAGTTCCACCCTCTAGATCTCCTACCCCCATTTGGCTTTGACTAGTTGGGTGCAACTCACGCTTATCAATAAGGATACTCACCCTCGCTGTTACCCATCTAATAATCACATGCTGCTGACATGCCAAACAAACATTTCGTTCATCAGCTTACCCGCCCAAAAGAAATCCCATTTCAACTGTCCAGCAGCTAATTAATGAGCAAAACTATCCACACAGCCAGTTAAGGACACGTTTAATGCACTGCGTTCCATTACGTGAAACGGCGAACTCACATTAGTCATATAACTTCAACACATGCTACGACACCCTAACAACCTAACATCCACACTAAACACAAACGTGACTACAGACACAACATCGCATAATCCCCATCATTATAAACATTTCGTGACAATTTTACCGCTATTTATAGACTATCGGGCGCTTCCTAGTGTCACAAAGTCCTTTCCACTACAAACAGAAACTAAATATAACGTTGTCGGTCTAATTTTAGAATCGAACAATAAAGTTATCGTTCTGAAGAAGTGATAAGCAAATCCTTTCACAATATACTACACAGGTTGCGTAAAGGATTGTTCTACATACCCTCCCTCTGTATACAAAGGATATTATATTCGTAAACGTCAGGATGGTTTCCCTTCCCTTCCGACGATTTAGATTTTTTTTAAATCTATTCAAAACCAGAGTGGAGAGTTGGAATGTCGCCCCTTCTCCCTTGGAAGACGACCATGAATAAGCCAATAACCCACTTAAGGATGAAATTCTTCTGATTATGCTCCTTCTTTACGAAGCAGGATAAACAACATCTCAACATAAGCATGCTGTTCTGTGAAAATGTCCTTCGAACGGAGCAAGACAACACAAAAATGTCTAAACACATTCTTGGAAATCTCCACAACCATTCGTTGATTGTCATCATTTTGTCCTGGATTATGCCTCTCATCCTGAAACAGCAAAAAGGACAAAAAACAAGACATTATTACCATTAAGCAATTTTCTTCGAAATCATTTTATTAAGCCGCAATTGTCACAACACTGTTTCAAATTATTGGTCGTCCTTGAAAGGAGGGGGGCTGGCCTTAGAAGGGAATTGGGACTGATCTATACCCGCCGATGTAATTGTAAGGATATGGCGCGGCATAGATGTGAGATCCGTAGTACTGTGGTGATGCATATTCTGGTAGAATTGAACCGGCACTGTAAGTGATCACCGGGCTGATTGGGAGTACGGGACTAGCGACGGCAAAAGCCAAAAAGAGGGCAAAAATCAACTGAAAACAAAGTGTGAATGGATTATCCTTGAAGGTCAGCATCACAAGGGTATACTTACAAATTTAAGCATTTTTTTGTGTTGTTATTGTTGCGAATAATAAAATCTCGGTACGTCTTGGAGAAGCACAAACAACAGATTGACATAGGACTGGAGTGAGTGGGTACCCTTTTATAGGCCAGCTGCACAATGGATTCGGTGACGACGGTGTTGCCGAAGGGCTTCGGTTGGCCATCTACCTCTTCGCAGCACAAGGTGAGTGCTGTACAAAGAACCAGTTCCTTGGCCTATGCCCTTGGAATTTTAAAATTCTTTGCGTTGTTTTGCTCCTAAGGTAATGGCCGGTGCGGTAAGGTTCATGTGCATGGTTGGAGGCATGTGACCATTGCGTGGAAAGAAACAGGATTCATGCGAAGAAGAGATGGTGGCGAGTGCAATTGCATAAATAATTGTTGGATCGGTGGAATTTTCTGCAATTCGAAGAACTTAGATAGACGAGGAGCAGGGAGGTAGGGAAGGATATGTGATTAGGAACATGGTTGAGGCCAATGCCATTACATTCAATGGATTCGTGTGTGTTGCAAGCTGATTTCTTGGTGCGATTAATCTATTTTTGTTCTTTTTAGGTCGACGAAAAGAGGCTGTTTGGTGGTGTTTAGCGTTGTGTTAAATATTTTTTAAATTTTAAAATAAATTGCGGACCTCGTCCCAGGTGAGTTTTTGAAAAAGATTTCGGGCAAGTGGCCACCGCGGCTCTTGACGTGCATTCTGTGTGTCCAATTTGGGTCACTTTTTCAAGCAATGGTGGTCATATGTCAGGAATAACACGGACAATGTTGGCTTCGAAGGTGTCAATCGTTGTCACGTAGCCCTACGTAGAATTAATAGAGAGGCGTCAAAGCGCAAATTTTAAAGGGCAAGTGACAGGTTTATTGTTCATCGCCAAATTGGGACTCCAGTAAGCCAATAAAGATGGTAAGACAGTCTTCTTCCAGGAGATACATAGGTGAAAGGGAGCTGAAATGGTAGACCGGTGGAAAATTATTTTTACGAGAGAAGTCGATGGGCTGAGCACAGGTTTCGCACTCAAGAGCTGGCACTGAATTTGCCTAGTTAAGCCTGACAGTTATCTGAAGGTGTTATATGCTCGTTAATATGAATAATTAGAACGAACCTCGTATATATCTTCAGGTTGTAAGCCTGCTCTCTTAGGCATTTCTATGAAGAGATACAATTTCTCTCCCATCCTTGAATGATGTCAGTCATACATGGGTTTTCTTAGAGTTCTCCACTGACCTGGATTCCTTGGTAAACGTTAGCTCGAGGGAGAACTAGTACCACATCACGGTGCCAGACAATCTCCTATCTAGCCCCGGATGTAAGCTTAATATGTCACCAGTCATCTCCTCATCCTCTGAACAAAACTTGTATTTAAATCGTCTTCCTAAGATTTCAATTGGCTTTGGATACTATTTTTAGCTGCTATGTCCTATAGATATCGCAACAATCCAGTTGAGCATCTCTGGCAGAGCTTAGTCGTAATTCTAGGTCACCTACACTTCGTTACACTTGACTAAAATTTTTAGTTCGTGGATTACAAGTCACTAAACCATTAAAATAACCTCCTTCAGTACGAGTTATATGCCATTAAAGCGGCAATCAGACTAGTGGAACAGAAAAAGGAGATTCGGACGACTTTTTTAATGGTAGACACGATATAAAAGCCGACTGAAACTGTGGAACAAACGATCAAATGAAGGAGATAGAAAGGAAACCGGCATCTAGGACATATTTCATATCCGGCAGCATCCCAAAAAGTTTTGATTTTGGCCACATTTTCTTGAAGGAAATGTAAGCCAGCCATTGACGTTTTAAGTTCGACTTCCCAAACATAGCAGGGCACTGCCCTTCAAAACGAGGACGGAACAGAAGTGTGCACGAATCGATCACACATCGAGGGAGAATCAGGGGCGCAGCTCTACTGCTGAAGGCTACATCTTAACCACGCAGTCCATCTGGAACAGTTCGTGACTGCCCTTAAGCCGGGCTTAAAGGTGCGGAGCTACTAATCAGCACCGGAACCCAAGGCAACACCATAACCTTATGGCACTGGCCAACCCAATCACCAACTTGAAATTGGTGAAAGAATGCAAAGGAAAACCTATATTCTTGGCAACCTCCTCCCAGTTGAATCTGCTTTGGGTACCTAATCACTGCAATATACCAGGCAACTGGTAGCTGTGGATGAATTGGTGAGAAATGGGGGCGCCCCTGCTCCCGTCAGGCTCAATCTGGACAGAAGACAATTAAGACGACATATGTTCGGTCTGTACACGAATACATCAACCTGGACAAAAACGTCTCAGACCTGGACTTGTGACATCTAGCACTTGCCCGAGATGCGAAGAGGAGGAAGAAAGCCTCGAGCACTTCCTCTGCTAATGTCCTGTAACAGGGGCGCTAAGTTGCAAACACCTGGGAAGGCGCATTCTGCTGAATAACATATTTTGGCCTGATTTATGCAAAAGGAGGACAGTCCCACAGAATGTGTGTGGCGGTCTTGTCATCTTCAAAGACTATGATGGGCCCTGTAATAGTTCTCAAGCCACTTTGGGGAAATTAAGCAGAAACCTGGCTCTGCACTTACTGGGGGCATCGATCTATTAATGGCTGAGGACCCGTGTTTATTGATCGAAATCATTGACCCCTCCCAGCCATGAGCAACTGCTCTTTGTACACGGAAAGGTTAGGGACCCTAGACCAGCTTCACCAAGTTATGCCACCAGAGCCGGTTCAGCCAAACAATTGCCTCCTTCACAATTTTTGTGGCAATTACGTAAGCAGAACAAGCCTTAATCGCGGCCTGGCTGTTGGAGCAGATATAAATTGCTTTAACCCCTGTTTTCTGTTTTATAGCAATGTAAGCTGCACTTGCGGTAGCATAGACTTTGGTCTGAAACACCGTAGTATGTTCGCCCACACTCGCTTCCTCCGAATTGATGCCTGCTCCCGAGAGTCCATCAAGAGAGAGAACCGTCTCTATCGAAGACCGTACTAGCTGGTTCAAACCCGCCATTTTTCCGTACCGATCGCACCGGAAAAGAACATCGGAATCGGCGCTCAAGGATAAGTTCTATTTGCATGTATTCCATGCCTGATTTCAAACACGTGGAATAGGTCTGAGAAGCTCTTCAACCTCACCACCTCCTAGTCAGTTACCATTATAGAGTCGGAAACGATGACTCCCCCCATCTGTTTGAAGCACCAAGAATTTCTAGAAGATTTCGAGGACGAATTTTCTTTTGTCCACAAGGATGAAGCCTAGAAGAAGCAGTGGGAGACGCAATAACTCCGAGAAAATTTTGCGGAGGATATTTTGGATGAAGCGGCTGATACCACTATGGGTAATGGAACTGTGCACGATGATGGAGGTATGTAGCATCAAAAAACAGACCGGTGTTCCCTTGCCTTGATGTAGAAAAAGATCAGTACCCAGCGACATTGAAGACATCTCCTGACATTCTCCTTTCTCCTTTCCTTCCATATGAAGGAGCGCACTACAATCAACATACTTAGCTCTTCTGAGATGATAGACCTTTCAAAACCTCACGTGGTCCTCAGAACTCATTGACCCACAGTTCCCTCATCAAAGCGCGTATGGAAAACATCCTCACCATCAACAAGGATTAATTTCCTAGTAAGGTCAACACCCACTTTATCTACATTGTGTGGAGTCCATAACCCTTTTGCCAGTTCAAAAACTGAACAATCAGCACGTGGTAGGAGTTCAAACGTCACACAGTCTTTCTCCTCGAATTTCGGTCATAACCTCCAACCGGTCAATTTAAACAAAAGCCTTCTCTTTCGATGACCCCCAATGCTCCAAAAACACCTGTGCGTGCAGAGTTTGCTGCAGTTCATCAGACTCTGACGCATCATCAATCACTTCACCTGAACAACATAGGCATAGCTACCGTGAGTCCCTTACACTTCTCTGACCCAAAGCAGGCTAATGACCGACTTGCTACAGTGGAAATCCCCAAAAAAGATACAAAATCGTAAAAAAAAACTCGTTCTTCCAGTCAACAACATGTCCCGCTCTCGCACTTGCATTGAACCTGAACTTGAAATCCGAATAACGATTGTCCCAAGGTTTCCCATCTCACCGTTGCCAACTTGTTGCCTCTCTGCGCCTTTTCAGCGTGCTCCTACGTCCCAATGACGAAAAAGTTCAACTTTCGTGGTAGTATGGTCCACAGTCAGGTGGTAGCCCAGCCCCCCCCCCCCTCCAAAAAAATGTTGGCGTAGTCATTGTCGCTGGCAAAGAAAACAGAAAAACAACAACAGGTTGCCAACCGAACAGGGTTTTGTCCCCCCCCACCCGCCACACCATTTCGTAGACAAATATAGCCGTCTAGTATATCACATATCCTTCGAGTGAACGTTTTCAAGAATCCTTAGATATTGTATTATGCCGCCCTCGATAGAGAACGCAGCGAACAGTATCAAAGTTCAATGCAGCAACCGGGTTGTATTGAGGTAAACCAAACATGTGACTCCACTAGTCACGTTCCTCCAAACAATCACTTTATTAGTTCCTTCGTGCTCCTAGTCCATGGATTAGCCACAGACACACACACACCTCAAGCGTGAGCTACACTCTGTCGCCCCAGACCACATTGCTAGTGAATCCTTTCAATCACATCTACCACGAGAGCTGTGTGCCTTCTGACGTATAAGAGTCACAAGTCACAAGAATGGTTCTAAAAAAAGTTCCTCCAGGAAGTGAACAGGACGTTGCGGGGTGGCTATTGGGGAATGGAGAAAACTAATGCTTAAGTGCGTAGGTCCGTCGATGGTGGAGTGGAAAATGTGACGACTCCGTGAGAAGCTTTTGTGGTTCCTTTGACTTTTTGGCCATTTTTACTGCGTGACGCAAGCAGACCACCTGGCCATTGAACAATTAACCATGTGTGTATTTTTGTTTTTTTTTTTTGGCAGGAATTTCTTAAGATCGATGGCAATCGCATCCATGGCGACGTGACCGGTCACCGGGTTGTTGGATAGTAACATTATATTCGCATCGCAGTCGTTGAATGTGTCAGATGTTGTCGTGGCCCTCTGCTGACACTGAGGGAAGGTTCATTGCCGCAGGACTATCCAATGAACTCTGTTTTGGGAACTGTATCGATTCTTGCAGGTGCAATGGTGTTTTTTGTGTTATGCAAGAAAGTCACCTGAGAATGGTTGCTATGCTGATGGAGACTGCGAATCGTTCGCATGAATCCTTGGTCAAATCGTCAAACTTGATCAAGTTACTTCATCGAGAGGTGGCAACAGGACTAAAGTCCAGGATCTTGCTTTCTGGCTGACACAGCGATTTGTGTCACGTTGTCCTATCAGCCGAGGGTGCATACCATTTGAGTAATTAAGGTGAGCATGTCCTTAATGGGGGAGTTTCTGATGGAGTTTCTGAACTTTGAAAATATTTCGTCTTAGCAAGATAAGTGGCGGGCATTCACAAGGAATGTGCTCAGATGTACTATCTCAAGGAGCAATGTCCTCTTAGGAGGCCCACGAGCTCCATGGTACTGTTCTCACTTAGTCTAAGGATTTCCTTGTTAAATTTACTCGGAACGTTTTCTTAGTAGTTTAGGCGAAGTTGATGCTACCAATCTTGGACACGGCAGAAGGTTCTGGGCCTATTAATGCCGCAGATGAGCTGTCTAGTTTATATGCATTCACGTCTTGATGATCAGGCTTTATTGTTACGAATAGGGCAATACGCCGCTGTGGTACAGGGAATTAGAAACCCTAAAGAAGGAGCTTCGAAAAACGTGTAATCCTGCCATGAGAGGTGCCAAAATTTGGGTGGTTATAGGTTCAATAAGAAAGAGTTCAAGAAAGCCCTATGACAAGAAAAAACGAAAGAATCGTGGAGGGACACCTACTCCAGTATGAGAAGGCTCTCTGAGGTATCGCCGTAGACTTCAGAAGATTGTCTCGAGAGATGTACTTTCCACCATCGGACAGGAATTTGGAGGGATTAAATGAGTTGCTGTTGGAGGGAAGCCACAAGTCAGATCAAATCTGCTCCTTGGGGAAGCAAGTAGCAAAAAGGATGAAAAGGAAAGAGGCTGAAAGTATAATGACGCTGGAAGTAGCGAAGAGCACAATTGGCGCTTCCCTGCAGGATCGGGTTTTGTATATCTGGCTCTGATGCATTGTGGCATGGTAGGTAGATAGGTAGATGGGGGTGCCTTGTGACATAGAGTCACTGCTCGCTTAGACCAGGTCGGTCCATTGTGCCCAATCTTTTAACCCTGGAAACATTGTGAAACCGCTGTTAGAACCACCCCCAGATAATGATATGAATCTCAGGAGATCCGTCAGCTCTACATTTCCTAAGTCCTCCAGTTCCGAAAAGAAGTAACTTCCGAGAGTCCTCATTCTTATGACGGATAGGGCAGGACAATCACACAGCATTTCTTCTTCGTCCCTGCAACTTTTGCAAACGTCGTTATGTAGCACACCGAGTCCAGTAATTATGCCAGAAACAACCCGTGCGTTATAACGACTAAGTTTTACCAGAGAGGTTGATCTCTTCTTGCTGAAGGTCGGCCATAGCGCCCTGGCCGTTGCACATGTTTCCAGATGAGCCCAGCGTCTGTTTCCTCGACCGATGGCTTCATCTTCTATCTTTTTCCGTAAGGAACTGATTGGGGTTACTACAAAAGGGAGGGCCCGCGATAAGTGCAGCGCCGATCCTTTCCTAGCCAGCTCATCAGCCTTTTCATTTCCTTTGATATCCATGTGGCATAGAGCCCATTGGACACAGTCTCAGGGGATATATGTCAACTGTTTGGCAACAGCAGATATGTTGGTTGCATAGATGGAAATAAATGTTGCGTTTCTATCAAAATTTGGAAAAAAGGAAATGCAACCTCTAGACGACATGAGTTGTTGGAGACAGTGCGGGTATATTTACAGACACCGCGATACATAATGTGGTACACGTTGGGGAGGAATAGCCAAGCACAAGGGGCACAGAAATGACTACCGTCATGGGCACTAAAGGTGCCTTCGACAAATATTTACGAGAATTTGAAAGTGCCTTAGAGATACGTAGAGTTAACCCACTTATTTTACGTTGGATGGATAATATGTCAACAGCCATCTCATTTGTTCGCGGTAGGGTCAGCAGGGGATGTCCACAGAGTGCAGTACTATCAACCACTCAATAGCAAATAACTTGGGATACTCTCTCGGATAAACCTGAAGACATCGGCATGCACACAGCTGGTTGTGCTAGTTAACAAGTTCATGAATGCTACTGCAGATGTCATGAGCAGAGCAGTTCTCGTTGTGGGTCAGTGATGCTTGGGACAGAAATGCGCACAGAAACTATATCATCTTCACCAAGAGGATGTGACCTAGGAACATATCGGATGAGTATGGTACTCACGAATTAATATCGATTCTAATGCCAACATAGGCAAGGACAGCACAGTACTCAAGCATGTGATGGGAAGCCATAGCCTTGACATCGACCAACGTTTCGTAGACTTTTGCAGTGTCAATCGGCTATTCACTGGAGGCAACTATAAGTGAATAAATTGAAGGCTCTTCAAAGGAAGGATTGGCACTGTTCCCTAGGGAACTTATTCGAAGCTCTTTCACAAGACCATGTACACGTATTAATGGACCGTGGAACTACGAAAACTATGAGGGTGGAGTAGGATTTTCAAAAAACTTTGGGACCAATACTCGCGGATATATAGACGTACAAGATGTACTAGGGACTCTAATTTTGAGACCCATATGCATGGTGACATGCCTTAAGATCATCACGAGGACATAAAAGCTGACTAAAGAAATAAGAGTTATACTGACAGCAGGAATGGAGGCTAGCCTTAACTCTTCACATCTAGAGAGTGATAGAATCTCTAGCTTACTCTTCGAGAGGTAGTCAGATGTCGAAAGATAGGCTTCGCGCTTAGGTCATGCATTTATTACTAGGGGACGTGGACTAAATTACGACTGGAATTTATAAGGCCATTCTATAATGTTTCTGAGAGAAGAGGAATCCTCTACATAGACTGGAAATAGACAGGGAGACCCGCCTCTCTGACAGACTGTAAGAGGACGTTACACATAAAAATTGTTCCAAAAATCGGCAGGATTGAACTAAAGTTGTTAAGTGCAAACTAAGATTTTGAGACAGCCAAAGACATGTGTTGCTCTCTGGACAGGAGAGTCATTACTAGTGTTCCTGACAACAAAAAGCCGGGTGAGCCGACATTCCACCAGCAAAGGTGAACTGGAGTTCTACACGAATTGCATCCTAGTATAAGAGCTGAGAGTTATGGGATTCAAGAAGTCGACTACTTCTTTAGAATGAAAAATAACTGCATCCGAAATTTTAAGCCGAAATTACAGCCATTATCCACGTCGGAGAAATAGTTACATTTCCCACGGAGAGAGTTACCTGCTCGATAAAGAAATTGCAGCACCATGGACCTACTTCGGTCAAAGTGTACCTCATTGGGGGCCACATCAACCATCAACCAAGGGTGGGGGTCATCTGTTGGTTTGAGAATCAGTCGAGTAACACCAGTCTTTTCTGTCTTCCTTACAATAAAGTTAAATCGCAGCTGAATAGTGGCAAAGGCACGTCTCCAAAACGGTTGACAACTCGGTTACTGGATTGGAACCAAAAAGTCACTCTTTGAGAATACAATGGTTTCACTAGGACAACGTGTCAATTTTCGGAAACTCAGGCTCCACAGTTTTCTGGTTAACAAAGCCTTCAAGTTGAAAATGAAAATTGTCGAAAATGTGTCCTTGCAACGAAAATCTGCAAGTGAGCGCCGTGGCTCAGTGGTTAGTGCGATGGCTACTGAGCGGGATGTTCGAGGTTCTGATCCCAGAAAACACCAACAAGTTTTTCACGGTCCCACCTCCTGCGAATGTCTGACAATTAGTCTGACAATTAGTAATAACTGTCAACAGAAAGCTTCTCAATTAAGGAAAACAAAATGGCTCTAAGCTGCTGGTCCCTTTCACAACACAAATGTTTGCGAGAAGCTGGGCCGAGGACCACACATGGCTTGGTGCGTTAAATGTTTGTTTTTGTTTGACCAAAATCGACGTAATTTTTCAAAGCCCACATGGAGGAGTGTTAAGAAAGCGGGCGGCCATTTTGCTTCCACTCTTGCGTGAGTTGGACAATGTAAGGAAAAAATTCGAGGTCTCTGTGCAATATTCGCCTCATAGCAGCGCGACTGATATTCAGTTGTCCTTGGGCTCTCCTGTACTCCTTGGGCAACAGCAGCAATTCTTTCGTCGGTCCGCACAGGACTAGCACACGAATAGCTTTCGTTAGCCATAAGCAGGCTGGTTTCAGAAACGTTCACCCGCTGAAAATCAATTTGAAAATTATTTTTCAATATTTCCCCGTCTTACGCTTAGACTAACCATGTGTTACCGCCTAGGTTTGAGCCTCCATATCCGTATAAATTTTAGGCGCGTTGGTGTTCCAACAGCAAAATAACATGCAGTTCAAAAAGAAAGCGACCAAGTGCCCGGACTTTATTTGTAAAGGTGCCTTGAACACAATGTTAATGCACAAATCCCAGGAGCGCCCATACATCCTCTTTTAGGCAGCGACTCCTTTTTGATGAATTAGTTGTAGAAATTCAGATTTTATTCGTTTCTCGGTTGTGCTTAGTGGCTGTGATTGTTGTACTCCTGGCGGGGTTTGAACTTACACCGGCCAGGTCACAAGCAAACGCAGTACCAACTACTGCGATGGACATACTAAGATTAAGGATTTTGTCCACCAGTTTGACTGTCATCAGGTAGTTTTTCAGTATTTGAGGGAGGACTCTAATAAGCAGTATTAGAGGCCCCGCCAGAACGGGTCAAGAGCCCAGGTCATAACAATTAGGCGAACACCCTAAGGCGCAGGGAAAATTCCGTTGTCCCGATGGCCATGTAATGCCAGTCAATCTGGTAGAAGATTGAGTGTCGTCCTAGTCAGACGTGGTACAAAGCAGTAGAGAGCGACCCCAGAACGTTAGGAATGAAAAATGAATTAAAACGCTTTGTACCGTTTCAAGTACGATGATGAAAAGGCGCCCTATACCTCATGGGAGCTGACAAGACCTAACTTTTTGGTACAAGATCCAATAAAATCACTCATCTGATTCACTCTTGAAATCATGATCTTAACTACGCTCGCTGATCTTATGTGCATTACGACAATTTCTACATACCCCAGCAATAGGTTCTAGCTTGTGAGACATCTTTTGGACAAACAGCTCTTACCATCAACCGGGCAGCTTCCTTGTCAATTCTTTTGAAGGCAACTTACTATTTTGTTCAGAATTCATTCGACTAATCGTGTTTTTTTCATCTCTTTGCAGGAACCTAGAATGAAATTTAAAATTTTCAGTTTAAGTAGGATGTCTTGTACCCCCATAACCACCCTGTTATAGCAACCGATCCGAGTTCATTTCACTGCCTCTGCAAAATCCCTTTGTCCATCAGCAAGGTTAAGATCAGTTTTTATTAACTGAAGTCTCCCAGTGAGATCTGCTTTAACGATTTTACAATTCGGTCATTTATTGTTCACTCCTTTGATGTCTCAAACTGTATCTAAAAGGAATCACTGCATGGATTCTCCCTCTTCGGTGGTAATGGGAGGATAATAATTAACGTTCGTAGACTACAATTGGTCATGGAACACAATAAGTCTTAAAAGCTTTTTTCATTGCATCGACTTTTTCTTTCTTTTCGCCACTTAACGGAAACGTATTAAAAATCTCTAAGATGCAACCACTCAGACACTCGCAATCTGCAACTCTTTTGTTGATTTTCGATGCCACTGTGTATCCGTGCATGTACACCCGCATCCCAAATGCCAATTACCTCTAAGGCATCTGGTATTTCGAAGCGTTCACTGCGATTTTCAAACATATTTTTAAATTTAATCTACGCACATACGCACTATAAGAACGAATTTACACATTTGTATCTTTTAGTTTGCTTGGTTAAAAAAATACCAACTGCGCCGTGTTATATGGAGTGAAATAGGTTGGTAGATGATTTAAGGGATATTTTGTCCTTATTAGTCGGTAGCTCAACAGCAACTGCTAGCATAAGCATTGGAAAGGAGCAAAAGAGAGAGAGAGAGATCAGCTAGTCAGGAGGCGCTTTACGATACATGTATCTACATATATACACCAGCATCTATAGCTCATCAAAATTCCCATTCCTGGGGATATCCGATAAAAAAAAGAAACAGGGGACGTGGCACTATTACCTGTCGCTGCTTAAATTTTTGGTTGGATCCTTCCTCTGGTTTCAGCATGTCACTATCTGTTTCACCCATTCACCAACACTAGTCAGACTATTTATCGGCCTCCTTTCGATAACCGAAGACAGTGTTGGTGGGTCTCACTGTATCCTATCAATTTATGATTATTTATGGATCATTGTCCTTGGTTCTACGATGTTTCCTGCTCGCTGATGAATCAGCAGGAGGATTTCCTCTAGCACAGCTCATACCCATTGGTTTTGCGTTGATATTTTCCTGATGCCTTAGTGTGGTCCGCGACAAGACTTTTACTTAAATGCTTCTCCTCATTGGTCGTCAAGGATAGCCATGGCGGAGTTCGATTGACACCAAAACCATTCGAGGATACACATATTCAACTGAGTATCTGAAACGCACCTTATTGACTCGGGGAATTAGAGAGAAGCCTGTATTGAAACGTGTCCTCATATTCACAGGAAGATAAGTGCGCAGTTACACCTTTCCGAAGCTAAAATCATTTATCTTAAGGATACGCCCAGGCAAACGCATTAGATATTTCGGTTTGACAGTCCGTCAAATTATAATTCCTTCCTGCATGCATGTGACATTATGATTAATGTAGAATGAGATGAACTGGCAGAGGGTCCTTCCATTCTCCGAAAGGTCACCTTCACACATCAATGCGAGCATCTCATTAAATTCGCTGCTCAACTATGTATCACCTCAAACCACGACGAACATCCTTGTACCACGTAATTTGGTTACAAATTTCACCAAAACGCTCACCAAACTGGCACTAATATCGGGTGTGAATGAACTCGGCCAAAACCCAATCGTTTCCCAGAAAGGTCATTTCAAATGGTCCTCGCTTATGATAGAGAGAAAATGTCAAATGTCGAAGACATAAGGTCTACGGGAATACAGCACATCACCACTTGCCAACCCTCCGTCCTCGTATCCATGAAATGCGAAACCGCTCCAAGCTATTCGTTATCGGTCCCTGGGGAATGTTCCACACGTGGTCTAAACTCAAATTATGAATTTATCACTAGTTTGGTTGAATTGGGTAGAATTTCATGTCCGAAGGACTAAAGTGGTCGTTCGAGAGGATGTTTGTGCTTTTTTTTGCATTTTTATCGTCAGGCAAATCGTGGCTTAATTAAGTACCAGGCTTCCTCCTTTCCATAGCGCGTTTTCTGATTATGCTTTGACTTTGGATGGCTGCTTTGCATATGGGGTGATTCGCTTTCAAGGAAATTCTAATTGAATTTCCTGACGGAGGTGTACGAGTATTGTTGAAAACAGGACATTCGATAATTGCCTTATGCGTGTGTGGGAATTAATTGCTAAGCAACAGTTTGAATGCAATCGATTTTCTTTGGGAGCTTATTTCATTGTTGCTGGAAGGACTTAAGGGAATTTAGCTGAATTCGATTGAGTAATCGACGTTAATGCGGTACTTCAGCGAAGGGTTACCGTTTTTTTGATAAATGCATTTGCGAGTGGTGTGCTGCGGGTGGGGGTGATGGAATCCTTGCAATCCGTTACAGCTCATTACTCAGCGACCTGTTTTGGCATGACTTGACTTTTGGCGATGAGAAGGATTGTTCGCTGAAATTTTCAATCAAATTCTCAATTGAAACCACTGACTGCCTGTGCCGTGCTAAGGTTAGAGGACAGCCGAAGCAGCTGCGGTTTGTGGTGGGAAGTCCTTAAAATAGAAGGAAACCAATGAGGAAATGGCATCTGTTGTGGGATTGGAGCTGCAATGCTGACTTTTCCTCTTGTCACTTGTGGACCGCAGATTTGTGGATTATGGATTTGTATGACAGGTTAGGGTTAGGTATGTGGGTTGGCGAGGAGAGAGACTCCCCGCCACACTCAGGTCAATGCTGACCCATTGTGATGCCCTTTGGGGGAAAGGACGTCCCTTGCCCATTGAAACCCGATACCGATGCTAATTTGCTCCGATAATTATTGATGCGAGACTTTGCATACAAACCATCCTGAGGAGGCGAGTTCATCTAGGTCTTGGAAGAAGTAGCTCCCTAGGATCCTGTTCCTGCTGTGTTGGAGGCCAGGGCAGTGACATAGGAAGTGGGTTGTGTCCTCAAAAGCTCCCTCGTCACCGCAACCTACTTCCGTTAGACGTAGTTTTTTCAAATGATACCGTAGAGAGTTATGCCCCGTGATAACCCCAACGAGGATGGAAAGGGATTTCCTGTCTTCCCGTATAAGTCTCTCGGTTCGAAGGACGGCCATAGTTTGCCTGTGATTACACAGGAATCCAAGGAGGTCTATGGCGATTTTCCCTACAGAGCGATGCCTTGTGCTGTGTTCCAAGAACCTTAAGCACTTCTCGACAGCACTTCACGAGTTTCGATTTCATTTTTGTGGCTTTTATAGCTGCCTGGCTGTCAATGAAGAAAGTGATACCCTCTTTTGTGGTATTGCCCTTACTGCAGACTCACAAGCGGCTGTTGTCACTGCCAGGACCTCCGCTTGGAAAATGCTGCTGTGGTCTGAGAGGCGTATTGGTTGATTCGGAGAAGATGCCTGACCCTACGCCAGTGTCCATTTTAGAGCCGTCGGTATATATGGCAATGGATTGCGCATTTGCTATGAGACCTCCTAACCACTCCTTCTGCTAGGGTAGGCGCTTGAGAAAGGTCTATTAAAGTCTAAATATGGCGTGATGTAGTCCGTAATGGGTACATGGCCAATATACTTTACATTTGACGTCCATGTTCCTGATTGGCTGAATCTGATGGCGCTTATGGCTGCAGATGTTTTGATGAAGATATCTAGCGGAAGCAGGTTGAGAATAGCCTCAAGTCCAGCGGTTGGAGTTGTCCTCATCGCACCGGTGGTCCCGATACATGCTAGGCTTTGAATCTTCATGACGGTTATTAGGTTAGTGACCTTGTTCACCGCCGGCCACCATACAAGACTGCCGTATGTCAGTATGGGTCTTATTATAGCCTTATACATCCAGAGAATTATTTTAGGAGAGGGACCCCAGGTTTTCCCAAAGATTCTGCTGCATGAGTAGAAGGCTATCGTTGCTTTTTTAATCCTTTCATTAATGTTCATTCTTCAGTTTAGATTCTTGTCTAATACAAGCCCTAGGTACTTTGCGCTGTCAGAGATCTTAAGCAGGGTGTTTCCGACAGATGGGGTACTAAACTGTGGTGACTTTCTTTTATTTGTGAATAATACGAGATCGGTTTTCGGGGGGTTTACCGTGAGCGCGCAATTCCTGGTCCAGGTGTCAAGGGATTCGATGGCCCGACTTGTTCGCTGAGTGTTGGGAGGAATTTGACTGTTGCATTGCAGAGGCGTTTGATAGTTAACCAGGTGGAGCTTGTGGACTTCAGTAGACTTGTAGAAAACGCTGAAACCTTAAATGGTGGTTATCAAAGGTGATAGGGAGACTGGTGGATACATCAAGATATGATGTGTAGCCACGGTGTGGTAACAGTCTGTTAATCAGCAGGCTCTGGCTTAAGGCTCGCCGGACAATAGCACCCAAAGAGGAACATATAAAGTCTAGATTTCTCCATCTAGCGTATGTACCATATAGGGGTTACTGTCTGGTACTATAATGGGCCCAGATGTGTCTGAATTGTCTGAGATCTGGTTTCCTTAAAAAATATCTGAAATATTCGGGATCATGACAGTTCGGGGATCTATGGCCCAGCCATGGCCTGGGAAAAGAGGTGGTGGCGCATGAACCTTAAATGGGACGACGGCAGCGCTCATTTCTGGGATATTGGGATTGGTGTAACCGGCCCCTGCAATAGGTAATTTGCTATAAAATAAACAGGAGACACAATGCATAGGATTGCCATTTTGATTGACATTTATCACAGCTGCGACAAAAAAGTTGCTCAGTTCCGTGAAATCGGCTTAGGTCAAGAGTAATACACGACATATATGTATGTAGAAGCTCGTCTGGCTGTGACTCACATAAAAGATACGTTTTACAGCATCAACCTAATATGTGTATACACCGCCATTGATGAGGCTGATTACCAAGGAGGGATTGTATACCCTCCTTGGAGCCCGTCCGGAGTTCGATGTCAAAATCTTATTCAAGGACCGTAACGCTAAAACTGAGAAAAATCCTTAGCGTGTTAGATCGAAAGTACAGCCTCCATGACATGACAACAGAAAACAGCTATCGACCATTTGATATTTCTAAGCTAAGCTCCAGATGGTCATACTACCAACCAATCGATCAATCGGAGACAAGCGTCGAATATCCTGAATGTGCACAAATTCAGAGCGACCTCTTAGCAAGCAGATTCAGAGCTCTACTGTCACTGACGCCATAAAATAGATTTAACGTTGAACGCCTTAGCACGCTTGGAATAGCCTTACTTTACTTTAGGGGGCACTACAGTCCAAAGTGGGCCTGGAACTTAATCAATAAGCCTCTCCAGCCAGCTCGATTTTCAGCCGGCTGCTTCCACTTTCGAACACCAAGTGAGTTGAGGTCCCTTTCCACTTGAGCGCACCACCTTCGGTGTGGTCATCCTTTACTGCTCCGTCCATCTACGGTGAATTCGAAGTCTCTCCGGGCCGGAGCATTGTTGTCCATCCGCTCTACATGACCCAACCATCTTGGTCGTTGTATTCGAAATGCCGGGAATAGCCACAGAACACAAATAGCACCTAAGCGAGAGACTCTCCTCTGTACATTCACCTTCTACTGATAGCAACAGTCAGTGGACCAACATCATTAAAGAAGTTGCCGAAACCACACGTGGATATCTACTACATCCAAAAAGGAGACCACGGTATGATGATGTTTGCGTTTATCAGGAAATTTTGACAGTACATGCGCAACGAAAGAGGAAGACATATACAGACTCCCAGCTCAAGGAAATAAAAGAGTCGCGCGACAGGGTCAACATTCGGCAGTTTCATAGGAAAACCAAACAATTGGCAGCTGGCCGCAAGTCGGTACGCAGGATATTCAAAATAGTAAAGGGAACTTAGTCATCGATGCACATTGAGTTGTAGATGTGGTTGAGCAGCACTCCTTGCAGCTGCAAAATGGGCGTAATGTCTAGAGAGCATCCCTATCTTACCACTTAGTGCAGAATAAAAGAGGTCGGTTGAGCAGCTGTTCATGAGCTGACGGATCTTTGTTATTCGTCGGTTCTGTTAGCTTACAAACGATAACTGTTCGTCTAATTCCAGCGAGGATTCTGGATCCGCAATCGACGGTAGACCAAATTTTTAAGCTGGGACAATTCTTGAAGGAAATGAATGAATTTCAAGACGGTTACGGTTAATCAGTTTCAAAGTCTCAAAACTGATCTAACAGGTCGCGTTTGGAAGCAGTCCCAAGGATTCCCGCGAGTGGAAGTGATTTCTTCAATCTCATACACTATTGTAGATAAGATAGTGTGTGAAGCAGGTGTTAACATAGAAGGCACTATGTACAATAAATCCATCCAGCTTTTGGCATACGCTGACGACAACAGCATTATTGGTCGGTTCTAGCTAGACGTGGTAGAGATCTCACAGGAATTGATGAACAGACGAATCCAGTTTGCCTTGAATTGAATGAGATCAGAATAAGTACAACAGACAGCACCTATCAACCGCCTAGGACAATACGTCACTTTGATACCTGCAACTTTAACGCGTAGTTAAGGTGTTCACCTACCTCGGACACAACATTCAACATGCAGCAATGACACGTTCGTCGAGATTCGACAAAGTCTGACTCTTGGAAACCGGTGGAACTTAAGTTTGACGAAACGAATGGTTTTCGAACTCTTTGCTTGGAAGGTAACATCCATTTTCAACTGTACTCCAATTCTGGCAATAAGTCTTCCATCAACATGGCTTTCTGAAAGCTAGATCAACTACAAAAAGCCTCGTCGAACTCGTGTCATTTGCCTTCACATCCTTAGAGAATGAATGGCAAAGAAGTCGACGTTATTGCAACTTATTTTAGTAAAGCTTTCGATGAGATATCTCATAACCTTTTCAAATTATCTGCTATCGGTTTCGAATCCATGTTGTTAAAATGGATATCTTTTTACCTGGAACATCGTTTTTATAGTGTTCGCCTTACATCCGCCCTATCGGTTCTTTTCTTAGCTACCTCTGGTGTTCCACAAGGCAGCCATCTTGGTTCTGTTCTCTTTATTCTAACTATAAACGACGTTGATATGGTCATAAAACACTCCTTCCTTCCACTCTCTGCGCGGACGTTGCCAAATTTTTCAAAGCCATCTCTTCACCTCTGTCTCCTCCAACAAGGCCTTGACAGTTTCTCGAACTGGTGATCCAAAAATTGCTTAGAGCTCAATATCACTAAATGCCAATCTGATCACCCTGCCCGTCAGCCTATATTCATCGTTAAATCTCTTCGCGACCTCAGTATATTGCACGATGGGGAACTAAATTTCCGTTCCCATATCGATGAGATAATTCTTAAAGCTAACTTCTCACTCGGCCTTATCAAGCGGTGGTCCAAGGAATTCTCCGACCCTTACGTGACTAGATTCCTCTACATTACCTTTGTTCGCCTCCTCCTTGAACATGCGAGTCAAGTGTGGTCCCCCTCTCAGCAAGTGCATGTGTCTAGAATCAAGCTAATTCAACGTCGTTTTCTTCGATTTGCCCTTCCAGGTTATGCTTGGATCGACCCGCTTTCATTCATCAACTACTCTCAGGCTCCATCGACTGCGGATCACTTTACAACTCTATTTTCTTTAATCCATGGCTTGATCCTGACAATTGGAAGCGGCAATGATGGAGGGCTACATTTTCTAAGGCAGAGCCTTACTGTTCTCTGTTCGGTACACTCTTTCACGATTTGTTTACGAAGCGTAGTCCTTCAATAGTATTCAGGTGGCGCAACAGCTACTGCAGCTAGCTGCCTTTATTCGCAATTTACTCAGCGCGGGCTCTTTCCTTAATTTAAACCATAAATGTCGTATCAAATTTTCAGATATTCTCAGCTGCTAAGAGGGCGAGAGTCATTTGAAAACATCCCCCCCCCCCCCCCCCCCCCCAGGATGAAGCCAGCAACCGCCCTACAAACCACAAACCACAAACATCGCAGCTGGTTCACTATTTCATCACGTTTATTGACAACTTGAAACCTTTGCACGAGCAGTAGCTTTACCGTCCCATTTTATCCGAAACTTTCGATGACCAATTAGGCCATTGTCAATGGGACCTTCCATCTTCTCAAGTTACATCAACTATTCGCCAGCCCAGAACTTTCCTTTTCGTTAGTTCTCAAATTCTCCCAACAGGGATAACCTCAAGTGCTCAATTTATCCCCAAAATTGTTCAAACATTACCTCGCTACCTTTCCCAATTCGAGTCCTTTCCTTAAAGAAGTAGCAAATGTGTGCCACAAATTCCTCCTCCCCCTTGCACAAGCTGGAACCTTATTACGCTTTAGAAATAGAATATGCCATGCCCACAGGGAAAACAAAAAGGGACTTCACTGCTACAGTTTACAAATCAATTACACGCGCTACTCTCAACAGGTATCCCACTAATAAATACCCCCCGCCCCTACCCCCTCCCCCCTCATTCGAAAGAAGAATATCGAAGAATTCCTTGAAAGCATTTTCCATTCAAATATTCAGTTAAAAAAAAAAAGCACAACCCAATTGTGTCAACTTTTCAAAATCATTTTCCTGTGAGCTTGGCATACATTAAATCACATCCACGTGTTAAGGACACTCTGGAAAATATCCCTTTTCCGATGAAACCTCAGGAGAAGCGCACTAAGGACAATTTGTAAATTTTCTAGCACACACTTAAAGGAAGTCTCAGGTGCGTTAGTGTGCAAGTGTCCTTGCGGATTGCATCAGCGGTTTTAATGAGCGTTAGCTCGTCCTTTATGCGAAGCCATAAGAAATGACATTTGCATAGCCTGTGTATAAATTATAACAAAAAACTAAAAATAGATTGTGGTTATGAAATTAAGCAATAAAAAGGACGAATGAGAGGACATGCGTGCTAAAGCTTTTACCGATTGCAAGGCTGTGCGCTGTCTATGTGAAAGAAAATCATGCACATCCACAGGAAAAAAAATTGTGACAAATTGAAAAAAGGACACGAATACAGCAGAAAGGCATCGCAATTAGATCCAAACCAACACTCTAGGCGACGGATTAAATTCTAAACTGTTAGCCAAATCGATTGACCGAAAATAGATACGATTGCGCCTACAGGCCACAGCACATTCTACGTGTCCCCCGGTATCCTGCCTGTCTTTGGCTATTTTCGCTTCCGAAAAGTGTTCTGTTTGTCAACTTGACGACCACTTGAAGGAAAATCAGAGTTCCTCTTAATTGTAATTATCGCCTTAACATCCTGTGACATTTGAAGTCATTTGGCTTCATAAAGGATGAATATCCGTGCTCTAGCACTCTCCTTTATCAGTCATGTATAGCATTGAGTGGCCTACAAGTTAAAGCTATCACGATTATTTTGTTTATTGACGCAGGACAGTTCCAGGAAACAGAAGGATAACGCGCCTAAAATACGTAGAAAAATCTTAAAAATATACTCGTCCTCGTACATCGCCAGTGGAGCGGATTGTTTAGCAAATCTTTTTTCGTAATCCTTTCGTTGTCTATCTACCATGCTGTGGTATCGAGTTACCGGTGTATGACAGAAACTGACTGCCGAGACAGGATACGTGCGCAAATCCAGGACTATATTTATTTTAAAGCTCTTAGATACATACCATCGCATTTTGTTGTTTCTAGAATAATTGATTACAACGACAGGATAAGTGGTTTGTGTTTGGCAACAACATGATAATGAATAGCATTGTAGGTGTTCTGGACATCAAGGACATTGAATTATGCACAATTAACTCAGTTGGTGTACCGTGACACACTGGGGGGGTGGACTCTAAATTGGATGATATTCGGGATAACACTTAATGAGATTATCAAGGATTCGTTGGATTTAGATTGAATTGGTTGTCTCTCGTATTTACGTTGAAATGAATATTTTTTGTGTTACGTATCCTTATTTTGACTGCCATAGCTATAAAGCGTGATGACGTATTTTTTTGCGCGATTGCGGAGGAGGCCAATTGTCAGTCGCAATCAAAATGCCAGAGAATTTCATCTATGGAAATCCATGAGAGGCACTTTTTGCGGTTTTCGTCGGCGTTTTTTTTTTTTTTTTGTGAGGATTTCGAGAATGACAAGTGTCCTTGTACAGATTTAAAATGAAAATTGATTTTCAGAAACTGAAAGGAGATACGTATTCTAGAGTATCAATGTCAAGGGAATGAATTTAGTCTCGGGAAATTGAATTGTGATTTATAAATATTCGTGTTGACTTGGGTTTAGAATAGGCTGCGCAGATACTTCTTGTAACTGAGATAGACTCACTTAGACGGATACTCTGCCTCTAAAGGTTCTCTATTGCAAATGGTGAATGACTAACTGGGACATAGGAGCAAGGGATTATATTCAATTGCGCATTGGCACCACAATAGGAAGGAGCATTAGGTTAGGTTAGGTATGGTATGTTAGGACTCAGGTCAACGCTGACCCATTGTGTTGCCCGTTTGGGGTAAAATAAATCGTCCCTTACTATAACCCTACGTCTATACATTTATACACAACTTAATTACTGTAGTTCTTCGCATACAAACCATCTTGTCGATTTGATGAATTTCATTAGAGCTTCCCTTGGCGTTCTGGAGAGTTCCTCTAGGTTATTAAAAAAGTGTTTTAACAGGAACTTGTATCTAGAATGTTGGAGGCCGGGGCAGTGGCGTAGGAAGTGGGTTGTGTCCTCAATCGCTTCCTCACCGCCACAGCCTCTGCAGAGCTCATCTACTGATACCGTAGAGTGCTGTGCCCTGTGATGATGGATTTCCGGTCTTTCCGAACAAGTCTCCCGGTTCTAGCTTTGTCAAAAGTGGGCCATAGTTTCCTTGTGATAACGCAGGGTTCTATGGAGTTCCACCAATAGTTTGCCTCTCTCGTGGCTTTTTCCCCTGCTTCAAGCTCAAGTGAACAAGGCGGGATTCTCACGGATGGGTCTGTCAATTCGGTGGTCAATACAGAGCCATTCCTTGCTAGCTCGTCAGCCTTCTCGTTGCCTGGTATTCCTTTGTGTCCAGGAACAAAAGCAGAGTATGACCTTATGCTGCGTGCCAAGAGCCTTGAGTTCTTCACGACAGCACATCACAAGCTTCGATTTTATTTCAACGGCAGTAATTGCTTTAATAGCAGCCTGGCTGTCAATAAAAAAGGTGATACCTTCAGAAGGTATTGCCCTACCCGCAGACTCACGGGATCTCCGCTTGGAAAACTATAGTTTGGGAGTCGGATTGATCGTGCTATCCCCAGCGGTTCGGAGAAAATGTCAAAACCAACACCAGTATCCATTTTGGAGCCGTCTGTGTACACAGATATGGATTGCGCATTTGGTAAGTGGTAATTTTTCCATTCTTCTCTGCTGGGGTAGGCGCACGAAAACGGTCTCGTGAAGTCTAAATATGGCGTGATGTAGTCCGTGATAGGTACATGGCCAATGGTATTTTTGTAGGATCGTTGAGTGACCCACAGTATTTATTTTCCAGTCTTCAGATTGGCTTATTCTTAGGGCGCTCATGGTTAGCGAAAGAAAAAGAAAAAAAGAAGGATATGGCGGTGGATTAGCTGATTAGTTAGTAGCAGGGGTGGCCCTCCTGAACCAGCCCGATTTCATGATGAATTTTAGGGTGGTTTTAGGTGGCGTGTTTGCTAGTTCGCTAAGGTCTTTGAACTGTGGTTTTCCGAGGGTTGAGAGTCTGGTTCTGAAGAGGCTTGGGCATTCGCAGAGGAAGTGTGTTGAGTTTTGCTCTACCTCTGTGTCGCCACAGCCTCTGCATAGGTCGGTGGTGCTGATTCTCATTTTCCTGAGATGGGCCGCCATTGAATTGTGGACAGCTGTGGTCTGTTTAATGATAGCAGTTCTTTGATCCTCTTTTTGTCAAATTGGGTCCAAAGTTTTCTAGATACTCGGCATGCGTTGATAGTGTTCCACCTTGCGTTGGCCTGATTTTGGACTTGAAGAGACTGATGGGCAATAGTACAGAGTTGTCTGCGTGTAGGTCATCTGATTCTGAGCCTTTCCTGGCCAGTTCGTCGGCCATCTCGTTCCCGTGGGTACCCATATGGCCCGGGATCCAACCGAGCGAGATTTTGTGTCTCGTGCTTAGGGATTTGAGTTCCTCTTTGCATCTTTGAACCAATTTAGATTTGGTGGTGATGGAGGTTATGGCTTTGATGGCTGCTTGGCTGTCTATGTAAAAGTCAACCTGTCTGTTGTTGTTCAGTGTGGAAAGATGTCGGCAGGCCTCGGTGATACCGTGAATTTCCGCTTGGAACAAACTTGCGTGGTTTGGAAGTTTCATGGGTTCCACTGAGAAAACACCGGATCCCGTACCTACGTCGATTTCTGATCCATCCGTGAAGATAGATATGGAGGTGGGGTTTATGATCTCACCATTTGTCCAGCTTTCCCTGCAGCGAAATTTGGAGTCGATGTTGAGGTTGAAATCCAAGTGGGTGGCCATGTAGTCTGAAGGCTCGTTGGCGTTTATGGTGGTGTGACCGATTTAGCTGTTTTTCCATGTCCAGGTTTCTCTGAGTCGTAGGGCACTTTTAGCCGCTACCTCTCTCGTGAAGAGGTCAAGTGGGCATAGCCCGAGCATGGTTTCAAGGGCGGCGGTAGGTGTTGTCCTAATAGCACTAGTCGTACTTATGCAAGCTAGACGTTGTATTCTGGTGAGGGTGTTCAGGTTTGTGGGTTTTGCGGCTGCAGGCCAGACCAGACAGCCGTACGTGAGGATGGGTCTGACGATAACTGTGATCCGATGGATGGTAGCTGATTTAGGACCCCATTTTGTCCCGAAGATTCTGCTGCAGGTGTGCGTGCATCTGGTCTAAAGCTGATCTGATTGATTGCATCCAGTTTGTTAATTCTAATCCCGTTTGTAAGAAACTGGTTAACCAGGACGCTCAACGGTTCTTCAACACCAAGGCGAGAGTACGATTGCCTCCATTTGAATGTTGTTAAGAGCTCCTTCAATGTCGAGGAATATCGTCAATGTTCGATGAATCTCAATTTCTACTTCCCCGGCTTGGCCTAGAAACTCTCCATGTTCTGTCTTATACGTGCATCACACGGGGATTTTCAGTACCCCAGAAACGAAGATTTTGCTTATTGACGTAACCGCTTAAGTGGAAATGCGCCTCGTCGCTCATGATGATTTTCGACACAAAATATCGTCCTCTTCGTTGTTGAGATTGAGGATGGCTTGACAGTAATTCACACGCGACTGACGGTCAGGAGGCATTAACTGATGCACTGTTTGCACTTTGTACGGGAACATGTTTAAGTCTTTCACTAAAATTCGCTGTAGGGTCCTTCTGGTGATGTCTAATTGCGTGGCCCGTCGTCTGGTTGATGCTTCTTTGTTCTCAGCGACATCGGCAGCCACAGCCGCGATATTCTCGGCCGAACGACCAGTCCGGTGGCGGCCATGCATGGTCTCCTGTGGCTCCAGTCTGTTCGAGTCGAGTAGCTAAGCGCCGGAATGTTTGCCCAGTTGGCGCAACACGATTAGGAAATCGACGTCGAAATTCACGCTGCGCTAACATCACCGACCGATTATTGGTCGAAAAATCGACACAATTACTCCACGCTCTTGCGGAGTATAGCGCTCCATTGCTTGTCTGTTTGTGTACTGCAGCTGTCTAGTTCACAAATGTCAAATATGATTGACGTACGACGCCATTTGCAATAATTATAACATCTCCCGATAGAATGATTAATTTTGCGCCACCTTGTATGTGTTGTACGCGATTTTTACTCACCATGTCATCTGTGTCTAGTCTACAAAGAGCGGTTCTTGCACAAGCTGGGGGAGAAAAGATTTGCTAAACATCGGACCTTCGGCGATGCGAACATTATTTAAAGAGTTTAACCTCATCACACAAGTTGTAGGTTGTAAGCAGTTACTTTTAGGTCCTATGAATCTGCATAATTATTAGTCTACTTGAGCAAAAAATCCCCTGAGGTCTTATTGCCGTCTAGTCCAAGAGTAAGCATTCAGTTTCTTGAGTTGTATCCAGATACCATCTGAGGCGAAAGTGCCTGGAGAAGGAACCCAAAAGCGTATCCCTGATATACCTTAGCAAAATTTTTTCTTATTTACAGAACCGTTGGAAGGTTTCTCTAACCTGTCGCGACATTGGGTTGGTGAAATATTAAAATTGTTTCTAATGAGGGGGCCTAGAGCCTTATGACTCTGCTTTACTGAGGATGATGCGTCCCAGATTTTGATGCAGCGTGTGGCGTATTGAAATACACGTTAGCACCTACACAAGTATTCATTTTTGAAGCACGAGTATATCCATGTATCATTCCACAGTAGCAACCCTGGCCACTCCTCGATCATCGATCTCTTAAACTTTACCCATAAGACGCTCTCTGCCGAAATTGGAATTTGATTGAACCTTCCCTGCCTGAGTGAATAGGACGGCGATGCCACTTTGGATGGTAGTTAAGGTGAGTACATAGACGACTCCAACACCGAAAACAGGGTGGGTTCCAGTGCCGGAAAATCTCAATCTGAGTATCTCTTTCCGACTCCCAGATCACTGCAGCGTTTTTGAGGCGGAAATCACAACGATCAAGGAAGCTTGTCCTGGTTAAAATGTGATGCAAAATATTTAGCTGTCAGTCAAGTGGCAATCAAGTCCTGGAAACGAGGTATTTCTCTCTCAGTTTAGTATTCATCTCTCTAGCCATAGACATATTTCGAGAAACTGCAAACCTGACTAGCTTAGCAGAAAGGGCTACGACTCATAGGATTCTGCTGCTTAACTTGGGCGCTTGAGCAAGAAAGCACTTGAAAAATTGGATCGACGTGTCATATATCTAGACAGATCTGGCTTAAGATGGTGCAGGAACGTAATGCTGGTTGCTGGTGTTACTTAGCTACGTAATGCGTCCCCTCATAGGATATTGCCTCATTTATTTCTTTTTGTTTGCGTCAAAGGATGTGTTACCTTCTAAAGATACTTTTAACCCGGGCTACTAGCATGCAAACCTGGATAATAGATGTCAGAAATATGCCTACGTACTAACCCACACCCTGCATAGTTCAACCACTCTCCCCGAGGAGCTGCCATTAGGTGTTACTTCGCGGGACTGGTTAGCGCTAAAGCTGTACCTCGTTACTTGTTTGCATTTGCAGTTTCAGGCTCCTGCACTGCATTCCGTACCCGCTTCTTTTTCACTACTTCGACATATGATCCCCGCTATTTCACTTATGGCGTTCCAACCATCTTCCGAGCTGATCATGTTTTAAGGCTTAAGACTTTCCCCAGTTTTTGTCCCACTAGCTGGCTGTCGTTCTACATACCATAGACATGATATATTCAGCGTCTACAACTACTCCCGGGCAGGTTGGACAATCTGAGTTGTCATCATGTCCAAGCCTGTGAAGACATACTCTAAAGCATTCGTATCGTGTGAGAATCCATACATCCTGGTGATCCACACTTGGATATCGGGTATAATCTTATGCGTCCAGCATCCTTTTTCACAGCAATCCTTTCTCTGTTGCCGTTACCGTAGACTTTTCGCCCCTGGTGGAGTCTGGCTATCGGTTGGCGTTGTCACTAATGTCGCCATTTGCTCGCTGGCGAGATACTTCTCTTGCGCTTCGTGTGGTAGTAGGTACCGGCCGCAACCACAATCTGATAGGCTGGACCTCTGTTCAATTGACTTCTGCACAGCTGCACGGAGGGAAAGCCTGTCCCTCAGATTCTATGCACCTGTTCGGCCCTGTCCCAAAAAGGACTGCTCTTTTCTTCAATGACCTCGGCGGACTGGCGTCCTTATACATACGTTACGAGCACTCTTAGCTCCATTAAAAGTTTCGATTGGTCTTACTAGTCCCTGGGCATCCAAGCAGTGGAATAATCCACGATCTCACAATGGGTCTATCCTGTATCTTGGTACAGACGACCACTCTAACCCTTTCCTCAATGCGATGCCTTAATTGAGGTAGAAATGGAATAATTTCAGAATAGATTGTCCTGTAACCGCCTCTTGCACTGTAATGTGCGAAATAATGCCGAAAACTTGTCCCACACACTGTAGCTGATGCACACAACTTAGACAACCACAGTTCTCTGCTGTCACTGGGGGGATTCTTAAACCAGATTCAATTCTCGGCTACGCATCTTTAAAATTTCATCATCACCCTCCCATTCCAGAGCATAAACAAACACACCGCACAGAAGCAGACTCCCAGGAAAACCGGATTTGACCAACGCAGCTTCTAAATAAAGAGCAAGCAGCGATACTTCTCCTCTCCTTCACCGACTTCAATTGGCCATTTATTCAACCCTATGCCATGTCCTAACCTTGAAGTACAAGAAAAACTTTTCAAGGATTTTTCCACTTAATCGCTCGTTACGAGGAATTACCCATTCAAAGAAGGAAGCCTATTGCATACCGCAGGAGTACAACTAAAACAACAACGCACCTAGAACAACAATCTCTCTACGAAGGTAGAACAAAGGATAATGCCGGTTTGGATATTTTTTTTTATTTTTTTTCGCTTTTAAAACCTACTTCTTTGCCTTTAATGCTGTCAATTGTGCGATGTTTTGTTTGCATTTGTTGACGTGGTCGGTTCTTTTGCTGCTTTGTAGCGTATTGCGTGCTCTTACAAAAGCAGTCCTGAATTGAGAGCCAAAGGAGCGGCAGCGATGCGAGTGGCCAGGATTGGAGTGCGAATAACTGGACTTGCCAGGGTCAAAGCTGGAGTTCCCAAGGAAATTGCTGGTCCAAGAATTCCTGGTGCAGCCAATGCAAAGGCGATGATGCAGAAGAATACCAACTAAAAGGAGAAAAAAGGGCTCCGAGATGCGTTCCTTACTAGATGGCTTGAGTGACTTACGTATTTGAACATCTTGACGGCTGGTGGTTGTTGATGTTTGGTGTTAGACGGTTAGAAATGATTTGATACCGCAATGCAGCAGGTGGCACATTTTTATATGATTTACTGCGACATGCGAAGGTGGAAACTGACGCCACTGTGTCTTGGATGGATTGTGTGCAACCTTGAAGCGGGGTGTTGGGTGACAGTTGAGCTCTAGTTCTTACGTAAGTTTTATGATTAACCACCAACCGATCGTCAGAGATTCGCTGACAATTGATAGGAAAGCTTAGAACGTTGTTCGAGCATAACTCGATTTGTCATACAAAACGTGCGCTTGTAAATCGATGACTGTATCGCTGCTCGATGTGGATATTGTAAAGATTTCATTGCCAGAGATGGTTTGCGATGCTTTTCTCGAAAGTGATACTTTCATAAGGCCCGACCGCGCGTGCTTATGGTAGTGTGTGAGATTTTTACTCACTAAAAACACCTCCCTTCAGAATTGTTACTAAAGGGTCTTCCAATAGGGACTTCCGAACTTTGACAGTTGATAGCGGCCATATTGTTGAAGATACATCTGTCAAATTAGCTGTCATTTATTCAGCCTGTTTTGCCAAATCACCATGGATGGATATAGCGTTCAACAACACGTACAAATAATAAAATTGTTTTATCAACATGGGTGTTCTGTTCGGGCAACGTTCCGCGAGCTTCGCCCATTTTACGGTCGCCATAATCGTCCTTCCGAGAGGACTATTCGCAGTGTGGTGAATAAATTTTAGTCCACTGATTCAGTAAACGATCAACCAACAACCGTAAGTCGACGAAACGCAAGATCTGCCGAAAACATCGCCGCTGTCCGTGAGAGTGTGCAGGAGAATCCGAGGCAGTCGATTTCGCGTCGCTCAGAAGAACTCGGCCTTTCGCAGACCACAGGTCGATGATTACCAAGTTCTTTTGGCCTGAATTGGATCATATGGACACCAACGACATGTAGTTTCAACACGATTGCGCTACGTGCCACACAGCTCACGCCACATTGGAAATTCTGCACGAGCGATTCATGACCATGCCCTCGGTCATCTCACGTGGAGGTGATGTGAACTGGCCACCGGGATCGTGCGATTTGACCCCGTTAGAATTTTTCTTGTGGGGTTTTCTGAAGTCGCACGTCTATGCGAATAAGTCACAAACCACAGCGGCCCTCAAAGCCAACATAACCCATGCCATTGGTCAAATTCAGCCTGATTTATGGAAAATTGGACATTTCGGATTCGCGCCACCCAGAGAAGCCGCGGCGGACATTTGAACGATGTTATATTCCATACATAATGGCATCGATAGGCCTTTCAAACGAATAAAAAATTTCGATGATATCTCACACACACTTTGTTTTATTTAAATTTAAAAATAGGAAGCGCTTAATGAAAGACCCTTTACAACTAAGCGGACGCTTGTCCAGCAGTTTTATTTTCGCTTACGAGACTCGTGATTTTCGAAAGAGATGTTCGTATGCGTAATTAAAAAGAATGTAGCACTTAAGACAGGTTAAATTCCAATGAAAGATCCTGCGTTTTTCACGACCGGCATATACTACGACACGCTAGGTCAAAAGGACGAATTGAATTCTTCGCGTCAAGCAGTTGAATGACAGTACGGTTACAATGGCCGTGAACACGATCTCTGTGTTTACGAGCAAATTTTGTTATCTCTTCAACGACGCTGGGAATTTGGGAATTCCCAGATCCCGATGAATATCTTCGTTACGCACACACGCTAACGATCGTTCTAAGAACTGTATTTTCAAAGGTTTGTAGGATATTTCTATTGCTTTTCCTGGTACAACCCCACAGTTGTAAACCATACGTCCACACTGGTTTTAGTACTTGCTTATAGATAAGCAGTTTGTTATGAAGGCTTAACTTCGAATGTTTTCCAAGGAGCCAGTACATTTCTCGGTATTTCAATTGTATCGGCCGTTGTTAATATCGCAGTATCGTCCGCAAACGTGACGACGACGCAGTTGCTTTCCTGCGGGATATCACGGGTGTAGAGTACATATATGTAGAAGTGGGCCAAGGACACTTCCTTGTGGGACTCCGGCCGCAATCTCCTTGAAATCAGAATAATCATTTCCACGAAAGAGTCTCTCGGCGAGGTAAGATCGTAGGATTAGAAAGAGTTGCCGTGGCAGAAGTAATTGCAATTTATACTCCAAGCCTTCGTGGCAAACCTTATCGCAAGCTTGTGAGACGTCAAGAAATACACCACAACAAATCTTTTTTTCTTCGAGAGCTTTCGGTCGATTGTAGAATGTTTGATTCTAAATCCAAGCTGATGGTCAGGAATGAGTCGTCTTTCGTCGATTACCGGTTGTAGTCGTTTAGAAAGTAGTTTTCGAATATTTTTGAGATAACCGGCAATAAGGAAACAGGCCGATAGGATTTCTTCTCATTCAGAGGTTTGCCTGGTTTCGGCGACTTTCCTTTGTCTCGGAACGTAGAGCAATCTGAATGAAGCGTTTATCAAACAGAGCAGTTTAATAATAGCTTTATCCTTGACCACCTGCGCCGTTATCAAGTTGTAACCTGGAGCTTTTTTCATCTTTAAATTTTTAATCACTTCCCTCAGTTCAATCAATGCAACTTTTTTTACTTTAAAGTTGTCAGATGTCGTGACTAGGGAGTCAGGCGATAACAGAGGGCCGTCGAAACGATCAACTTCGTCCTCTAGTTCATAGGGTGTTTTAAGTGATACATTTAAGGCGATATTTTTTTTAAATTTTTTTATAATTGGCGCGCACCAAAGGGGGTATGAATACCCTTATGCTGAATATTCAGGGCACGGGCGTTTGGAAAAAGGGGAAAGAGAAACGGGGGAGATACCGGTGCACGTTGGCTTTAAATGTTTGGATGTTGTTCCGATGAGGAAATACAGAGCCTGGAAGATCATTCCACATACGTGTCGTTCGGCTTATGAACGAATCCCTATATTTGACAGTACGTCCGAAGTTGGGCTTGAGGGTGAACTGATGAGCATTCGAAGCGTGACGCGTATTGCGGGTGAAATTTTGAAGGGGAGGAATGCAGGTGGCTATTTCGTTGGAACATTTTTTGTGGAATAAGCGATAAAACAGGGAAAGACAAGAGACATTTCTGCGATGTTCAAGTGAGTCTATAGAGCTCACAATGCCTCTATCACCTATTAGTTTTATCGCGCGGATCTGGACCGTATCTAGAATGTGCAAGACGGTCTTGGGTGCACCAGACCAGATATGGGCGTTGTATTCCATCTTTGGGCGGATGAATGCCTAATATATTGAGGCCAGATCAGACGGGGTGAAAAATTTCTTGCATCGTTTAAGGAATCCTAGACATTTTGCAGCATTTTTGGCGACATCGAACATGTGATCTTTCCAACGAAGGTGATTGTTAATACACATACCGAGAATGGCAAGTCTTTCGGTTTCTGCGATGCAAGTACCATGCATAGATAATGGTTGGGGGTCTTGGTTTCGCTTGAGAGACAGAAGACAGCACTGCGTTTTGGATGCATTAAATTCCACTCTGTTAGTAGAGCCCCATTTGATTATGCTGTCAAGGTCGGAAATTAATGAGTTTAACATACGTTGCCGTTCCTCTTCTACGGTCGAAGAGCAGGGACGTGAGTTAGGGAACGAATATGAAAAAGTGAAGGTACTGTCATCAGAGAAGGAATGGATTGGATTAGAGGTTGCAGACAAGAGATTATTTATAAAAATGATAAAGAGAGTCGGAGACAAAACTGAGCCCTGGGGGACACCAGCATTTATATGGTGAATCATTTCTAAAGCCTTCCCAGTTTGTTCTATTGCTAGTAAGTCTTGGAGGTCCTTCTTTCTTGATCAATGGTTTACCAAGTAATAAAATTACAGGACTGTAATAAACTTCTCGTAAATGCCTTTTGTGATAAAAAAATCGATAAAGCTCGGGAATTTTTTTTTGAGTCGGTTGGCCAATAGGTCAGTTTTCCTGTCGAGTAAAAACAACAACCGAATTCATTTGCCACTTCGTAGAGAATTTTTCCTTTAGAAGATGTACATCTTGAGCCCCAAAAAGTGTGCTCCGCGTTGAAATCTCCACCAGTAAGGAAATTTGGACCAAGGTTATTGAAGACATGAAAGTAGTCGTCTATTTCTAGTGAGTATCGCGGCGGACAGTTTTTTTTTTTTTTTTCGATGCGCTGGATGAGTGAAATCCTTTATGGATACTCAGTAGCCCTCAGTAGACTTCATGCTCCTGTATGTTTACATGGCTAAAACACTCCCCCCAACCCTGTCCTGATTCCCCTACGTTACCGCCACTCAGGTATTTCTTCGTAGGGCAGGTTTTGACATCATGTCTTCTCCTTCTTATGATCCAGGGTTGTCTTCCTCTTGTGCTCTCCGCTGTGCTGTGTGCCCATGTATGTACGTATGTCCGCCTGTCTGTAAGTTTGCATAGGTACATCTTGGTACGTAGCTGCGTTTCCACTTGCTAATGCTATATTGTTCATTGCGTATTCTTCGCTTTCTCTTCTCTCTTGTTCTAATCTCCTCAGCTCTTGACATACATATATCCTTGGCATGAAGGCTCACTGCATTCCACATATCCTCGGATTCCAACATGTGTTGTACCAAATTCTCTGGAGTTGGTGTTTCTCCTAGTGCTGTTTGTAGTGCTTCTCTTTGTACGTGGAATCTTGAGCAGTGAAAGAATACATACTCCACGTCTTCGGGAGTATCACTGCACGATGGGCAAGTGGGAGAGTTATCGTTCCTGCATTTAAATAAATATGCTCGGAAGCACCCATAACGCAACTGCTTACAGGACATGGGTGCGGCGGACAGTAAATAGACGCTATAGTGTAGCTCTGGTGTTTATTTTGAACCCTTACCGCGGATAATTGAGGTTTTTCGAGCTCTATGCTTATATCGACCGAGTGTTCAATGTTAGTTTTGATGAATAAGGACGAACCGCCCCGCGCTCTATCACAAGGATGATAGGCGCGAATCGTGATAGCCAGCGTATCCCCTTATCTGTATTTGCGATTCCCTTGTTAAATGGGTTTCGGAGATCGAACAAATGTCAATATTTTCTCTCATTAGAAAAATTTCTAATTCGTTAGATTTTTTTAAGAGTCCATTCGCGTTCCATGTACGATTTTAAGCCAGGAGTTCATAACTACTTCGACGTTACTGATTCTTGTGTCAAAAATTCACTTCGAGTGGGGTTTGCTTGGATTTTGTCAAGGGACAAGCGTTTCAGTACAAAGATACACTAATTAACCAGACCTTTAAGTTGACGATTTTAACTTAATCGAAAGTGAGTGCTAAATGGAGTGGATTATCACTTCTTGCAGTGACCTTTAGGCTAATTGCGCGGACATGGCGACAAGTAATGAGCTGTCAATGTTTTGCGAGATACTGTCATGAAATTGACTCGTGCCATTATTGGGATAGTATCAGAGGTAACAGGGGCTTAGGTGTCTGTGTTTCATTGAAGTCGGAAAATAAATTGAGTGTCATGGTTGTACCTGGTCACCATTTATTCGAAGGTTCACATGCAAAAGGCGAAATGGGCTAAAGATAAGGATCAAGCAACAATCACTTAACATTTTGAAGTAAGTACACAGAGTGCTTCAACAAGTTACTGCTTAATCAACGGGTGATTTATTTGGTTGGATACAGTGCTTCCCATTATGGTGATCTAGAGAAGCTGTCATGTCATGAATCACTCCTGAGGCCAACGTTCAGTAACGTTGTATTCCCTTAACTTGGAGTCTCATTGGTATTGCGTCGAATAGGTAGTGAAGTCATATCTCAAAAGAAGGAGTGCGTTGTCTTTTTTAGGATACATAAGAAAGGTGATTCTAAGATTTGTGATAACCGGCGGGGTATTCTCGTTTTGGTCATATTTCCAAGACTAGCAATGACCTCGGAATTTCACCGACAGGAGGAAATATCTGAATACACTGGGTCAGCTCATACAGTCGGCTCTGCACATCACGAAAAGTTGGTTGAACCGGAAGGATCGACTTGACACTTTTTACAGGAAGATGCCAGCTATGGATAGGACTTCTGCGCCCCATTTTTGGGGATGCAAAAACGAGATGAAGTGTCTTGGGACAACAAGTAAGCCTGCAGAAGAGATCTTAAAAACAGAATCACGAAAGGCAGAAGGACGTACTTAATGTGCCGTAGGGCTTCTGGTAATACTTGACGTTTGAATCCGTAGCAAGCCTACTGGATTTGCACTTGCATCGTAAGGACCATCCTACTGCATGGAGTGTTAGTATAGTGGCTGATAATGGAAAGGAAATACGCCCTTTCATTACCTGCGAATATCCAACGTATGGCTTGCCTAGAACTAACCAGATTCCGAGCCAGTATTCCCACAGCAGCCAGGGAGACTATTTTGAGTAGTGAAAAAATCAGCCGGACTGGCTGCTCTTAGACTCAAGACCTAAGAACATTTTAACGAACGGACCGTATAGGGACACAGGGCTATCTGTAAGGAAGTACAGATGGCTTCTGGACTCGTAAGGCATCCGAGCGACCGTTTAAGTAAGAAATACCATTTCGACAGAAGTTCTACAGTTCCACCCTTCAAACGCGAAGATGGCAGCAGGGCACTGCCGTTCCAAACGATGATGGAATAGAAGTGTATACGGATGAATCACACATCGATGGAGAATGAGAGGCTTGATTCTACTACCATGCAGTCCATCTACAAACCTGCGAAAGCCATGGCGGAGCGCCTCTGCTAACGTCTTTTAAAGACGTTCGAGGAGACAATTAAGACGTATCGTCGGTCTGCGGACGGACACATCAAACATCAAACACACGCCTACAAACTGGGACCGGTGACATTTAGCACTTACCCCCGATTGCGAGGAAGAAAGTCTCGAGTAGTTCCTCTGCGAAAGCTCTGGAACAGAGGCGCTAGGATACAAACACCTGAGAGGACACTTCGTTAGAAGTAAAGGACATTTCTCGGAAAGCTACTCTTCATCCCCAAACTAAACATTCTACCCTTCTCTACCAAACAGTTTCTCTAGACGGTAACATGACGGGTCCAAACGGCGGGCTACCTGATGAAGAGATCCTTACCCATCCAAACGACCAACCAACATGTGGCAACAATCGCTCTCGGAAGTTTGAAAGAAATTACCGACACTATGCTCAACTGGTATCCAGCTGGATATGGTAGTAACTATCATTCTCGAGTAATCAGCCGAGTTTACGTCACCGCCCTATCACATGTTCAAGGACTTTGGGAATGCCTTCGACGGAGTTAATTGTTAGTACAAATGCTAGTCTCCAATCAGACGAGTACAATCCGAAAAATAGTTCCCGTTTGAAGGAAATCTCATCCAAATGCATTATGCTTCGTTCTGCACAATGAACAGGTTACCAGGTATTTCGAAGTGCTACAGGATGTATACCGTCACCCAATGTCTTTCCCGTGATGATTAACACGATGTATTAAGCATCAGGGTGGGTGCAAGAGTTCAAAAAACGGTCAAAATTCAGGCCAGGAATGGATCGTGTTCAAATGGCTTCAACAAATTAAAGGGTTTGGTTCTGAAGTCTTCTCGAAAGACCTCAACATTAGGCCGCTATCGTTGCTTTCTGTGTATGCGTCTGTCTTTGAAGCGAAGACTTATTGGTGCATCGACAGTCAGGCCTTCGATTAGATAGTTAGGATAGGCTTATGCAAGAATTTCTCGAGGTCTGAACCTGCATTGGCCTTGCCTGCATCCTTAGTCAGGACATCCATCGATGATTGGCAAACATGAGTATGAAATCCGTGTTTCAGTGGCAAGGACTATAGAAAACTTATTAGCATCTTAGGCATTCTTGCTTACTACCTCAATCTGCGACGGTGAGGAGAGTCCAACCATATCTACCCACGACCGTTTCCTCTGCGATTGTCCTGCCTTCGATCGTATCAGGTGGCACATCTTTGAAGATATTGTGTTGGCTCACTTAAATAATCAGTCAGCTTTCAAAGGTCGAGAGTACAGTAGAGGTTTTCCTGGCACGACCAGCATGATTCCTGGATTTAAAATTTCCATCAGAGGACCAGAGTGGTGTTCTTCCTAAAAGTTGTCAAATCACGTCCAAGGACAACCGGTAAAAATGAACACCCATATGGTACCTTGCTAACCTGCCAAATTGTTCTCTCCAAACGAAAAGAGGTTTCAAAATTCAATCCTAAATCCATGTGAACACCTTCATAACCTGCGGATGGAATATTCCATCGATTTCCATCTGTTTACGAACTTATTCCAAAAAAACTCTCCCAAAAGTATTTTTGTTCTCCCACTAACACTAACCACTTTGTTTTCAATTCCATTGTCCTTTCGCCCCAAAGAAAACCTTCCCAACTTCCTTGTAGGCATCAATTCAATATGCCTGAAGGTGTCCTGCCTTGTTTACTAATTTAAATGCGCCATACTACGCCCTATTCACTGGCAAATAAAAACAAATGGGCCACATAACGTCCAAACTGTGTTACGAGTTCCTTTCCTAACGTTCGCATTTCCTGTCCTTTGTTGTTAAACAATTAATCAACCAACCGGTGTGGGCCATGTATTGTTCTGGTCAAAAAGCTGTCTCCATTACTCTTCTTCTGTTTAACATCATCAATGAAAGTAGGAGGCAAGCATGGAATCGAATTTATTTTACCATGTCCTTGAAAGTTTTCGCCGGGGCGGCTTTGTTTCCGGTTGAGGGATGAGATTTGTTTTGGTGTTGATTCACTTATGGATTTTGGGAGGGGGGTGGAGGCAGCAGATCAACTCAATGGCGAAAGGTAGAATTTGCTGGGAATCCGTTATGTTTGTAAACAAAATTGGCCCATTGTGAGCCTGTTTTACTGTTGGGGGGGGGGGGGACAAAAAGGCGCGAATGGAATTCGTAATGTTGCGTAGTTTTATTTTAGTTTTTTTTTTTGATTATTTGACTGAAGGGCGGATCTAAAAATATTAACATACCTGGGCTGGTGAATAAAATAGAAGGCCTTGTGGGCTAGTATTAGATGACATACTTTGGACGTCAATTGGGCCACTGATGGTCGGTTGTATTTATAGAATTTTCTATTATAGTCTGACGGAAGTCACACCATATACAACAGGTGACTTGTAGAACTAGTGACTCCTTGAAAAATTGAATAATATGGGACCGGTCAGGGTATAAGGATGGGAGTAGTTTGGAAAAGCTCATCAAAGAATGTTGGGCATGCCATGTGGTAGACTAAGTAGGTGGGTTCCCTCAAGTGCTATGCAATTCCTTTATCCAGCGACAGATACACAGATACCAAAATATTCGTATTCCTCTCACCCGTCATCAGATTCATGAATCGCAGGACTATGGAAGACCTGTAAGCACGAACTGCAAGCGTACAGACGTACACACAACCTAACTCCAATGCTGACCCACATCCAGAGAATAAGAGGGAGACAGCCTGGATAATAGCTCCACAGATTTGGACAAGAAGACAACCCTTATTGCCCAACATTTACGGAAGCAGTCGAGGATGCGGAGCACATCATGTTCCACTGTGGACGATATGACGAAGAAGGGAACTTGATGGCGAACAGACTGGGTGTGGACTTAGCAGCAGAAAACATTTCAAGGCAGATGTAGAGCACACAAGAAACCTGGGAAGCAGTAAGCGATACTGTGGCTGCAATCATCAAATATCAACGAAAGCAAGAGCGATAGCGAAGCGTGGCAGAGACGGTTTCCAACACGAATGAGCCGAGTATGTAAGGCTGAAGTCACGCCTCGCAATGTAAAGCTTGGCGACAGTGTCGTAGGAGGGGAGGTGGGCTTAGGGGCGTGGAAAGAATACAGAGCAAACCTGCCAAGTCCAGAGAATCTCGTAAGTCACATGACGAGATCGGAGGGCGAGTGGATGGAGATCAGCTCCTTCATAGGGTGTATGCAGAACGAGTTGTGAAGAACAGAAGCCCTAAGAAGAGCCCAAGAGGCGGCCTCGGAGACAAGAGCATAATTGCTAAACAGCCACGCGAAGTAATAAATAACCGCAGTCCCGCGGAGAGAGTGGTTGATAAGTGCAGAACTGTGGCTTAGTACGTATGCCCGAGGAACTGGAGAACAACCCGCGAATCGTGCCTGCCAGTAGTACAAGTTACTGGTATCTATGGCGTAAACAATAAAAATAAGCCTGGGTCATAGGAAGGAGAAGACGTGGTGTCAAAACCTGTTCCCACGAAGGTATGGGGTCACATGACATGGTTGGGAGGGGAATGCTTTATCCACCCAATGACCAGAAGACCCTCCGCAAAATTTAGGAGCTACCCGTAGAGCAGAAGATAAAAATACTGTCAATACCAAGCTATAGAGCTGTTGGATCGCTGTTTTATTTACTTTGGAGCTACTCAGATCCCTTCTGGATTGTTACACAAAGCTTTCAGCCCATAGGTCTCACAAACAATATTTGTATACCTTGCCAACAGCGAATTACCGTTTAAGCAAAAGATGCAATTACAGCCTAGGGCCCGCGAATAAATATTTGCTTGGGTATCTGAAACCCTGCGACAGATTTAAGAGCCTTCTCCCACTTACTCCCAAATACTTGGAGTCCACGCGGACAATTTTGAGCAATCAGATCAATTCTTTCGATCAGATTCCGTAAGTAAGTTGTCGCAGAGAGTAGGGGACGGTCTCGTTAGAGTGAGATAGACAGGAATTTTGTGTTAAAATTATCAGACGTAAACATCCAGTAGTTGGTGGAGGAACTTACTTTTTTGGTAGAGCCCCACTTTTTACACACACGCTCGATTGTCCCCATGCAGCGGACTTTTCGTTTAAAGTTCGCAGTTCTCCTGTGAGGCCGTATACCTGCCCGAAAAGTGAATAAGAAGAGAACTGAAGAGAACTATTACATCTATAGATGGAACCAGCTAGGCAACTATGGCCAAAACCAGACCAAAGAAAATCTAACGGACTTCTAAGACATTGCACGATAGGCAAGCATTCCCAATCCCCTATAATAACTTCCACAGGAGTTGCAGAGATGAGGAGGAGGAAGAGACAGTCCTTCAATTCCTCTGCACGTATCCTGCAATTGCTCCAGTTCTTTGTGGCTGGAGTATACGGACCCATTCGTATCGAAGCCACACGAGAAAAGTCCCAGTGTTTACCAGGTCGAGCTTTAGGCTATAAAAATATGCACCGGCATCAACATGAACTCGAGCATCCATTCCTGTACTCACGGACATTCAAGCGGAGCTCGAAGCTCTGAGCGCCCACTTGAATCCGTCTCATGCTGCTTGGATAATACGCAAAGGCGCTGAAGGCGACGAATCTGCTAATCTGGTAGCCAGCTAAACGTCCTCTGATCTGTTCATTGGACCCGACCCCTGTTTTGGAAGCTCTGATTCTGCTTTCAAATATACGCTACCGATTATATGTGCATATCCTAGTGGAATAACACTCAAGGACTCAGATAGACTAAAATAGCCCACCGCGTGCGATGCATCCATGCCTAGAAGGACAAACAGCAGGAAGGCACCACCGTGTTTCTGGTGGACCGAGGAAATAAAAACACTTCGGGCAAGATGCCTACAAGCCCGGGGCAAAGTTCAGCGATCAAGAAGGAGACCAGACTTTCAACAATGCATGGTCACTTTTAAACTGGCAAGACGCAATTTAAATAGAGCCATCAAGGAGAGCAAAACCGCATGTTTCAAACGCCTCTGTGCGGAAGCCGACATTAACCCATGGGGCTCGGCATACAGAATAATAATGACGAAACTGAAGGGCTATAGAACTTCACCAATAACATGTCCAATGATGTTGAGATCCAGCTACTATTTGCAACATCGTAAGAGAGCTCAATACAGCGACTATTCCGCAAATTACTCTAGAAGAGTTGCTTCAGGCATGCAGCAAAATAGGCGACCCCAAGGCGCCCGGACCCGACGGCATCCCGAATAAGGCAGTAAAGGCGGCTATAAGAGAGAGACCAGACATGTTCATAATGACGATGCAGTAGTGTCTCGAAGAAGGAACGTTTCCCGAAAAGTGGAAAATGCAGCATTTGGTGCTACTACCTAAAGGAAAGAAGCCTCCAGGAGAGCCATCGTCCTATCGCCCAATATGCTTACTCGACACAATGGGAAAGATTCTCGAGAAGATAATCTAGAATAGATTACTCGCGGTAGCAGAGGAGAAAGGAGCTCTCTCAGATCGCCAATTTGGCTTAAGAAAAATGCGATCTACTGTTGATGCCATAGGACAAGTAGTTAATATCGCAAAAGGTGCCATCGAAGGGGAAAGATGGCTCTACGGCACAAAGGAGTACTGTGCAGTAAGAACGCGTTTAACTCGGCGAACTGGTCGCTCATTAGAAGATCACTCGCCAGGATGGATACACCATATTACTTGCTGCGTATAGTGATCAATTACTTCATCAACAGGAAGTTGAGATACTATACAGATGAAGGGGTAAGATATTCCAATGTCACTGCGGGAGTTCCACAGGGATCGGTCTTAGGGCCGTTATTGTGGAACATTATGTATGACGCGGTGACTGTAATTGGATTCGCCGATGACATTGCCGTCGTGACAGTAGCTAAACAGATTCGTGGAGTTGAATCTGCTACAAATGAAGCAATCGTCCAGATAAAGGATTGGCTGTCCACCGCCGGACTAGAACTTGCCGACCATAAAACAGAGGCCGTCCTCAAAACTAGTCGTAAAAGTGTAGAGTTTGCCAACTTCCCAGTTGGTAACCAAATTATCAGGTCCAAAGAAGTGGTTAAATACCTTGGAGTAATACTGTACAACAAACTGCAGTTCAAAGCACACGTGGACTAGATAACCAAGAAAGCATCGCAAATGCAGGGAGCTCTCTCGCGCATACTGCGCGGATACGCAAAAGGGGTCCTACTCTCCAGAGTTGTTACATCAGTTTTGTTATATGCCGCCCCAGTCTGTGCGCAATTATTAAGGACGAAGGAGACCAGAAGGAAACTATCGTCAACATACAGACTCTGCGCGCTAAGAACAATCAGCGGTTTTTGGACCATATCAGATGAGGCCGCCTTTGTTATAGCCGGAATGGCCCCCATCGACATTCTTGCAGATGAAATGTTGAGGATATACAACAGAATAACCTTGAGCCAACACGACGCCAACGGAATCAAGAGGATCAAAATTGAGGAGAAGGCAGCGTCAGCAGCTATATGGCAAGCTCGTTGGGATAATACAACGAAAGGCAGATGGACACACAAACTCATACCGACAATCCAAGTCTGGATAAGTCGTAAACATGGAGACGGCAACTATAACCTTACGCAGTTCCTGTCTGGCCACGGCGGGTACCGCAAGAATCTCCACCGATTTGGACACGACAGCTCACCATCTTGCCCCGAATGCCCAAATGAAGATGAGGATACGGAGCACGCAGTATTTTATTGCCCACGCTTCACGGCATGGAGAACTACTCTGCCCAGTCTGTCGTTACTCCTCGAACACTTGTTGGATTCGGAAGAGAATTGGACGAAAATAAGTGCTCTTGTAACAATTGTACAAAATGAGCTAAGTAGAATAGAAAGGCAAAGAAACAGAACATCAGAAGCCTCAGAAACCTCAGAAACCTCGGAAGCAGGTGAACAGCACGAATAGCTTGATATGCTAACCAGCCCCTCGAAGTAATACCTAACGGCAGTCCTGTGGGGAGAGTGGTAGAAGTGTGCAGGGTGTGGATTAGTACGTAGGCGCATTCCTGGCATCGATTATTCGGCTCTGCGAATCCTGCATGCTAGTAGCCCGGGCTACTAGTATCTTAAGAAGATTACCGCATCCCTTGGTGCAAACAAAAAAAAAATAAAAAAATAAAATAGCCGTCAGATCCTTATACAAAAAAGGTAGATATGCCTTCAAATTTTGCAGAGATGGCATAAGAAGACCTGTGAGCTTTCTTTCCGGTCACTGTCAGCTTAAGTACCACCTCCATAAAAGGAGCATCCCTGGGGATACTCTCAGCCGGCTCTGTCTAGACGAGGATGAAGCTGCAGAACACATACTATGTGAGAGCGCGGCTCTGTGCAACCTTAGGAGAAGCGTTTTCCATAGTAAAGTCATCTCTCAAACTGTTCTGAAGAACTCCTCAGTACAATAGACCTCCGTGGTCGCAGTGCCTTAACGCTCATGGGCGTAGTCAAAATTTATTTTAAAAAAATCATACCTTTCCCGTCCATTCTGCAAGTCGACTCAAAATGAGTTCCTCGAATTAGGTTCCATTTTTCCGGTGCAAGGAGATGACCATTTGAATTAAATTGGCGACCAAATGACATGTCCCTCGAAACCACAAGCGAATATTTATCTCATAATAGTATCTACGTAGTTTAATTGACGGTTTTCCAACCTTTACAGCAACATGTCAGTCAATATTAGCGTCTCCACCAAGTCTAAGTGCAAAATCATGTCATTATACCTGGAAATTGTGCAGAGTAATCCAATACCCACTATCAACGGACTCCTCCTTCATTCCCTGTCGCAATGATCCTTTGTTCTAGTCTCTGATTATCTCCATCCGTACTTCGCTGCATTAAAAAAAAAACGAGTTTTTCTCCCCGAAGAAGATGAGCCATCGTGTGCATTCCAGCGCGAAAACCACAACACAAATTCCTTTTATTGCCGCTATATAAAGAAATGCGATTCCCTACAGGATCATAGTTCAGTTCATCTCCTAGGACAAGACACACTCACTGCATCACCATTCAATATGTTCAAAGTCGTAAGTCTTGCACCTGCATCTACAGAATTAATCATAAAATAAAATGAAAATTTTTCTTTTTGCAGTACTTCCTCGCATGCCTCTTGGCCATTGCTTCTGCTAACCCAGTACTCTACTCGCCGGCATACTACACCGCTGTGGCACCCCAGATACCCATTGCCCTTCCCCTGGCCTACGCGAAAATCGGTGCACCAGCCGCCTCAGAAACCTACAACAGTGTGGCGACACCAAACTCATTCCAGCAGCAATACCGATCCGATTACAAACCGTTGACCTATTCCACCGGCTTGATTTACTAAGACCATCACCGCACCCTGGATACGCAGTAATGTGTAATGTGACACCCCTGCCAGTGCTATTGTGGAATAAAACTGAAATCGATTTGATGGGTTACATAAGATGGTTTTATTTAGTTTAAGTTTTGTTTTAATGGAGGGAATCAGGTTTCATAACAAGTTGGGGGCTAAGGAATCAGCTGAGTGAGTTGGACAAACTTTTGGTGAAGGGTTGTGGTGGTGTCTGACCTCTTTCAAGGCCGATGTGACGCTTGCCACTTACTTTTCACGCATGGGACGTGCGTTTTTCTGACTATAAAATGCGGGCTGAAGCTTGAGTTCAGCATCAGACACTTGTCAGCATACAAGAGTTCCATCAGCCTTTAGAGCGAACACCACCTCACCGTTCATCATGTTCAGATACGTAAGAGGAGGCTCAGGATTCCGTGACATTTACTGGTAGTAATGTAAGCTTTTCCTTTTAGTTGGTATTTTTCTGTGTGATTGCCGCAGCTTGCGCTAAGCCAGGACTACTTGCTCCTTCGCTGAGCATTGCTGCCGCTCCAACTATTATCTCAGCACCAACTGTGGGCATCGTCAGGACTGCTCCGATTGCGTCATTGTCGCCAATTGCTTTGGGCGCTCCATTGGCTCTTAGCGGTGGATTGGTGTCCGGCGGACTGGTATCCAATGGGTTGATCTCCGGTGGGCTGTTGAACGGTGGACTAGTATCTGGTCGATTGATATCGGGAGGATTGGTATCTGGTGGACTGGTTTCAGGTGGACTGGTATCTACTAAGCTCATTCGTTAAGGATTACGATAGATCGCACGATTTTTGTTCCTAAGTCTTTTGATATCGGAGTTGAATAAAATGCCTATAAGCTGAGTTTTGAAGTTTTTACTTGCTATTGCCTCTGTGAGGTCTTTCGGTACGGTTCTATAGTCTTAGGCGAAGCCTTACACATTGGCCTACGAACCTACAATTCGGATGTCAGCAGTTCGCTTGATGTCGGGCACATTTTGAGTTAAGATTACGATTTAGGGTGTATTCCAAAGCGTTCAAGTTTGATTTGATACTGAGGGACGCTGCAATCAGTTGTGTTCACTCGGGTAGAAGCCAGCTTACTCAACTCCATCGAACGTTTTTGAAGTGCTTCAGCAATGGCTCAGAGGAAGGAGCTATAAGTGGTATTAGCCACACTCACTTTCTTCAAAAAATTTCTCGAAAATAGTTTTTCTGGTCAATTTAGATTCTAATAAGAAATCACTGTAAAGGGTGGCCCATTTGTTAGTTTCTTTTTAAAATATATATTAAAACCACACCGTTGAATATTTCTGAAAGGTTGTTACTTTAGTGAATAGGGGATATTCTCCGATTATTTTTGTTAAATAATTTTATTAAAATGGTTGCCACGATTGCCAGGCGGTACCCTATTACTCCATGCAATTTCGCAGGACGTTGTTGATTGTTTTTTTGCTTTATTTCGCGAATAGCTCAGCGGATGTTTCTTTAAATTGCTTGTGAATTCTTTGAGTCAAAAGGAGTCTAATAGTTCAAATGCGAATGTTTGGCCCAACAAAGCGTATGTGGTCTTGGGCCTAGGTTAGGTTAGGTTAACGTGGCAGGCTGCAAGTATGCAACCTAATTTAGACCAGTAAGGTGCATTCTGTTACCACTTCTCCGTTGAACCAGGAGGAGCTAGTTATGAAGCTTGAAGTGGCATACCGAGATTCACCTTATCCGGTGGAATGGATAGGGTTGTACGTGTAACCTGCCTGGCGAGCTCGTCAGCCATGAGATTCCCTGGAATGTCACTGTTGCCCGACACCCAAATAAGGTGGATAGAAGTGTAGTCAATGTCTTCTGGAAGGAAGTTAAGATCGTTACGAATGGTGGTGCGTAGACTAGACCACATAGATTTGACCTTCATGTGGGTGGCTGCATGCGTTGCCACCTGTTTGCTAAAGAGATCTAAGGGTGGCAGATGGAACAGCATTTCTAGAGCAGGTGTTGGTGAAGTTTTTAGAGCTCCACTTATACATAAGCAAGCCGACCTCAGATAGTTTCGGTGAGTGGCCGTCTCCAAGGATGTCCACTGGACGACCATTCCAAATGAGGCCTGATAACTGCTAGCCAGTTTGTAATTCGTGGATGTAGTCCCCATCTTACAGAAGTACAAACCTTTAGTGGCTTTCATGACCCGTTCAGGATGTTGGGTTTCCAGCTTGGTTTCTTGTCGAGGATGATTTCCAAGCATTTGGCTTTGTCAGCAAGTGTCAGACTGACGTCACATAGGTTTGGGGGACCGGATTTTATATTTCCCTGTGAAGAGGACTAGTTTTGTCCTATGGGGGTTAACGTCTAGGTCGTAGTACGTAGTCCATTTAGAGAGCTTAGAGAGTGCATTCTGCAGAATGTCTCTGAGCGTTTTGGGGTGTTTACCCGAGACAGCTATAGCAACGTCATCTGCATAGGCAACCGCCTTCTCCTTCCAGGATTAAAAGCAGTTTATGCACCACTAAGTTACAGAGAAGGGGGAATAGCACGTCACCCTGCGGAGTACCCCTGCTCACGGACCTCCAATCCACGGCGTCGCCCAGCCTGGAGACCATCGTTGATGGTTCAGGATCTAACTTCTCGCGATTATTCGTGTTGCGCGTTTTATATTTTTTAGAGACAACTTGTTGGTGTTTTCTGGGACTCGAACCTCAAATTAGTAGTTCAACGCACTAACCAATGAGCCACTGCGTCCACAGAAGTTAAAGACACAGGCTGTCGCTGTCCATATGGATGTTGGGAATGATTGAGTCTACCGCCTACGCTAATGATTCCTTCTCAATCTACGAAAGGGCTTAGCGGTCCTATGACTTTCGCCTTGGTGGTGCCTTATGGGAACAGCAAATATGCTGGGTGTAGTGAATAAGTGTCCTGGTCGCTACTTCCAAGTCGGTTGGAGGCAATGGGAAATAGATTCGTTTGGTGCGTCCTACTCGTACGTTTGCGATGAATCTGCAAACGTTGATTCTAGTCGCGTGAGACTACATATGTATTCGTTCTATGAACTAGCTGATGGAGTGCTCCTTTACCTCGAAGCGATTAACAATCATCTGTCTTCTTCCTTGGCTGCTTGTAAGCTCTGAAGGCTCTGAAGGCATTTCGAAATCCTACGATGAATCGAGGAATTGTGGACCGTTCCACCATAAGCTGGCGTGAATCTCCTCGGGATGCTCAATCAGCCGGGTTCAGTTTAGTAAGGATATGTTACCATATGCGGCGATTGATATGTCACTGGAACTCCCCCAGTCGGTTTTCCACGAAGGTTTTCCAAAGTGATGGTGACGCTTGGATCCAACAAAGCGTTATGGTGGAATCAGCCCATGCGTACTTTAATGCAGTTGAGGAGAACAGATTTCCATTTGACTACGGACTCCTATCGATGCCCCAGCATGCTTATAGCAAGGGAAAATCGAAAAAAATCACTACCCTGCACTCGTTGGTGGGAATCATTGAAAAGTTTTCGGGAAGAAGGATATCACTATGGTGGCCTTCCTTAATATTTAAGGAGCTTTCAACAATCTCAACACAGAGGCAATATCTGCCGCACTTCCTAACCTATTGAATTGAGCAAACGCCTTAAAGCAGGCTCATCCATGATGAGCTGGGGTGCTGTCTTCCAAAAAGGAAGTGTACATGGCTACCCTCTAGGGTGGAGTATAATGAGATGTTCCTAACCCTGCGTAAGAAGGGGTCCAGTGTTATAGTCTCTGCGGATGTCATTTCATTTTACAGTAAGAGACCTTATGGAGTCTGCTCTTAATAGACTTGCAAATTAGACTGTTATTGTTAGTCTTGGGGTTAATCCGTCTAAGACTGGTTGCTCACAAGAAAGTATAAAGAACCGTGCTTTACTCCTCCTAAACTCAAGGGCATTCAGCTCCAAATTGTGGATCATGCCAGATACTTGGGGGTTTATGGAATCTTCGTAGCTATTATGGGCCACACAATTCCTAGAAAGTCGGGCTATATCGTCCCTTTTTTGGACTTTGACGTCAAGTGCTTGTAATCTGAAAAAATTATGAAACAGATGTCTACATGGGGCATTTTCTTATAGGCAGACATGCCAGCAGTCTGGATACTTCCTTGAACGATTTCTGTGGAAGTTATAGAGACAAGGAAGAGGGTTTTGTAATCTCAAGAAATGCGGATAAGAATTGGTCAGCTACATCGTGTGATTCGACACCATTGAGTCACAATGAAGTCACAAAGAATTTCTGAGATAAAGGCGGCGATTTGACTACGCTGTGAGAACAAGAGCCTTTCAGTAGATCCAGTAGATTCAGTAGATAACAGGCCGTATGTGGTCAAGAGCTTAGCTTCTACCGACCGTTCCTGTTGCGCGTGTTCGATTGTGTTAACAGGGACTTTACGTGGCTCCCCGATAAATGAATAACAATTATCAAGGCTACATATCATGGGTCAAAATGCCACGTTCTGCACAGAGGAAGGTTGTCTGAGTAGTTTGAGGTCAGCTGGATATAGCGAGCGGCGTACGACAAGGCTGTATTCTGTCATTGATCCTTTTTCAATTGGTGATTAGCGACGTGCTCCACGTGGTTTTGTCAACGGGAGGTAGAGGACTTCGATGGACTCTTACATCCGAACTCAAACACCTCGACTACGCTGACGATGTATGCTTGCTCTCGCATAGAATTATCGACCACCACCAAGAGGGAGGCCAGCGTGCGTCGTCGATCAGCCTAGGAACAAACTCATCAGCCCAAATTTGTAGCGCCGGATCTTCGGAGTATTGTCTCCACCGATGGCGGAACCGAACTGGATATAGCCAGCCGAATAGGCAAAGCAAAGTATGCGTTCGAGATGCTGTCATAAATCAGGCGTAGTAATACAGTCAGCCTAACCAGTGGAGACAGAGGCACGGCAGTTGGGAAAACGTTAGGGAGAGCTACGGCACATTACCAGAAACCGTACACGGTGGGGCGTAGGTGTAGTAGAGATTTTTAGTCTTTTCTGGGACTCGAACATCGAACCTCTCTATCAGTCATCCAACACACTAACACCTGTGCTACGGCGCCCACTTCTTGTGCACATAATCATTTTTTTTTTTTTTTTTTTTTTTTTATAATTTGCACGCACTCAAGGGGTTATGACTACCCTTTTACATGTTTTTCACACGGTGCGGGCATCGGAAATGTAGATAGAGAGAGAGAGAGATTGGTGTAGTGGTTTGAAACTCAGGTGTATTAGGTTTCACACTTTAGCTCCAGGGGTGGTGTCCAGAATAACTGGGGAGATTTGATGCTGTCATGTATTTTTTGCCTTCGCTTCTGATTCACAGTATTTTTTCCCGATCCACCTGATGTCATGAGCATATCAATCATCAACAGAGCGAACAATTTCTCCAGCCATATGACAAATCTACTACCAGTGTTATGCCTTCGCAGTAGTGTTGTCATAAGCTTTCTCAATTGATCGGACTGCCTCTTATCATATAATGCTTACTGACATCAGGGATTGAACCGTGAACCATCAGCTCGACAAACGATGACGCTTCCACTACACCAATGCCACCCCCCATATCATAATATTCCTACTTGACAATGAAATAAAAATAAATTCAATTTTTAATAAAAAATGCTTTTAGTTTGACAGCGAGATCCAGCGCTTACATTGGGAAACCCCGATCAAAATAACACGCTTTGAGTCAATCTAGTAATTCGACATCAGCCCTTTGAAATGCGAAAACCTGGCTCCTTCTTGTTCTTATTTAATACGGTTTCTACCCTTCATGAGATAATGAGCAAAATTAAAAAAGAGAGACCTCTTGTGCAGTATCTATTACCATTTCGGTTGTAGAAATGAACGACTATCTTCGAGTGAAGGGTGTAACCACTAATTCTTTCGCCACACTTTTTTCTTGCAACTGTAGAGACGCTTACGCCACCAAACTCGCGGCGTGGTGTACAGAATATGTTGGCTGGGCTGCACACACTCACGAAGTTAGTAGTACGGAGAAAGGTACTAGGAAATAACTGTATTTGCCTATAAAACGCGAGACAAACTTAGAGTTAAGCATCAGACACTTGTCAGCATTCAACTGAAGTTTACATCAGCCTTCCAAGCAAAAACCTCCGCAACGACATCATCATGTTCCAATACGTGAGAGAACTTGGGATCCTGCCTTCCTTGCCATCTAGTAATACGAATCCTTTCTTTCAGTTTGTATTTTTCTGTGTGATTGCCGCCGCCCTTGCTAAGCCAGGAGTACTCGCTCCATCCTTGGGCATTGCTGCCGCTCCAACTATTGTCTCTGCGCCGAGTGTAGGTATTGTCAGGACGGCTCCAATTGCTTTGGGCGCCACTATTGGCGCACCTCTGGCTCTCAGTGGTGGACTAGTATCTAATGGATTGATCTCGAATGGATTGGTCTCTGGCGGCCTAATTTCCAATGGACTTATCTCCGGTGGACTGATCAACGGTGGACTAATCAACGGTGGTCTGGTATCCAGTGGACTGGTCAAAGGTGGATTGGTATCCGGCGGACTCATCAACGGTGGTCTGGTATCCGGTGGACTCATCAACGGTGGGCTTGTATCCGGTGGACTGATCGACGGTGGATTGGTGACTGGTGGACTCCTCAACAGTGGACTAGTGTCCGGTAAATTAATTCGTTAAGAATGAGATGGTTAATAGGATAGTTTGTAAGCCCATTTATACTGGAATTGAATAAAAAACGCTTAAGAAGAATTGAAATATTGCATGTCCTTTTATTTGTCCTACTAAACTGTATTCGAAATAGAAAACAATTCGTTGGTGCAACTTGAATAACAGGTTGGAGCTTAATTCATCACTTGAGTCCTGAGTAAATATTAGAAAAGCATTTGGACCTCACATCACTTATCATGTGACTGCTTTGGAAGGATTAACATTTGGAGTTCGTCGTCTTCGAAACGAAAATGACCAAGTTCACAATTTTGAAACCCGATCGATCGAAACTACAGGACTTCATTTAAAATATATTTTTTAAAAGTGATTGAATACGAACGAGCGAATATTCGCTAATTTTGACGTTTCATTCACAGCCCCTTTTTTTAGTCGCAGCAATCTGCGAATTTTTCTTGTCATTCATTGCATGTATAAAGGAATTGTGGGGTTAAACTCTCGCGAATATTTTGGTCGCGCGAATGTGGATTGCGTTCTATATCTGTGGAATGTGAATAAAATTTGACAGTTCGCAAGAAGTATTCGCCTATTCGCGGAAAAATCAGCGAATTGTTAATTTCTTCGCAGAAACTAGTTAAAATTTAACTTTTTTTTATATTAATTGATAGGTAAATTAAGCTCTGTTCTTTTGGAGTAGTAAAGTTGTCAATTGCGCGCCTTTAAATGTACTAAAAATGCTTAGTTCGAAATTCGCCCATTCGCCGATAGATGAGCTGTAAATGGAGCTTATAGGGTTTTTTTCCGATAAAAAATGTTTGACTAGAAGCAGAAGTAAATTACTATCTGGAAAGAGTAGCAATTCGCGGGACTGCCAATCAGAAATTTGACACAATTTAAGACACAAAGCAAATAAAAAAATGCAGGAACGTTATTTACAGATCGGAATTTTGTCCAGCTCCTTGATTCTTCCTCGAGTTGTCTGAGATTTCCACCAGTTGGTCCACTGTCATTCGCTGTAAAACGAACATATACGTGATACCAATTTTAACTAGGTTTTCATTCATCCAGTAGCAATCAAACGATTTGGAGCATAGTCTTGCAGTCAATGCTCCTTTCACTAAGTGTCCTTTCAGCATAAATAACCAACGCAGTAGAAGTTGCTTGTAGTTGCTTTGTCCAGAGCACTGTATATAGATCACAGAATCTCATTGCTCTCGCCGGTGCAGCCGTTCTTCGACCCATCTGTCTGTCTATCACGACTTTCTCCTGAGCTATAAAATCAACATACACGATTTTTATATTTTGCAAAGTGGGTAATAAACGTTAAAAAACCCACTTTTTATGGCATCTTTTTTTTTTTTTTTTGTAAGCGGAGGGGGAACCTTGCATAGGCACCGCGTTCCAAGTTACGCGGTTGTGACAGATTCTTACTGACTAAACCTTACCCCCGCTAGCTCAGATCTCGCCCGCGGGACCACCGTCAGGTACTGCTTCGCGGGGCGTGTACTCCGCATTATGCGGCCGTCTGTGCGTTTGCAGCACTCTTGCCTGGTTGTCCACCTGTCTGAGATCGATTTGAATTTGGGTTACCAGTGTGCAAACTGCATCCCAATTACCCATCGATTTTAGCATCAAGTCTGGTACGTAGTTCACTTTCCAGTCTCCGTTTATTCTCCAGAAACCTTGGGCAGTTGGAGGCGACATCTTCCGGGTCTTCGTCGCACCCAGGACATACTGGGCATTCTGGCGAGTCGCCGAGTCTAAAGCGGTGAAGGTATTGCCGATGGCCTGATAGAAATTGAGTCAGTTGGTAGTTGACCTCCCCGTGTCTTCTATTTATCCATGACTCTATTCTCGGGATAAGTTTGCATGTCCATCTTTCCTTGTGGGCGGCATCCCATCTTAGTGGCCACATCGTTATTGATGTTGCTCTTTCTTGTGCTCTTAATTCAGTAGGATTCGAGTTTCCAGTAGTTCCATCCCGAATTCTTCTTGCTTCATCAGCCAGGATGTCTATGGGGATCATACCCATAGATATGATCATGACGTGCGCCGCGTCATCCGAGATAGTCAAGCCGATATACATAACTCGTAGTGCAGTAAGTCTGTAGACACTATTTATCCGCAGTCGATTTTGCTTAACTTTTAGCGAATCCGACCATATTGGAGATGCGAGCATTGTTGAGCTCACGATTGATGATTTGCCAGCATTCTTGAAAGCGCCGAGAACACATTTGATGCCTTCTTTGATATAAAGTCCATAAGTTTACCGAAGCTAAGTCGGTCGAGATACTAAATGCAGTTTTTGGAGTGTACCGTGTAGCTTCTCACCTTGACTTTGATGGACTCTCTTATTTTGCAGCTACTAATAAGAACTGCCTAATAACAACGGAAAAAATATATGTTTTGAAGCTCCAACAAGCCTCGGAAACGGACGGATTTACTGTTGACGAACCATGCAAATGTAACAAGGACAACGAATTTCGGATCTGTACGTGGAACGTTAGGTCCCTTAATAGACCACGTGCAGCCGAACAATTAGCGGAGGCCCTAGACTGCTGCAAAGCAGATATCACCGCCATCCAAGAAGTGCGATGGGATGGGCCGGGCAAAAAGAGGATGAAAAACTGCGATGTATACTACGGCGATTGTTACCGACAACAAAAGCAGCGCTTTTCCGATCGAGTCTCCCTCAATCTCTCAAGAGATCCTATGCCGCCAGCATCAAGTATTGAGGACCAGTGGCAACATTGCCAAAAAGCCATCAGAGATGCCGCCTCTGGTGTACTGGGTTTCATTCGGCCACCACAACGAAACCCCTGGTTTGACGACGAGTGCCGGCAAGCACATGCAGCTAAGCAAGAAGCATACAAAGCGGCGCTGCATAGAAGGACTAGAGCTGCTCGTGAGCTCTACGAGCAGAAGAGGAGAGACGAACACCGGCTTCTCAGGAGGAAAAAGAAAGAGCATGAGAAGCGCGCGATCGAGGAAATAGAGAGATGCTACTGCAGGAATGAGGTTCGGAAGTTTTACCAAAGGGTAAAAAGGACCTGCGAAGGCTACAAGGCCCGAACCGAAGCCTGCAAGGACGATCAAGGGAACATCGTAGTGGAAACGCAGTCGATGCTGAGGATATGGAAGAGCCATTTCTGCAGACTGTATAACGGCGACGAAGACCAAAATTCCGCTGTCAGGCAGAACGAACCATTCAAGCTGGACGATGATAACCAACATTTCCGTCCCCCCGACCTGGGTGAGGTTAAGATAGCGATATCTAAGCTGAAACCCAATAAAGCTGCTGGAGCTGATGGTCTGAATGCCGAGCTATTCAAAGCAGCCGGGGATGACTTGGTAAGGAGCATGCACCAACTCATCTGTAAAATATGGTCGGATGAAAGTATGCCCGATGAATGGAACCTCAGCATTGTTTGCCCAATCCTCAAAAAAGGAGACCCTCCGAACTGCGCCAACTACAGATGCATCAGTCTTCTTAACATCGCATAGAAGATCTTATCTGCCATATTATGTGAACGCCTGAAACCGTTCGTCAACAACCTGATCGGTCCATATCAGTGTGGTTTTAGGCCAGGAAAGTCCACCATCGACCAAATATTCACATTGCGGCAGATCTTGGAAAACTTAAACACCACTTTCAAATCGATAAACACCACCTTTTCATCGATTTTAAGGCCGCGTATGACAGCATTTATAGAGGCGAGCTATATAGAGCAATGGCTAGTTTTGGCATCCCTGCCAAACTCGTCCGTTTGTGCAGGATGACGATGGAGAATGCACGCTGCTCCATCAAGGTCGGTAAAGACTTTATCGAGACCTTCGACGTCAAAAAAAAGTTAGACAAGGCGACGCGCTGTCATGCGACTTCTTTAACATCGTTCTTGAGAGAATTGTGCAAAATTTACGCGCCAACACCAGAGGCACAATCTTCCAAAAGTCCGTCCAATTACTCGCATATGCCGACGATATTGACAAAATCGGAAGAACGCAGCGTGATGTCAGTGGAGCGTTCGTGAGTATTGAGGCGGAAGCGGCGAAGATGGGTTTAGCGGTTAATGAGGGCAAGACTAAGTATATGCTGTCAACAAGGAAGGACAACCAACATCGACGTCTCGGACAGAACGTCACTATAGACAGGCATAACTTCGAGGTAGTTAGGGACTTTATCTGCCTAGGCTCCGCTATGAGCTCAGAAAACGACATCAGCGCTGAGATCAAACGAAGAATAACTCTTGCCAATCGCTGCTTCTTTGGGCTAAGAAGGCAATTGAACCTGAAGGCAAAGCCCTCTCCCGTCCCGTTTTGGTCCCGTCTGCATAGACGGTGAATGGAGGAGGAGATAAAACAGCGAACTGTATGGGCTATTCGGCAACATCGACTTGGCCAGAAGGTGAAGGTCCAACGACTGAGATGGCTGATTCATGTAGGGCGCATGGACACAAATGCTCCGGCCCGGAAAATCTTCGAATACATTGCCGAGGGACGGCGCAGTAAAGGAAGACCGCGACTCAGGTGGCGCAAGCAGGTCGAAGAGGACCTCAACCAACTGAGCGTGCGAAACTGGAGGCAGCTGGCTAAAGATCGAGCTGGCTGGAGACGCTTGTTGGTTGAGGCCCAGGTCCACCCCGGACTGTAGCGCCACCTTAAGTAAGTAAGTAAGTAATAAGAACTGCCTCCGTCTTGTGTTCTGCCAAGGCTTAACTCTTTGACTCTAGCCATTGTTTAACAGAATCGATGGTTTCGTTTGCGATTAGTTCCAGCTCGTCTAAATGTTTCCCCGCAACCACTATCGCTATGTCATCCGCAAAACCTATCATTTGAACTCCATCGGGGACTCTCAGTCTCAGTCTCCCTTTAAATAGCATCTGCAGTACCGGAAAAGATGACACTCAAATTTTCGGTTTCCTTATACATAAACATATGATATATCGATGATATGAGAGTTCATTGAGTAGAATCCAAATTTATATATTTTTTTAAATGCAATTGTCCTTAATTTTAAATTTAAAAAATGACGTAATAATTCAAGAATGTTTCAGAAATATGGGTGTGCTTCCTAAATTTTCAAACTACATGACCTAAATTTTGAGAACATTTTAGGATCTGTACCATTGAAAATGTATTTGTATGTCTTAAGCAGTTTACAGATAGTTCAAAAGTACTTGGCTTCTGACTATAGTTTCAGAAGAGGTCCGTTCATTTTTGAAAATCGATTCTCTTTCTAGTGACCTGAACTAGCTTAGTTTTTTGGGGTCAGAACTAAGTCTGACAAGAGGGTGCTCTCAAAAACAGTACGAGCGTGACTATTTCCAAATTTATTTACAGGATTGGCTACTCCTAGGAAAATTTGGTGACAGCAGGACCACTGGACGTTTTCTTTATCCATTTGAATAGTATTTGCAGGAATTTTGACATGGTGCGAACCTTTGATTTCGATTCCGATTCGATTTGTAATTATTCTGCTTCCACGGCTTTCGAATCATTCGTGATTTATTTCGTAGATGACGAAACCAGACTTGTAGGCATAACAACTTCAAAACCATCACATGGTGCGTGATGTAAGGCTCAATCCGTTTCCTACTATTTGTTCAGCGATAAGGGAATGAATAAACCGTTCACAAGCTGTACAACTCATGGAAATAAAACATCGTTCAAGGAGAAGAAAGGGTTTTCAAATACTGTAGGCAGACAATGTCAAATGTAACGTTTCAATTATTTTAAAGCATTTTTTATTCAATTCCACTATCCAAGGTCTTAGGAACCATTTAATTAATCATCACATTCTTAACGAATTAATTTACCAGACACTAGTCCACTGGATACTACTTCTCCAGACAATAATTTTCCAGAGACCAATCCACTGTTGAGGAGCCCACCAGTCACCAATCCACCGTCGATCAGTCCACCGGATACAAGACCACCGTTGATGAGTCCGCCGGATACCAATCCACCGCTGATCAGTCCACCGGATACCAAACCACCTTTAACCAGACCACTGGATACCAGGCCACCGTTGATCAGTCCACTGGACACCAATCCACCGTTGATCAGTCCTCCGGAAATTAGTCCATTGGAAATTAGGCCTCCAGAGACCAATCCATTCGAAATCAATCCATTGGATACTAGTCCACCACTGAGAGCCAAAGGTGCGCCAATAGTGGCGCCCAAAGCAATTGGAGCCGTCCGGACAATACCCACACTCGGCGCAGAGACAATAGTTGGAGCGGCAGCAATGCCCAAGGATGGAGCGAGTACTCCTGGCTTAGCAAGGGCGGCGGCAATCGCACAGAAAAATACCAACTGAAAGAAAGGATTCGTATTACTAGATGGCAAGGAAGGCAGGATCCCAAGTTCTCTCACGTATTGGAACATGATGATGTCGTTGCGGAGGTTTTTGCTTGGAAGGCTGATGTAAACTCCAGTTGAATGCTGACAAGTGTCTGATGCTTAACTGCAAGTTTGTCTCGCGTTTTATACGCAAACAAAACTGATTTCCTAGTTTGCCCTTACACTGGTAGGGTTAGTGAACTGCATGTGCAAGCGAAATGTGGCGAAAGAGTGCGAGTAGAGGGAGCACCCTTCACTTAGAGTTATTTTTTCGACCAAAAAGGGTGAAGTTATGACGGGGAAATTTCCGTTCCTACGTTCACTAAAAGTATCACGAGGAAGTGTCAGTGAATGCAACAGGTAATATGTCAAAATTTGTCTTAAAAACCATTAGCGCTCTTAAACTACTCGTACAAGTAGTGTCTTAAGGACGAAGTCCTGTGAAATCAGAGTGTGCTAAATAACTGGCGCTTCGAAGTCGAATGTACGTCACTATTGTTCGGCGTAAGAGCTTCACACTAATTCTTTCATCACATTTCCTTTTGCAACTCCAGAGACAGTTAGCTCCACTACCGATTGGTGTGGCAATGTCATTTGATATGCACCCATTCGCCGCACAATCTTGGAATCATTTTTCACCTATAAAATGCGAGACAAACTCCAAGGTAAGCATCAGACGCTTGCTAGCATTCAACAAGAGTACCACCAGCCCTTAAAGCAAAAACCACCTAAACGATCATCATGTTCAAATACGTAAGAGAATTTGGGAGTTCTAAGATCCTTGTGACTCATATCTTTCTTTCAGGTTGTATTCTCCTGCGTAATTGCCGCCGTTTTCGCAAAGCCAGGAGTACTCGCTCCATCCTTGAGCATTGCTGCCGCTCCAACTATTGTGTCAGCACCAAGTGTGGGTATTGTCAGGACGGCTCCAATTGCCTTGGGTACCACTATTGGCGCACCTTTGGCTCTCAGTGGTGGACTAGTATCCAATGGATTAATCTCGAATGGTTTGGTTGCCAATGGATTGGTTTCTGGTGGATTGATCTCCGGCGGATTGATCTCTAATGGTTTGGTCTCTGGTGGATTGATCAATGGTGGCCTGATATCCGGTGGACTCCTTAACGGTGGATTGATTTCTGGAAAATTATTGTCTGGAGGAGAGTTAGTATCTGGTGGATTAGTGTCCGGCAAATTGATTCGCTAAGACTGTTATGCTTAATTCTGTAGTGCCTAAGTCTCTTTGATAGTGAAATTTAATAAAAATGCTTGAGGAAATTTGAAAAAAAATGTTTTTTCTGTGTCGTCCTTTGTCACATTTTGTCGGGATTTTAAAGGTGGGTTGCAAATTGGTTAACCAACCGACTATCGGTTAGCATCGACAGAAAAACGTTGCAGATGGAGGAAGTATTTCCAGCTTTCCTCATATAATACTTGCCGTGGCTGTCAAAAGTTGTTCAAGACTTTTTCATTCATTGTTCATGACTCGCAAATCGCATGAGGATTCTATCTTGACACTAGGGAGAGTGCCTTTAAAAGCATTAAAAAACAAATTTGGTCGGCGATGTATGCAGCTCAATGTCGGGCCACTTGATAACTACTTCTGTCATCCAGACATTTAAAGTATTAAGGGACATGCAAGGTCAAGTTAGCATTAGGGGACTAGGTTCCTTATAAGAAATATATTTCGCCAGCGTTGTCACAAACCTTCAGTGAGATTTTCCATTTTTCTGACAGTTCTTTGCATGGAATGGTCAATTGCAATGCCATCTTCTTTCCTTTTGTTCGGCGAGGTTATGATCAGGATTATAGGAATCCCACTTTACTGCATCCCTACTGGTCCGCATGTGGGGTTCGCCGAGTCAATTTCAATGCCATAGTGATGCTTTGGTTTTAGTTGGGAATAAGGATTTTAGAATCGCAATGTTCTGCCCTAATAAAGCGTGTTCGAGTTTTAGTTCGACTGCATCTTGGTTTCGAATCTCATCTAGGGAATAAATCCCGAGAGTCATTGACCTCTACTAGGCCCTTACACTACGACGAGGTGTGCAGTCACGTAAGGGTGTTCGATAGTAAATTTGGCTAAAATCGCCTTCAGCATAAAAAAAATTCTGAAAGAGGTCTGCGTCCAATTAGTGGACTGCACCTTCATATGTTCAAAGCAAGTTCCAGATTTTCGAGGCATGTTTTTCTAGGACATCTCCAATATCCATGGTCACTGATATACTTTTTGCGCCTAAGTCCTCATCCGTAACACTTGCAACTTGATGTAGCACCGTATCCGTGCACTTGCTCTGTAAGAATGCTGTTTGCTATAAAGGGAACCATCTGTTGGTTTCTTTTTAAAGGGCATGTTTTTTCAACGCTGGGAGCACTAATGTTCCTAAAGTGTTGAGGGATATATAGTATCTAGCTTCCGTAGTATGAAATAGATCGCTTTATGCTTTTACAATTCGAGAAAATAATGAAAAAATAGCTCGAAAGTGACTGCTGTGTTGCAGAATCCATGCGAAATTTGAAAATTAATTTTGGTCGAACTGAAGATTCGTTAGCGGCTGATTTCAGTAGTAAATTCAGAAAGGAAGTTAGTAAAACTTGTATGCCTATGGGTGGAACAGAAATCCGGTGCGCACAAATGAAAGAGTGGCTGCTGTGTGAAAATCCAGGAACCTTGTCGAACAGCTCAGCAACTAAACATCAGTCGTACTTCTCTATCGAGGTTATTGCATGATTACCTCGTGTTATATGCTTACAAAGTCTACCTCACTCAAGAGTTGAAGCAAATGATCCACTTCGTTATAGCTTCTCTGTGTGGGCTTTCAATGAGGTAGAAATATGTGCGTCGACGATTTTCGTAAAATCATCTTACTGCAACTGCATCCGGGAGAGCCACACCACACACAATTGTATTCGTGAGAGACACAATTGTCAATGGAGGCCCTGACCCAGGACGTGGGAAGACCCAACGCAGGTCCAAGTCCTGAGAAAGCATCTTCTGAGTCTTGGTTAGCAATCTTATCGAAGATCTTATTTCCGGAATACCAGTATGACCTGGGAACCAGACAAGAGTCGTCAAAGAGGTCAGTCTTGCCGCTTGCGACCAAAGGTTTTTGAATTTTCGAATTATTTTGGAACGGGTTAAATGCCTTAGCACATCCTGACTATCACTACAGACACAGATACTCCTACCCTTCCACCTATTCTCAGCAATATAGTCGGTAGCCATTAGGATAGAATCCACCTCTGCTTGAAAAACAGTGGAATGAACACCTAACGAGTAGTGACGTCTAATGTTGTCGGTCTCCACGAAGCCACCCACGTCAGACCGTTGACTGGTCTTGGAGCCATCCGTCAAAGAATGAAGAACATACCAAATCGCTGTAAGACTGAGGGAAGGACGAGGCTGGTTGCCAGTTCTTTACTGTCGCTCATCCATCTCGATGAAGTGCAGTAAATATGTCGACAGAAACTGATCATGTGCTTCCGTTGCATGACATTCTGGACAGAAATGACTGAAGCAACCAGTAAGTTACCGATAAAAAGAAATTAGCTTTCTGCCTTGGAGGTTCTAGGATGGACATTGGTTTGTGGTCCGGGGCTTACTGCTAAGACCTAGGTGTGAAATATTGACTGCAGTGTCTTCAAGTCGAAACTGCTACCATTATTCAAATTATCAAAAGATTTGGGAGAAAAATGCTGTCGGAAGGATAATAACTATCTACACAAACGGCCGGGGTGTCGTCATGGCTTTGCGCTGCCAAATACTTAATTAGATCGAGGCTTGCACGAGCTTGTAAAGAACATTCGGTCCTATGCTGGGTACCAAGGCATATGGATACCATAGGCGCTGCACATTTCAATAAGCCCCACAAAAGTCGAAGTCTTCGATAAAGCCAAAAGCGGCAGCACACTCTTAACGACTAGGGCTTTGTGTCCAGCCTACAATGAGAAGAAGTCTCTTTCTCTCGTCCAACTTATCCGACATAATGCACGAGTCATTACTGGGCACTGTGCCATAGGTCTGCATTCCGAGCACCTATTTGTACATACCGACGACTACTGCAGAAGCTGCAGGAACGAGGAAGAAATTCGCGTCACTTGCTTTGAGAATGTCCACAATCTCTCAAAATGAATGCGGACTCTCGGGAGTTACTTCCTCACAGAGTTGGAGGACCTAACTCGTATGTAGCTTCTGAGATCCATTTTCTTATCCTTATCATTGGCTTTGCCTTAGTTCAAGGGTTCCTAGGGTAAAATATTCATAATGGCGCAACTGCTGGTCTAAGTGAGTAGTGAGTGGCGGTGCCCACATAACGAACTTAAGCTAACCTAGCCGACATTTTCCATGCACTTGCTTAAGCAACCGCATGCAGTAGACTGCGCTTCGAAGTGGTATCCACATGTGTCATGATATTACCGGTTGAGGGTTCCACACTGCGTTATTCTTTCACCACAATTTCTCTAGTATCAGCAGACATAGTTCACTCAACTAACGCACCAGACTGGTGGGGCTACGGATTCGGATTTCCACACATTCGCGACGCAGACTTGAAACCACTTTTTCTGCGTATAAAATGCGCGACCAACTCTGAGTTAAGCATCAGACACTTGTCAATATCAACAATAGTTCCAACAGCCTTTAGAGCAAAACCACCCGAACGATCATCATGTTCAAATCCGTAAGAGGACTTGGGATCCTGCCTTGCCATCTACTAATACGAATCCTTTCTTTCAGTTGGTATTTTTCTGTGTAATTGCCGCCGTTTTCGCTAATCCAGGAGTACTCGCTCCATCCCTGAGCATTGCTGCCGCTCCAACTATTGTGTCAGCACCAAGTGTGGGTATTGTCAGGACGGCTCCAATTGCTTTGGGCGCTACTATTGGTGCTCCATTGGCTATCAGCGGTGGATTAGTATCTAATGGATTGGTTTCCAGTGGATTGGTTTCCGGTGGATTAGTCTCTGGTGGACTGATCAATGGTGGATTGGTGTCTGGCAAATTAATTCGCGGTTATGATTAGTAGTGCCTAGGTATCTTTGATAGTGAAATTGAATAAAAATCCTTGAAAAGATTAAAACGCAAATTTTTCCTTTTTTATATCCACATACAGCTCACCACGTTGAGCAGTAAGTCTTAAGTCCTAAGTCCTGTTAGAAAACTGGGTTTAGGTGGTAGTCTATCCGCTCATCTTGCAGGAGAGACAGCTCTTCATTGAGGAATGTTGTCATCCAGTTTGCTGTTGAACTAGAAATGTCCTGATTTTGATTTTTAATTCTCATTTAACGTCGTCCACTTCCTTGCAGTCTTAACCACAAGAGTATCTTAAGTTACTAGTTCGAAGGGTGTAAACCTTGAGTTTTATGGTGGTCTTAACATATTTGGTTACAGCGTGCCACTTTGCCTGAATCCGCTTTCCAGTAACAGTAATTTGCAGTGTCGTCTTTCCTAAAGTTTAGCGGAGGGATGTGCTTAAGAAATTGAAGCCGTTAATCGACAAGTAAATTGGCAGACGTTTTCAGGACCGTGGAAGAAAGGGATGATCTTCAACTTGCGGAGAAGATGCAATCTAATGGACTACATAAACTGGAGGGCTATATGTGATCTTCCGGCCGTTTCCAAAATATAGCGAAGATGATCCTCGAAAGGAGTAGGGAATACCTGCATTCAACTCCAGATGTTGAAGAAGCGGAATCCTCCTGTATCGACCAGAGCAATTTGTCGAGTGTATGTAGGTCTCCACTTCAACTGCTTTTGTAGACTTCGAAAAGGCTTTCGACATCGTTTATGTCGAGTTCGTGTGGTTAGCTATGTGGAAAACCTATAAAGATGGTGCAAAGTGTTGCATTGTTCCCAATGACAAGTTGTCAGACGCTTTTAGAATCCGAAGCGGAATACGACAGGGCTGCATTCTATCACCACTGCTATTCATCGTGATACGTTGACGATATCTATTTCTTTCACATAGAGTTATAAGCTTACTTCTGTAAGGGTCCACAATCTAATAGATGAAAACTACTGTGTAGCCCTGAAGATAAATGTAAACAGAACAGAAGGTCTCAGCTCTAAACTCGTTCACTCATTTTAACACAGCTGGACAGGATGTTGTTACAGCTTTTCTTTCATCTAGGAAACATCGTCTCAGCTGACTGCGGCCTGAACTTGATTTTGCCAAAAGAATCGGCCAGCAAGATAGAATCTCATATCAAGCTGTAGAAGGCATTCTCTAAATCCATTAACAGAAAAAGGAGTCAACCTCTATGATGATCCGCAAATTGTTTATGTGGTCAATAGACGGAGATCCAGAACGAAAACCTGCCCGTCCGACATCAAGAGTTTAGGCCACATAGATGCTCCCTAATCCAGTCTTAAACTACTCTAGCTATTGACTTCAGAAGTTCCACCAAGCTATCCTTGTTCGGATCCTTGATAAATACCTTTTTAAATGTCTTGCTCACTTGGACGTAGAAGTTCCGCCGATATATTTGGAAAAAATAGTTCGGCATGGATGCCGTCAAGGTTGACTACTTTATTTTTCTTAAGGGATTTGATTACTACTATTATCTCCGTGTTGCCGGGAGGTCCAGTGCATATTCAGGAATTTGTTACTTCAGAACGCTCATTCGAAACGTTACGCTGTCGTGTGAGTAGTTGTGAAATGTCCTCTCTACCTCTGGAGCCCATCCTACTTCGAAGAGGGTTACGGTCTAGACTCTTCACAGAACGTGGCTTGGAGTTTCCACCTTTTCTAAGCTCCTTGGTGAAGCTCTGCTTACTTCTTCTTCTTCCTTCGGGAAAGTATGTACATATGACGTTTGCTATATTATATACCACGTAGCGCTTCCTTTTTTTCACGCGATATTGAGCTTTTAACTCGTCTCCCTATTGCTAACGATACTGTGATGCGAGTCTTGATTGCGATGCCTGTCACCCGTCTCCAGGAGTCAGCTGATAGCCATGTGCGGTGGCTTTCCTCCGTTTTTTGCCAACGAAGGTACGGAGACGTGCACTAGTTGCAAAAACCTTTGGTCATCCCGCACTGTGCTTGGCCCCTGACTTCTTGGCGCACTTGGGGATCCTGAGGGCTGTTGGTATTGTACTCGGTTATGCTCAGCAAGTTGGAGAGGTTGGAGCATAACGCTGTATGATAGTTATTTTCCACACTCTATTGCGAAATATGGCCGCCTGTATCTGGCTTCTATGAGGTTTATACGACATCCAGTTGCTTCTTGCTTTTGGAGTTAGTATTAGTCCTTCTCCGGACTTCCACGTTCTTCCAGTTGAATGGCTCAAGTAGAGTAAGACACTCTTTTTGCAGAAGAATGGTACTTCCCGTCATCTAACCACTTTGTCGCGCACAGTCCTAGATGTATGTCTAATATCACCTCGACTCAAGCTCGGGTTCGATGTATCTGGGATGTTGTGGACCTTCTTCAAGTGAGTCTAGGAGAGTCTTAATATTAAAGAATCCAATCGCTGTCAATAGTCGATAACCAAAGGTCATTAACCATTTTAATTCCTAATCGAGGCGTTTTTTCGATTTTTCTGGGCCACGGACCAACCAATACCTATCCTGGGTGCTCGTCTGGTGGTACCATGCGAAGGTGGGAGTACGTCACAGTAAAAGAGATGCAGTAGCTCTTCCCCATTACTTAGCAAACCTTCAAGTATCGGAAAATACTGGTTGTTAGCTATTTGCCATCCAAAGCAAGCAGGATGTACATAGATAAAACGAGTCCGTGTAATAAAAATAAGGACGTGATAATGGCGCCCACACTAAGTGTGCTCGGGTTAATAAAGTGGAGTCCTACTCAAATGAATAATTTTTGTAAACTTTTCTTCTGAAATTTATGAAATAAGATCCAAGCATATATACACTACTTTTCATCTATCGTTTGCATCTTATTCTGTGTGCAAGTAGGCAACAACGCGATCTATACGAGTGCCCGAGCACAGCTCCATTAAGAATTGGTCTCGAAATGCACGTTGCTACAAACACCAGCATTTTCCATAACCACATACGGCAGATACATATTTCAGGTTAAGGGTTCCACACTAGGTAACTCTTTCACCACAATTTCTCTTGCAATCGTGGAGAGAGTTTACTCAACCAGTGCCCCATAGACGGTGTGGGTATGCTTGTTAATTTGCACACATTTGCGAAGCAGTCATGATGTCATGATGCCATTATTTCTGCCTATAAAACGCGACACGAACAGTGAGTTAAGCATCAGTCAGCATTCAACAAGCGTTCAACTAGCCCTCAAAGCTAAAACCACCTAAACGATCATCATGTTCAAATGCGTAAGAGGATTTGAGGGTCCTTGTGGCTCGTATCTAATGTAACGAATTATTCCTTTCAGTTGGTATTCTCGTGTGTAATCGTCGCCGTCTTCGCTAAGCCAGGAGTACTTGCTCCATCCCTGAGCATTGCTGCCGCTCCAACTATTGTCTCTGCGCCGAGTGTGGGTATTGTCCGGACGGCTCCAATTGCTTTGGGCGCCACTATTGGCGCACCTTTGGCTCTCAGTGGTGGACTAGTATCTAATGGATTGATCTCGAATGGATTGGTCTCTGGCGGCCTAATTTCCAATGGATTAATCTCCGGTGGACTAGTCTCCGGAGGACTCATCAACGGTGGCCTGGTTAAAGGTGGTCTCGTATCCGGTGGGTTGGTTACCGGAGGACTTATCAACGGTGGATTGGTTTCTGGTGGACTGATCAATGGTGGACTACTGAGCAGTGGATTGGTCTCTGGTAAATTAATTCGCTAAGACTGTGATGAGTTATGCTGTAAGGCATGATTTCTTCAAATTTTTTGATAGTAAAACTGAATAAAAATGCTTGAAAAGGATTGAAATTTTTTTTTTATTATCAGTGTCCCTACCAAATTCAATATGGTTTAGGACATGTTTACTCACTTTGCTTGTAATCTCTAAACCGTTTCAGATAGAGAGTTGAAATAAAGAATGTGGAACCGCTAATAATAGGGGAAAACCTTATAGGAAAAGGATTACTTACCCGTGCCGGGATCCTGCCGGCGGCACTACCCGTCCATGCTCTTCGATCTCGGGCACGCTGGATCCAGTTTTCAACACCAAGCGGTCTTCCTTGTCGTTTCGAACCTGGGGCCTGGGATTCGAAGATCCTCTTAGTTGGTGGATTATTGTCCATTTGCTCGATGTGGCAGAGTACACTGGCTCTATCGACGTATTTTGGTTTTCGGACTACGTCCACATTCATAGAGTTCGCGGTTGTATCTTTTTCTTTATTCGGACTATAGTACCGTTTTTAGATCGGTCTCTGAAGACACGTTTTGATGTTTTTTTTTTGTCAGGTTAGGAAATACTTTACTGGAAGACTCAGATGCAACTGTTCCATTGTACTACCAGGAAGCAAGACCGAGTGTTACCTATTTTACTGGATACGTCAGGGATAAAGAGCTTACAGTATCAGCACTCACCACACCAGTACCGAAGATCTGCCACCTGACCCGAGCGAAAGCAGGAGAAACACAGAGGTGTCCTTGCTCTCCCTACAAACGTTGCAGACAGTGGTGTCTCTCAAGAATAGCACACTAAGAGGAAAATGTCCTGTGAGGACCCCAATAAGTTGTCTTTAGTTATTTCGGCTGAGAGGTAGTAAGAATGCTGCTGATATTTTACATACGTTCGAGAGCATACGTTCAACTGCATCCTGGAGAACCGCGCCACTCATAATTTTGTGTTGTTGTGGGACACCCAATCGTCAATAGATGGCCTGACCGAGGACGTGGGAAGACCCAGCGCAGGTTCATATCTCTGAGCATTGCTTAACAATCTCAGCGAATATCGCATTTCCAGCAACCCCAGTGTGACTTGGAACCCGGACAAAAGTCAAAGAGTTCAGCCTTGCCACCAAGTTCAAAGAGTTCTTGCATTCTCGAATTATTTTGAAACGGGTTAAAGGGTTAAGCAAGACCTTAAGCGCAGCCTGACTGTCACTACAGACGCAGATACTCCGACCCCTCCGCCTATTCTTAGCAATATAGTCAGGATAGCTTACATCTCTGCTTGGAAAAAGGTGACAGGCTTACCTAACGTTTACCAGTTTTTGAGCCAGTCGTGAAGTCTCGACTACAGTTCAGTTCAGGCTCAGACTCTGACCGAAGCCAGTTTTAAACACAAGAAAAGTCGATTAAAAATTTGCACAGAAACCGAAGTTCTGGTGTCATTGCACCAGACGGCACATCCATGGAACCAGGGTCGTACGATAATTGTCGCGTGAGGTCATCGAAACTCCAGTGGAAATGATGCCAAAAGCCACGTCTGAGACGGTAGATGGCTTTAATAGTACATCTCAAGATGTACGTACCAAGGGGAGGTACATAAATCAAGTAAGCACGGCCAGGGTCCTCCTGTGCAGCCGAGACATACTAGGCAGTCATTTGATGGTACATCTGACCGACAAGTGTTTCCATAACTAAGGTGGAAGTAGTATAGTCTAAGGCATCTGACAGAGTTTGGTAGCAAGCTCTTTTGTTGAAAATGCGTCTACATACATATTTATCGGCAGATCTCTTCCTCGATGAATTAGAAACTGTCTTCCTGGCCATTCCAACTTAAGTAGGAAATTTCAAGTCAGAATTTCACAAAATCAATGCTGATCATCCTTGATGTTCCGTTCTTGTCTGCCACCTTGAAGCCAAATACATTCCTTCGCTGGTGACATGACTCCCATTTTCTCATATTCGTTCCCTTATTTCCGTCCCTCTTCTTCAGCAGTGGATATGAAATGGTGGCGCATGTTTAACTCCTTAAAGTATGGTCCTGATTACACGTCCCGGTGACAATTATAACATTGATGTAGTAAAAGATTAAGGTGGCTAGGAAATGAGGAACGCGTGGACACTAGCACGGGACAACACAGAAGAAGACCTTCTTACATTAGGTGGAGCGTACATTTGAAAAAGGTACCTCTGCCAACTTGGTGTATAAAACCGGAAACAGCTAGGTAAAGATTGGCGTAAGCAGCCGATTATTGAAGAGCCTAGGATGTAGATTTGGCGATACTTATTGGTGGCAAGCACAGCGCAACCATCTCTAGCGTCATGCAAGGTGCTTTACTACACTTTTTAGAATGGTGTAGCAGAGAAGGACTATCCATCAATCCCTGCAAAACTGTTCTAGTGCCTTTTACTAGGAAAGGACTGGTCAATCTAGGACCTATCATTATCAAAAGCACTGCTCTAGCTTATTCCAGTGAAGTCAAATACCTCGGGGTCATCCTCGACAAACGGCTCAGTTGGAATTCTCATATCAAGTTCGCCATCGAGCGTGCTACTAAGGCCATGTGGGCCTGTCGGCGCCTGTACGGCAGAACTTGGGGTCTAAATCCAAAAATGATACATTGAATGTATACAATGATGGTGAGGCCTATTATCACGTACGCGGCTATCATCTGGTGGCCGAAAGTTCTTGAACGGACAACGGCAACTAAACTTCAGAAGTTACAAAGTGGTATCTGTCTCGGTATCACAGGTGCTATGCGAACCTGCCTAACGGCAGCTTTAGAAGCAATCGTTGGGCTTTCACCCCTTCATATCATCATTAGGAAGACAGCCGCTAGGTGTGCTATCAAGTAGCAGATAGAATACAAGTATAAATCAGGTGACCAGGTGGGACATCTGAAAATTCTTGACTCAATACCCTAAAGAGACATGTTTTGTACCATCCCTGACACCATGGTCAAGGAGTACTGTTTCGGTAGGCTATTTGAGGTAGAAATGTTAGATCGTGCAAATTGGTCTAATGGTGCTCCGACATTAGACCCTAGAGGTCTAGTTTGGTTCACAGACGGATCGAAAATGGAGCTGGTGTCTTTGGACCCAACACCAAAGTCTCGATACCTATGGGAATGTGTTCCACGGTATTTCAGGCTTAACTCCATGCCATTGAAATCTGCGCTAGGTTGAACCTTAGTAAGGGTATTAAGGGCGCTAGAATATATATATTTTCAGACAGTCAGGCAGCGCTCAAAGCGCTGTCGTCCAATTTAGTGGACTCCATATCAGTTAAAAGCTGCTACGATGCACTGCAATCCCTGGCGAGACTTAACAAGGTAAAACTTGGATGGTTCCCCGGCCATCAAGGGATTGTAAGCAACGAGTCAGCAGATGAACTTGCTAGGGCTGGCCAGGAATCTGCGTTCATAGGACCTGAACCTTACTGTGGCAGCAACTGGTCTTTCACCACAGCGCTGACTAGTAGCTGGAAACACAAGCTTCGTCTGGACCACTGGGAGACACGGTTGAGACAATCCAAAATACTAATCAGGCCTTACTCCTATAAGGATATAGTTAGCCTTAATAAGGGAAGTATCAGGAAGCTAGTGGGCTTTCTCACGGGCCACTGTGACCTGAGATACCACCTTAACAAACTTAACCTGAGCTCAGACACGGAACGTAGGTTCTGCTCGGAGGAGGACGAATCATCCGAACACATTCTTTTCAATTGCATAGCTTTACATTGGTTAAGGAGACGTATTTACTATAAAGAAATATGTACGTCAGCGGAATTGAGAAATTCTGCTACCAAGGACATACTATCCTTCAATAGGGAGGTAGTACGTCGCTTAGACTAACCATACCCTTATGATACAGTAGACCTTTTAGGTCGCAGTGTCTGCCACATGGGCAAGGGTTGTATTTAAAAAAAAAAAAAAAGTAATGCTTAAGGCTGCGCCTTTGCCCAAGAATTTGTTAAAGGTGTTTTCCTTACATCGACGTTTTGCTCTATGGATGCAGATCCTCAAACGTCTTCAAGACATCCTGCTAAAAGGCTTTTGTATACTGCAACCTGCCAACTTTTTACGATGCCAGTTCTTGGCATTGAAAACCAATCAAACGAGTTTTTTTTTCTTTTTAAATTAATTTTAAACTAAAAATAAAAAGATGATGTACCTAACTACATACATTTGTAACCGCTTTTTGCACTAGGCGAGGTAGTAGCACGAACTATGAGTCTTTCAAGAATCCGAATCCGAAATTCGAGTAACTTTTCATAACTTCACCTACATTTTCTACGAAAGTGCTAGGTAAACCACATACTTGTATGCCTAGGACAGATATAGCTTCGAGATCGAGTATGTGTCACTAGACTCCATGTCGTGGGTTTCATACGGAGTATTTCTTTCACCACAATTTCTCTTGCAACAGCAGAGAGAGTTCACTCAACCAATGCCTCAGGTTGGTGTGGCTACGCGTTTTAATTTCCACACATACGCAATGCAATGTTGGAGTGAATTTTTCTGCTTATAAAACCCAAGACCAACTGTGAGTTAACCATCAGACACTTGCTAGCATTCAACAAGAGTTCCATCAGCCCTTAAAGTAAACACCACCTAAACGATCATCATGTTCAAATACGTAAGAGGATTATGGGGCTCTATGTCCTTCACCAGCTAATAATACAATTCGTCCTTTCAGTTGGTATTCTCCTGCGTAGTTGCTGCTGTTTTCGCTAATCCAGGAGTACTTGCTCCATCCTTGAGCATTGCAGCCGCTCCAACTATTGTGTCAGCACCAAGTGTGGGTATTGTCAGGACGGTTCCAATTGCTTTGGGCGCACCTTTGGCTCTCAGTGGTGGATTAGTATCTAATGGATTAATCTCGAACGGTTTGGTCTCCAATGGATTGGTTTCTGGTGGATTGATCTCCGGTGGATTGGTCTCTAAGGGCTTAGTCTCGGGTGGATTGATCAACGGTGGGTTAGTCCCTGGTGGACTTCTGAACGGCGTACTAGTCTCTGGTAAACTAATTCGTTAAGGATGTGAGGACCAATATAGCGCTTAAGTATCTTTTATTGTGAAGTTAAATAAAAATGTTAAAAATCCAATTTCTCTTTCTTTGATATTCATTTTCATATTTGGAAGTGTTTCATAAGATCCAGGGAAGAAGAGAGAAAATGTAGATTTAAGAAATTTATGAAACAGATTAAGGATTATCCGTATTTGTCACACGTTAAATTTGAATCCTTTTTATTGCTAGTTGCTCAGCATGAACCAGTAACTTTAGTGGTTCCGGCAACCAAGTGACAAAGCTAATAGCTACCTACCGTCCGATCGCCCTGCTCAGCATCTGTTATAAACTCTTAGAGTACAACCGCATTGAGGCAACCATCAGCACGCGCATCCCTGTAGATCAAGCCGGTTTTAGATCAGGGCGATACTGTACAGACCAAGTCCTTGCACTAACAACGTTTATCGACTCTGGTTTTCAGAAGGGGCTAAAACATCAGCGGTTTTCGTGGATCTGACAGCGGCTTATGATACGGTGTAGAGGGATGGGCTGTTATACAAATTGCTCAGGGTCATCAAAAGTAGTAAAGTTTCAGCACTCATAAACAACATGCTGTCCAACCGCTTATTTCAAGTCTTCCTGAACGGCGATTCCAGTAAACCTAGGAAACTCAACAACGGCTTACCGCAGGGATTGGTGCTGACTCCCCTACTTTTCAGCCTCTACATCGCCGATTTGCCAAACACTACATCTAAGGAATTCGGGTATGCCGATGACCTGTGCCTGGGTATGCAGAGCAAAGATATGAAGTCTCCAGAGGCAACCCTTTCTGCCTATTTACCTATCCTCGGAGACTCAGAAATGGAGACTATGTCCCAGCATGAGCAAAACTGAATCAGCTTGTTTTCACCTCAGCAGCCACCTCAAAGAAAACTTCAACGGAGTGGAACTTAATCACAATACCCACCCTAAGTATCTGGGGGTAACGCTTGACGGCACTCTGACTTTCAACAACCACTTCACGAACTTAGCTGAAAAACTGAAGACCAGAAACAACATTATCCAGAAGCTTGCTGGTTCATCATGGGGTGCATCTGCAACCACACTCCGAGCAGCTGCGCTTGGTATAGTCTACTCGTCCGCCGAATATGCCGCACCTGTTTGGCTGAACAGTACGTCGACCGTCAGCTAAACTCAACAATGCGGACGTTAACTGGCGTTGTCAGGTCAACACCCACAGAGTTTCTTCCTACGCTCAGCAACATAGCCCCTCCCGAATTACGGCATAAAAAAAGCCTTAATTCGAGAACACAACAAGATTTACTCTAAGGCCAGCCTCCCGACTCACGATGACATTCCCTCAAGCCAATCTACCAGCCTAAGGTCAAGAAATCCGCCACTAAAGAAGGCCGAACACTTGCTAGCGTCAAATTTTGAAGTCACCACAGCTTGGCAAAATGTATGGAGTAATTCACAACCAAGCTTTGATCAAGAACCCACGAGGTGCCTGGCTTCAACCATTGCAGGAAACTTTGGGTCACGCTCAACCGCATCCGGACTAACCATGGTCGCAGTGGTAGCAACCTCTTTAAATGGAGAATGGTATCATCACCAGACTGCGACTGCTGTGGGCCATACCAGACAATGCATCACATTTTAACTGAATGCCTGAATACTGTATGTGTCCTTGCACCGCACCACCGCATGCTATACATCGTACTGAAGCTGTGATTCTATCAGCGAATAGTACACTTCCTGCAGTACAGGTTAGGTTTGCCGGGAATGGAAGGTAAACTACTTCGCCACACGTAGATCAGCACAGACCCATTGTAATAGCCATTGGGGAAAAGGTCCCTTGCTCCTGAAGTCTAACCCGCGTAGAGTATTATAGATCAACATACAAATATAAAAGTGTGTTATTAACTGCACTGGGAATACAAAACCATCCTGTGGATTTCACAAAGTTGAAGATGTCGTTCCTCGATGCCCCGGAAAAGTATCTATCTAGCTCCTTGTCGCCGCAGCCTCTACAAAGACCTTTTGCTCTGGGCCGTATTTTTTTTTAATAGAATACCGCATAGTGTTATGCCCCGTGACCACTCCTATGGGGGTAGAAACGGATTTCTTAAGCTCTGTCGGTTTTTCCTTTGTTAAACAGTGGCCATAATTTCAAGGATCGCCATCTATTGTTTGCTTCTTTTAAGGATTTTTTCCCTGCATGTAGCCTAAGTGCGCAAGGCAGGATGTTCACTTTGTAGACTTATTCTAAGCTCAGCTCCCAGCCTTTTCTTGGCAATTCATCGGTCTTCTGATTCCCTTACCTTGTACTCTATTCCAGGAATCTTAAGGTCTTCGTGGCAAAACTTCACAAGCCTTGACTCTATTTCTACAGCAGATATCGCTTTATCGCTGCTTGGCTGTCAATGAAAAAGGTGATATCCTTTTGTGATACTATTCTCGTTGCAGCCTCCGCCTTGAAAAACGCTATTGTGGTTCGGAATTTTGACTGACTTAGATACATTCACCCTTGAAAAAACGGTTAAAACATTCCTAGACTCCTCAGATTTTCTTTCAATAGCCATAAGTATAAGAACGACACTTGGCAAAATATTTTTTTGTGTAAAAATGCGATCCTTAATGTTAAAAAAACAGAAAAATCGATATCACTTTCTATCACCTTACAACTCTTTGCTTTAAGTTAAACGAAAAGTTTTTAAAATTTGCAAAGAAAGGCTTCAAATATTCTTAATCATTTTTATTTGAATCCTCTTACAAAAGACCTAAAGACTATTATTTTGGGTCATGGGCCTCTTATCGAATCAATCCACCGGAGACCAATCCATTGGAGACCAATCCATTAGATAGTAGCCCACCAGAAACTAGACCTCCAGACAACAATTTACCAGATACCAATCCACCGTTCAGAAGTCCACCAGAGACTAAACCACTGGACACCAATCCATTGGAGATCAATCCGCTGGAGACTAATCCATTAGATACCAGTCCACTGGAGACCAATCCACCGTTAAGAACAAGTGGAGATCCAATGCTAGCAACTGGAGCGGTTCTGAGAAGACCCACTGTTGGCGCTGAAACAATGGCAGGAACAGCAGCTGCAATGCCTACAGATGAGGAAAGGACTCCTGGTTTGGCGAAAGTGGCGGCAATCAAGCTGAATAGGACCAACTGCAAGGAAATTTATTTAAACAAATTATAAAGGACTATGAGTGGCCTCTACGAATCCCCTTACGTATCTGAACATGATGATTGTTGAGGTGGTTGCTGATGTGCGGCTTAGCGAAATTCGTGTTTAAGGCTGACAAGTGTTTGATGCTTAAGTCGAACTGTGCGCTGCATTTTATATGCAGAATAGCTGCAGAAAGAAATGGCTTACCCCCAGACCACCACCTTTTTGGTTGCAGGGCTTGGGAAATGAATATGCTGTTGAAAGAGAAATTGCGGTGAAAGATTTGTTGGTGCCATGTGTGGTTGCATGGTGTCATGCGTAGCAAGAAGGTGATCTGGAAGCATTATTCCTCTCCATGAAAGGCTGATTCTGAAGATAGATTCCACCATATTTGAAAAGCATTTCCAATATCGTGTTGTCACAATGAAACACCTCTGCTACCAGCACATCCCTCCCAGAATTCCTCTTTCAGTAACAGATGCACGAGTACGCGATTACGAATTATTTCACCTACTTAGCCCTGCAACTAGGTAGTTAGTCTGGGGTTAAGCCATTTCTCTTTACAACTTTTCTATAAAATGCAACGAATAGTTTGAATCAAGCATCAAACACTTGTCAGCATTTAACATCAGCAACCACCTCAACAATCATCATGTTCAGATACGTAAGAGGATATCAGGACGCCATAGACCCTTATAATTTTTTTTTAAATAAATTTCCTTGCAGTTGGTCCTATTCAGCTTGATTGCCGCCACTTTCGCCAAACCAGGAGTACTTACGTCATCTGTAGGCATTGCAGCTGCTGTTCCTGCCATTGTTTCAGCGCCAACAGTGGGTCTTCTCAGAACCGCTCCAGTTGCTAGCATTGGATCTCCACTTGTTCTTAACGGTGGATTGGTCTCCAGTGGACTGGTATCTAATGGATTAGTCTCCAGCGGATTGATCTCCAATGGATTGGTGTCCAGTGGTTTAGTCTCTGGTGGACTTCTGAACGGTGGATTGGTATCTGGTAAATTGTTGTCTGGAGGTCTAGTTTCTGGTGGACTACTATCTAATGGATTGGTCTCCGGTGGATTGATTCGATAAGAAGCCCATTACTCAAAATAATAGTCTTTAGGTCTTTTGTAAGTGGATTCCAATAAAAATGCTTAAAAATATTTGAATTTTCGTTTTATTCACATTTAAAATATTATTTAACATTAAACGCTTTTTAATTTGACATAAAGTTGGGTAGATAGACAAGACAAGACAGTTCTGCCATTGAGACTCTCATTATTATAAAGAACTTGAAGATTTTCAAGACTGCAGTCAATTGACTTTCGATCGAAAGCTGAAAAAAAAAACTATCAAAGCTACAACAGAAGCCTGCACAGGCGAACAGAAGGGCTCGACGAGTACTTAAAAACCAAAATTATGCTTTGATAGCTGAGAATGCCTACAACACGACCAAGCTTAATTGAGGATAGCAATATCTAACCTCAAACACAACAAGACTGGTGAAACTGGCGGCTTAGCTGTTGAGCTATTCGTAGCATCTGGGGGGCAGCACATAGCGACTTCTTTTTAAAATATTGCTCATTCGAGTGCACTGAATTCAACCTCAGCATCGTCTGCCTGATCCTCAAGAGAGGAGACCTAAATCATTTTACCAGTCTTTTTAACATTGTGTACAAAATCTAGTCTGTCATGCTGTGTGAACTCTTCCAACCGCTAGTTTACATCCTGGTAGGTCCTTATTAGTGTAGTTTAAGACCAGCTTAGATTCACCTTGATCAAATTTAAGGCATTTTGCTTTTTTTAGTTTACAATCGATATACACCATCTTTTCATTGCTTTTAAAACCACTTATAGACCACAGTTATGCCGAGCCATGTCTAGTTTTCAATGCCTTTAGGGAATGATTGCGTATCCTTTGAAGTTGGGTCTTCTACTGTTGCGTTGCAGGTATTCATCACGACATATCCTTTCCTCGGGAAAGGAGGTTCAGAAGGAGGTACGGAGGTATGCAGAGATAATTAAAAAAGTGCTCAAGTACGTTCCCAACCATACTGCAATGAGGTCTGTTTAACTGTGGACATTAGTATTTGTCAGCCTAACTGCCATAACTACGGGCCTGACAAGTTCTGTCTCGAAATCGCACGTAATGTAATATGACCACGCTCTTTGGCAACCTCTCCTTGATAGATTTAAGGCTCTTGTAAAAAATCGGGACAGCATCACTGATTCTCCCATGGTGTGATAAGGATCTAATTAACTCAGAGGATGACTTTAAGCGTGCTCCAGTTTCAGCCCGATTAAATCTTTAACCTAAAGCGTGCCTCTATTCTTCGACATTGTTGAAGGCTTCTCAATAACTAAGAATGAGTCTGGGGTACATTTAGAATTTGGTTCGATTATACCGACAACGTTGTGTGGCGCGGTCTCCACGATTCTTTTAATTTTCAGGGACTCCACCTGCTACGAGTGCATATGTACATATGTATGTATGTGTGTTTCCCTACTCATCTGAGGTTAGACGTTTTCAGGATAGGACGTAAAGCTTATTGGTCTAACACCTCACTGCGTTGGTGAACGTCCCCATGTGAGACAATTCTCTCGGTATGAAGTATGAGACTTGAACGACTTTACGCAGGCCCCTACGGTCTAGATCTACTCTATGCAGAGGTCAGTTGGAAGTTTTTTAAGTGACTTTTGATCCCATTTGTATAGGCAGTATGTGTAAAACTAAAGGTTGTGTAGCGGCATAGTTAAAAACGCTAGAATTTAAATGATGAGATGGTTAGGATATGTAGACCGAATGAGCGCAAGTGCTCTGACCCGAAGAGCCTTTGAATTAATTGTAGAGGGACAGCGCGGTAAAGCAAGAACAGACTTAAGTTTTTTTTCTCGCTGGGAAGTGAGAATCTTTAGAAGACGGAACTGGGCCCTGGCCAAGGAATAGCTTTTTCTTTGTCCACTTCTGCACTCTACCGCCGACTAAGCTTTCATCATCGTGAGCTCGGTTGTAAGGGTTCGATGAATGCGTATTATTCTGCGGACTCCGACCGCCCAGAAAGAACTTACTACAACGAGGCAAGGAGCTATGCCATAAACTGACAACAGTTAAAGAACTTCTTGGTAAAGTAGAGTAAGACCTGCATAGCGGTGAACAAAGACAGGCTTCACGCTCCAACAGACTTTCAGATGATTAACGGAAGTTAACCGGAAACTGTATGCCTGCAGTGAACTTGAGAAAGGTTTAGTACACCTACAAGTAGCATAGAGCCACAAAATAAGGCACTATAGAGGGTATATCAAATACCTTAGATATTTAGGAGTAGATCCTACCATCTAGGCAGTTAAGTTCAGCAGAGTTTCATTTCTGGAGAAAAAAAAGTCTCTAAAAGTCGAGGTTTATTTGCATCCCTATAACTTGTCTACGTTCCTATTTATTTAAGAAGGTTTCGTGACCCTTAACTGACAAGCAACTGACTCAAGATGCTATGAGACACGTTGGGTTAGCTCCCGTCGTCCATTTTTGCCATATGCAGTGTCTAAGTGGGGGTCTTGGCGCAGGCGTTAATGCGTTGGGCTACTGAGCGGAATGCTCGAGGTTCGAATACCAGATAACACCAAAAAGTTTCTCCACGGTACCAACTCTCGCGTATGTTTGAAAAATATTCGAGACTAGTACCTGTGAAGAGAGAGCTTCAAAAAGTGTCTTTCCGATATGGCTCTAAACTAACTGTAGGTTCCTTCTGACAAAATATAAGACACACAGCACGAATGATAGCGAGGAACTAGGTCCTGGACCAAATATGGTCTATTGCCCCAGATATTTGCATCTGTAGCGTCTGTGCCTCCATGACATTCTGAAAATTTGTGTGGCAGCTAGTTCAACTATTCAACTTAATGCTTCATTCAAATGGTTCAGACTGGGCCGTCCACTATTCTAAAAGTAAAACCTAGAGTTTGTCCGGAAGAAGACAGACAGACAGACTACACATTGTCAAAAAACATGTTCACTAGGAAGGTCGAGGTAACTATCCCTTCCAGACAGGAATTGGACGAAAATCTTCTTCTTATTCTTCTTCGTCTTGTTCGGCGAGGTTATGATCAGGATTATAGGGATCATAACTCCCACTTTACTGCATCCCTACTGGTCTGCCTGTGAGGTTCGCCGACGAAACTATTAAGATAACAAAACGACCCATGCACTTCTACATGGATGGTTGTAAAATCGAAGGTAGGCTTAAAGGAGCCTACTCTTCTCCGAGACTTTCAACATCATTGTCTCTTTCTGCCGCGCAGATCATTGTAGTGTTCTCCAAGCAAAGATGATGGTGGATAAGGAAGCCCTATCGTGGCTTAGAGGAAATGCAATTTTGTGCGGGATATTTGTTAATATTTTGAGGGACAGCCAAGTTGCGATTAAATTCCTGCAATCTGTCGTCTTTAACTGCAAACCTCTCCGTAGACGGCAGCATTGCTCTTAGCAGTCTTTTTTTTATTCACGTCTTCGACATACCGGGGTATGACCTCGCCAAGCATGGCACCACTTTACCTTTTCCTCTGAAGGAGGATAGTCTCAGCGTGCCTCGCTCTACATGTAAGCTGTTATTGAAGCGGGATACGATGATCAATATCAACTGCAAATGAATGACGGCCACTACGTGTGACCGATTTGAACTAAGCTGAATCTAAAGCGTTCCAGCAAATTTGGTATCATTGAAAAGTTTGCATGTCAGCCCAATAATGGGAGCCATTACCGGCCACCGATAGACATGCCTTAAGGCTTGGCTTGCCTCTCGAATGAGAATTGCAGCAGTTGTTAGACAAATCAAGACAATGGAACAACTTTTTATCTCCTTTGCACTTGTCCAGTTGTCTCCATTCATAGGAAGCTACACTCAGGATCACAATTCCGTCACAAATTAGACGACCTGGCTAATACTTAAGTCAGCTGCCTCGAACACTTCGTAAAGAGTTGCAATTGGTTCTGCAGCCAGCTTCTGGAGTAAAAATACATCCTTGTGGTATCATAATGTATCTCTTTGGTCAAAGTTGGAATGGAAAGTATACACCTGGAAACTGGAGAAAGGGTGGATTTGGAAGTCTTGTAGTGACCTCTCTAAAGTGGTGCTAAAGCAGACTTCCATATTAACTTAACTCCTTCTGGCAATCCCTAGGGACGACGGTATTAGAAAACTTAACTTTGGGAAAACTTTTGTACTCAGTGAAGTAATAAGAAAGTGTGGAGCAACGAACCCGCAATATGTGGACTGAGTATCCACGCGATAAGGTGGTACACAGACGGCTCGAGAACTGAGGAAGGGACAGGGGCAGGCATGCTTGGGCCAGGAACGAAACACTCAGAACCAATGGGTAAGAGTACCAGCATCTTCCAAGCTGAAATACATGCTATAGACAGATGCATCCAACTCAATCTCGAAGGAAAATATAGAAACTGTGACATAGCAATACTGTCAGACAGTCAAGCAGCTATCAAAGCACTCGACTCCTATGTCGAACAGAGGCAATGTATTAGGCAGAAACAATAAACGAACACTTTGCTGGGTACCCGGTCATGTCGGGATGAAAGGCGATGAAGTAGCAGACTCACTGGCAAGACAAGGAGCTGCAGAACCCTTCCTTCATTGCCCCTGAACATACCCCTCAAAAGGAGACCCTCTGGACTGCGCCAACTACAGAGGCATCAGTCTTCTTAACATCGCATATAAGATCTTGTCTGCCGTATTATGTGAACGCCTGAAACCGTTCGTCAACAACCTGATCGGTCCATATCAGTGTGGTTTTAGGACAGGAAAGTCCACCATCGACCAAATATTCACATTGCGGCAGATCTTGGAAAAAACTTAAACACCACTTTCAAATCGATAAACACCACCTTTTCATCGATTTTAAGGCCGCGTATGACAGCATTTATAGAGGCGAGCTATATAGAGCAATGGCTAGTTTTGGCATCCCTGCCAAACTCGTCCGTTTGTGCTGGATGACGATGGAGAATGCACGCTGCTCCATCAAGGTCAGTAAAGACTTTACCGAGACCTTCGACGTCAAAAAAAAGTTAGACAAGGCGACGCGCTGTCATGCGACTTCTTTAACATCGTTCTTGAGAGAATTGTGCAAAATTTACGCGCCAACACCAGAGGCACAATCTTCCAAAAGTCCGTCCAATTACTCGCATACGCCGACGATTTTGACATTAATGAGGGCAAGACTAAGTATATGCTGTCAACAAGGAAGGACAACCAACATCGACGTCTCGGACAGAACGTCACTATAGACAGGCATAACTTCGAGGTCAGTTAGGGACTTTATCTACCTAGGCTCCGCTATGAGCTCAGAAAACGATATCAGCGCTGAGATCAAACGAAGAATAACTCTTGCCAATCGCTGCTTCTTTGGGCTGAGAAGGCAATTGAACAACAAAGCCCTCTCTCGACCAACTAAAGTGACTCTATACAATACCTTAATCATCCCAGTCCTGCTCTATGGACCCTGTCAAAACTGGATGAGGTCGCTCTAGGCTGCTTCGAGAGGAAAATTCTTCGGGTGATTTTTGGTCCCGTCTGCATAGACGGTGAATGGAGGAGGAGATAAAACAGCGAACTGTATGGGCTATTCGGCAACATCGACTTGGCCAGAAGGTGAAGGTAAAACGACTGAGATGGCTGGGTGCATGGACACAAATGCTCCGGCCGGGAAAATCTTCGAATCCATTCCCGGGGGACGGCGCAGTAAAGGAAGACCGCGACTCAGGTGGCGCACGCAGAGGGAAGGGGACCTCAACCAACTGAGCGTGCGAAACTGGAGGCAGCTGGCTAAAGATCGAGCTGGCTGGAGACGCATGTTGGTTGAGGCCCAGGTCCACCCCGGACTGTAGCGCCACCTTAAGTAAGTAAGTAAGGGGAACATATCATCCACGAAGAATTCAGGTAAATGAAGAAAGAAGACAGGGCAAGAACCTGGAACAACACGCTAAGAAACTACTGGGGCACTATAACCCGAAAAGATTTGAAACCTTAGCAGGAACAACCTACGAATCCTAACTGGCTTCCCAACGGGGCATTGCAACCCAGGGAGCATTTGAGGAAACTAGGAATAAAAAATGAAGACTTTTGTAGATTCTGCAGGAGCTTCTTCTGGAATCGTGCTGGGCACTGACCCACAAAAGACTGAAATATCTGGGCAAGTACCAATTATCAGTTGAGGATATGCCAACCATGGATTCGCTTCTCATACTCAGTTTCATAAAAGAAACTGGTCTGGAGAGAGAGCCCTATGGTGAACTATTCTCGCCAAGGCAAAGCCATTCTGATGGAATCCCGATGCTAGGGGAACCCTAACGAGGGAACGAACCTCTCCAAGGCAATAGCAGGGGCCACCATAGACCATTAGGTCGCAGTGCAAGATAATAACTTGAGTGTATTCAACAGACAGCTGTACATAGTCCCTATCCAATGTCGACTCATAGAACACGTGAAGCACCTTTCTGTCGTAAAAAACAAACCTGCGTTAAGCAGCAATAAAAAACAGGTTAGATACTGATGCCTGACGTCACCTGAATATTAAGCTGAAATTTTGTGATTTCTGCACACTTTTCGTCGGCTATACTCACTCGTGATACAATAAAAACCCCGAATCCTCAAGCAACCTGTGGCACATATCACATCCAAATAAAATTTCTGTCAAATTCCAGGACTACTCCTGCTTACGTGTACATCCTATTCAAATCCTATAACACAACCCATTAAAATTGTAAAAGCCTTCAAATGCACCTAATTTCGTATTCCATCGAAAAATGTTACACGTGATCGAAAGCGTTATCCTTACTGCACTCCAATACGATGGTTTGTTTTTTTTTAAGCACACCAAAGTCAATATGCTTTGGTGGAACGCAAGTCCTCTTGTTTATACATTTTTTTTTCCTTTTTTATGTCCTTTCTGACGATGAAGCTTATAAAAAATGCAGCACGTGGCCTTAGAGGAGCAGAACACATCCCTTCAAAGGAGCCGCATCACGCTCCTTTTTCAGACGCGCGGAATAAAAAAAGGAAAAGAAAAACAACAAAATAAGGATAAGCTCGTCAAGTGAACGGGAATCTTTAAGTCGCACCCAGTCGGGGAGGACTGGTAGTGGTAGGTACCCATCATCGTTGATAAACTTTACTTTCTTTTCTCCGTTTTTATGAATAATTTCTGATCGAATACACAATTATTGACGCGCAGTAGAATGGCACGTGAGACAAGTCTCCTTCTGCTATAAGTGGAATGAGTATCTGACGCCGCTCCTCAATCGAAGAAGTCAACAAGACGACGACGACGACGACGACGATGATTTGAAGCGCGCAATTTAGATCCTTCCCGTATCTGCCACACGCAATTAATCTCACACAGCAGTACGATAGTCCTTGCAAATTAATTGGGTTCCCAAAAATACACACAAATGGCTTCTGTCAGCTTCATCTGTCATCCACACTTACTGTTCGATGTGTGTAACATGGCACAGATAACTATGATGACGACGCACGATGCGATACGCAATCGTTGTTAGTAGACTACAACGTTACGCGTTTAAATTGCACCATCAACCCTCTAAAGGCGGTCATAGAAGGGTGGGGGAGGGTGAGACACTGCTTGTGGTTGCATTAATTTTACGAAATTAAAAAAAAAAAAATGAAATTGTAAATTAATACCCGGCACAGTGGATGGATGTCACTTGGTTTAGTAGTAGGTACCTATGGCAGTCTACAGACCCGCGGACTTATTTCATAATTGAAGCAGCTACACGATGACGTACAGAAATGCATCTCGACTGCAGTAGAGGTTTCCCTGAGTGGGTTGGCGGATTTCAAGGCCAGGCGATGGTGATGGTTGTGTCGCAGTTGAATTCTGTATAAAATGTGGACTGAAGCACCAGTTAGGCATCAGACAATCGTCAGAATTCAAGCAAACACCACTCAAAAGGACTCCAATCAATCATCATGTTCAAATACGTAAGAGGATTATGGACTGAAAGTTCGATTGAAAATTGTTGTTTTGCCTTCTTTCAGATCGTTTTCTTCTGCCTCATCGCTGCCGTATTCGCTGAGCCTGGAGTCCTTGCTCCAGCTTTAAGGGTTGCTGCTGCACCAGCAATTCTGTCAGCACCAGTTGGCATTATTCGCTCACCAATTGCTCCAATTGGACTAGGAGTCGGTGTTCCAGTTGGCATTGGCGGTAGATTAGTTGCTGGTGGATTGATTCATTAGGAGTCTGCTGGTGAAGCATGTCGTTCCTGTATTGTTGTTGGACTTAAATAAATTGTTTTATTTTTTTTTTCCGAGATAAACTGTGCGCTGTTTTATTTGGGAAGGAAAGTGTATGTGTGATCAAGTGTTTCTTCCTTAAATTTGAGAAGAATTTCATACAATTGAGGAGTTGAAAGGCTGAAGAGCCTTCGTTCGTACGTACTTACCTAGGAAGGCCTACAGTTCGTGGTTAACCTGGGCCTGAACCATCAAGCCTCTGCAGTTACCCCGGTCCTTAGTTAACTGCTTCCAGTCGGTTGAGGTCTACCTGTACGCTCCACTTTAGGCGAGGTGGCCCTCTACTGCGTTGTCTGCAATTCGAGGAGTCTGCAGGCAGGAGCATTGGTTTCCATTCGCTCTACATGTCCTAGCCGTCTTTGATGACTAATGCGCAGTTTTTTTTTTTTAGGTTGATGTACATCTCGTAAAGTTTGTCCTTGAATCTTCTCCTTCAAAGCCCGTGAATGCAAACGAGACCGAGTATTTAACGACCGACGCGACGATATTTTCATCCGCTTTCGGTAGAGTTCTTGCTTCGACGACATAAAGAAGAGGATGCTAAAGGTCTTGTACCGAATCTGCTTAATTGTTCGGAATGGCACGACATATGCTTCTTGTTATTTCTTCTGAGTGTCAATTACAGAATTTATAGCAGAGCCAAGGTAGACAAAGTTCCTCACTACCTTAAAGTTGCAGCAGTCGATTGTGATGTCGATTTTATGTGTCCCTTCCACATGTCAATATCATCGGCTTTTAGTAGTTGTTGGCAGAGACAGTGAGTCTTGTACAAACCTTTCAGGAATCTGTCTGGGAAGTCACATGATTGCGCGTACGAATTTCCACAGTAATTTCCTGCCTCCTCTGGATGTGGGGAGCTCCAAAATAGTGAACGTCTCGTCTTGATCGCAATATGTGCAATCTGGTTCTTTATTAACAGATTAGAGAACCTAATACCCCGAGCTTCCAGCAATTAGAATAGAAAACTTCCGGACTTGGCGGCAAATAGACTGTATTTTCAACCGTGCTATCAAAAATGTCCTCTTTCCCTAATTTTGCAACTGAAGGACGATCTTAATTTCGTAGTTAGGACCCGCAGAAGCTTTATTTGACAGTATCCACATTTCTCTCCTGTGGCCTCGGGCGCGCATATTAAGCAAAGTACACGACATTTGCTTTCGATTTAAAAATACCTTTATTTGAAAGATATGTAACTATTTTTCATTTAACATTTAAAGATGATTTCGGGCATATGAGCACCCCGACAGGTTATTACAAATCGTGTCCTGTCGTTGTAGCTTTCTACCGCTTTTCGAGCATCTGGGGCTGTATTTCCGCAATAAATCGAGATATGTTGTCTTCCAAAACTTCCATCGTTGCAGGTAATAATCGAGCGGTGTTAGATCACAAGACCTAGGTGGCTAATTTGCAGGGTCCGAATCTTGCAATTACTCTCTTACCAAACTTTGATGGTATTGGTCGCAGTTTGACATAAAGCCCCATCTTGCTGGAACAACATATCGTCCAAATCAACGTCACGTAAATTTGGAAACAAATATTCGTTGATATTCGCCATTGAGCGAGCTCCTGCCTTATTTTTAAAGCAATAAGGCCCGATGTTGCCACCAGCGTACAAACCACACTGAACAGAATTTTGCCATAAAATATCGGATCATCTTGCAATTGCCGTTGAGCTCATTCAGCGAATGTCCTACGCATGCCATGATCCAATGGCTTTAATTCATGCACCAATCGAATCTTATAAGGGACTAACCCAAGATCCGTTTTGGAAGGATCAAGCTCAAGCTTCTGAGAACTAACAACTTCGAGTCTTCATTATCACTGGCCCCAACTGCGGCGATATATTCTTCACAATGCACTGGTCTCACATTTGCTGTTGGCCTAATGCCATGTAGCGTTAAATAAGTGCGAAATCTATCCAAAGCATGACGAGAAGTGAACGAATTTCGGAGCTCCAACTCGTGTTTTGATTTACGTAAAACTAAATTTAACGTTTGAATCAAAACAATAAGCCGAGGTGTCAAAGTTAGTGTCACAGCTGCGAATAGATAGATGTTCGGACAAATTAGCGTCATTTAAAGAACCCCGACGAACCCGAAGGTAGGTTATTGAAACTACGAAAAATTGTTACCGCTTTGGTGTAGCATGAACGGATCGAGTTATTTTATAACCATGCTGATGAAACTACTGGTTACTTGAAAAACAATTGGTACACAAGCAGTTCAAGGTACTAGTGCTTCGATTCCAAGAGTGTAGTGTTTTCTATATGCGAATATACAAGGCTCTGTGGGACTATCCCGGAATATGCTATAAAAAATCTGTGCTTGAGCTCCGTGGTAACAATCCTACATTGTTGCCAGGTATGACTCCAAATCGAAGCCTTATTCTCAATATGTTACTGGACGATGCTCGCAGAATCTTCCAGAAAGAGAAATTCGCTCAAATGGCAACAAAACTAGCAGGATACTGGCGGCCAGTAAAAAAACCCAAGGAGAACCCCGAGAAGCCCTGAAGAAAATTAATTGAATGTACATACATATGTATGTCCATTCAGCTTTGATAGTTTTAAATCAAACAGCATGTTCAGATGGACGATTATTCGGTTCACAAAACTGACGAAATGAGGGAAAAGTGACGGACCCCAAAGTGCATCAGTTATTCTTTGCTTACGATGGCGTCATCATAAGTGAAGATCAAATGTCCCTGCAGCGAGCACTTGATATATGGGTGGATGTTTTGGAGGGAAATGGGTATCGAATTAGTCCAAAAAAGACAGAGTACCTGTACTGCCCATTCTCTGATCCACTCCGACCTAGTCCAGACATTTATTTGAATGGAAAAGTGTTTCCCAAGTGCGAAAAGTTCAAGTATCTGGGATCTATGATCAATAGCGAAGCAACTATTGATGATCAATCATCGCGTAAGCGTAGGGTGGATGAAGTGGCAGGAAAACTCTGTTATCTTCCGTGACCGAAAATGCCCCCTTAGCTGTTGCCTAGGAAGGCTCTACACCGCAGTTGTTCATCCAGCGCTCACATACGGTTCGCAATGCTGCACAATATACAAAAAGTATGAGAGCAAATTAACGGTAGCTGAGATGAAGATGCTTCGCATGACAGCAGGAGTTACAAAGCTTGATCGAATTAGAAGTTCGAAGATCCGAGGAAGCCTTCACGTCAAAGAACTCATCTCGAAAAAATTGGAGCTCGATCGGCTCAGTTGGTATTGCCATGTTTAAAGGTGGGATCCTACCAACCCTGTCAAAAGGACAATGTCAATCAACGTTCCTACAGAAGCGCGGAAGAGAGGTAGGCCAAAAAACTCCTAGATCACACAAATGCAAAAACAGCAGCATTTGATCGGCCTCAGTGACGAAGTGATCCGAAACCGGGAGGCCTGCAGATATTTTTTGAGGTCGAATCGGCGAACCCCACAGGCGGACCAGTAGGGATGCAGTAAAGTGGGAGGGTTATGATCCCTATAATCCTGATCATAACCTCGCCGAACAAAAGGAAGAAGAAGAAGAAGAAGAAAACTGAAGAAATGCCCGATTAATTTTAAGTACATAACTGAATACTGATTTCGGAGATATCCGTATCCGGGATTTGGTAACGTTGTTACAGTGTAAATCTATCCATGATGAACTGTTAGACTTTAACGACAGCCGGCTTGAGAGTTTTCCCCAACGGAAGCCTCTTAAAAAAACCAAAAGTTTGAAGATTTGTTGCCTGTTGCGCTTCATATCGTTCATCACTTTCAGTATGGAGAACAAATGCTGTAGACATGGTGCGTTTCTTGGAGCTTTGATTAAAATCATGACTTCACAGTTTTCATAAACTGCTTTTAGGCGCTGAAATCGCCTTTTTTCGAAAACCCCTTTCGGTTACTGGTTGTGTGATTCTCTAAGGTTTTACGCTTGGCTTACGACTCGTCATTGATTCTGGCATCACTGTTTTGGTACTGTAACTCATGGAGACACACTTCTCTTGTTTTGCGGTTCAGACCGGTGAAGGTATTGGCAATGAAATTTATATTTCATGAGCAAGGTGCTTTGCACATCTTAAATGTGTGAATCTTGTTTGTTTTATTGAAAGGTGAAAGCTTTTCTTTGTGTGACACACTCTGGATCAAAATGATAAGAACACAGATTCATCTTAAAATACAGACTTCATGATACAGCTGACCTATAGAAATCACTTTCGAAGTTCAATGTTAATTCCGGTTCAGTTACCCTTTCCTTTCACCAAAGCGCACAGCAAATATCCCTGCTGTCAAGGGGCATTAGCATTCCGTCCGCTTGGGAAAAAATTTCGCATTCGTAGACCATTCCTGTCAACCATAATCGTTCACATACTCCACATGAATTACCCGCTAGGCTATTAAATAGCCATAAAATCAATTTCAGTGGATCCAAAGGAGAATCCGCAATAGATACATACGAGTAGTAGATCCACGCATCCGATATGTTTTATGCTGAAATGGAATTCTGTCAAAACAAAAAAATGTTTCACTCAAAACTAACAAACATCATATGAAGCTTGGCCTGGCTAAGCATAAATATGTATATCGATCGAAAGGCAATTAATTTTGGACACGTTTGTCGTACGTAAATCACTGAATACCTCTAATCGCATAATCAGTATGCAAGACGCACTTACAGACCAGGTAGTCCGTTGCATAATCAAAGAAACTTATTGTACCCGTATCTGTGTGCACGGGAGGTGTGTATGAGAATATTTTGGACAGTGGATTGTAATTTTTTCGCCATTCGCCATGTCCACACTTTCGATTTTGATGATGAAAAGTAATGTAATTTGAAGGTCCCTCCACTTGGTATGGTGGCACCAAGGATTCGTCACATTTTATTTCGCTTTAACTATAAAGCGTGCCACCGTTGCGGTAAGAGAGTCATAGTTCAGTTCGTCTTCTACTCGAAAACAACCAAATTAATTCATTCCGTCAATATGTTCAAGTTCGTCAGTGTTGTCCTGATGGCATTGGTTGCCCTTGCTGCTGCTAAGCCTGGTGTTGTTGCTCCATTGTCTTATAGTTCGCCGTTGATTGCTGCTGGTCCTGCATCTGCTGTCTACTCTCGGGAATATCATGGAAACTTTGCATCTCCCTATGTTGCTGCTCCATATGCTGCTGCTCCAGTCGTAGCTTCTCCATATGCTGCTGCTCCAGTTGTAGCTTCTCCATATGCTGCTGCTGCTTACACTGCTGGATATGCTGCTCCATACGCTGCTGGTTATGCTGCTCCATATGCTGCCGCCTACGCATCTCCATATGCTGCCGCCTACGCATCTCCATATGCCGCCGCTTACACTTCCCCCTACTTGTTGAAGTAAATGGAAGACGTAAGGAGTCGGTTGTTGAATGTATAAAATGTTTTACTGCGAAATGATGTGAATAAATAAGTTTGACAGAAGAATGCACTGAAACTCGTTGGCCTTTTGCTTTCATAGTTTGGTTAAGCAGAAATGGTTTACATGACAGGGTTGTAGGCTTAGTTCGTGGTTCGGCGGAGACACTTGATGTTTCTGGAAAAGCGTGCTAGATAGGACTTACTGCCCACTAGTCCAGATGTCCGTTTATCGGCTTAGGGATTACTTTCGATATTAAGTTAGGAACTGCGGAAGGAACGCAAATGCCTCTTCAGTTTTCGGACTCGAGACTACCTTTTTTAGGAAGCGTGACCATCATTCCCTTCTTCCACTCTCTCTACAAGAGGATATAAAAGCTCTGCTGATGCGGGAATACCATCAAGTCCTACCGCCCTATTGTTTTTTTGCGCCTTGATCGCGGTAGCGATGTGATCTTTGCTGAGAGTGGATAAGGGAGCTCGGGATATTGTTGCTTCGGGCAGCTCATTTTGATTTGGGTGCGTACATGGTTAAGGACCGTAGCAAAATGCGCCTTCCGTCGCTTGTGCTGATCCTGTTCCGAAACGAGTACGGAACCATCTAAGCCTTTCACCAACCACCTGTCAGCTCTTTGGTGGTTCTGCAAATGGTTCTACTACTGCACCTGTTCGCTGCATTCTCTGCTTCGGTGGCCTGACGTTGATATGGTTACACTTGTCACGTCGTACGCTACGCTGTGCTTCGCTAATTTTCCTTCGCTATAGGGATTCTTGGTCGTCCCTCCCTACCGCTGGGGTATCTACAATAAAAGCTGTAAGTAGTTTAAGTCCTTCTGTCAGCCTCCAGGTAACCAAGGTTAGCCACGTGCTGTGTCTTGCCTGCCATCTACAAGCAATACTTTCCGCTCCAGATGTGAATACATTTCACTGTTCTTGGATGCCTCGACCTGCAAGAATGACGTCCATGTATCTCGGTATCCAGGTTGTTTGCAAGTACCACAGAGGTAACAGGAGCTCAGATATGGGGATCGTTTCAATTCAAGGAGGTTAGGTTAGGCCGGGTTGAAGTGGCTGCCATCTGGGAGTCGCCAACACACTTAGACCAATGGCAGATCCATTGTGTTGCCACAAATTTAGTACTTCAAGAAGAGTACTAAATGAGTTGCAAGTCGGCCAATAATAAGGTAGGCTTGGTTCCCTACGGTTATTCTTTTTTCAACACGTAGGGGGTCTCCGAGTGAACGTGATGAGTTTTTATTCATTACACTCTTTAACCCACTTACTTATTTACTAAGGTCCTCTGACCTATCATGGGGCACAGGGCGTCAAGAACGCCTGCGTGCCATCGTGTTCGGAGTTCTGCAACGCGCTTGAGCTCCCTCCAAGTCATCCTCAATGATTTAGATTCCTCCTCGAGTGTCCTTCTCCATGCCTGCCTAGGCCAACGCACTCGTCTGTCTGATTGGGTAAGTGGATTCCATTGTATGGCGTACTTCGCAATGGAATTGTCTTCGCGCCGTAGGGTGTGACTAATCCAATGCCACTTCTCCTCCGTATTTTGACGTCTATTGACCGTGCCCCGTTCTCGCGTGTAGTTAGCCGTTCGATATATGGTTCGTCGAGAAGAGCCTTAGGTTGTTGCGAGGACATCTATTTATGAAGGTTTGCAGCTTCCTTCTGACAGTGTTGGTCACGTTTCAGGTACTACACCAATAAAGTAGCACTGTTTCCACTTTCGATCGGAACCGTCTCAGACAGCATACTAAACGCAGCCTTTGCTTTATGAATCCTGCTGTGCACAACCAGATGGGTACCATCGTCTTCCTAAATATAGAAAACTGCTAACTTTCTCGACTTGCTGTCCGGCAATGTTGAGTTGAACAGCGCTGGTGTTTTCCTAAGGAAGTGAAGTGCTTAGGGCCTTTGTTTTGCCGTGTTTATTTTAAGCCCTACTTTGTTCATCTCTCACTCCAGATTATGGGCCATCTGATGCAGAGCCATTATCCTGTGTGAGAGCAGGCAAACGTCGTCAGCGTAGTCAAGATGTTTGAAATATCATGTCATAGTCCATCTCAGTCCCATGTTTCCTCCAGACCGAGCTGCCCGGATCACACCACTGACTACCACAAGGAATATCAGTGGCGAAATAATGCAACCTTGTCGTACTCCGCTGCGGACTTTAAATTCCTCTGACACCTTATCGTTCTGTAAGATATGACATTTACCCCGCCATCATAGGTAGCCTTTATAATAGCGACGAGTTTTTCTGGTATACCTCTCCTGCGGAAGGCTCACCATATAGCATCTCGATCTGTAGTCGACGCATTGTTCAATGATGATCCGCAAGGTGTTGATGTGGTCGATGCAGGAGGATCTGGCAAACTGCTCCTCATCCGAAGTCAGCAGATTGCCGTCCAGCCCTTTTACTAGATGTTGTTTGGAACTTTAACCACCAGCGAGTTCCTTAGTAATACTAAAGACGGTCCTGCTGTCACACCTATTTGCTGCTTCTTCAGCTTTGGTGGCTAGTGCGTTGATGTAATTACGCTTGTGTCGTCCTACACTACACTGCCCGTCTTTTCTGAGCTTCTGCGATACTAAGCTTCTATTTCGGGGCGCTCTACTGCTGAGGCTGCTGCAATCCGTGCTTTGAGTTCAATGCGTTCATCGATTCGTCTCCGGGTGTCTGCTGTCCGCCATGTGCTTTGGCTTTTTCGTTTCCTACCGACAATTGTGTCTACCCCAGACGTAAAAACACTTTTCACAGCGTTCCAGTGGTCGTCGATGTACTCAGGATTGAAGCTGCTGATTGTTTCTGCATTTGTGGCAAAGTGGTCCCTCATCTGTTGGTGCACTTGGGGACCCCCGAGCCTGGGTATTGACAGATGCAGTACGAAAACGTAGCTACCATTAGATGGTAGTCCCTCTCTCCACGTTTGATACGGACGCCTTGGATGCAATTTCTAAAGCGTTGGCTAAATGGTGAAGTGATCGATCTGGTTTGTTGAACGTTGTCGATCAGTCGATACCCAGCTGATCTTGTGGCATTCCTTGTAATCAAACAGTGTGGGTCCAATTACCAGGCGGTTGACGTTCCACAAGATAACAAACCTTTCGCGGTTGTAATTTTTTGTGTCCCCGAGGATGTGTGCTCCCATCACATATTTGAGCGTGGTGTTGTCATTTCCTGCCTTCGCTTTATAATCTCCCATCACAATCCCGAAATCTCCGTTAGGCGTTAAGTTTGTGGCTGCGCCTAGTTTGCTGTAGAAATCGTCCTTGTCATCCACATCCGCATAGTTTGGCGAAGCGTAGCACTGGATGATGGTTATTTTCCTGATCTTACCGTTGAACCTCGCCGTCAATAACCTGTCACCATAAGGTGAAAAGGACATAAGGCTGTCTCTAGCTTTAGGGGTAAGTAAGAGCCCTACTCCATATTCGTTAATTTCCCAGAGTAGACCAGGAGGCTATTGCCAATTTCGGAGGATTGAATGGCGTATCCCCACCAGTTTGTACCGCATGAATTCTCGCTCTACTTGGAGGAATCTACAATTTGGTTCCAGGTAAGGGTAGGTAATGCTTTCCAGCTGATTATAGATGTCCCTCATTCTTGGTTTGGTTGGATTTGTAAAGAGTTGATGTGAGCCTGTATCGTCTAAGGCATGCGCACAGTTCTCGAAAGTTAAACCTCAAGCATGTGAAAGGTTGAAGTACTTCTAAGGACTAGGAACGTTGCAGTATCTCATTGGTTTCTCGATAAATAAGGTCAGTGCGTTCGTGTCCGATAAATATAAATGCACATAAAAAACTGAGTAGCTATCATTTATTCACTGTGGAGCTTATCCAATCTTCTTCCGTTTCTCGTAGGTCGCCTGTATCTGCAGACTCTCTACAGCTCGCTAGCATTCATATTTATGTACCACAGATAACCGCATCTATAAATACCCGCTTCCGAATGAACCACCAAAGACACAAGCTGAGATATAGTATAAAAAAAACCTCCTCCCAAGGCCACCAGCAAACCCATTCTAGGAATCCAGACATAGTTGCTGGATACAAGTCTCCACTCGGAAGCTGGCTTCGTGCGCAATCTAAAAGGAAATTTTTGCAAGTCTCGTGCAACCCACGTCGCAATGCAGTCCCGCGGCTTGAACTTGAAGTTGACAATTTTTACAAAAACAAACTTTATCTCAAGTCATTGAATGAAATATTTTCCGTTTTATCTTTTACAGCACTTTGACCGGCATAATGCGCATAACCCTTGCTTGCATGCCTTATCGCCACACTCTGGTTGTGGAACAAAAGAATCTTTTCTGCACTTGATAAGCCTCAATGCAATTCCTTCTTCCATTGTAGGATATTTCCTCTTTGGCTTTCAGTTCTAGATTGTCGGCTCAGCGGGATAGTTCGGTTCATTTTTGTTTGTAGTTTGTTTGCGGAAAGCTATGTGGATTAAGTTTGTGGTTATTTTGTCCATGACACTGTGTCTGTCAGTGGTCCTGGCAGATGATATCCTCCTAAAGTGCGATGAATCCGAAAGTAACTATGAAACGCAAGATGCTTTTTGTACCGTTAGTGGATTCTATGTGACCCACAGTCACAATGTCAAGATGATGAACTACACCAAGGCGAATATGACGAAATTCATGAAGTTCTATGACTCAAGGCTATTGTATCTGCCCTTCAAGCTGTTTGAGCATTTTCCAAATCTCAGGACATTGGATGTGTCGTTTACGGAGATCTTAGATATTCCACGGAATACATTTGCCTCGGCGAACAATTTGTCCTTCCTCAACATGAGTAACAACAATATAACAACCATCGAGACGTCGGTGTTCATTGGAGCCAATTCACTGATTCGAATCGATCTGAGTAGGAATCTGATTGGAGAGATTAATGAATTCACCTTTCGAGGATTGACCAAGATTGACAAGATTGTGTTGTCTAATAACAGGATAAAGTCACTTAGCAAGGACATATTCCTGGAGAATCAGTATCTGGAGACAGTGTCATTGGACAGCAATCTGATGGAGACTCTGGATCCCGAAGTGTTTTCGAGACTTCGACGAATTCGTGAGGTTAATTTGGCTTCCAATCGACTACTGCACCTGCATCCGGATACGTTTCAAGCAGCTTATGGGATTGAAACCTTGATTTTGAATGGAAATCAGTTGAAAAACTTTAGTTTGACCGAGAAAAGTATCCTTTTTCGGTTGAATCTGGATAACAATCAGCTCACGTCACTGGTCATCAACTCAACGAAAACTGTCCGGGCTGAGAACAACAGTATCTCATCGATCACCGCACTTAATGCTAACTTCCTAGAGAAGCTCATCCTCGGCAGGAATAACTTCACGGACATCTCGAACATCACCAATCTAACAACACTCATCGCGCTCGACTTGTCGTACAATAATATCGGCCCGCTCAACATCACATCCTTCGACAAATTGCGACGCCTCAAGGAGCTCAACCTGCGCAGCACTAACATCTCCCGAATCAGCTTTGGCATGTTCTCGAAGCAGACCAGTCTGGAAACACTTGACCTCTCGTTCAACAATATTTCGGACTTGAATTTGAACATTTTCTTCCCGTATATGTCCAAAATTAAGAACTTCTACATCGATGGGAACAATTTGAGTGAAATCCATGGAAAGTCGACCTTTGCATACGCCTTTCCTGGTCTGGTGAAAGTCGGTCTTTCAAAGAACAAGTTCAACTGCTCCTACCTTCATTACATTCTATCGCCGCCATTCCTCTCCACCTTTGTTGAGCTTCACATCGAGCCGGAGACCTCCATTGAGGAATCAACACACATTCGGGACATCACCTGCATCAGTACTAAGCACGGTGAGGACACCCACTCTAACACTCAGGATGAATCAGATATCATGATCCTACGAGGCACCATCGCACACCTAAAGCTCCACGGCCAGCGGTTGGAGGTCTATCTGTTGGTTTTGAAAATCCTTATGGTTGTCCTCATCTGTATCGTTATCGTCGCGATTCTAGTGAAATACGGAAAGTGCGACCGAAGGCGCTATTCGGGACAATTCGGGCGGAACGGGAGCATTGTGTTTCGGTCTAATGCGACCATGAACAGCGCCATGGAGCACTGACATTTTAATGTAAATTTTATGTATAATTAGCTTGTAACAGTTATTAGTTGACGGCTGAAGCTCGCACATCGGTCGTGGAACGTACGTACTTAGTATTCTAAGTGGTTATAGATATTTTTTTTTTGTTTTTTACATTTTTGTGTTGTGGATTATTTATGGATTAACTGGCATTGGACGCATTCAAGGTGAGAAAATATTTTTTTTTTATTTTGAATTATTAGTTCGTGGCTATAAGTTTTGAAAAAGAAAGGTAAGGCGAGCTCTGATTCGGATCACGTTCGCAACAAGGCCAGGGGAAGGGTGTTCAGGTTTAGATCAGGAGAACAGTTGGGTAACTCTGATCGTGAAACCTTAGTTTTCAATCAAGCAATGAAGGGCTGTCCTTTAAATTTTTTCATACACACGCACTCTTGAACGTCTAAAGCTACAACGTAGACGTACATGTCTCTAGAATCGTTTTGAATATTCGGAAGCCCTTATTATCGTAGTCGAGGTGGTAATGTAAATTTTATTTCAAGCTTCGTACGAGTAATAGCATTCCATTCAGAGCTTCCCTCTGCCTTGAGTCACAGAAATAAAATTAAGATGCGCAGTAGGTTTGAATGACTACGTTATGAGCTCATCTCATCTAGGCTTCTCAACTACGGTAGGGTTTTCTTAATTAAGGCATCACCATTAGTTTTGGACTGAGATTGGATGATTCCTTTCGAAACTAGGACTTTAATTGGTGGCTTTATCGCTTATGTTGCCATATTCACATGTCTGTGCATGTTTCGAAGGCGTGAATAGAATAATGAAATTTTTTTTTTATGTTTACTAGCGACACGTTTTGAGAGATTTTATGACTTAATAGTAAAAAGGCGCCAATATTCAACCTTTTGACAGATTTTGAGTACTTTGTCCATCGATCGTTCTTGTGAGGGGTGACCTGAATCGGCAATGACAACGAAGAGCTCAGACATGTTATGTGGAATTATGGCCTGAATTTGTGAAGTTCTATAGGAGCAATCGCCTACTCATTGGAGGCAGACAAAATCTACCTCAAAATGAGCTGAGTTTCGAGGTTCAACCGATTTAATCACTTGGTAATCACGAAGTTTGAATATGGGCGCCGTGGCTCGGTGGTTAGTTCGTTGGATCGCTGAGCGAGAAGTTCGAGGTTCGAGTCCCAGAAAACACCATAAAAGTTTTTTCACGGTCCCACCTCTCGCGAATGTCTGACAAACGTCTGAGAGTAATAACGGTCAAGAGAAAGCTCCTCAATTTGTCTTTCGGATATGGCTCTAAACTGAAGGACCCTTCCATTTGTGCGGAAAAAAATGACACGAAAAGTCAGGAGAAGCTAGGCCCTGAACCACATACGGTCTGTTGCGCCAAGTATTTGTTTGTTTGTTAGTCACGAAGTTTCGAAAATGGTAGCTTGGACATCCGAAAGAAAAAAGGAGGAGCCGACACTGGGATGGCATGAGATCACCATTTAATAGAAGCCAAAGTCCAACTACGTACTGCATCTGTTCGAGGACACTGCGATATTACTGGAATACCTTGGTATACAGGGTGCGAAGGCTACTTGAGGACCAATTTCAAGAAAAAGAACGGCAATGCTCATAGCGGATGGTATAGCATTTATTAGAACTTTATTTGGCACACAAATGCATATAAGTACGTCCTGGGCTATGGACTTATTCAATAAAGTCACCTTTAACATCGATAGCAGCTTCAATTCATGACCGGAAATGTGAGCCTGCCTGCGTGAATTTAATGGTCCTTGTTAATGTTGGGCATCATTTGAACAATGACATCCTCTAGACGTTGGATGGTGATGTGGAGATGTTTATTGTCCTTATGCTCAACTACGCTGCGCACATTTTTTTGTTTTTTAAGAGCAACCAAATACCAGAAATTCTCAGACTCTATACGGTCCTTTGTACGACTTGGCAGCAACTCCTTTTGGCGTAGAAGGAGTAGTTAGAGAAACTTAGATTTTATTAGTTTCTCTATTGTGCTTGATGGCTGTGATTGGTGTTCTCTTAGCGAAGTTTGAATTTACACCCATCAGGTAAAAACCAAGCACCCTACCCACTACTCCGTTGCTACTTTAGACCCGTACAAAGTAATCCAATGGATTAGGGTCCGGTGAGCTAGGAGATCATAAGTGTATGGTTTTATGTGATCTTGGAAAATGATGTCCATCTACTCATGAGTCGTTGCGGCTTTATACGCTGGCGCAGATTATCCTGAAACACGTATAGTTTTCACTCACTTACACTACCTATCCAGTGTTAAACAATTTACTTCAGCACCTCGATAAAACCGGTGGAATTCATTCGAAAACCGTCACTGCTCACTACTCCAGGGTCCATCATTTGCTGTGTATTTGAAAGCTCGATACACAGCCATCTGCCTTCTATGTATTGACGTTCTGGTCTGTGCCGATATTTTTCTCTTCCGGAACAACCAAAGAAAGCTGCTTCAACTTTTGAGTTTTTTTTAGATCATATCGTTTCCTCCGATACAAAATGTCAACGTTTCATGGCATAGGGCTTACAATGGAGGTTTTTGTGAACCACACCGCGAATTAGTTGCTCAAACACTTGAAGGTTCCTTGCAAATGACCTCATCAAAGTTCCAGGGTCGTGTTAAATCGATGTTCCAAAAAATACAAATACTTGGAGCAACAGACCTTATGTGGTGATCCAACGCATTAACCTCTGAGCCACGCCTCCGATCTATGTTCCAGGTCCTGGTAACATTTTTTTTATTAAATTTTCTGGTTTTCTTTTTGTCCGAATGTGTTAGATGCTTTCAACGCTTCGAAACAGGCGATACGCCATTATAAGTCTCCAACTCGATGCAAAGCTTGTGAAGGCATGATCGGGCGGCTCTCAAAGCGGCATGTCATTTCATTTGTATTGTTGCTTATTTATCTGACATTGTACACAGAAAACCCTTAAGCATCTAGTACCAACGCGATCAAAACTACGATTGAAGAGAGGCATGTCCTCAGATAGCCTCTTCTCCGTGCAACATCGGCTAAGAGTTTTCAAGCAATAAAGGGGAACATATATCGCCAGGGCTTGAGACTATTCAGCAGCTCATTACCGCCAAATTAAAATCTATTTCATTCCCCGATCAATCTACAAGTCGTCCCGTCACTTTCTCACCATCACTGTGCTTATAACTTTAAAGGACTTACTCCTAAGTGGGTACAAATAAAAAAAAAAAATACCTCAGCACATATCGCGCTTGGCGCAGCAGCTTGGGAAACTTCAAGGAGCATCAAACCCCACCCTGTTGGCTGCTGAAATATGGGCCGCTCATTAAAATTTGGAAAAGCGCCATTTTCGTCCAACAGCTCCTTCCATCTTTCGAGCTGATCGTCATCTGGGATAAGCAAGGAACAGCACAGAATATTATCTGGGCGATGTATGAGATTTTGACCACTTGTCAGTTCCTTTGAGATCTAGAAAGCAGTCCTTGCGTAGCATCCAGCTTGTAAAACGAGAACACCGCACGCTATGATGAACTGCCTCCATCTTCATGAGGTACATGCACTCCAGGCTAGTTTTCTCTACTTCTTGGGGAAGTTGCAACCAAAAATTTGAGCGATGTGTGCTTTTCGACACCTTTCTAGGTCTCTGCTGATCATTTCGGTTCCTGCGATTTAAAAATTTTCTACAGGATCTACGAACTGAACAACGACATGGATCTAGCCAGGTGGATATCGACTGGGATATGTGGAGTAAATGGACACTAAATTCTCTGAATCGCAGAATAGATGGCTCCATACTAGAACGTGGATGCAGTTAGATAGTTACCGAGCTGGCTGGAGAGCCTTCTTGTTTGAGATCCCGGTTCACCAAGGACTCTAGCCCCATGGAGCGTAGAACAAGAAAATCTCAAAACTGTGCTGTATAATACCTCGGAAAACAAAACATGTTAACGCGGTTGTTTCGGGCGGATGCAGTACGAATACGTTCTTAAAAAGATGGCGATCACGTATAATTCTGATGTCGGCCGCTCTTATTTCCGTCGTCTGAAACGCAATCTCTAAAACGTCAACTGATCCACAAATGGTCAGTGTACTTGAATGTCTCAGCTGATCTTACGACAGATCTTATTCTCAAACAGAGTACCTGTGATCACAAGACGGGTAACATTGCAGAAATCTGTAAAACAGCTCGACGTTATCGTCTCGGTCATCAAGGCTGTGTATGACCATCACGTGCTTGAGCGCTGTGCTGACACTGTTTATGTCGGCATTGAATTCCCCCCGTTGAGATGGCCATGTCTCCGTTAGATGCTTGATTAGATGACAGTAAAAGTTATCTTATTCATCGTCTGTAGAGGCTTCTGTCGAATGGCTTTTTCCTAATTCTACTCTAAAATCTGCTCGTCAATACCATGGCTTTGGTTTATGCGATTTATTATACTTGAGCAGGTTTATATCCACTATTTTACTACGCTACGAACCATGCATTAAAATGACTATACCCTCGCGGGATTAAGGTATAAAAAATTTGAGGTTATAATAAAAGTCGCGCATTGTGGGTACAAATTAAGGTATTCAAGTGGGGTAGGTACTTGTTTTTGGCCAGGAAAAAAGGTGTTTGGTGGATTTAATGGCTTGACGTTTGGTGTACCCACAGAGAGAGAGAGACGAATCCATCTGTCATGTTTCGAATTGTTACCTTCTTAAGAAATTTCTTTACTTTAAGTACTTATCTCAGGTAGAATGGTAGTTCCTTGGGAGCAATTTTGTGGATACTATGTGCGTCTTTAAAGCCTATTTCCATATTCATTGCTGGACCTGCTGGACTGACTAACTGACTAATCATACCTTCCTCCAATTTTCTTGAAACCATGCCGCAGCACCTCCTTCGAACCGACATCGTCGGTAGCATACGCATGTTGGTGCCTTAATTCTGGAGACTGTCTGTGATTAAGCACAGATGGCCTGAAACATGATCGAAGAATGGTGCCCTACAAATGTGGTCTTGGCCAATATTCCAAAGACTAAGGTGGTTCTTTTTACAAGAAGAACGATTCTCACCGGTCTCACCCATTCAGTGCTAAAGGGCGTCACTATCCAGATTTCCAATGAAGTCAAATATGTAGGAGTGTTCCTAATGTGGGAGACAGACTGCTGGTATTGATACCATGGTATAGTGAATAATATAACCGCTGACATACCACATTTCGTAGTTTACCATAATTTTTGTGTTACGTGGTATACTTTGACATTTGCGTTGCGCCTCATCAAACTCCTTGCACATTCTTTGCAACACTCCAATATTGCGTCTTGTCCCTCGTAGCTCGCCTACATAATTCTTCCAAATTTCTGTTACTTTCGTTGTTTCCAATGCTGATAAAATTGTCCTCCTTAAATCCATTTTCAAAACATTTTTCGCTGTGATTGCTTGCTTTTGAATTGCCAAAGAAGCTATGAAGAACCACCAACAGAAAGAAAGTGGCGCTGCAAGCAATAAGATGGTAGTATTATTCATGGTATACTAGGTTTTAACGTGGTATTGCAGTGACAGACGTGTGGTATAGAACGTAGCATTGCTATACCATGGTATCAATACCAGCAGTCTGTCTCCCACATAATTAAAAATAAATTTTCTCAAAGCATGACAAGTGGAAGGCATTGTTAGCACTCTCAGTTTTTGGCAGAACATAGGGCTCACAAAAGGAGATAGGACCTTTGGATCTATAAGGGTATAAGACTATTCCCAGCTGATGCATCGGTTGTTTGGTAGAGGAAGCTTTCTATCTTAATACCCGCAAGTTCACCAGATGACCCGCTGACTGCTCCCAATAATTTCAATGTCATCGGGGAGTAGATGAACAGATTTGTGAAAGACTGTGTCGCTAGTGTTAGCTTGGAAGTTAAGAACCATTCTTCAAGTATTGCATTGTAGAAGTCGGGTGTTAGAGCGTCACCTTGCTCTACCACTTTTCTTGACATCAAAAGGTGCGGTGTTATCCTTACTGACTTTGATGGAGCAGTGAAAGTATCGTCATCCAGAGATGTCAACACTAGACATGGTTCGGTTTACCTTATCTTTCTTAGCTCAGCTTTGAAATCGATGAACATGTGCTGGTACCAATTTCATGGATTTGCCGCAATATCTTTCATAATGTCAAGTTTTGGTGAATAGTGGAGATGACGCACTAAGATGTGTCTATCAGGTTGTTGGCCAATGTTTCAGCCGTTGACATAATACGGCCGTCAAGATTTTATGTGCGACCATAGCAAGAATCTCTGACGACCTCTGTAGTTGAAGCAGTTTAGATGGTCTCCTGTATTCAGGATCGGGTAAACGATGCTGAGACTCCTTTTGTCGTGTATACTTTTATTCTGATTATACTTTTGAAATGGGTCGGTGTATGCGCTCAACCTACTCATGTCCAAGAGCTTGAAGGTGTTCTGCAGCACTTTAGCCTTGGTTTCCAGGAAATTCCCACTAACCTATGTGAACTCCTTGAAACGTTTCGACATCCAGAACACTCAGGGAGGGGCGTGGATAGTAACATGATCAATTGGGATGAATGTTCATTGATTGTAGGAATACCGCCGATTCCGCTTGTGAATATTGAGGTGCTGTAAATGTATGCTTGCTACGATGAAATTTTTCGCCACTTCGTTACAACTACAAATACTTGGCGCAACGGACCGTATGGAGGTGATGATGTGTTTTTTCTTATCTGTTGGTTTCGTGGGAAAGATGCGTTCATTGAATTTGAATGATCCCCGGGTGAATACACAAGTACTAGTACCTCTCTAAGTGTATGTATACAGCAATTAAGGAAATTTTGACTTAGCTTACATATGATTAACTTGTTTTACTTAACTCTTCTCGCAGGCCCTTCCCAAGCTAGCACACCGCTTAGTACTTTGAACAGAAAGATAGACATTGAGACCACAAGGAAATTAACAGGGGTTGGTATCGATTAGATACATGTGCCATAGCCAAATCGTTATGGCCATTGTATGACAAAAAGAGATGTGCAGATCTCATGGAATCGCAGGGATATCCTGATAGCTCTCGTCGTCGTGACGTGACACTGTGTGATAGGCTATCATGCAGCATGGTTAAGACTACCCCACAACAAGTTTTGTAGGAACTGCAGGGACGAAGAGGAAATAGAACGCATTCGTAACTTACTGGCAATCACAAGTCCAGCAATAGCCACCAAAAGGAAGGATACTCTTGGGAGCTACTTCGCTGCGGAGCTGGATGATTTAAGAACATTTAGCTCAACAAACTTTAACTCAATAAACTCTGCTCGCTGCACAATTTGCAGCCAATTCCACACTGCATGATAGTGCTTTGTCTGTCCCTGTGCTCGGGAGCGTCAAATTCTCTATGGGACAAGTCCACTTTCGCACTCGCACAGTTGCAGGAGTTCTTAAAGGTCTCTACATAGACAAATCCGCTGGTCCAGATGGTATACCCCCAATAGTTCTGAAGAGGTGTTCTTCTTCGCTGGCAAAACCTCTGCGTAAGCTTTTCTGTCTGTCCTATTCTCCTGGACTCTTTCCGAGAAGATGGAAAACAGCATTTGTCCAGCCTGTCCCTAAAAAAAGGCGAATCTTCTTCTCCGACCAATTACCGACCCATTGCACTTACGTCCCTTCTTTCCAAGGTCATGGAAACGCTGATAAATCGTCAGCTTATCCTCAATGACCGGCAGCATGGTTTTCGTAGCAACAGGTCCACTGGTGATTTGATGGCATATTTCACCGAGAAGTGGAACCAATCTCTCCATCACTTCGGCGGAACAGAGATGATTTTTGACAGAGTTTGGCATCAGGCTCTCTTGTCGAAAATGTGTGCATATGGCATCGATGAGTCTCTTCTTCAATGGATTGGAAATTACCTTTCGGCTTCAAGTCTGATATTCACCACATAAATGCTGGTGTCCCCCAGGGCTCAGTTTTGTCTCCGATTCTCTTTCTCATTTTGATAAATAATCTCTTGTCTGCAACGTCTAATCCAATCCATTCCTTCGCTGATGACAGTACCCCCAGTTTTTCATATTCGTTCCCCAACTCACGTCCCTGCCCTTCGACCGTAGAAGAGGAACGGCAACGTATGTTAAACTCATTAATTTCCGACCTTGACAGCATAATCAAATGGGGCTCTACTAACAGAGTGGAATTTAATGCATCCAAAACGCAGTGCTCTCTTCTGCTGTATGTACTTCCACAAATATAATGCAGAGATGGGAAAATACCATCCAACGCTAGTGGGAACAAACCCCATTTTTGAAACCTAAATATTGAGATACAAACATTAAGATAAAGGTCTGCACTCGGAAGTTGATATCGTGGAATCTATTTTTGAAATTTTGCAAAGCCTTCGTCACAATGCAGTCCACTTGTGGTACAGTCGAGATCCCAAATTAAACTTCGGTTGATAACGAAACTGCATCTCAAGTTAACGACTGAAATACTTGTTGGTTCCATGAAATATTTTGACTGTCAGTTTTGGAAACACCAGCTCGTTAGCATGCTCTGTAAGAGAGACTCCAGAAAGAATAAATTCTCCCCAAACAAATACTTTCCATCGATGTATCTACATAATACTCCCTACCACATATCTGAGATTTCGTGTTATTTTTCTGGGTTCATTTCGTGCCAAGCGATAATGGTACTCGTGTAATGTAAGCGCGTCTTATCTTGAACTTTGGAACGATATCTCTTTGGGTCAAAGCACTCACATTGATCCCCCCATCTAGCCCAGTAAAGTCATGCCAAATGGGTAAATTAAATCAGATATACGAGCAACAATTTCAGTGCACACCACCTGGCTACTGGATTACATTGTGTAAGATATTATTTAGCCGATAAAATAAATGAATTTTGAATGCCAAAAATTTCAGCATAATAACGTCACAATCAATTAAAAGCCATCAGTGAAATAGGCCTCCAATAAGTATGAATAAATGTGTCAAAGCGTTGAGGACGTGACTTGCATCCCCAAATGAGGCTCGAACTGACACAGAGACTTAATAAGCCAGTCAGACATCCCCACCTCGGGAGTATCTGAATGCAAATTATCTCTCGTTGACGTTTATAATTTGAATATTTCGCGCATATTTCTGTTGACTTGGCCGTTCGTTCCTAAGCCGATCTTTTTAGAACAATTAACAGCCAGTAGTATTCGAGGACAGTGTTTTGGCTCCGCATAGAGTTTTTGTGTTTTTGGGGTGAGCTATAAAAGCGGGCGTTCTGGGGTGGATAATTGTAGTACAGCTTCAGCTTACAAACTAGTCAATCGCACTAAACTGAAACAAAAACAAACTTAATCAACCAAAATGTTCAAATTGGTAACCGTTTTTAGTTTTTGTTGCATGATTAATTTTTAATTTTTTTTTTGTTGCAGTTCGCTCTTGTTGTCTTGGCTGTGGTCTGCAGCGCGTCTGCTAAGCCTCAGTTCGCAGCTGTGGGTGTTCCTGGTGTTGTGACTGCTACCAGCTCCCAGTTCTTTGCTAGGAATTATAATGGAATTGCTGCTGCTCCAGTTGTTGCTGCCGCATACACTGCTCCTGTAGCTGCTGCCTACACTGCTCCAGTTTCTGCTGCTTACACTGCTCCAGTTGCTGCCTCATACGCATCATACTACCCATATGCTTCATACTACTCTGCATTCTACTAGCTCACAGATGTTGTTGGTGAGACCAAACGGACTGATGACCTGATGCCATGATGCCAATTTACAATTTAATTGTAACGTGATTTACCACACCCCAGATGGAACCAGTACCAATTATTAGTTTTTTTTTTCCTGTTTTATTGTTTAAAAATAAAATTTTAATGAAAATGTTACAAAAACAATGTTTTTTGGTGTCCAGGGGGGGGAAGTATGGAGTCAAAGGTTGGATATATTCAAGCGATGCCAGGTGGTGAAGTCCACCAGAGTAAACAAGGTGACACAGTGTGGTGCAGTTGGGTAAGCCGTGGTATGCCTTAGCAGTCACGACTTTAAAAAGTGTCACCTTTGTTTATTTATTATTATTTTTAGCCACTGTCGTGATGTAAGCTGTTTGGATACCATGACCTTGACGTTTGGGGCATGAAATCGGTATTTAATCATGTAGAACGAAAATTCTTACGAGTTTGTTCCTTGTAAGCGAGTGATCAGTCTCAGCATAGGACAGCAGTTTTAGCAGCACAAGCACGTAGCATACCATCTGTTGCTGCACACTTCGCTCGCTGAACTTATAGGCGTCAGTTTAGGGTTACAAGCCATCAATCTCTCAACTTGCGTGTGGTATTAGGACATTTTAGAAAATTTCTAATTTCTAATTTGACGCCCCCAGGGGGGCACTTTATTAAGCTTAATACAAGCCAGAAACTTAAACAAACTAAACAAACAAACTTACAAACTAGAGCCTTATAAACTAACTGAACATTAAAAAAGGACAGGACTTAAGGAGGATGATTGGAGGTTAGGTATGGTTAGGGCATTACGGAGTACGCATTTACTCCTTTTAAAATCAAAGATATGCGCCGCGTTATTTGATTTGCGCAGCATTCTTGATAATGGTTCGTTGTATCCATAGTTAGTGCGATGAGGAGGTATACGGAATAGAGGAACAGACCTTAGATTGCGGGGATTGGTATTTAGAGAAATCGCTTGAAGTAAGGCGGGAGAATCAATGTTGCCAGATAACAACTGATGAATAAAAAGTATGTCGGCAACAGCACGACGTTTCTCCAATGACTGAAGATTAATCAGTCTAAGACGATCCACATAGGGTGGCAGGTTGAAGTTATCAGCCCAAGACAGACCGCGTAAGGCGAAGCGAATGAACCTACACTGGACAGCCTCAATTCTCATGATATGGGTAGCATAATGTGGCGACCACACTTGGCGAGGAGGGGTCTGACGAAAGTGAGATAAAGGGATTTTGTTACGTAGGGGTCAGAGAACTCTTTTGACCAGCGTTTCACAAATCCAAGTGCTGAATTGGCTCTACCTTTGACATTGTCGATATGTGATCGAAAGTTAAGTTTACTATCGCAGATAACGCCCAAATCACGTGCAGACGTGACAGAGGGTACAGGCTCATCACGTATGAAGTAGATCCTAGCTGGTGTTGGGAGACGCTTGCGGGAGTAGGTGATGGAGTGACATTTATTGACATTAAGTTCTAAGCCATTTTTATTAAACCAGATGGAGAAGCTATCTAGATCACCCTGTAGTAGGCGAGAATCAGTGGCAGATGATATATGTACGTTTAAAGATTTTCATATCATCAGCGTAGACCAGGAGATCAGAGTTCTGGATGACACGTTCAGCATCATTTGTTGTAAGGATGAAGATTAATGGTCCAAGATGGCTGCCTTGAAGGGGCCGCCCGATGTTGCTGTAATAGGATACTGTTGATCTGAATCGAACTTTGTATTGACGGTCCACTAAGTACGATTTGATCCATGAGATGAACCGCGGTTGAAATCCAAGGGCATTGATACATTGATACCCAAACTACGGGAAAGGACCACCGGACCATCGATCGTGGTATTGTGGTGCATGCCATTAAAGTCATTGGAACATCCGGTGGCATAGAGTGTAGTAGGCAGTGTGTTTGCTTGTGACTTGTTCGGCGTATGTTCGAACCCGGCCAGGGCAACAGCCACTAAGCCCTACAGAGAAACAAATACATCTTCGTTTTTCCAATTACTCCACCTATTTAACGCGTATTCGATCCGTGAAGAGATTCTGCCTAAGATATGGTAGACTTCCAGCCAGAGGTTTGGTATTGCTAGGATTTTGAGATCCTCTAAGTTAACCTGTTGTTCTCCATGCGCTCGTTGTGGCGGAGGCAGTGTAGTTGACGTATTTTGGCCTTCACGAATACATCCCCATCTTGATATAGCTCGTGGAGTTTGCGGTTGTATATTCTTCTCCATTTGCCCTCTTCATAAATAGAACCAATAATTCCGCTCTGCTATTCTGCCTACCGTCCATCTATCAACGGCAACGGCTTACAGCAAAACTGGCAGGATCAGCGCTTTATAGAGCATACACTGCGTGCTTTGAATAAGGACTTTTGATGACGTATGTACATATGTATGTATGCTTTGTTAAACCGAAGTAGCAGCAATTTCCAACGGTCGTCGAATATCCACAAAGTTGATGTTAAATCCAAGGTAGACTCCTTAACTAAGCCGAAGTTAACAGTGACGTTTTGTCCTTGATCACCTTGAGATCAAGTCGTTTCGTCTGTTCATCAACTGCCGTGCAAGCCTCTACTATGTCACGGTGTCGGCGAATAATGTTGTCGATATCGCCTGCGTATCCCAGCAGTTGAACGGATTTGTTGAAGAGATGTACACACTATCTGCTCCAGCACAAGATGCTATTAATCACATGATAGTGTATTCCATTGAGATTAATTTTGGCGGAATCCTGAATTTAGCCATCGATCTCTAGGGATCTAGACGATAAATGCATATAATAATAAACAACTCCTGAACCGTCTACAATCAACGGAAGAGGGCAAGGTCACGGGTGGAGTTTCACAAAGATCGGATCTGCGACAGATAGCATGATGGCATACTAAGAACCCAGAGGCCGAGTGAAGTAGACATCATCATGCAGTTGGAGTAGACGCAAAATCGAGTTAAAGGCGCACATCGAGTACCTGAGTGAGTGTTGCTGGACCACAGACTTAGTTTCAGGGATCGCTAACCGTACGCAGGCGAGAAGGCCTTTTCAACACTAGCGGGTCTATGCAAACTAAATTGAAGGCCAATGTAGTCAATTAGAAACCTTTTGACCACCGTGAGCAAGTCAATATTTTTGTATGCGACCCCATTACAGGCATCAGCGACGTACCTTGAGTCATGTATTAGAAGGATGAACTCGGAGCACGGAATTGTATCAGCGGATGCGATAAGTATAATATCAGGCCAAATGCCTATCGATCTAGAAAAGAAGAAGATTGTGGCAAGGTTGCAGAAAAACTAAACTAACTACATGTCAAATAAAGGGCGATGGACGTACATATAAAGAGATCACCAACGCGGAAGACCCATTCTGCCAGCACTGTGAAGGACAACCTCAGAATGCAGAGCATGTACCTATGGAATGCCAAAATCACGCAAATGCTAAAAACGTCCCAAAAAATTGGCGGCCACATTGACCCCAAGAAGCCTAATCACATCTATTCTGGCGACGACCAAAGGCTGGCAGACTGCAAGTGAATTCAGCAATAGCGTCTAGAGGAACGAGAAGCTAGAAACCTGATAACCAAATAATCTGATAGCTCTGACAGCCGACAAATGAGTGACGACCTATCAAACATGCTTCTGTTAAGGAATTTCTGAAATGACGGTGCCGCAGGAGACAAACAGAACTAAGCAAAAGGGGGAGGTGTTTTTGGCACGTAGCACGAGTCTGGTATAGCTTTGAGCGCAGCTTGGGCTAGAAAGTAACTAATATAAAGGATTTTCACCCTTATCCCTGCATAAAAAAATTCCTTGCAATGCATTTAGGTTAAGTTAGGTTACAGTGGCAGGCTGCACTAGATACAACCTCACATAGACCAGTAAGATCCATTGTATAACCGAAGGATAAAAATTTCTTAAGAGCTACGCACTGAACCAGGAGAAGCTATGGCTTCTTCCTCCTCTTCATCCATGCGCCTTCTACAAAAGTCGTCGGCGTGCTTGCTGATAATGCAGTGCCCTGTAATGACACCTACTATGTTTGACATGAACAACCTCTTCTGTCTAGTTAGACAGTTGAAGCGTTTCTGTTCCAGCTTAGGCCCGATGAGGTACGTATGTAGACCCATCTGCTCAACTTCGATTGGTTGAGATGATAGTCCTGAGCTGGAGTAGCAGTTTAACTGAAGCGATAGTCATACTGAGATTCACCTTCTCCGGCAAAATCGATGGGATTGTACCTTGCCTGCAATTTCCTGGAATATCTCTGTGGCCTGCCACCCAAATGAGGTGGATATTGAATTATTAAGCCTTCTCCTTAGGAGACAGGCTACAATTTAGGGAAGTTCGTGAGTTAAAGGTGACGGATTCCAGAGAGAAATAGTACTTAATCAACCAAAGGGATTCCTTTATCATCCTGATCTCAGCCTGGATGACGCTACAGTTGGGAGGAGTTGGAATCATTGAAGAGAACATCCCCACCCACACTGCTTCTGTTTTAGATCCAACCGTATATAAACGGATGGATTCCTTTAGTAACCCAAGATCCCCTTGCTAGTCTAGTTTGGAGGGTATTCGGGTTTTAAGGCGTTTGTCAAACAGAAGTTGTGTAGTCCGTGTCTTGCGGAAGGAATTCAAGATCGTTTAGAACAGAAGAGTATCCAGTACGTAGGCTAGGGCACTGAGATATGGCCTTCATGCGATTGGCTGCATACGCTGCCACCTACTTACGGTAGAGATCTAAGGGTGGCAGGTGGAACATCGTTTCTAGAGCAGCTTTGGGGAAGTCCCTAGAGCTCTGCTTGTGCTATGAAAGACGACCTTTGCACTCGGCCGAAATTGTTGCGGTGAATGGCCTTTTCCAAGGACGTCCATCAGACGATACCCAGTATGTACGTAATGCGTGGATCTACTTCTTATCGCCGTACAGAGCTGTAGTAGCTTTTTTTGAGGCGTTTCAGGATGTTGGATTTCCAGCTGAGTTTCTTGTCAAGGATGATGCCCAAGTAATTGGCTTTATCTGCAAGTGTGAAATTGATGCCACAAAGTTACGGAATTTTATATTTGCTTGTATCAAGGATGAGTTCCCGTTTTAATTACAACCCTCAGTTCGTTTAGAGAGCTTAGAGAGAGCATTCAGCAGAAGATCTCTGGGAGTATTGTGGTGTTTACCCGAGATGGCTACACCAACGTCATCTGCGTATGCCATTTCTTACAGCCTCTCCATTCCAGGATTTAAAGCAGTTCATTCACCACTAGGTTCAACAGAAATGAAGGAAGGATCCAACCTTGTGTGGTACATCTACTTACGGAACTCCGAACTGCGGCGTCGCTCAGCTTGGATTTGATAACTCTCTTAGTCAGTGGAGGGTTGGTTAAGACACCAATCGTCGATGCAATTCCAAGGTGCGTGAGTGCACGTACATAAATGTGCTCCATGTTCGACATTGCCATTGTATCATTGAAAGTGCACCAATAAGTGTAGAGTTTCCACCGATTTCCCTGAGAGGCAGACAGCAAGTTTGGATTGATGCTGCGCTGAATATGGGCGTGTATTAGTTTTTGCATAGTTTTCAGAAGAAATGACGACAGACTACATGATTTGTCTGAAGTCCTTGGGGCTTACATGCAGTACATTTGCTTCTCCAATTTATAAGACGAAGAGTTTTTCAATCTCTCTTCAAATAAATATCAAAAAACATCTTCGTTCACCAAAAATGCTTAATTGTTGGCAAGAGCTTATTACTTTATGTAATAATTTCTATACGCGTCAAAAATCATGTTAAATTCCGCTTACGTTATAAGCCCCCAAGGCTGTATAGAATGCTTGCAAGATCATTGAATGAATATGGAGCGGACTCACTCACGAACTTGCGGAATGTAAATCAAAAACTTTTCATCCAACACGCATCGGGCATATTAATTCGAGGATTGAAATTGGATCAGCGTTTAACGACGTCCAAATGTGCTATGAATTAATTGCTAAAAGCATTTTTTTTACGTAAGAGTCACGGATCTTTTGGAATACTCCTTAGTCCTGGCTTTGTCCATTTAGCATGCCAATGGTATACAGCAAGCATTAGTATTCGAATTATAAAGCATCTCTGGGCGGAAGAAAAAAAAATCACCAAATTTTTATGGGTCCAATTTATGGTTCAAATTTAAGCTGCGTTAGGTGATGAAACACTCTTAGAATTTAGAGCATAAGTATATAAGCATAAAACTTAAAATAGAATTTTCTGGTGGCTTAGAAATGCAGCCACTGACATGACTACCGGCTTAATTTCATTTCGAATGCGCTCGTTCGTCAAATGAGGCTCACCGTCAACGACCAACGATTTTATTGTAGAAATTTTTCAAATTAAATAAATTAAATCTAAAACGTGCGACAATTTTTTTTTGTGGTACTTAACACTTTTTTTATACCCCGTGGATATTGGTGAGTAAATTTTAAATAATTCATGTGGCGCTTGACTATTTTGCGAAATAGAATTTATTTTATTTTATGTTCTGAGTTCTAAGAACCGTTAAAAATCACACTCACGAGAGAAAGAAGAAAACACTCAAGAAAATAAATTGAATTAAAATTTTAAGGTTCATACCTATATGTTGGTTGATTTTGAAAAAGCATTCGATAGACAACCAAGAGAGCTGATATGGGTGGCGCTAAGACACCGAGGAGTTCCAGAACCCAACGTACAGATGATCTTGGACATGTATGACGGAGCAAAGGATCTATGATCAATAGCGAGGTAACTATTGATGACGACATCAATCATCGCGTAAGCGTAGGGTGGATGAAGTGGCAGGAAAACTCTGCTATCTTCTGTGAACGAAAAATGCCCCCTAAGCTGAAAGGAAGACTCTACACCGCAGTTGTTCATCCAGCGCTCACATACGGTTCACAATGCTGGACAATGTGCAAAAAGTATGAGAGCAAATTAACGGTAGCTGAGATGAAGATGCTTCGCATGACAGCAGGAGTTACAAAGCTTGATCGAATTAGAAGTTCGAGGATCCGAGGAAGCCTTCACGTCAAAGAACTCATCTCGAAAAAATTGGAGCTCGATCGGCTCAGTTGGTATTGCCATGTTTAAAGGTGGGATCCTACCAACCCTGTCAAAAGGACAATGTCAATCAACGTTCCTACAGAAGCGCGGAAGAGAGGCAGGCCAAAAAACTCCTGGAACACCCAAATGCAAAAACAGCAGCATTTGATCGGCCTCAGTGACGAAGTGATCCGAAAACGGGAGGCCTGCAGATATTTTCTAAGGTCGAATCGGCGAACCCCACAGGCGGACCAGTAGGGATGCAGTAAAGTGGGAGGGTTATGATCCCTATAATCCTGATCATAACCTCGCCGAACAAAAAGGAAGAATAGGAAGAAGATACCCTATATGTTTGATTTCGAAGCGTGATTAAGGAATTTTATAGAAAAATTTTACTGATATTTAATGTCAATTTCTGTATCATAGGAAAATTATGAAGCTATGTACATACATATGTATGTCCAATGCTCAAATTGCTTTTGAAGTTCTATCTGATGTTAGCACTTGCTTCTCAATTAAAAAACAAACCTTTCGGAAATGGATCTAAACTGTAGGTCCCTTCCATTTGTGCCTAAAAGTATAACAAAAGCGAGAAGCTAGATCCTGGACCACATACAATCTGTTGCGCTAAATATTTGTCAGCACTTACTTTTATTGGTTAGAACTCTAGTTTCTGATCATTTTAAGCCATAAATCATTCTTGTGCTTTGCAATGAAGCTAAGGAATAAACCAAATAAAATAGATTTTTTCATCGAATTATCATCATCATTACCATCGCCATTGAGCAGTGGGTGTTAAATTATAAGAAGACTTTGATAAAAATTGAATTTTGGAGTCTAACAAGATTTCTTCCACTGGAAGGAGTTAGTAAGCATATTTTAGAAAATGAGTCTACCATCGGATTTTTGTAGTCCCCTCAGAAGAGAATATGGATTATGATGTGAGGCTTCAAGGTTTGTTTGTTCTGTAAGAAAAAGAAACTTGATAGAAAATGTTTTAGAGGGGTTGTAGGCAAAGGAAGCTCAAATGTCACATATCTAGGTATACTCCATCATTTTATGAAGATTATTATTGTTGTAGAAATATGTCCTTGCTCTAAACAGGTAGCCCAACATCAGATCGGATAGCCATTTAATACGATAAGCGTATGCTGAGTCCGGCTGTACATGTGGAGCTGAACAATCGGACCAGCGCAAGCTTAGCCGGGTTAACTTCGGCACACATGTACCAGGCGAGGCACCTCCTGCTTACCTTACCCGTAATCTTGCGGTTCAGATATCTAATAAGAAACCAAAAGAAGAAGGACGTGCAGCAGAGGAATGCCCTCGATAGAATCAACACTGGGACGTCCACGGCCAGACTAGCAAAAGCCTAGAAATAGCGGCGGAGGTACCCTTAATGGACCAACGGCAGCGCTCGCATCGGGGTTGTACTTAAGGATCTGGCACTCCAGGTTGGGGATTATGCGTCAGGGCAACTTCGGTACCATGTAAAAAAAATTCAATTGACGAATCAAGGTCCGGATAGGAATGATCTAACGACCCTGGCAACCGAAATAAGGACAATGATTTCCGGATCTGCACGTGGAACAGGTCGCTGGCAGCCGATCAATTAGCACAGTCCCAAGACTGCTGCTATTCAGCAGGCATTTCAGCCATCCAGGAAGTACAATGTGATGGGCGGGGCAAAAGGAGGGTAAAAAAACTTTGACATCTACTTCGTTGATTGCTACAGAGGGCAGTAGCAGCGCTTATTCGAGTGCGCATTTGTTATAAGCGGCAGACTTAGGCAAGAAGTCTTGAGCTTTCAACACGTAAGTGAAAGTCTTTGACAATAGGCATCACGGTTAAATTTCGGTTTCGGTTTCCTCATCTTAATATTCACAAGGTAAATGGCGGTATCCTGATCATCATGAAACGATCAACGAAATTGATGCTATCGACGCAAGTCATGTCTCCAGTATTCTGCATGTTAGAACCTTCCGAGCAGCCAACGCCGATTCGGACCAATACCTTGTTGCAGCCAAGGTACGAGTGCGGTTATCCCAAGTGCCATAAAAAAGAAGAATTACTCGGAGAACATTTAGCGTCGAAAGCTGCTATTGCAGCCAGAGACTGCCAGGATTTTCGCTGAACGCATATCTCGAAATCTCTCTTCGACCTCTTTCCCGAGCAACTAAGGAGACTCTATACAAGACCTTAACTATTCCAGTCTTGGTCTATGACTCTGAAGAATGGACACTGTCGAAAGCGGATGAAGATATCCTCGGTCGCTTCGAGAGAAATATTCTACATATTCGGTTACATTTGCGTTGACTGGTTTTGAAGGTGACGTCGCCATCCTGCATAAAGGAATGAGTTTTGAAGGGATGCCAAAACTAAGCAGCTTCTCAATAGAAATGCTATCAAGACAGTGGGTATCGATCTACGTGTAACGCGTATTTTTGGCCTAAAGGCACACGATAGTTTCTGATTAGTTTGTTGACAAAGGTTCGCAAACACAATATGACAGACTGATGCTTAGCAGTTGAGAGGTCTTCTTTCCTGTGGATTGGATTGGATGCTGGGATTCGATCTATCAGATGCACTCGTACATTTGTGTATATATCTTCACTCATTCAGCAAATTGTTGAAGAGAGTTTTGTCTACGTTGAATGGTTCATTTAACTTGGCAGAGGCTAATGTTGGCATTCATCTCCGTTCATCAGTGTACTAAAATAGTCTTCCCAAATTCTTTTTACCGACTGTGAATTTATGCTCTTTTGAGGGGTCTGTTCGGGCTTTGTCATCTGTTCGAAAAGTTTGTAAGCAGCTCTCATCCTTTCTTGCAGCTCCGTTCATATGCATTTTTGCTGCTTGCATTTGTAGGAAGGCCTAGTAAAACCCCGCTTCTTGATGGTTTGCTGGCAGAGTTATCACTGATCTTCGATATTTAGCGCCGTCAGCATGAGAACTCTCCAAAGATTACTGGATGCACAATCGGCAAAAGTTTCGGCGTTCTCTGCAGTAGTTCTGGGTTGATGTTGCTCTGATGAATATTTCCATTCGTATCTTGGCTGTTGTAAGCTAGTGATTTGAGTTTATGTCGGCCGACTGGACACGGAGATAATGGAGACATCTCTTGTGTCGACATCATAGTCTTTTTTTTTTAGAGTCGTGGGGGTACATAAGGCTCAAGTGAAAGCCTATTAAGCTCGGCGACCTGAAGAGATCTTTTGTGCTATCCCCTGAAAGTTGCTATGTCATATTTGGCTTTTAGCTGAAATCTAGTTCATAAATGAAACTATAGATAGTTTGAGCTAAAGAAGATGTGACATCAGATGGTGATGTGTTTGAGCCTAAGCCGAGCTATGGCCGGGCATTCACACAGTATATGTTGGGCTGTTTCGGTGTCTTCAACGCAGAGACGGCACATGTCCGATTGGACAAGGCCCATTTACTTGAGAATGTCATTGAGAGAGCAATGTCCCGTAAGGAAGTCAGTTATGATCTTAGCCTTGTGTTTGCTCTTTGAAAGAATGTCTCTGGATCTTCTTTTTGAGAAATATATAATTTTTTTGGCGTGTCGTAAGCCATTTTGCGAGTTCCAGGACGAGAGAGTTTCTAGTGTTTCTAGTGGTAAACCACAAAAGGGCTCAGGTCCTGTAAACGGAGATTGAGCACCTAATCTGGCAAGTTTATCAGCAGATTCGTTGCCAGGGATGCCCCTATGTCCAGGGACCCGACATCATAGTCAGTCAGTGGTAGTATCATGGAGGCTTTGCTTACCAATCATGCTGATAAAGATGCCATCTTTCCTTTTTTAGCGTTAGGATTGTCTAACACAAGTTTGGCATCAAATTTAGGACCTTGCCCTTGTCGGCAATAGAAGCGCTGGCATGTAGACTTGTGACGTTTTTAGGAGTGTCATAAGTCCACAATCAAACTGTTTTGGCCGGTAGAGTTATTTTCTTCCATTGACCATTCTATGCTACACCAATGCTATGCTACAATTTGAAGGTGGCCCTAAACCTTTTACGTTTTGGTAAAGAAATTGCAGGAAAGGAGAACGATTTATGTAAAAAGGATTTGGCAGCCTTTAATTTTCCTTTCAGGACGATAGGGCGCTTAAGATGATCGTTTTTAAAGAAAATCTATCGAGGGATAGGGTACAATATAATCTATTTCAGATCAGTTGCAGCTTTTCTGTATTCGTTTTCATGAATCATTTACTTAACATGCGTGTAGTATGCATGATTATTTTTTAAAGCTGAGCGCTCGGTGTGTCATCCACCGGAGCAAGAAGCCATTCATAAATTTATTTTCGAAATAACATCATCATTCAAGACATATTTAACCGACTTGAATAATCGTACCAGCCAACCTCTCTGCCTGTCTAATAATATCCTGTTTGACATTGTATTTCAATAGATACACAAATTCCTTGGAGACTTTTATTATAAGATGTGTGCCGTGCATCCGTATATTCAAAAATAATTTCAGTCGCATAAATAATATGTAATGGAGCCCCTGCTGTAGCAATGACTGATATAAAATTACCAAATTGCAAAATAAACCGTCGATAAAATTGAATGTCTGAAAAAAAACCGACTTATGCATATGAATGCCATTTTAAACGTGTCTTGTTTACTGCTGGTTTTATTCAGATCATATCAGCCAAAGTCGACGCCTGGCGATGAAACACCTCTCAGACAAGAGTCATGGCTGAGGAATGTATGAATTCCAAATATTTGGACGTAGTTGTATTCTTTTGTGGATAGATGAGGAGCAAGGATTTCAATTGGAAATTGAATGATTTATAAGGAATCCTCTTGCATTATTATTTCAAGGATAAGAGACTTTCATAACCTGAAGGGCTATGCAGAGTCGACCATTCTTCTGTCACTTTGGGTTCTGTATAACCACGACTTGTACTATGAGTTGGAGTTTGACAGGACACCTGGAAGGGCTCCGGAGATAATACCACAAGGAGTTAGGGTGAGATGAAGGGGTTGTCAGGATAAAAAATTGTCGAGTACTGCAGTAAAAGTGCGTCACAAATGCAGGCAGCGCTTTTTCGAATGCTGTCAAATATCGGTGGACCTGGATATGCCAGGATGATTCTGCCATCTAGAGAGGTTAGCTCAATCTCTACGCTGTTGCAGTCTGGCCGGGAGCACTTACAATGGAGGATACCAAAATAAGCGCTCTCGTCTGCATACAGACTCTGCGCAATAAGAACAAAATTTCGGATGAAGCAACCTGTGTTATCGTGGTATGGTCTCCATCGATATCCTCGCCAATAAGATGTAAAGGATATGTAGCACTATGGCAATTCAGGAGGGATAACACTGCAAGATGGCAGCTGGACCAACAAGCTGATTCCAATGACCGAAGTCTCGATAAAAAGAGTACACGAGGACTGAAACTATCACTTTACGCAATTCCTGCTCGGTCATTCGGTCCTCAAATTAGGACCCAATAGCTTGCCCTTCTGCACAGAATGTCCAGATGAAAATTAAGCCGCAGAGGATGCAATGTTCCACTGCAGCTTCTAGAAAGCCATACGACAAGGTTAGATGACGAATGATTGGAGATCTGTTCCTTAATATCGGCGTGTAGGACGAGTTCCAAGTGGACGACCACTCGGGGAGTCAGGCAAGTACTGAATAAAATTTAAACGTTGCTATGGACACCAGTATATGAAGACGAGCTCCTAGATAGTCCAACAATTTATGACGTCTTGGAGGGAGAGACAATTTCAAGAAGGCACTCTGCAGGGCAATATATCGATGATGGAAGTTAACAAGGGAATGGTGTCTGACATAAATCGAGTCAGGATCACGATGACATTTTTTTTCAGAAAAGGATTTCCGCCTCATCTAAGACTTTTAGGTCTAGGAGGAGTGCTGATTACGAAAAGAAAGGACGTCAAGTATTAAGAAATACTTTTTGACAGTAAAATGCTCCGCAATAAGCACGAAGCAGGAGTTGCAAGGAAAGTCAATCGAGCGGTCATTGGCGTTGAAGGTAAAATCAGAGGATGTAGCGTGATGTTGGCGAGATCCTCGTCGGCCAAGTGAACAGAATTAAGACCAACAAAGGGATGACTCGATGAAATCGACAGAATGTCACACATAAGCTCGTGTCACACACCTCAACTCGAAGAACAGAAAAGCAAGGAAGCAAAGAAAAATTCGGGCAACGAAGCACCTCTCTGGAAAATTCCCAAACACCATGTCACTCATAATGAAGGACCACCAAATCTGCTGCATTTGCCATGAACCGCCGCTCAGTAAAATGGTAAAAAAACTGGAACAGGAGTGTTTAGGTCAAGAACCAAACACTTTTAGCCGATGAAACTAAATTCCCGTGCCGTCCTGAAGGATATTTGATCAGCATTAAATTTGGTGCAACTTAGAAAAATGAAATTTGGCACAAGCAGCCCAGTTAAAATCCAGGCCTTAGTATCTCGCATCCATTCTTGTCATTCGTGTTGTATTTATCGCACGAATAGAAAGATCTACACAGTTTGACGCCATATCCGAAGGCATAATTGAAAGCTTCTCATGGCAGTTATTACCGTGGAACGTTGTTCAGACGTCTCCAAAGGTGTGGAGACTGTGACAATGTTTTCCTGGGACGCGAATGTTCAACTCAGTAGCCTAACGCACTCATCACTGACTCAGGATGTACCTTACGCTTGACCAAAACTGTCATAAGAAAGACATTGTCATATCAGGCAAAAAAGTTGTCGTCAAAACTTATACGAAAGGACGACCCTACAGATGGCCTAGACAAGCTCAACAGCAAACTAGAGATCTATAAAGCTACTTCATACTAAATTCCATGTCACACTGGAGCTGATTTTTAGATTTCTCAGGAATTTCGGTGCAGAAAATACAGGATTATGCAAATTCTGCGACGAAGCTGAAGAAATTCCAAATCACTTCCTCACACAACAGTCAGAGTCCTGAAATCTTTCTACCCAACAGAAGTCCTTTCGTGTTTAAGGCAAACCTTAGGAAGCAGGATGCTTTTATGGAAAACCATCTCTGCTGACACAAGGTTTCGAATGCGGCACACCTAACCCTGCTTCAATATACTCACTTATTTTTAAACATACATACATATGTACATAAATCCTTTAACCCCTCGGGGGACATAGGGCGTCAACAACGCCTGCGCGCCATCTTGTTCGGAGTTCTGCAACGCGTTTCAACTCTCTCCAACTCATTCCTAAAGACCTCGATTCCTTTTCGACTGTTATGCGCCACGTATGCCTAGGGCGTCCCGCTGTTCTGCCAGCCTGTGTCCAATGTGTCCAATCCACTGCCACTTTCTCCTCCGTATAGTAAGGTTTATAGGTTCTTGGCCCGTTCTCTGATAAAGCTGTACGTTGGAGATACGGTTCGGCCAAAAAATCCTCAGGATGATTCCTAAACATTTATTTACGAAGACTTGCAGCTTGCGGGTGTTAGTGGTGTCCACCTTCCAGGTACTGCACCCATAAAGCAGCATCGATTCTACGTTGGAGCGGAACAGTCGCAGTTTGTTTTTAAGCTGATAACATTGCTTCTCCAGATTTTGGATCTTTAGCAGCTTTAGCCTTCCCGATTCTGCTGCACACATCCAGTTCGGTGCCACCGCGGTTAGCCGAGACCACAATTCCTAGATGAAGAAAGTTGTCAACTTTCTCGACTTCCTGTCTGGCAATGTTGAGTTGAGCGTGGGTGACAGAAGTACTTAGAGCTTTTGTTTCGGCTGTGTTTATTTTGAGCCCCACTTTGTTTGTCTCAGCTTCTAGATTGTGGGCCATCATATGAAGGTCCATTATCCGATGAGAAAGTAGGCAAACATCGTCAGCGTAGCTAGGTGTTTAAGGTAAGATGTCATTGTCCAACGAATTCCATAGTTGTCTTCCGTCAATGCTGCATGGATTACATCGCCGATAATCACCAAGAACAATAGTAGTGACAATATGCACCCCTGACGTACTCCACTTTGGACTCCGACACCTTACCATTGTGTAAAACGTGACACTTACCACCCTCGTATGTAGCCTTGATAATAGCTAGGAGTTTTTCTGGAAAGCCAACCATATAACATCTGGATTCAAGCTGTCGAAAGCCTTCTCAAAGTCGATACACAGTAGATGTAACGGAGACCTGTACAGTATTTTTAACTTATTTTTAAAGCAGTGCCTTAAATCTGGCAAGTCAGTAGAGTCCTGTCAATGTCACAACGAATTAGAGTTGACTTCAGGATACACTTTGTGATACACTTCACGATTAATCTGGCCCAACAAATGGTATCCTCGGACTTAGTACGGGATTCACATTACTGTTATTCGGTATACAAAGTAGTGATGGTGAACTTCCTAAAGGAACTTCAAGAGGCAAGTCTATAGCGGCCTGACTTTTACTGGTTCTTCTTCGAAAACTGACATTCATTGACAGCACTGTTCCAAACATGAGTTCTTTTGTGTTATAGAAATCAAAATCCAAAATTTTCAAAAACTGATCACAAAATATATTTTTTTTACAGAAAAAAAAAACACAACAAATTAAACAAAAATATACAAAATGAATAACAACGCGATGGGGCCCTTCCAAAGTTCCACTCCTAAAATAGGATTTCAGCAGCTGCGTTAGATCCTACAGGTGGCGCAACTGGAGCTACTGGTGCGACTGGAGCTGCTGGAGCAGCGTACACAGTTGGGTAGGCCGCGGAGTGGGCAATCGAGTGGGCATTGTAACTGCTTGCATACGTTGCTATCACGGGGGCAGCAGCATAGGCCGCGGTGTAAGGCGCTGCAGCGACCAATGGCGCTGAATAGCCGAAAGGAGCGATGACCGCTGGCTTGGCAGCAACACAGGCAACGATCACCATCAGGCACAGGACAATCTGAAATTTTCGAATAACGATTATAGTCACCGCTTACAGGAGTACTGCTATCGCTTCTACTCCTCCGATATGTGTGACTTACGAATTTGAACATTTTATGGCGGTTTTTTTTTTGTTTTTGTTTACTGGTGCAAATTTAGCGAGTATCTGCGATTGAGAATTCACAGCCGCACTCGTTTATATACCTCACATAGCTCGCTGACTTCTTGGCATATTGACAATAACCTAGCAAACGCGTCTTCGTCATTACGTATGCAGGTGGCATACGTAATCGGCCGAATGCCTAAAAGAGAGACAAGTCAAAGCAAAAGCTCTTGAGCCATTATGTGTAGCCAGTGTGAGCTAATGAATTCGGTTTGGATTTGTTCATTTTTCCTTGAAGCACCCCCATCCACATCTATTTGCCTTCGTAGATTTTTTCGTTCTGATTTACACTTCTATAGGCAATGATAGCCTTCGATGATTTTGGCTTGACAGAATCACGTGTATGTAAAGGGGGTGTACGCGCGATGTACTCGTACGTGAGTGTTGGTCAATAACAATCGGCAATTATTGTTGGGCTTGGAATTCGGGTATAAAAGCGACTGGTATCGTAGTGGAAAGACATCACTTCTAAGAATCAGCTCTTCCTAGAACGACCAAAAATACACCAAACAATAAATCATCATGTCGAAATTCGTAAGTTACTCGGAATGGATACCTTAGGAGGTGCAAGGATAACAAAATATTTATTTTTCTATTTTTAGTTCGCAATCTGCTTGTTGGCTATCATTGCCGTTGTAGCCGCTAAGCCAGCTGTTATTGCTCCATTGGCCTATTCAGCATACTCATCTCCGTTGATTGCCTCGCCATACACTGCTGCCTATACCGCTCCATACGCCGCTGCCTATTCAGCTCCATATGCCGCCTATTCAGCATACCCATACGCATCAGCCTACTCAGCATACCCATATGCTGCTGCCGCTTACTTCCGTTAAGCGGTCGACTATTCGACTGTAACATTGCGACCTGACCTATGCAACTTCAATTTTTCTGTTGTCTTTCTCACCGCTTGTGAGGAAACGCTTTTGATTCCTTGAAATGTGTTCTCTCTCTTTCTCTAATTTTTAAATTTTTAGTTTGTGGTTTTGCCTTTTTATTTACACCCAATAAAATGATGTATCATAGAGCTTGAAATTAACGGTGTTCTTAATTCTCTTCTGCTGCTAGTCCAATGGGATCTTTGAACTCTGAATGTCTTGGAATGGGAGCTTACTCGTGTTCGTCGGAAACCTAGAAATCCATCGCCTGGCTTACTTCATTCTACTTGTGACAAGAGCTACATAAGACTAAAAATGTAGTTAAGGTGCTTATTAAGATGTAGAATTTCACTCACGTAACTGTCTAGGACTAGCTAGAGGAAAAAATTCACGTTGAGTACGCAGCATTTAATGAAATGTAAATTATTCAGATACCAGAAAGCTTATTCAGCGCTAGCCGATAAAAAGCTTGAAGTATCATAGCGAAACCGCGAACCAATGAGTCTCTTCACAGCCGGATTGATCTGTTTATTAAGCAAATACATGAACCAAACTTTTTTCAGCTAACAAAATGCTTGTGTTGACCAGTGGTTTTGTTTATGCTGTACATTGGTAATCTGTATAAAACATTCGAAGAAAGGATATCGCGAACAAAAATATAGCTAACAACTTTTCTACTTCCTGCACTTGTACCTAAAAGTTTGCATCTGACTTTGTAGTTAATATGACCTCGTTTGCTTTTAGTGGTTGATTCCAAAATACCGAGTAAAACTCTGCTAATGGAGGTACGGAGAGTTAGAAAGAATTTAATAGCTCACGCTTCCCTGAAGTTTGAAGAATTTCTATCCGCAAAATTCATGATTGAGTCCGCTTTGGAAACGCACTTACATTGTGGTTAAAAGCAAATTTATAACCAAACACAACGCCTATAACTTTTCTGTCTTCAATGCTAATCAATCTCTAACCGACTTTATGGCATGACAACGCATGACTCAATTCCAAGTAATTTACTGTGCAGTAGGTCTGAAATCTTTTTATTAAGCATCTGCATATACAAAAGACAGACACTTTTTGGAAAAGCTGCGGAAATCATTTACATAAGTAATTAATTAATAACGGAGGTCTCAAATGACTACCTTTAGGAACACCAGATGATGTACTCATTTCCAATGTATTGCAGCAATCTGTGGCCATCGGCAATGTATCGACAAAGTATTGCAATTAGGCTGGGGATTTGAAGAGTTATAAATTCGTTCGATGTCTTTTTATAAAGATATTTCGACAGCTGTGTCGAACACTGTTTGACTCAAATCTGATAGTGTGAGTGTAGGAAACGACGTTGGTCAGGCATGTTGGATGACTTACAAAAATGTTTGATATTTTGTTGGTTTGGCAGATATATCTGATAGTGTGAACGCGTGTCTGTCCGAACTGGAGGAAATTTCATTTGCGAAAAATTATTCCAGGTATTCAAGATTGTTCTCGTCTTCTTTTTTTTTCTGAAATTTTGTCACAAGCGCTTCTACGAGTACGTTCAGCATCTTTGAAACTCACTTGAAAAGTGAAGTCTGACTTTATGCTTGATAATGTGAAGGCTATCGACATCGGTTCGTCCAACTTCCATCCGACAAAGTATGAAAGACATGTCAGACAGTGTGAGCCCTCACAATGACTCCAGAGTCAGGTCAGTTTACTATTGCTGTCCTTACTGCATCAGCGAATGAAAACCCAGACTATTTTCTCTTGAACTAATGTGCCTTCTAAATGTAGACTTGCCGGGGTACGTCTCCAAGATTTCGATAACATTTGTACCGAACCATGTGCGAAAAGGATCGATTGTTTGATGGATGGTGTGGCATGTTACGCCATCATGGAACAAAATCCAGCTCAATTCTGAGTCGTTCTATTGTGGACACAAAAAAATTAGTTAGAAACGTGCTTCAACCCCTGAGTGTGTTGTGCTTTGTGAACAAGGAATCCTAGCTTAAATTACCTCCTTATATTTCAATCACGTTAGTGTTGCCAGCTTTGCAATAGCACGCACTTCAAAAAGAAACAAACAGATGGTTCAACCTCTGTGTAGTGCTACAATATAAGGTCGTTTGTGTGCAGTTTATTTTTGAACCGCTTGCCCATTTGGCTTTGGCTTGGTTCGGTGGATTACTCGATGGAATCAACAAAACATCGAGTCATCCAAACCAGGTGACGGATTATTTCTCCAATCTCTCTGAAATTTAAGAAACGATTGGGAACAGGACCAAAACTACTTCCGTCTAATATGATCTCAGGAGCTGCGCTGTTAATCAATGGTTTTGTTCTATCGGATTTTGGAGCCCGTATCTGGTGACCAGGTACATCCCAGTTCCAAGGGTTTTTTTTTATGATACCCTTCAACCACTTCTTCTTCTGAAGGTACTGCCTAACGAAGACTGGTTGCACTGGACAGAACTTTGATTCACTTGCGAACTAGGGTTTTGGCTTTTCTGGAACCATTGCTGAAAACAAGTTTCAGTGTCGTCGACCATGTAAACGATATGTCGAGAGAACGATTGCCAGGGCATCCTCACAAGTCGATGTGTCTTGTAAAATTTTGATGAGTGATTCGGGATCAAAGGAAGCTCATCTGATGTGACGAATGGAGTTGAGATCACAGAATTTTCTACTCTCCTCCGAAGAAAACTGTTTGCCGTTGTCTGACACCAACGTTTTAGGCAATCCTTCTAAAGCGAAAATGGATTGTAACGTACCTCCTTTGAGGTCGTTGAATACTTTCGGACTGCAAACGGGAATATGAACTTTGAGTCCACTAAGATCAGCCACGAAAAATCTTAAAATGGTCACGCATAGTCACTAGTCTAGACGTCATTAGTGATTGGCCAGCTTGTGTATTCCTTTGATGAACTACTGGCAGTCAACTGGCACGTAGTGCACTTATTGACAGCTTCCGAGATGGCTTCGTTTATATTTGGCCAGCAGAAGAAATGGCGGTCCTTTTGCTTTATTATTTTTTTCCCCAATGCCTTTCGTGAAGAAGCTTTAAAACCCTCGTCCAAAGCTTCGTGGGTACCAGCACTCTTGAATTTTTGCTTTAAGAAAACTCCAACAACCGAAGATATGGCGTGCTAAATCGGTTTTGCTATAAACAACGGCTTTGGCTAGCCATTACGTGCATACTAAGATACCAATATCGTATCTTGCTTACGTGCATCCCTAATGGATGTTGAGTTGGTAGGAAAATCTTCCACAACAGCCGAATAAACATGCTCCAAATAAATCCTCTGACTTATTGAAATCGCCTCCCGGTCCAGAATAGGAGACAGGCGATCTGCGTTATCGTGGTGTTTGGTTGGTCGGGACCAAATGGTGTAGTTATACCTTATGATGTTCAAATTGGACAAACAGGTAATGATGGGACTTCTTAGACCGTATATGATAGTTTAAGCCTCCGTGTCTATCTGCCTATATTTCTTTTGTGCTTCATTAGAGGTTTTCGAAGTGAAATGGGTCTCGTGTTTGAATCCGACTAAACGTGCGAGATGACTGGTCGGATACCATGAGAAGATGCGTCTGTCGCCAAGGTGATTGGAAAATCATCTTGGAAATGAATTAGCCTAGAAATCAGGTCCATTATAGCTGGGCTAGAAGATGCTTCGTAGTGACTCGAAAAAGTATGAATTTTACGAAATTTCTCCGCGTATATCGTTCCACTTTCCTTAGCCGTATAGTTTCTGCTTGACAGTCACCAAACACAACAGAAAAACGAATAAAATCTGCGTTTTTCAACCTACTACTTCAAAAAAGGAGTTGCTGCCGTATGGAGTCTGAGTATTTATGCGAGCTTCGTAGGGCATTACTTCATAAGCACGCTACGGCCCACCTACATTCGCAGATACTCGATTAAGGTGTCCGATTAGCATTAACAACCAATCTCCCTCCTCTAGATTCTTTTGTTATTCTTATTAATTTTCTCACGTTCATTTGGAGCACAGTTGACTATCATATGACAGGAACATATGTATGTACAAGAGCAATGCATTTGAGAAGCAAACACGAACCAAAAAGCTTCTGTATAGTCTGACACGTTCCAAACCGAGTCAAAATAACTTATTTGATCGTAATGATAAATTTTTAGCTAAATTTCAAATTTAAGTCATTTGTAAACAAACGGCATAAGCTCCCACACAGGTGCAAGAATATGAGGCTCAGACATGCATTTTCTTTCTTTTTTCAAGGTTCCCCAGATAATCAAGCTCCCACCCGCTTACTCGAATGTCTGCCTCCTTATCTATCACCGAATTCTACAAGTGCATGGGTTTTAAACAAGTTTTTGAAAGGATGACCCAAAGACATCAACAACTTCTTCAAATTTTATTTTGAAATTGGCTGCAGTGCAAATGAAGGTGGCATTTTAGTGCTCAAGCTCGAGTAGAATAATTCTATTCGAATCTAAAAGTTTTCGATACATACACGGCAAGAACGTCCTCGAAGTCAGCCTCTGTTCAGCTGAAATTTTTTCCACCTAAGCAGTAAGAGAGTGCAAGGAACGCTTCACAGAATATCGTAACTGACAACCAAATATTTTGAAAAAAGATCCTTAAAACTATATATATAGGCCGACAAGCTATTAAGCGCCCTATACCCCGTCCCAGTTTCAATCGATTCCTACCTCAAAATGTATACTAGACCTATCTTCCCACCTACAGTATGATCCTTACACTTTCTGATCCTTTTCAGACGCTTAAATTACAATTCCTGGAACGAACTGCTTACATCATCCATCGGAACTCAATTTTCGTCGCCTTCAATTATCCATTAACTTCCGTCCGGAAAGTTTAGCCTTCATCAGACCGCTTTTTCGTTCCCATAACGAACAATTATACAACTAGCATTACAAGCCCTATGCTCTCACCTATTACCAACATTTGCCATAAAAAAAAATTTTTATAACCAATAACCGGAGCAGAATGCCGGTTGGTTATACAATATGCCGGCAATTAGAGCCAACTTAGCATTCTAAGACTACCTCGGCTAGCAGCTACATTATGTTGCCATAAAACACTCACTTGCCAAAGATACACATTTCAATCGCACACCCCACGTTCAATCAGAATTCACTTTTGGACGACAACGAATGGTTTTTATGGATTTTTTTTTCTTAGTACTCTCGCCATCGGAATTACCAACTGTTAGTTTTTGGTGCGGCATCGAGATACTGATAACTAGTAGCACAGAAGCTACTCGGATTGTCCGAAATAGAAATTCATTATTCAAATCGACAAACCGCAGAAGAATTTCTCAGTTTGACCGTGAGATCGTACGTGATCGAGCATTAATGATACGTCATTATTAAATCGAATCGCATCGGTACGCGAATTCACTATCAAGGATACACCGGCAGTGGTCATAAAATAACCGATACGGTATATAAAGGGAGGAGTCACGATCAGACCACATAGCATTTCATTTGTAGCTTTTGCCTGGGAAGCAATTTCAAAAACAGACAAAAAAAAAAAAAATTCTTCAAAATGTTCAAATTGGTGAGTTGGGTGAGATACGGATGTGAAAAAGGATTACCACCGGGATATTGACTAACTTTCGCTTTTGGCTGGGGGTTTTTGTTTTTTTTTTGCAGTTCGCTCTTTGTTTTGTGGCCGTGTTCGCTTATGCCGCAGCTAAGCCTACTCTTTTAGCCGCTGCTCCTTTGGCTTACTCCGCACCAGTTGTGGCTGCTGCTCCATTTGCCTATACTGCCGGATATGCACCAGTGGTTGCACCCTATGCAGCCAGCTTCACTGCCAATACTGTTATTCACTCTGCTGCATTCCCAGCTGCGTATGCAGCACCACTTGCCTATGCTGCTCCAGTTGCCCGCGCTTTCCCAGTTGCTCGAGCTCTTCCAGTTGCTCCAGTTGCTCCAGTGGCTCCAATTGCTCCAATCGCTCCAATTGCGCCAGTGGCTCCAGTTGCTCCAGTTGCCCCAGTTGGCCCAGTTGGTCCAGTTGCCCCAGTTGTATTGAAGAAGTAAACGAGTGTGTCAAGTGCAATTTCGTATTAAAAAGTTGAAGACTCATTGAAGTGTAAAAGAAAAGTTGTTTTGCTGCTGCTGTTGTTGTTGTTGTTGTTGTTGTTGTTCATTAAGATTTGTCGTGCCGCATGATAAACGCGATAGTCTTCCACTTGGAGGAGCATTAAATGTCAACGGACAACTAATGTTCTGGTGTTGATTCGGATTCATTGTGCCGTCCGCACTGTTCTCCACTGTAATGCAGTTTTAATTGTTACGCAGATAGTTCCACGCCCAGGGGGTGGTATTCGGTGGGGGCTGATGTGGAGCTGAATCGCAATTGTTTTACTGTGTTTGACCGTCTGAATGGCTCTAGATACTGAGGGCATCTATGCCGCGCTATTCGTGTGGAAGGAATTTATGTGTGAGATATTGTAATTTGCTTTGTTTTTACCGACTCGGCTGTTGTGGAAAATTTTGAGATTGTACGAGCACTCGTACGAGCAGCAGTGGGCTTCAACAATTTTTAGAATTTATGCTAATGTCCGCGGATCTTAGGGTGGGACCATGGTGAGCAAAGTTGTGACGGGAATAATGAAATTTTGTACTTGTATTGCGGATTAAATATTAAATTGTGAGCAATCAGATGGTAGAACCAGTGGGTGTTTCTGGAAACAGACCGAGAGATGCACTTTCCTGAGGCTATCTATCTACTTTGCTGGCATAACATTCAAGGATGTTATTGCAATTACCGAATATAATCGCTGGGGAATCATGAAGTAAGGATTGGTCACTTGGTCGACAGAGCAAAAAAGTTTAACAAAAAATTAAATTAACAACAAATTTTTGTTTAATATGCTTCTTTAGGAGAAATACTTAGTGGACGTCATGGTCTATAAATGTCTCCATGTGGAGACAAATGTGAGAATAAATATGTAAGTAACCACCACGTATCCGTTCGATCCTTGATTCTCTCTAGAGGAGACAAATAATCCCATTGGATTGCAGATGCCTAGTTCGTGCTTATGAGGGAACAAAATGTTTGCCACGGAAATAAAAGATGTTTTAGAGAGTGAGCCACCTGTTGGTTTCTTTTTGAAAGCGTATTATTTCGACGCTGGCATCACCAACACACTTAAAATATCAACAGAAATATAGTGTCAAGTCTGCGCGATAAGAAATAGGTCACCTTACACTTAATAAACGGTGGGAAGTATTGAAAAAATATTTCCAAACTGAGTGCTGTGTTGCAGAAACTGTAAGAAATTTGAAAAGAACTTCTGTTCGAAATGAAGCCTCTTCAACGGTTGGTGTGCTTTCGAATAACAAAAGCTATCCGCGTGCCCTTACAGATGAAAGAATGGATGTTTGTTTCTGTTGCTAAAGAGTAAGTTAGGTGTTGGTGGTAGGCTAGACCAGTATATGTAGGTCTACTGACATACCACAACGATCTGGGCATTTCCAAAAAAAGCTCGCTCCGTCTCCATTGTTCTTCGCATTATTTTTCGTGGGCCAACAGGTCCTCTGCCTTCCTGAGTTAGTAGATTCCATTGCATTGATTGATCATCACCTTTCCATTACCACTTCCCCGTCGAATCCACGGAACCAATAGGCGTTCCGTTCGCAGTTAAAGATGTTCGTTAGATATCCGATTGAGCCAGAAGATCCTTAAGGTGTTACGTAGACACCTGTTAACAAAGGTTTGCTGTAACAGTCATCCTCGAAGTGCTGCCTCCACACAACAACACAGACTCAACGTTGGATCGGGACACTCTGAGCTTGGTGCTTCGGCTGATTGCAACCAGCAACCAATTTGCCAAGGTCATCGAAGAAGTTGGCTCCTAAATGTATGCTTCTTCAAAAAGTTTGAGCTCGGCAAGTACATAGGATGTGAAGTGTCGTTTCCTCCTCTTCTTCGTCCATACAGCTTCTGTAAAAGTCATTTGTTGTCCCAATAATCGACCTTTTCAGACAGATTAGACAATTCGAGGATGACAAACATCTAGCTTAGACCAAGACTACCTAGTGGTGCAGTCCGGGTTGCCTTCTGTTGGTGGTGTTGGTGGTATTTTCCTTAAGGAATAGTTTACTAACGAGAAGCAAGCACAGATTCCCCTTTTCGGGATGAATCGATATAGTTGTGCCGTACAAGGCGAGTTCGACGGGCATAGATGTCCTTATGACCTGGCACCCAAATAAGATGAATTTTTAATTGTTCAGTTCCTAGTCTGGAATTCTGAATCTCTCCGCTTCACGTCATTCTGAAGATTTCTTGTCAGACATCTGAACCACAAGACTGCATGCCCTGTCTGGCACATGCGTGCTAAAGTTAACCCAGCTAAGCTTGTTTTGTTCCGAGTGTCTAGCTCCACATGTACAGTCGGACTCAGCATACACCCATCGTGAGTTAACAAGTAAATAGCTATCCAGCCGGCATTATCATGTTAAGACAATTAAGAACCAATTTTATGTTGAAGGTGACAGATTTGAGGGACTTAATCGCTGTTTGACTGTCGGTAAAAATGATGATATCCCGATGGTAATCACGACAAACATCCTTAATAGCCAAAATGTCCGCCTGAAAAATGCTACAGTGATTGGGCAAGGACGGGAAGAGATATTTATATTTAGTCTTGGAGAAGATACCTTCACCCACTGTTGTTTCAATTCTGGATCCATCAGAGAGACCGTTTTGTATTCCGAGATCGCCCAGTTTAGCTGAGGAGGAGGAGTTTTAGGAGGGAATGGAGGTAACAAAGTTCTTGTCGAATAGGAGTTGGGGTAGGGACTAACCGGTGTCCTGCGAGAGTAACTCTAGATCACTAAGAATAGTGGAGCGTCCGATACGGAGCAGATGGTTTATCAAAGCGGTACAACTCCAAGGCTTATCCGTGCACGCCCCTGATCGACGTTTTCAAAACCCCCTCGATATCTAGGAATGCCACCATAGATTCAGAATGATTTGAAGCAGTGGATGAAGAGACGCTTCAACCGGTTTTCCTTAACTAGATTAGTATTGGTTGACATGGTATTTATCAGTTTCTCTAGGTATTAAAAAAGAAATGTTAGGTGGGCGAAAACGCTTCAATCCACCACTTCGTGCCTGCTGGACAGGTACATAGCATAACAAGAGATCCTCAGAATGACGCGCAGCGGAGGAATTCCCTCGATGGAATCAACAACGACATTCGCAGCCAGACTAGCGGAAGCCTTGCTGAAGCTGCTCGGACATATTTGGAGCCCAAGTCAGTAAGGAGCTTTCAAGATGCTCGCTGCTGTATTGAAGTCGGAAATGATCTCACCTAAGCCCTCAATGTAAAAAAAAGGATTTAGACAAGGTGATGCGCTGTCATGTGACTTCTTCATCATCATACTTGAAAGAGTTGTGCGGAACTCACAAGCCACCACCAGAGGCACAATCTTTCAAAAATCTGTGCAAATACTAGCATACGACATTGACAAAATGGGTTTACCTGCAAATGAAGGCAAAATCAAATATATGCTGTCAACAAGAAGGGACACACAACATCGGCGTATTGACCAAAACGTCACATTTGACAGCTTTAGCCTGGAGACAGCAACAGACTTTGTCTACCTTGGCTCTGCTATAAATCCTGACAACAACATCTCAGCGGAAATGAAAGAATAACTCTTGCCAATCGCTGTGTTCCTTGGACTGATCAGGCAATTGAGTAGTAAGGCCCTATCTCGAACAACTAAGGATACTCTGTACAAGACCTTGATCATTCCTGTCCTGCATTATGGCGCTGAAGCCTGCACCCAGTCGAAGCGGATATCCTCGGTCGTTTCGAGAGAAAAATTCTTCGTAAGATATTCAGCCCCGTTTGCGTTGACGGGCTTTGGAATAGAAGATTCAACGAGGAAATATACGAGTTCTACAGCGACATCGACCTGATCGAAAAATTGCGCATCAATCGCTTGAGATGGACATGTAGGCCGAATGGACACCAATGGTCCGACCCGTATGGTCTTCGAATATAACACGGAGGGACAACGCAGTAGAGGACGACCTCGCCTAAAGTGGCACGCACAAGTAGAAGGGGACCTTAACCAACTTGGAGTGTGCTTCTAGCGGCAGTTATCTAAGGAGCGGGCTAACTGAAGAGCTCTTCAAATACGGTGGTGATGTTTTGGTAGGGTGCATGCACCAACTCATCAACAAAGTATGGGAGGATGAAAGCATGCCCCCCATCTACAAAAAAGGCGATCCTATGTCCTGCAAAAAATACAGAGGCATATCCCTGCTAAATGTCGCGTATAAGATCCTGTCCAACGTAATATGTGAACGTCTAAAGCCCTTCTGCAACACACACATCGGCAAATACCAGTGTGGCTTCCGACCTGGCAGATCGACGATAGACCAAATTTTCACATTAAGGCAAATCCTGGAAAAGACCAACGAATTTCAAGTCGAGACTCACCATCTTTTCATCGACTTCAAAGCCGCATTTGATAGCATTCATCGCCGTGAGCTCTACATGGCGATGGCCGAATTCGGGATCCCAAGCAAACTGATCCAGCTTTGTCGCCTCACACGCTGGAAAACACGCGATGCAATGTGCAGTTTGGAAACAGTTCTTCTGAACTATTCCAAACGTGTACCGGATGTCGGCAAGGAGATGCGCTATCATGTACGCAGGGCAGGCGTCAACACGGAAGGCACTATCTTCAACAAATCCGTCCAGCTGCTGGGATACGCAGACGATATTGATATCATCGGTCGCTCCAAGCGTGCCGTCCTAGCATCTTTTACGGCAATTGAAGAACAGGCGATACGAGTCGGTCTTGAGGTAAACGAGGACAAAACAAAGTACATGTTGTCAACAAACAAAGCAGCATCTGTCCACCGCCTAGGACAGACCGTCACTGTTGACAGCAGTAACTTCGAAGTAGTTAAGGAGTTTACCTACCTCGGAGTAAACATCAACTCCACGAACGACACCTTAGTGGAGATCCGACGAAGACTAACCCAAGCAAACCGCTGCTGCTTCGGGTTAGCGAAACAACTGGGTTCAAAACTGCCAGTTCTGCTCTACGGTGCCGAGTGTTGGACGATAAGCAGGAAAGCTGAGCAGATTTTGAATACTTTCGAGAGAAAAATTCTTCGTCGAAGATTCGGTCCCATATGCGAGGAGGGCGAATGGAGAAGAAGATATAACCGCGAACTCTATGAGCTGTATCAAGATGTGGATGTAGTCCGGAAAGCCAAAACACGTCGACTACACTGGCTCGGCCACATCGAGCGAATGGACAATAATGCTCCAGCTAAGAGGATCTTCGAATCTCAGCCCCCAGGTTCGAGACGACAAGGAAGACCGAACCTCCGTTTTAAGGACCAAGCTATTGCGGATGCCAGAGCGCTTGGTCTGGAAAACTGGAAGCAGCGTGCTCAGGATCGAAGAGGATGGAAGGCTGCTGTGTCTCAGTAAGTTCACCCTGAACTGTAGCGCCATCTAACTAAGTAAATAAGATGGACTTATTGCTCTGAGATCTCTGGGATTTCTCAATGTACCACAAACATTTCGTGAGTTTAAGGCGGAGATGTAACGTGAATTTGTCACTATTAACCCACCAGATGCAACGATGACAGTGAATTTCGTCGAAAGATCAAGAGTTGGTCAGCAGAGCCGTGGGGCGTATTTTTTCCGAACGTAGCAAAAATGTTTGCTGTGCAATGAAATAAAAATATTTTCATGCGTTTCGTGAATACAGCGTTTAGTCTTAAAACTAAAACTGGCGCCATTATTGAGACAACCTTTGCATGCGTAGCTTAAAGACCTATTGATCGAGATCGACTTTTATTCACCACTCAAGGTGAACCCACCTGACTTATCTAGAGTGCATTTGCAGCCTAACTGCCATTATCACCTTTCAATATCACTGCTGCGCGAGTTCATTCCCATCCGCTAACCAAAAATCCTTGAATTAATCTGTCACTCAGTAAATTCTAATTACGAAATCCTCTGAGTCGGGTTTTCACTTTTTTACGAGTCTACGGTGCCGCATTGGTTGCGCAAAGCAACAAAATTTGCTCAATTAAAACCACTTACGGATCAATTTGTGTCTTAAGAAATTGGTGTCGAACTGCACAGCTCGACTGTTCTCGGATTTTCAATTCATGTATCTTTTCCAAGTGCAGTCACCAGACTCACTGTCGGCAGTGAGCGTATTCATTTCAAGTGCCCCTATGCTCCCTGTCCACTGGGGCGTTAGCTGACATTAATTATGAAATGCAAATGCCCCCGTGCGTCGAGGCATGAATTTTGAATTTTTTAATAAAAATTCAAATTATCGAAACGAAAATTTATTCCACCAATCAGTGGTGGGTATCTGTGTGTGTCTCATTTTAGATTCTTTTGATTGAGGGGAACCCAAACATGGTTAACTCAGCAGCCGATCATTAATTACAATCCACAAGCGATCCGTACTTGAAAAGATACGAATAGCTTTTAACAGAAGACTCAAATCGATCGCGATCACCATACATCAGATGGAAGCGCCAAGCTCGTCCATCACACGCGACTGTGATCGTCCGTTCATAAAAAATTATTAACGGCCAACTGCTTTGACAAATACGCCGGAATGGTTACGATGTGACGATCGTACGGACGATCGTGATGAGTAAAGATACGAGCAGCGCTATCGCAAGAATGTTGATAGTGAAATTATGTTAATTTTAATTCCTGTCATTTTAAGGCCCCGTTGAAAGTGAACTCGGATGGACGTATGCTGTATGCGATCGAGGTGATCGTTTAATGAGGATAAAACGAGGAGGTGAGCTATTACATAATCTGAGTTCGAGATGGTAGAAGCAGAAATGAAATTGGAAATTGAAAGGTTTCGGGGTTTTAGAAAGGAACTGGTTTTGCTAAGACCATTGTGTTAAGTCATTTGAATGGGGCTTGCCCTACATACGTACTTTATATTCCATGCAAAAGGAGCAATTACTGCCGCAGTTTTATACGCTCCAATGCATTTTTTAATGCAAAAGATTGTAAATTGAGATTGCATTCGGTTCCACAAAGACACTGGTCACAATCGCAATTGTGGGCGCTCTTAGTGTTTAATTGTGGCAGGGCAGCAGTAGGTTTCTTTTAGGACCAAGATCGCTTATGGATTTCATAAATGTGATGACCTGCTTGGGGGAGTTAAAGAGGAAGAATGAGGACTATAATCACATCTTTAGTCAGTGCTTTGAGAGTGACATTTCCAATCCATATCCACGTCAATTTACTAAAGTTTGAGAAAGGGCTCGAGCTCAAGAAATAAACGACGAATCGAATACAATACAATGACCATAGAGAACGCTCGCTACTCCATCAAGGTCGTAACGGACCTTATCGAACCCTTTGATGTCAAAAAAAGTATATATACAAGGTGGTGCTCGGTAATTTGACTTCTTGAACATCAGACTTGAAAGAATTGTGCGAAACTCAGAAGCCAACAACGGACGCACGATCTTTCAAAACTCTGTCCAAACATCGGTGAATTGGACAAAACGTTACCGTAGATACATAGATATAACCTAACTTTGCGTAGGCTACGCTATTAATTCAGACAACGACATCATTGCTGAGATCCAAAGAAGGCCAACCGCTGTTTCTTTGGGCTAAGAACGCAATTTAGTAACAAACCCCTCCCTCGAGTAACTAAAGTGACCCTTATAACCCCTTGACTATCCCATCTGCATAGACGGAGAGTGGAGGAAGACATATAATAACGGAGTGTAAGGGCTGTACAGCGACATCGATTGAAGGTCTAACGACTGAAATGAAAATGGGTCATATGTAGAGCGTATGGACAGCAATGTACTGGCTCGGCAAATCTTTGAATCCACCCCGAATGACGGCGTAGTGGAAGAAGAGCGCGACTCATGTGGCACACTCAAGTGAAAGGGGACCTCAACCAACTTGGCGTGCGAAACTGGAGACAGCCAGCTAAAGTCCGAGCAGGAGATACTTGTTGATTGAGGTCCAGGTCCACCCCGGACTGTAGAGCCACCTTTAGTAAGTAAGTAACATAGGATGGCTGGAGAGTTCCGCATATTTAGGATACTACGCAGTACAGGAAAATGCAGTTAACTTATACTCGTAGGATAGGAGGTGAGTACAAGAATCATATCTAGGATACTACCTAAGTGATTTTTAAGTTTGCTAAATAGGGGTGAGGGTAGAAAGAGGTGTGCGTAGAAGTTTTGTTGTCAGATAATCCTTTTGGGTATAAATGTGAAGTCGTGAATGAATGAATGAAACTCAACTCAAATGTAGTTCAATGGTTGGTTGGTTTCAGGGGGTGAGCTTGTGCTCTTCACTTAGGCCTCCATCGGACCCGTTGGATTCTCCTCGTCTGTTGAACTGTTAGGAATTGTATGTTGAGTACGGATGTAGATTTTGGGAGCATGGAGAGTCATATAGTGATCGAAAGTAGTCTTGTTCGTCTAGCGAACTCCAACATGTTACCGATTCATTTTTTACTGAGGTGTGTTAGATCCGATATCGTTGAGGATCCGAGTGTCTTCAGTCTCAACTGTTCCAGGCCATTGGCAGTGGAAGTGTTCTGTATCCTTCTCCTTCTCAGTTGGTACAGATTGTTACCTCAGTCAGCCTGAGTCTAAAGAAGGGTTTTTTGAGATTGATGTGCCCTGTATAAGTCCCACCATCAATTTTAAATTTGATCTACTTGAATTTGATGCTCCTTTGATGGCTCGGATCTTTTATTACAGATCTGACTACTTTGCATGTACATGTCCTTTCGCATGTGCACATTGATTGATCGTTTTAATAATTGTCAGAGGGACTCCTAATGACATTTCGGGATTCACTTCTCTGTTACTCGCTCCTTTCTTTGCCAGCTCATCCGCCTTTTCTTTATCCGGTACACCTTCATGCTCCGGTACCCAAGTGAGGTGGACTCTATTGCTGCTGGTGAGTAAATTCAATTTAACTTGGCACTCCTTTAGGAGTCGTGATTTCGACATGACGTTTGGTATCGCACTATTTCTTTACTTACTTACGTTCGAACCGATGTGGACCTAGGCCTCAACCGTCAAAAATCTCCAGCTAGCTCGATCTTTAGCAAGCTGCTCCCAATTTCGAACTCCAAGTTGGTTGCGGTCCCCTTCCACTACCTGATTCGCGGTCTTTCTCCACTGCGCCGTCCCTCGGGGGTAGATTCAAAAAATTTCCGAACCGGAGCATTAATGCCCATACGGTCTACATGATCCAGCCACCTTAGTCTTCACTCTGCTGTAGTCAATGTTGCTGTATAGCCCGTTCAGTTCGCCGTTGTATCTCCTCCTCCACTGACCATCTGTGCAGACGGGACTGAAAATCAGTCGAAGAATTTTCATTAAAGGCTTATAAAGTGTCATTTGAGTTGTTCGAGAGAGGGCTTTACGTGCTTAGTCCAAAGAAACAGCGGTTTGTGTTCGATTGATCGGACGGACGGACTTTTGAAAAAATTGTGCCTCTGGTGTTGGGGCGTGAGTTTTTCACTATTCTTTCAAAAGCGATGTCAAAGAAGTCGCATGACAACGCGTTGCCTTGTCTGAGCCCATTTTGACATCAAAGGTCTCGTTGAGTGCCTTACGGACCTTGATAGAGCAGCGTGCATTCTCCATTACCATCTTGCACAAACAGACGAGTTGGGTAGTGACTCCAAGGCTATACATTGGTTCTCTATAAATGCTGTCATACGCTGCCTTGAAATCGATGAAAGGTGTTTTTTTTTTATAATTTGCACGCACTCAAGGGGTTATGAATACCCTTTTACATGCTTTCACATGGTGCGGGCGTTGAAGAGATAGATAGATAGAGAGAGAGAGAGAGAGAAAGAGATCGGTGTAGTGGTTTGAAACTTAGCTGTATTAGGTTTCACATTAGCTCCAGGGGTGGTGTCCAGAATAACTGGGGAGATTTGATTGCTGTCATCAATATTTTTTCTTCGCTTCTGATTCACAGTATATTTTCCCGGTCCACCTGGTGTCATAAGCATATCAATCATTAACAGAGCGAACCTACTGCCAGTGTAATGTCTTCGCAGTAGTGTTGTCAAAAGGTTTCGCAATTGATCGGACTGCTTCTTATCATATAATGCTTGCTGACACCAGGGTTTGAACTGTGAACCATGAGCTTGACAAACTATGACGCTACCACTACACCATTGCCACCCCCTGTGAATATTTGATAGACGGTGGACTTTCCTAGCCTTAAACCACATTGATATGGACCGATCAGGTTGTTGACGAACGGCTTAAGATCTTATGTGTGATTTTAGGAAGACTGATGCCTCTGTAGTTGGCGCGGTTCAAAGGAGAAGGAGAAGAGAAGGAGAACCATGAACTCTATGAACTGCCTGCCTGCTCGACGACTTGGTTCGATAACATCCAGTTCATTGACAACAAACCCCCAGATTCGTCCTAAAGATAAAGTCATCAGGGACTCTAGGCAGCTTGTGAACTGTAAGCAGATGGATCAATCCTCTTCAGCTGGGAGACTACGATAGTTTTCATTTCTTCCTACGCAGGACTTTCTATGTCTCCCATATTCCAATGCGATAGACTTCCTTTGCGTGCTCGGATATGTATATGTATATCGTCCATCACGTTTTCTGCTACACAAACTCATCATCATTCCTTAAGTTCTTATTTGACGGTGATATGACTGGTCGGCTACTTCTTGAATGATCGTCCGACAGAGAAGCTACTGATGCTTGTCGTTTGGGTATCGCGGACACTCTTCAATTTTTTCGTAAGGGCTTTTATTAAGTCTCTGCCTTCTCTAAGCATCATAAGGGTCGGGGTTTCCGGAGTTGGGCCATACATCTGGCCGTTATTAAGCAATCACCTGAGTTGATTCAAATAAAAAAAGCTGAGGAAAAACCCTCCAAGAATATACTTTTTGATGGCATACCCTTCAGCTTAATACTTTTTTACGACAGCGGAGAATAAGGTGTGATTACAGGCAAATAATGGAACTATCATAGGTAAGGCAGTTATGTTATCAAAAAAGGACAAAACCCTCAGGGTAGGTTAGGTAAGGTTGAAGTGGCTGCCAGCTAGGAGTCGCCAGCACACTTAGACCAATGGTAGGTCCATTGTGATACCACGTGGATCATGGGAGAGAGTTTCTCTCTATATAGTCGTTTAAAACCAACTAGAGCTACTTATAAAGCGTAGGAGGCTCTTAATGGCGGGATCTATCAGGTCGCTTAAATCGTTGTAATAGAGGGCTCCTAAGTGAAGCCTCCTTCTACGGGAGAGAGTTGGGCAGAAACAAAGAAGGTGAGGAATAGTTTCCTCCTCTTCTTCATACATGCAGCTTCTACAGAAGTCGTTTGCAAAGAGGCCTAGCCTTGTAGGGTGCTTGCCTATTAGACAGTGTGTCCAATGATGACACCTATTGTAGTGCCGATATGCAATCAATCTACTCAGAGAAATCAAATTCTTAGAGCGTTTTAGATCCAGCTTTGGCCAAATCTGTTTTGTCGCTTGACATGTTGATCCACTTGTCCGCCTAAGATTTGTACTCTCGACAGCATCCAGCTCAAGTTTAAGCTTGCGAGTAGCAATTGGAATACCTAAGGTGCCTTTGTTCGGCAAGATGGGTAAAGTTGTTCCTTCTTTGGCAAGTTCATCGGCCTTACAATTCCCTGGAATGTCTCTATGCCCCGGCACCCAACACAGGAGAATATTGAACTGCTCAGCCATCTCCACGAGAGACGAACGGCAGTCTAGAGCTACTAAGGAATTTATAGAGGTCGATTCCGGGGTTTGACTGTTTGAAAAGATGCGGATATCTCTAGCAGATATCACGTTTTTCTTAAGCCAAGATAGGGCTTCTTTGATCGCCATTAATTCCGCCTGGAACACGCTACAATGATTTGGAAGACGGACAGAGAGCTTGAGGTCAAGCCTATCAGAGAAAACACCTGCACCAACTCCGTCTTTGGTGTTTGACCCGAACCCTCAGGGTAACGACCAACAAAATGGACTTTCCTCGTACAATGGGTTGAAGGAATCGCTATCCATTTGAACAGAAAAGGCGAAGCAAGCTCGTGAGCGCCGCTAATAGACAAGACCTTCATCACAGCCAACCCGCTCAAGATTATCACAACTTGCTTCACAAGCCCATCGGCTGTTAAGTCGTTTCACATGCAATTATTCCAAAACACTCCCAACTACAAAAGGAGGCACTTGTGCATGTCTTATCATCTAAATTGATTTTTTTTTTTCTAAACAATTTCGCTCTATAAAAACCACAATTAATAGTTTCCGTTACACCGCATTTGAAGTCCGTTTACAATTAACCCAGGCACAAATAATTGCAGCAACAATTACGCACGCATAATCGTACAAGTTGCACTTCTAGCCACCCAGCATCAAGACTACCTCGGTACCGGTTGACGGGGTGACTAAGGCTCAACTCGTGTCCAAGAATTAAATGCGCATGCATAACACATATTGCAATCATGTGCAAGTTTGTGGTCAAACTTCGGCAAGTTGTGCCACTAGAAACGCCCAATTGTTGCAGTGTTCGGATTAATTTATTCCTCGCCACTGGCATCATATGATTTGGCGGCTATAAGCTGCACTACAGCCCTAGGTTCAATCGTTTGACTGTATTCTATGCGCTGCTTGAAGGTTCCACATGAATCTGAGGTGCGGTAAAGTGCACTCTAAGACCCCTATTACCCCATAGTATCCCCGTGCAGCAAAAAAGTAAAAGTCGCCTAAAACGATTTTCATATAAAAGCGTTTGCCAATATCTCTAGTATCATACTCCGTCCACAACAGTTCTCAAGTGATCAACTTGCATCCAGTCTCCAGCCTCCAGTAAGCCAGGAAAAACGAAAATAATAAAAATGTTCAAATTCGTAAGTGAAGCATAATTCATTGGAGGCACAGGTCGTGTAATCAACACTCGTATCCGTATCTATATTTTCAGATCGTCATTGCCGCCGCTATGATCGCCTGTGTTGCAGCTGCACCAGGACTTGCATCTTTGGGACACGGACCAATCTTGAGTGGATATGGCTCGCCATTGGCTTTGTCCGCACCGATTTCGTATGGTGCTCCGATCACTAAGATCGCTGCCCCAGCATATGCTCCATTGGGTGGACATCTTGGACTAGGATTGGGATCTGGTCTGATTGGTGCTCCAATCACTAAAATCGGAGCTGCACCATTGGGATTGAGTGCTCATGGTTTGGGATTGGGACTCGGCGCGCATGGATTGGGACTCGGCGCGCATGGATTGGGACTCGGCGCACATGGATTGGGAGCTCCAATTTGGTAAACATACACATCTACATATGTGAAGCTCGTTGGTTGCTGTAGTGTTAGTGTCTGATTGGATATTAAACGATACCGCTAAATTGTACAGAAATTTGAGTTTTTGTTCCGTCTCTCTATTGTGAATGAAATTGTTTTGCTATTGTTATCGTAGCACGTGTCATTGTAGCCAGATCTTGAACTTGGAAGTGAGGTGGGTGACAATAGCAGATCGATAGTCCAAATCGGTACAAGGTGGCACAGCTATTAATCTCCTGTGAAGTAAAAGATACTTTCTAACAATGTGCTACTGTCAAAGCAGTTTCGGGAGCGCCAAGTTTGGATTTGGCTCAGATTATGCAAATTTACTACGACGCGTGGTGGTAGCGCGGATTGGCTATTTGTTATTCCGGATGGTCGACTGCATTGGTCGCTTTCATAAGTCGTAAAATATTTCTCGTGGTATCCGATGGATTTCGAGATGGGCGACTCTTTCGAATTTGGCGTGACTGTTTTTTGTAAAATCTGTTTCACCACCAGTTCCTTGGGAGCCTTGAAAGGTTAATGCATTAGAAGCCAGACTACTGTTTGGTATAAGTGTGCATGCATGACTCCTTTGGTTGGTTCGAGATACAAAATGATTTTATCGTGTAAATTGATTGGCAAATTAGCAGTGGAGTGGGTTAACAACTTCAAGAAACCAGTACAGCCGGATCCTTAAGTATGCCTCTGCACGACTGAAGTGGGTCAACATTTACAAGAAACCGGAGCAGCCAGATCCTTATGGCAACTTTGTGGATAAATGACTTTGTAAACCGGTCTCTGGTTCGAAATGCATATCAAGAAATATTCACGAATCTGCATATCTATGGTGAGGCTGTGTTAAAAGTCAGTTACACGCTATTTTTGAAAAGCTCGTGGGTGAGGGTGGAGTGGGTACTTTTATTCATCAAACAATACTCGGGCTTAGAAGTGAAGCTTACGATCTATGAATATCTTACATGACATGAAATGCTTATTATTTTGAGAGAAGACGAAGCTGATTTGGCTTCGGATAGCTTCAGACACCGCAGCGAAATGCTCTGCCTATTTTTTGAGTTCAGTTCTTTTCGCTGATGAAGCAGGAGTTGAACGTCTTCTCGTCTCATGAGCTACTGGGCGGTAGTTCAAGCTCAGACTGAAATGACAGGATGTGATTAACCGTCGTTTAAATTCATGGGGCAGTTACCAGTCACATAGAGTCATCTGTTTGCGGTGCCTTTTCAACTCTGCGCTCCAAATAAGGTTTGGTCTTCTATTTCTCCATCACCGCGGCACTAAACCTAAAGATTCTGCAGGACGACGCGACAGTATCCATGCGTTCAACATGTTCTTGACATCGTTGGTGCTAAATTGGTAAGCTTTTAATATCACTGTTCTGTTGCATTGAATCTTCGTCTCCATACTCCGTCAATAGAAACTGCACCGTATGTTGTTGTACTGTATTTGGCTAGAGGTCATCGATGACGACAAGAAGCACTAAAGCTCGATGATTTAGTTTAGTGCTTGTCTCATTGTTTTCTTAGTCTGGCACTCATGCATAAGTTGTGAAGACCTTTCGTCCACCTTAAGAAAACATTATCGTCGGCAGTTTAAGATGTACGTTGCAGGGAATAGAGCCACTGCGAGACCTTCTCAAGTCACTCTGAAGCAGATACATAGATCTGCTACCTTTGGTCCATTTTACAGGCTCTTTGAATGACGACATGCCACTTTTTGCAATGCTGGAGAGCCAAGGAGTAGCAGCCTATAGAAAACTATAGATAACCAACAAAGGAGGCAACTGAATCTCATCAAAAGTGTCAGCTCCTTTATAACGCCGTATTTCCCCGTATCGAGGTCAGTGTCACACATTTACATCGCTCAAAGCCGGTTAAGCTTAACGATAGTTTCCTTCAAGATTTGGGGACTATTTATAACAACAAAGCTACCTGAGCAGATGGACAAGGTCCTACCCTTTAGCGGTTTCCTTAAGAGGACGTGTACTGCTGCAAAAGATGTCCGTCTAATAGACAGTAGTTTGTATACTCAAGGATACTGTCCGAGCGTCCATAGAGTAAACACCAGCGCTTCAGAAACGGAGTCAATAATGCTACCGGGCTTAAAGCCATTTTCCCCTTATGCTCCATTTCAAACGATCCGGATGGAAACCCCGAAAGCGCCCCGATGATGTCTCGGAATGCTGTCCAGACTAAAAGGAAGGAAGCTCCTTAGATCTACCCTACAGTGAAAGTATATGCAATGCAGTAAATTGAACACCCAAAGACCTCTGATAATCACAAAATGAATGTAATGGGTTTTATTACGGATACACTTGGTCTAAGTTAGCTTAAGTAGTTGAGCTTAATGAAGTGTGACTCTGAGCGACAGAGAAAGTGCCCTGTACCCTAACAAGGTACAACGTCGAACGAAAGAAGACGCTGAATAGTCCATAAACCTGACTGATTTGGATAGATCCACCGTGTCACAAAATATACCTTGCAGGCACTCATGCGAGTTATGGTTTAGCCTATCCTGGGGTTTGTACCCACGCTGATCCTGTGGTGGGGGTGACACCTCGTTTTGTTTGTCATATTGTCTGTAGCGGCCTCCGTCTTTCTTACTTTTCTATCTTACTCGTCTATCTTACTATAATATTCGCTGTAAGGTTCTAAGATATCAGGTTTCTGTGTAGGAAGACCAATACAACTCGCACCTTTACTCTCGAAGATGCAATCGAATCGAGAATGTTTACGTGGCACTTTATACATGCAGGCCAGCGTTCGGGAAAACATGGAGATTTAAACCTAAGCTTGTGTACTGGCGGTGGTAAGACCCATTTTAACCTACGGTACGATTGTTTGATGGATGGCGCTGGAGGAAAAATATTATCTTGAAAGCGCGACAAAGATTCAACGGACAGGTTGCTTGGGAGTATCGGGATCGATGAGCCTAAAACCAAAAAAAACTGAATTTTCCTCCACTTGACATCTACTGCGGTACATCGTCCCACTAATAAACTGCGATCGGAGATTCTCTATCAGAATTTCCAGAAAGGTTAGTCTGCACCGGAAATGAACTGGCTGTCTATACCGACGAATCCAAATTGGATGCAGGTACTGGTGCTGGTATCTACTGCGAGTCCCGAAATACGAACCGGTCCTTCAGACTTGAGGACGATTACATTGTTTTTCAAGCCGAAGTTGCTGCCATAAAACAACTTGTGGGCATGATTAGCGAGAGTAACATCTGTGGCAACTATGTCGATGCGTCTGTGTCCTGGCTTGTTGCCACTTATGGCTTCCATAAGGTATTTGAAGGAAGTATCTGAAGGAAAGCGTCGAACATAAGAACAATTCTCTCAACTCCTTTGTATTTGTATATTTTTTGGTATAAGAAAATCAGTTAATTTCTAACAAAAATATTTATGTATAAATGCACATGTGTATACGTTGACTATATGAGTAAAAAAAAGTCTAGAATAAGAAATATATCAGAGACGAGCTGCCTCCTTCCTTTACCACCCGTGACCGTAGCCATAACCGTGTCCATAACCACCGCCGTATCCGTATCCATGGCCGAAACCTCCATATCCGTGGCCAATTCCTGCGGCAACTTTTACGACAGGAGCTGCTATGGCTACCGGAGCAGCTACTGCCGCAATTCCAATACCATGTCCAATACCATGCCCAATACCATGTCCGTAGCCATGTCCGTATCCATAGCCACCATATCCGTATCCATGACTGATGGGAGCTGCCACAATTGGTGCTGCTACCTTAGCAATAGCGGGTGCAACATAGCTAGTCGCAATGCCATATCCATGACCCAATCCGTATCCGCCCCCGTATCCGCCCCCGTATCCATGACCGAGTCCACCATAGCCACCGATGAATCCTCCCAGACCGGAATGGATGCACACCAGGAATGTAAGTGCTGCGGCAATCTGCGAACAAAGAATAATCCTTAATCCAAAAGCAAGCAAGTCTGCGTATCCCCATACTCACAAATCTGAACATTTTGATGGATATGATGCTGGTGATGGAACTCCTCGAGTGATGGACAACTGTTGAATGATATCGTTGAAGGAACGCCCCAAGCAATTTATACCCTAAAACCAAAATTAAATCATGTCGCGTTCCACTTAAGTGGCCAAAACTAGGAGTCAGTTGCGTATCTACTGCATAAACCATTGCCTTTCGTCCCATAATCGCACGCGGAAAACATGTTGGTTGCGCGACATCATGCGTCGTCGTTGTCATCGTCATCATCGGTCCAGCTAATCAGCACCGGCTTTTGCTTATTGCACTCATTTGGATCATTTTTACCTGCCACAGTCACATTAATCCAATTACTTAACCGAAATGCCACCTGTCCAGCCACCAAATGCGGCCGTTCGCCGTATTGCCATTTTGAGGTGCGCGCACCCAATTTCTTGCTCCTGGACGAGTCTGGCCTGTAAATCTCGTGCTACGACTAGTCTACGAGTGTGTGTGTGTTGCGGCCATCTAATGTGTGACTAGCAGAGGCTGTAGCCACGTAACCTGTTGGGCGCGGTGCAAGCGGAGTTTGCCTTTTCGTGTTCGATTTGTTACGGCATCGGGAATTAGGTAATGATCCGAAGGAGGAGGTGACTCTGGTGCCTCGTTGTGGAAACATTTGATTTTGTGCTCCAGAGTGGATTTTAGTACGAGAACTCGTATATCTATTGCTGTGCTGTGCTGGGATGGATGGCGGCGTGGAGTGATTTTTATGGGAAAGTCGTGGAGCAGAGTGCTATTGTTTCGGCTATCGACGGTTCTCTAAATGATTGATGTTTGCTTGCGAGCATGGGCGGATGGAGGTTGTCTAGCCCACTTGAGACTGGATATGGGAGGACTATTGGCAATATTTGACTGTGTTGGTCCGATTTCCGTTTACGGTGAAGTACTTCCAAGACGATTGCAAAAGCTGTGCGGTTTTTTTTTTTTTGGAAATATGCTGGCGGTTGCGACATTAGGAGACTACGTACTCCCAAAAGTTTGCCAAAGTTTGGGACGATCAGCTGATGGTTCCTTACTATGAATTAATCAAATCAACTTAGGATCGAGCCGCATTTTGAGTTATAAATACTTTAATAGATAGTTGAAGCTTACACCAAAACCTGGTTTCGGAAGCGGATTTGGATATAAACACGGAAGCCGTCAATCGGAGGGGCGACTTCTCAGTACAAATTTAAGGACCTAGTTAGGAAAATACGGATATGATTGTCGCGGTTACAGAATTTAAGCCCTGAACTGAAATGCAGCATTAGGACTCGCGTTCTGGATCTCCAAAACTGGTTGTGGGAGATAGGGAACCGCCCTTCGGCGTGTAAAAGTCATTCGAGGTTTTAGAAAGCTGCCTCGTAAAAAAAAATCTTCGAAGAGGATAAATTGAAAGCAGCCCGAAAGTGGTGTGTGGCTTGTGATTCCAAAAAAGTCCCGCTATGTTGAGTGAACTCTATGTTTTCGGAACTTTAAAGTCCAAGAGTAGGAAAAATCAGCCTAGAGAGGACGTGCCTTCCTTGAAATTTGATTTTACGGCATCTGATCCCAATTATAATGGAAGAGCTCGATGCGCTACTCCTTGCAACTGGATTCGTTCACAGTTATACTCGGTGAATGTTTTCAAGATCGATGTTGAAAAAGCCGCGTTCAAAACCTTTCCCTCCGTGTGGTCACGTCTGACATCAATGCAGTAGAGACCGTGGTCATTGTTTCTAATGTCATCTTGTTTAGATGCAAGAGTTTTGCACGGGACGCTGAAACTGGACATAGCTTTGTAAGACTCGTATCTATAGACACTGTCAAAAGAATCTAATGATCTAGAGTCCCTTCCTGGATACCGTGGTATGAAAATCAGATCAATGGTGATCGGGCAAATGGTGCTGACATTTGATGCATAGCAGACTTTCCTTCAACCATACGTTAAAGATGTACATATGCGCCCTTTCAACTCCTCTCCAGTGTCTTTTAAGAGATTGACGGAAATACCATCGGCTCCAGGCTCTTCTTTTTTTTTTTTGGTTTCACAATATCATAGACAGTCAAGAGATGGGAGAACTTCCTGAAGAAGTGAGAGTTGTAGAGACGGTTACCGAAGAGGGCAAGCCTACGAAGAAAAAGATCAGAACTCGCATCATCAAGAAGGTCAAGGGAGACAAACAAGAAGTCACCAAGATCGAGACCGTTGAAGAAGACGATAAGCAGCTCGAAACAACTGTCACAGTTGAGGAGACTCCGCTTGATGAGAAGAGGTAAGAGAACTTGGTTTGGTTTTGCAGTATCATAGACAGTGGAATGCATAATCCTTTCCTGAAACTATTGGATAGGATAGGTGATTGGGCTCCCCTACTGACTGCGCATCAGCTGCTCACTTAGACCAGATAAAGTCAATTAACCGTTCCAGCGCATTTTATAGAAGTAAAGACAGACTTATTGGTCTGTAGTCTTTGGCGTCCGTATGGCTCATTGTATCCAAGACGTCAAGACTCAGGAACATAGAAGCTATTGGTTGATTTGTAGCACTTTTGTTTCTCTGGTGGGACTGTTAACCATTTGGAAAACCTCCATCCTTGGGGACCAGGCCCTTTGCTGTAACTCTTGAACTATAGAAGCTGGATAACCCGGTCCTTATTAGCCTATAATCTGAACATATCGAAGGAGATTATATAAGGTTTCTACCAAGTATGTACGCCACGCCACTGTCCACTAAGTTTAAAACTCCTCTGCTGGCATTTGGGTGTGATAGGCGGTTTGGAATATCCTTCTGTTGAGTTGTAGGGTAATTGGTTCCGACATGTGCCATTCCTTAACCAGTCGACCTTCCGTGTCCCTTTTTCAAAAAGAATTTCTCCGCTTGCATAGGTCTAGGTTTCGCTGCAGTAGTCACCTGAACCACACCAAAGAATATCCGTCTGCAGGATTGTCGGTCTTGGATTGCTTCATCACTCAGGCTGAGGAGTGGCAGCTTTTGCTGTAATTGTTTTTCCACTTTTTTTTCTTTCAACCACTTTCCGTGCTTCTACTGGAACATGAGCCGTCATAGACATTTTGACCAGGGTTCTCCGCAAGTCGTCTATGCATGTGGCACTTATAAACTAAGTCGGTCATCTTCGGGCTTTCGGCGATCGGCTTGAATTTTTCGCATTTAAGAAGAATTATCCCGTCCAATGTGATATCAGGAGAAGGATGTGTAAGGTCAGAGTAAGTGTTCGGTTTTCAAGCGATTGATTCTTGGCGCGTTATCTTCCAGTGACTTTATCTAGCTATTTTGTACCATTTGAAGGGCTACGGCTTCATCACTCATGATGGCGCTGTCGCAAAGAAGAGAGTTGCTTTAAACGAAATTCTTAAGCGGTATTAAATAGTAAGGGACCTTCGCAGCTTCCCTGGTGGACGCCAGCATTCACTGATAGTGCTTCCGATATTCCCGGTAACCGATATGCCTTGGATCATTGTAATGTATTTCTTTGGCACTTTCTGAGCTCATAATGCTGTCCATATACAAACGATCTCGCGGTACTCTATCGATCTATAAAGATAGCGTGTAGATCTTTTCCGGCATCCTGAAGTTTTTCATCTTTCGTACTGCTACGCCTACTTTTTCGACTGTAAAATCAAAAGTTTCTACCTCAAGCATCTGGACTACGCTGACGTTGTATGCTTACTATCTCATAGAATAATGGACCTTCACCAAATGACAACAAATGTGGAGAGGGAAGCAGACGTCGTTGGGCTAAAAATCAAGTCGGCAAAAACAAAAATAATCAGCCTAAGACCCAACTCATCAACTCATACATGCATTGCTGGTCAAACGGTTGAGAGGGTAAAGAGTTTCCGTGCTGCTGTATGGATATGGTACTTGGAGAGTAGCCACTACTAAAGGGTGTCCCATAATTCACGCAAAATTTAATGGAATATACAGATTCATAGAGTACACAGATTGGGGTTATGTATGGAATAGCACATCGGATAAATGGCCGCCACGGCTTTGCTGGAAAGTACGTACTCTTTTGTTGAAATTTTCTATGACCGTTTCGCATAAATGTGGCTGAATTTCATTAATACACCTCCCAATTTCCCCTTTCAAGGCGCCGGTGGTCGTGGGCTTGTTTGCATAGACCTTTGACTTCAAAAAACCCCAAAGAAAAAAGTCCGATGGCGTTAAATCGCAAGATCTGGATGGCCAATTCTGATCGCAAAAACGGCCGATTACACGATTAGGAAATGACTCATGCAGTAATCGAATTGTTTCTTTGGCTGTATGGCATGTATCACCGTTTTGTTGAAACCCCATGTTGGTCACATCCATATCTTGTGATTTAGGCACTAAAAACTGGGTTATCATATCGCGATAACGAACACCATTAATTGTTACTGCCTGACTAGCCGCATTATCGAAGAAGAATGGTCCGATAATGCCTCCCGTCCAAAATCCGCACCAAACTGTCACGCGTTGTGGATGCATTTGTTTCTCAACAATTGCTCGTGGGTTTTCTGGACCCCAAATGCGACAATTTTGACGATTAACGAACCCATCAAGATGAAAATGAGCTTCGTCACTGAGCTTCATAATTGTACGAAAATTGCGGACTGTAGCTGACAAACCTTTATTATTTTTAAAATATTGCTCAACAATGAAAATGCGTTGCTGTTTCGTATAACGCTCCATTTTTACTAACCCCGAAATGTCAGCTGTCACATTGTTATCTTTTTTTACCTTGGCATCACTGTACTATTAAATGGCGCATAATTCAATTTTTATCACGAGAAAGCTGCAAACGTTCGTTAATAGGTGCCTACGCAACATCTTAAGGATTTTTTGGCCGAACCGTGTCCCGAACGGGATCGCTAAACACGCAATGCAATGAAACCAGCTTATTCAGGATGGCAGAATATGCTGCGGACCTAGGAGTACTGGCGCACAACATTCGAAAAGGAAACACGGGAACTGGGAAAGAGTTGAAGAGAGCTGAGGCACTTTGCCAGAAACCTCACACGATGGCGCGTAGGCGTTGTGGGGGCCCTAGGACCCACAAGGGGATATAGGACATAAATATAATAAAAATTCGTTTAGGAGTGGGTTTGAAATAATCTTCCCTCCGCTCAAGATTGCTTTTTCGCCCATGAGCAGACGACCAGTCTTCGATGTATTTAGGGGTGTGGATTTTGGACACGTGTTTCTTTCGTTGTGCTGTGATTTTAAAAATATTCGCGCCGGCATCGTTCCTTCTTTGATATTGTAACTCGGTCGATAGGTTGGAAAACTTTCTCGAGATTTTGGTAAAAGTTTTCCGTGGCTACCACCTGCCTGACAGCTCGTATTCGAGCACAAGTCGTTCTTTTCCAGCTTCGCTGTTCGGATCGCATTTGGTCCGCGCTTGGAAGTCGTTCCTCATTTCGCATATTCAAGTAGGAAATGTAATTATTAAAATTTATAATCTAATTAATTAAACGCTATCAACAGCCATGATGGCTCATATCGACCCCCTACTCCCTGCCGCTGTCATAAAACTGTCCGTCAAATGAAATCCATAACTCGGCATAACGATTACGTTTTAAATTATTGACACTTCATAACCGTGTGAATATGTCACTGCTGTCAAATCAGACACACAAAACGCGCTCACACGGTACCCATAGTAAGCCACTCTACATTTTTATGAGCTTTTTTAATGGCCACTGACCGACTCCTCTTAAACAAAGTGCTCATCTGGAAATCAGAAAATCAGAAAATCAGAAAACAATAAAAACAGGGTCAAGCGTTATTTAAAATTTTAAAATCCACTCGAATATTCACCATTTGGACGATAATTTGTCAAAAAAATTCGCATTCATCGGCCGCTATTAGCCGTGTAATTAATTCAAGACCGTTTATGGTTATACGGCATCGTCACTTAAAATATCTAGTATCTGAAGCGAAAGTGAAATTCTTAGAAAGTTATTATAATTTAAAATTTTTTTTTTCCCTTTAAGGTGTCTTCTCTTTCACGGCGAAACTAGGCAAACCTATAAAAGTAGCTGCACTGTGGTGTATCTGGTGTTGTTTTGCTGATTGGAACATGAAAGTCACACTAATAGAGGTAATCGTTAAGGCAGGTAATACCGTCGTTAATAAATCACTTAATGTAATGTATTCATCAATATAGCTCGCGAAGGTGTTCGTATTTGTGGTGTTGTTGCTGTCGAATCCGCAAGCAGCATCATCAGCTGTTAGACGGAAATCGAATCTGCAATTTTATACGGTCTCAATGCCGATTGGTTATGGAGCATTAAGTGCCTACCATGCCTTGCCGTCAGCCCTGCCTCATGCGCCGTATGCCTTAAGGGGTTTGAGTAGTAGCTTTATGAGCAGTAAAATTGGTTCCGTACGTACCTTGGACTTTGACGTGGACGAGGAAGCCAAAAGTGCAAGCAGCGATGAGATGAGCCGTCCAAATTATAGTCTGGATCTGGAAACATTTGTTAGATTGTTTGCTCATGAGTTTCATGATCATAAAAACAGTGAAAGATAGAGAGATAAAGTAAACAGATAAAGCAGGACAAATAAAGAGATTAAAAAATAATGGGTGGGCCGTCTATTGGTTTCTTTTTGAATTGTATGTTATTTCACCGTCGGCAGCACAACCGTACTGAAAATATTGACTGAAATGTAGCGTCAGACCTCCGCAATAAGAATAAGGACACATGCTCTTAAGCAACGCTGGGAAATATTGAAAAATTGTTTCCAAAGTGAGTGCTGTGTTGAAGAAACTGTGTGAAATTTGAAATAATTTGTGGTTCAAATGAAGCGCTTTCAGCGGTTCATGTAGTGAATTTTATAAGGAGAGGAACTGGTATGGATAAAAAAGCTATCTGGGTTGTTGTCCAAGGTGTCACAGTCACAATTGTTGTTATAAGGACATCGGATTAAATTCTCAAGCCAAACTTCAGTCTTTAATCAAGGAAAACAAGAAGAATGACCGAACTCGAACGAATGCTGGACTAGTGACACGTCAACAGCATGTGATAAATGCAAGGAGTCCTTGTCTGAAGCTGCAATATTGGCTCACCCTAGCGTAGCCGGCCAACTGACATTAGTGGTCAATGCATCCAACTTTGCTGTGCGTCGTTCTTCAACCTTTTTCTTGGAAATTCGTGGCGAATTCTAGGATTTTTCTCACGTAAGCTATTGTCACTCGTCGCTCGCTTTGCGCGAATCCTGACATGTCACGATACGATAAGTGTCCGACAGTGTGTGGCGTTGTGGGATGGTCTATCCGCCGGTCGGATGGATATCAAGAAATGTTTGATATTTTGAGGCGGTGCCAAGTTGTCGTCCCACTGATTATACCGTGAGTGGCGAAGTCTGTCCAACCGTCGTATAGTGTGTGGCAAAGTAAAGCACGGTCGGACAGACTACGTCAGACACACAAATCGTATCGTGTATGGGGCCTATTATGTTTTTCGCAGCAGATGGACGGGACAAACCAGGTATCTCCGGGGTAAATGAGCAGACCAGACTGAAATGTCTGTCTGAAACACGCTGTGATGATTTAGAATTTGGAAAGAGATCTACAATCTCAAGTCTTTGCGGTTTTCCCAAAATTATGGCAGGACTCCTTTACTTTACCTATCCATAAAAAAGGCAGACAAACGACATATCTAACTATCGACCCGCAGCTAAACTCTCTTCTATCCCCAAGCTCTTCGAAAGCATTGTCTACGACTCACTGTATTTCCATCTTTTCCCCACAACAGCAGGGTTTCTTAAGGGGTAGATCCACAATGAGTAACCTAACCGAATCCATTTCTAAAATACTGGAATCATTAGAAGAAGGTAAGGAAGTGGATGTCATTACACCGACTTCAGCAATGCGTTTGGTACAATCTGTCACCTAACTATTTACCTTAAACTCAAAGCCCTCGGTTATCCTTAGAATTTCAATCAGATTTTCTGCCTCTGACACCATTAACGCCACTTCAGGTGTTCCTCAAGGCACTCATCTTGGTCCATTGATATTGGTCTTAACAAAAAACCATGTTGGCCACATCATAAAAGATTCTGATCTATCTATTTAGGATAATATCTACCCCGCCCGCTTCTCCCTTAATTCAAAACGATTCATTCTACACATGGTGCGACAAAGACTTCTTAGAACGCCCTTAAATATCAATCCATAACCTACTCCCGCAAATGCCTCCCTTCATCCCTCAGAACCTATTACTTTCGTAACGAGCCTGTTCCCTCAGTCTCCACCATACGCGATCTGGGTATTATTTATGACAAGGAGCTAAACTTCCGTTTCCACATTGATCATACTATACTCAAGGCCAATTCTTCTCTCGCTTTCAAAAAATGCTGGTCTAAAGAATTCTCGAACCCTTACGTTCCAAAATCTCTTTGCAATGTCAGGCCCCTCGTTGAAAACGTCAGCCAAGTTTGGTCACCTTTCACAACACCCACTCCCTTAGAGTCGAAGCTGTGCGGAGCAGGTTTATCCGTTTTGCCTTATGTGGTCTCCCTTGAGCCGACAACTATAACTTACCCCCATACGAAGATCGGCTAAATTTATTGACCTGCAAACCCTTGTAAAACGTCGCGAAGTCGCTGACATATTCTTCGTGCAACAATTATTTACTGGTACGATAGATTCCCCTGCATTATTCCCTACACACTGACCCATGTAACCTTAGGTCTGTTCCGTGTTCCTTCGTCTCCCTCATTAGCGCACGAACCAATCTCCAGAATGTTGGGTCTAGTCCTGAACCACATATTTTTTTATTTTCTAATATTCTATCCAGTACGCTGGCTGAACCTCTGAAAGTTGAATGGATGCACTGCGATTTGCTTGCCAAATTTATCTAGGATGGATCAGGCTGTCAACGACAGCAGAAGGGGAAGTCCCCAGTGTCCCACTTATGTATTAGGATGCGGCTTTGTATTTTGCGTTGTTGGTTGCTAGGGTCACCAAGGGAATTTTGGATTTCATGCCGTGTTTGCTTTCTATTGCTTTAAAAAAAAAAAAAAAATAGAGAGCTACGGTAGCTTTTGTAACGCATTCTGGGATGCTAGGTCCTAAGGTATGTGAGAAATGAGAAATCTTATATTTCCTGGTAAATAGGACTAATTCAGTTTTATGTGGGCTCACCCCTAGTTACCATTTATCTGTCCATGAAAAGAGCCTGTAAAGTGCATTCTGTAAGAATTCTCTGAGTGCAGTTGAGTACTTGCCAGAAACAATCTACTTTGCCGATCACCTTGCAACTTTTCCGCTTGCAGGCTTCGTTTATCACTAGGTTCCACAGAAGAGGAAATAAGACAAAATCCTGCGGTGTGCCTTTACCGGCAAAATTTCGTGCAGGAACCCCACCAAGTTTTATATGTATTCATGGTCCTACTCATGAGCAGCTGGTTGATCACCAATTAAAAAAAAAATAAACAGAAGCCTGAGGCGTGAAAGGATTGCTACCATTCTCTCGACAACTGATAGGTTCACTTCGAATGGCTTTTTGGCTATTTTGGTTCATCGGACTGTCTTACAGTACTGTCAGGGTATAAGCATCTATTCATACGAACAGTTTTAGTACAAATACATGCCTTCATCCCGATTAACAGCTTTATGTAGTGCAAACCATTTTCGGCGCATACCTATGTATCTATCACTGTTCCGGATAATATTGCATCATCGACTGCGGCCTCAAGATACTCCTGTGCATATCATAAAAGATTCCGTAATATACACACGTACATACCATCGGCAATAAAATTTCCTTATGCATGATCGATGATTCTACAACGACAGTAAATCCAGAAGCACTTCGTATAAAACATTAAAGTATCCCCGTGAGCCTGTCAATTCCGTTTCTTATACAAACAATGATGAGCAGAGAAATGATTGCTGGCGATGAAAGGGATTCATGACTCGAAGATATTTTAGAAAGTAATTATCTTTTCGGTTGTTCTCCAAACGTCATCATTGCATATAAAAGGAGAGATGACGGATGGACTTGGCGCACTTCGACGCAGTTACCAGAGCAGCGAGCTGAAGGACAACAAATCTGGAAACATGATTACCACAACTATGGTGAGATTATGCATCTCAAAATGTTGCGATTTAACTAATTTTACTTCTCCGTTCCAGACTTTGATCACTTGTAGTTTTATTGGGCTTATACAAGCCAGTTTATTTCAAGTCTCCAATGGATATGAGGATTCCCAAAGGATATCAAGGCATGCCGCCTACGCAATTCAACTACCATTTTACCAGAGAATCGCTACCGCACTCTCAGCATTTAACCCCAATGCAGCAGCAGCACATCATGACAGCACTGCTTGTGCTCTAAAACATCATCAAGATCCTGAACAAGGAGAGGTGGTACACGCTGCCGCATACCCTCATATAACACTCTATCATCCCAACTACCAGCCGACTCCAGTTGTCTACAACGCACCGGTTGCGTATCCTCACCCGTTTGCGGTAAACCAGATTCGAGCAGTGCACAGAGTTCCTTTTGGTTATCCCACGTCTGCCGTACCATTGGAGGGAGTTAATTACGGATACCACCATCCTTCATCATACCCTCAGCCCTTATATTAATAAGCCACCCTTCAGGGACTAAGATTATTTAATCCTTAATTTTGTTGCTATACGACGTGCTACATACACGATTACGAAATACAAAGTGCAGACAGACAATTTTCCTTTCTGCCTATGACACACACACTCAGTGTTGAACCGCGACTCTTTCATCGATACTTTCCCGTGTTTGGGCCTAGCACGTGACTATCGACCGATTGATTGGTGATTTACGGATTTACTGTCTGTTTTGGTCACGTCTCTCTGGGTGGTTTGGGCAATTGAGTAAGAAATTGGAGTCATGAAGTCGGCTACGCATTAGCAAATATTACGTACTGACGTGACATGTGAGTACCGGGCCAGAAAATGCGTGGAACTTTTTCAAGGCGGTAATAGATACATTATTGGATTCAGTGAGTGTGAGGTCTGGCTTAGTGGGAGCTTAGATAGGTAGAGAACAGACAGTGCGAAAATATTTGTGTAGGTTGTAAGCAGACCTTGAAAGATATTTTATCCGTCCCAGTTAAAGGGACAATCATAGTGACATATGTACATATGATCCGAGGAAGCGGTACTTGACCTACGTTCAAGAGCGTGATGTGAACAAAAACAACCCGTTCAATGCAGGTCGACTAATGGCACTAAATGTGAACAGATGCATCCATCAAGGCATACTACATGTAACTGGATAGAACTTAACGGTAGAAATATCAAGTCTACACTAGGGAGTGACAGAGTCAGCATCACGGCTGCGAAAGATCTGCCCCCCAGGGTTGTGTTCTCTCGTCCCTGCCATGGTCTATCGTAGTGACTGAGTACTCAGTAATTACGGGGGCTAAGGATACGATGGTGACATTGCAATTGAAGAAATCATCTCGAATCTCCTCCAGAGGGAACTCAATTTTGTTGCGGACTGGTGCAAAAAAGTTGGCCTAAATGTCAACCTCGAGAAAAGCATCATAATTCGAGAAATCGGGACAAGCTGCGAAAACCCTCTGTCCGTTGAAGCAATAGAGTTCTCAAAAGAAGTCAAATCCTTGGGTTTAAATCTAGATGAAGAGCTCACATGGTACTCCCATCATACGATAACCATAGACAAAGCAAAAGTCTTATGGGTAAGAGCTGGGGTATAATCCCAAAACCACGCTGTGGCTTTACCACACCCATAGTCACCTATGTATCGGTGTGGTTGAAAACAGCGAAACAAGGATCTGCTTAAGACAAGCTCAAGAAACTTCAAGCACTACCTTGTGTATGTACGACTTCCACTGCAGTTTCAGAGTATTTTCAGATACAAAAAAAAATCCATGGTTGACGCCTTTATGCTTATATCTGGAGAAGGTGCTAATTCGAAGCTAGTCCACCCAGACTTTGCCTTGAAGTGGATCGAAAACGGATAAAGCAGTCGGGCCTGGAGTATACGGTGTTGATATAAAAGCATCTACACAAGCATAAATAAATGTAACTCCGTATTTCAAGCGGAAGTCTTTTCTACAGAGCTTTGTCTTAGAGGCCATAAAGGCAATGCAATAGTAGACGTACTAGCTAAAAGGGAATTTGCATCGACCTTCATGATGTCAAGACCGTTCTGTGGATTACCATCAGCACTGCAAAATGTTGTACTAAAAACTGGCTGACAAACAAAGCTCACCTTGCATGCCCAACAATTTCCCATAGAGGAACGAAAGAGCTCCTAGGACCCAGATTCGAATAGTCACAGGATTTCTTGCAGCGCACTGTCAACTTAAAAGACACTTCATACTTACTTACTTAGGTGGCGCTACATTTCGGGGTGCGCCTCCAAGTTAGTTGCGCACTCCAACTTGGTTGAAGTCGTCTGCGTCACCTAAGGCAAGGTCGTCTTACTGCGTTGTCCCTTCGGGATAGATTCGAAGACTGCGGGTCGGAGCATTGTTGTCCATTCGCTCTACATGTCCTAGCCACCTTAAGCGACTGATGCACAGTTTTTTGACTATGTCGATGTCGCTATACAGCTCGTAAATTTCTTCGTTGAATCTTCTCCTCCAAAGCGCTAGTCAGTCAACGCAAACGGAACCGAGTATTTTACGAAGGATTTTTCTCTCGAAACGAAAGGGCACCTCATGGCTGTGGAAATAACCAGGACGAAAAATCAGTAGAACACCTCATGAGCATGTCATTCTCACGTACGTTAATTCATCGTTGTGGTAGAGAGTATAAAGTAAAACTACAGGTACTGGGGCTCCTAATGTGTTCTGCGGCCTGTAAGTTCTTTTGTTCAGGCCCACACAATTTGACCAGAAGCTATATCGAAGCCTTTAATAAACCTTAGTATAACCTTTGGTATCAGGTACTTGATTTCCGCTGGACTGACAGATTCCTGAAGTGGAACAATCTTTACCCTGATGCTCCTGGCAAAACGCAAAGAATACGTTCTGCCGTCTCCTTTGGTCGGCATATGTCAATATCTTGGGCGGATTGTGTCTGACTCGAGAATGTTCCTTTAGGTAGACCGTCAAGGTTCTTAGTTCGTATTTCTTGAGGTCGAGTTAAGTCTTTCTCGTTGATGAACTTTTTCACTCGCCTTAGACACTGAACGTTGGCCCAGAAGTCAGCGCGCCTCTCAATCTTCCCCAATGTATCACATCTTAGAGTGGGCTGGGTACCAATGAGTGGGCGACAAGCGCCTCTTCTCACCAGGCAGTCCACCGGTTTGTTGCCTCGAAGCTTTCATGACATGGAATCCAGGCTTCTTGGAAGCAGGATTTTGCAGGGAGGTTGAGACGGTCCCAGAAGAGTCTACTGTGTAAAATTTAAGGGCTAAAATATTGTCAGTCATCGTCCAAGCGCTGTCGCGTCTTTGAGACAATATATTCCAGCAGCAGTGCTGTCATTTGGAACTATCTGAACCAGATTTGGGAATTTGGTGGTGCTATGAGACCTTCATTTCTCCATTCTTGGCGGACTTCTACAACAACTTCGAAATTTCTGGAGAATCGAAATCTCTCGACCGTGGTACCTGGAATCTCGAGAATGGAGTCATGATGGATGATAGAAGGATAGATCACTTAGCATAGTGCTCTCAGGCTGCACCGCCAGACGTAGCGGATTGAGACTAAGCATTACTCCTGTTGCTACCGTTGGGCTATAGTGTTACCCCGGTGTAACACACGTAGGCTAGATGGCATATTTGCTCCTGCTTTTTGAATTGAACCGTTTTTGGCCACTTTACTGGCGACGCATAGATGCTCATTGGTTTGGTTATGGCGTTGTACGACCGATAAATCAACTTGGGTTTCAGTTCCTAGGTTTTCCCGTAGATGTGTTCCTTCTTCGTAAAATTTTGTATGTGAGAGTTCCAGTTAAGAATCCATTAGCTAAGATCATATCCTGACTCTCTGTGAAGTGCTCCTTTTTGTGCAATTCTCCAACTTTCCTTACGTATCCAGCGATAGCTCAGTTGGTGGCATATGAACGGCCAAGCCCACAGCTGTCGCTATCAAGCTTCAGTTCAGTAATGTCAAGCAGCACAACCCCAAGTAATGACTTAACACAGCTCTCGGTCTAAAGTTCTACACAAAAATGTTGCCAACAAGGCTACATACATTCACTTTAATGTTTCCAATTCTGTCCAAGACCATAACTGCAGATTAACATCAGCTAAAAACCTCCGCCAATTCCTAAGACACTGATTCCCACAATTTATTAATCGGCGTAAATAATAGTATCTAAACCAAAGTGGCTATAAAGCCTTAACTATTTGCGTCAAAATGTGTGACAATTTAATTGCAATAACGCTAAACTGAACACCTATTAAGTTCCCCTACTAATGAAGACATAAAAGTCGCATGGAGCAAACCTCGAATTCCTCGGACATAACTCAAGGCTTCACGTCGCACCATCGCCAGCTACAATGGCAAAAAAAATTCTTTAATTACGCTCATAAAATTGTATTCTTGTGTAATTACCAAAATGTATCTACGACAGTTGAGGTAATTTGATTAAAATCGTATCTGGTCATCGGGCGTTCGCTTGAATTCGAGCAACGAAAGCGAAACTAGCTCAGAGCAAGATCAAGAAATAATGACATAACCATGCCGGTTGCACTGCTCCGCCGCGCCGCACCGCTTTTCTCCACGACCTTTGGTTCAACAACTTTTACTGGATTCTCGTCCGTGCAGTCAATTACTTTTGGCCCAATTCTACGGCAGCTTCAGGCGGCAGGAAATGATTAGAGAGTGTGTCCAGTGAGTCATTCCTCGTCGTAGTTGTCGTCGGTGTCGCGTGGCTCCTCTAACGTGCAGATGGTGTTGGACAGGTTTTCCATGGTGCTCCACAGGGGCAGCGTTGTTTTGTGCCAAAAACGTGACCATTACGCACGGCGGGAAGGTCTTCGATGCCATAAGTTAAACTACATCGCGCATAATAAATCCGATTTTGTGAGTACCTTTCAATACCTTCAAAGTAATCATGCTTTGTGGCTTAGTGAGGTTCAGCGTAACGTGTTTTTTTGTTACTTTAGGCCATTATTCGAAAGTACACGTACTTTTTGTATAAAAGCCAAAAGTCAATTTGTTGATGGCACACTCTTCCGTAAACTTCCATCAAGTTCACCGCAAGCTCGAACCAAACTGCAATATGTTCAGATACGTAAGTTGGCTAAGGATTCCTGGGCGACATCCAATTTGACGTTTATTTCCTCCTTTTAGACTGCTGTCCTTTTCGTCGTCGTGGCATGCATCCAGTCATCATTCGGAGGACTACTTCATGGCGAGTCGTACTCTGCAATTGCTGCTCCAGCTGAATACTCGTATGCCGCTTCAGCTCCATACGCTAAATTGGGCGGATACTCAACTCCTTTGATCTCTGCTCCATTGACTGCCTCGTACGCTGCTGCTCCATTGGCTGCCACATATGCTGGCAAATATGCTGCTCATTCGGGATACGCTACCGCCTATGGTGCTTCTCCTTTGGCTGCCACCTATGCCGCTGCTCCAATTGCCAAGTACACCAGTGCTATATCTTCTGCTCCTTTGGCTCACGCTACCTACGCCGCTGCTCCAATCCAAAGCTACGCAAGTTACTCCGCCCCTCTGATCGGACATGGTTCGTATGCTGCTGCTCCAATTGCTAGCTATGGTGCTGCTATTGGAAGTTATGGTGCATCTCTTGGAAGCTATGCTTCTCCTTTGAGTGTTCATGAATCATACGCTGCTGCTCCAATTGCTAGCTATGCAGCTCCATTGGCTGGTCATGGTTCATATGGTTCCATTGGACATGCAGCTCCTTTGTCGGCTTGGTAAGGACTTTTTTTTTTAAGAAAAAAATTTCCAACTGTGATTATGATCCTTAATCTAAAATAAAAGAACAATTTTATAAGAAATTTATTTAACTGCATTTATTCGCTAGGATTCGTTGATTATTCCTTTGAAGACGAACTTAAAAAATTTGTTTACTTATAGATCTTCTTGGTAATAAGCCCGTCGTCATAAAGAATCCTTCTACGTCGTGAGTAATGAGCCTTTTTTCGGATTTGCTACGAGGTACGAGTAGTTTCGTAAGCTGTGTGCGTTCTTTTCCGCACTCTTTGCAACCACAGGACACAACTTGAAAGCTATAACGTTGCTCAGTTACAATGTCAGGCAGGACTCAACGGAGTAGAATTTTCGATTCTGAAATATGGCGAAATAAGAAAAGCGAAACACTCCTGATCACCTCCATATATGTAGACAGTTTCCGAACTTGCGTTTGAATTTTTTCACTCCCTCCAGGACTTTCCAGATAGGAGTAAATGAAACTCTGCACACTTGGTGTAAGGACCAAGGAGCAAAAGCACATCGTTTTGCGGTTCTGTTCCGGGAGAAGCGAACCTATAATGCTGAGTTAGCGCCTCAAAGATGTCTGCTGATTCTGCTTTTGAGTTGCTTGATATTGAAATCTGGGCGTGTCCTGGCAGTGAGTTCCGAAGATTGCTTATTCTGTAAAAAGAAACTTGGGCCCAGGCATGATCGCGGTGTTGCAGCTGAACATGGAAGTGGCGGGTCATTCTGTCGTCCGGTAAGACACGTAAAAGTGGTATTTTTTGGGAATGCTCAAACCGTCCACCGTGGTAGCATCCGTACTATAAGGATAAGTCAGTCACTGCTCATCTCTGGATGCTGTTGAATGTGTGTGCATATGTATGTATGCATCATCACACCAATGTTCAAGCTTCGATTTAGCCTGTGCTTTGTATAGAAGAAATCCGTCCAGCTGCTGGGATACGCAGACGATATTGATATCATCGGTCGCTCCAAGCGTGCCGTCATAGAGGCTTTTACGGCAATTGAAGAACAGGCGATACGAGTCGGTCTTGAGGTAAACGAGGACAAAACAAAGTACATGTTGTCAACAAACAAAGCAACATCTGTCCACCGCCTAGGACAAAACGTCACTGTTGACAGCAGTAACTTCGAAGTAGTTAAGGAGTCTACCTACCTCGGAGTAAACATCAACTCCACGAACGACACCTTAGTGGAGATCCGACGAAGACTAACCCAAGCAAACCGCTGCTGCTTCGGGTTAGCGAAACAACTGGGTTCAAAACTCCTAACTCGGAAGACAAAATGCGTGCTCTACAAAACACTTATCCTGCCAGTTCTGCTCTACGGTGCCGAGTGTTGGACGAGAAGCAGAAAAGCAGAGCAGATTTTGAATACTTTCGAGGGAAAAATCCTTCGTCGAATATTCGGTCCCATATGCGAGGAGGGCGAATGGAGAACAAGATATAACCGCGAACTCTATGAGCTGTATCAAGATGTGAATGTAGTCCGGAAAGCCAAGGCACGGTGACTACACTGGCTCGGCCACATCGAGCCAATGGACAATAATGCTCCAGCTAAGAGGATCTTCGAGTCCCAGCCCCCCAGGTTCGAGACGACAAGGAAGACCGAACCTCCGTTTTAAGGACCAAGCTATCGCGGATGCCAGAGCGCTTGGTCTAGAAAACTGGAAGCAGCGTGCCCAGGATTATAGAAGAAGGAGTAGCGCGGTTGAATAGTATCCCTTTGCTCTGAAGAGGTAGCTTAACTTCATGGACGCTGATTTTGCGTTTTCAGATATTTGGTTATGCCACGTTACACTAGAGTTGACTGTCACACCAAGAAGGTGTATGGTCTCGTTGGGCTTAATTACTTGCCTATTCATTCGAAACTAGGGTTCAGTAGATGCATCCTTTCTAGAGAAGGAGTTAAATTGTTTTATCTTTGCATTGAAGCTTATTTAGTTTGTTTCCTTCCATGGTAGCATTTTTTGCAGATCTTTAAATCTTGGGGACGGTGGGGAGTATAGGCTCTCATGGGCATGCTGTTCAAGGGTGCTTTCATCATCTGACTTCAGTAGATCATAAACATGAAAAAGAAATAAAGTCGATGGAAGAATGAACACCTGCGGCACGCCAGGTATTGGAAGGCATACAGCTTGTTTTGATATTTTCTGATGAAAGTTTTCCATCAATCCGCAGAATTGTGGTGGCAGTCCATAGAAAGCCAACTTGTAAGCAGGGCTTGATCGAATACCTTTGAGAAGTATTATTTATTGGCTCTTAATATGTTACTGGATGGTTGACATCCACAGGTTGCTTACATAACTCAGCAAACATTCTACATGTTGCTTATAAGCCTTTTCATATTTGTTTTACTCGGCGTTAATAAATTTTGCCATAACTTTAGGCAAGCAAGGCTATACGGAGAAAATTTTGCGAGAAGCATGTCTTTCCTTTCAAGGAATCGATTGAGTTTTCCGACAGGAGATACCACTTGGTTTTCTTTTTGGAAGACAGGTAAATACGTAGTTCTGGTCCGCGTTTTTGGGAACTAGCCCTCGGGCATCAATTTCTGAACTTCAGAGACGACACTTGCACTGAATCTTCTATCGAATTGTGGAAAAACATTTCTGGGAAAGATTCACTTAGGGATACGCCTGTACTGGTCCGTCGTCTTCTGAAGTTGTTGTTGATCAGAATGGTCGTGAGTCACTGAAGTAATGAAGAAATTTGTTTTCTTAAGGAATAGACAACTATAATTATATCTATTCTATTTCACAAGAAAGCTGGCTCTATTTTGTTCAGTTGGGTTTATCTCAGCGTCACTGTCTGCCGGCTATATTCTTGGCGACAATGGTTTGCTTACAAACTTTGTTGAACCGGAGTTTATATACTAGAAGGTCGGTATCCCTTTGGATAATGAAGTCACACTCCAATCCGAGGAATGGCTTCTGTACTGTTGTTGGCGTCGGTATTTCTAAGCCGAATATAGACGATGCAAAAAAGTCACTGAGCGCATTCTAGGCTCCAAATCAGGCTGTGGTTATCCCGTTGCACTATCACTCGATTCCAGTCTGTAGGGAGGTTTGTGGGTGATACATGGACATTTGCAAAGAATAATTGTGAGACTCTGGAAAAGGAAAAGATCTAGGGTCTTTCCGAAGTTGTTTCCATTATCTGGTACTTAGTTAGCTAATTAGTTTGGCTTGGCTGTCCGCACGGGAGTGCAGACACACTTAGACCAATAAAGGTCCTTTGTGATACCATGGACTAACAAAACCAACCGGAGCTTTTGATAAAGCGATAGATGCGCATGGCGTCTAAGGACGCTATGTCACCAAGGACTTCAAGGAGGTGAGGGATACTTTCCTCCTCCTCCTCGTCCCTGCAGCTTCTGCAGAAATCATTTGAAAAGAGGCCAAGTCTTTTGGCATGTTGGCCTATAAGGCAGTATCAGTGAGAACACCAACAACGCAGCTGATCTGTGATCGCTTTAGTTTGGCCAACTCGGCACTGCGTTTATGATCCAGCCTGGGCCAGATCTGTCTCGAGATGAGACACGTTGACACGTTTTCCCATCTGAGGTTGGTCATGCTAATAAAGTTCAGTTTTAGTAGATGCTTACATGTAGCTAGGGGCATACCCAGGGACTGCCTATCAGACAGAATCCTTACAGTAGTGCCTTGTCTGACGAGTTCGTCTGCCCTGCAGTTTCCTGGAATGTCTCTATGGCCTGGCACCCAGCATAGGTGAATATTGAACTGCTCTGTCATCTCCATAAGAGATAAACGGCAGTTGAGGGCGGCACTTTGAAGTAAACGAGCACGATTCCAGAGACTTGATTGCCGCTTGGCTGTCAGTGAGAATGGTAATATCCTTGACAGATAGTACGTTACACTTCAGCCAGGACAGGGCTTCCTTAATCGCCATGATTTCCGCCTGAAAAACGCTACAATGATCAGGGAGGCGGAACGATAATTCGAGGTTGAGCATTTCTGAGAAAACACCACATCCCACCCCGCCTTCGGTCTTAGAACCATCTGTGAAAATGCGTACCGAGCTACCATCGATAGGGGGAGAGTTGTCCCATACATCCCGTTCAGGGATGCTCGTATGGAAGTTACGGTCAAAACTCATTTTCGGCGGGGTGTAGTCTGTATTTTCATGTTGGAAGATAAGGAGATCAAGGATCGAGGAGTGGCCAGTGTGATAGCTAGACCACTGAGAGGAGGCTTTCAGACGGATGGCCGTACAGGCAGCGATCTGTTTACCGAAAATGTCTAGGGGCAGCAAGTTGAACATAATATCCAGTGCCGCTGAAGGAGTAGTCCTCAGTGCACCACTGATGCACATGCATGCAGATCTTTGCACCTTAGCTATTTGAGTGAGGTGGACAGCCCTGTTAAGAGCGGGCCACCATACGATCACGCCATAGAGTAAAATAGGCCTGATAACGGACACGTACAGCCAGTGAGTGATTTGAGGTTTCATACCCCAGCTCCTATCTATAGCTTTTTACAGGAGCAGAGAGCTACATTGGCTTTCAGGACGCGTTCTAGTAGATTGGCTTTCCAGTTTAGTTTTCTGTCGACGCAGATATTTTGCTTTGTCAGTGAAGGTTAGACTGGTACCATTTATCTTGGGACGGTCTATGAGTGGAATTTTATATTTCCTCGTGAAGGGGACGAGTTCCGTTTTGTGGGGATTAACCCCCAGTCTGGTTACCGTGTGGGCCTTTCCATTAGTTGAATGGCACTGCAGCTGATTGCAAAGGCTTTACTTAGGCTTCTGGTGTGTTGAGTTCTGTTGTGATATTCAGGCCAGTTTAAGTTGTGAACTCTTAAGTATGAATTATGAAACCATACATCTTTGATTTTCAAAACACAAAGTGGGTACCAAATATAAGCGGGATGGCTCTTGGGTTTCCTGGGAAACCTCTTTGTGATGGCAGCGGAGATTAACTTAAAGATTTCTAGGTCTGGCTCAGATTTTATTACATGCAAGTCAAGTGCTGTAACGGCAGCCTAACTCTCTCATATGAATTAATCTCGATCTGGATTGCTAACCTCATAGGTGGATGAGAAGGTCCAACGAGATAAATCTCTTAAAATACCGCAGCCAGATAGTATTTCTAGTTTGGATTCTTTTATGTTTGGCTTGCAATGTAAGGGTTTGTAGTTATTTCAGTCTTTTCTGGGATACATATGTGACTCTCAAGATGTTTTTATTGAACCTGAATTTTGGCAACATGTCATCTAAGGATCTACTGAATTCGCTTTTAGGCTGCATAGTTTCAAGGAAAGAAAGGTGACAGCCATGATAGGACTTAGGGTCGATTTTATTTAAGCGGAAAAAAAATCGATGCTTACTTAAGGTGACGCTACAGTCTGAGGTGGACCTGGACCTCAACCGACAAGCGTCACCACCCAACTCGGTCTTTAGCTATCTGTCTCCAGTTTCGCAGATCACGTTGGTTGAGGTCCCCTTCCACTTGAGTATGCCACCTGAGTCACGGTTTTGCTCTACTGCGCCGTCCCTCGGGGGTGAACTCGAAGACTTTCCGGGCTGAAGCATTTATGTCCACAAGCTTTAAATGTGCCAGCCATATCAGCCATTGTATTCGGGCTCTTCTGTCTAGATTGATGTATGGGTTCAGTAACTCGAGCTCTCAGACGCAAATGGTCCATTATACTACCAGGAAGCAAGACCTAGTATTACCAATTTTACTGGAATTTTTTCGACTTTCGGAGAAAGCCGAGAAGATACTTCAGTCATGCATAGCTAACAATATTACCACTCCTCACATAAGCACCGAAGATCTGTCAGCTGATCCGAGCAAGGGCAGGACAATAACAAGCCAAGGAAATGATCCAAAGTGTCGTTGCTCTCTTCACAAGTGTCGCAGACGGTGGTATGTCTTAAGCCTTGCGCACTAAGGTGCTTAGCAGAACGAAGGTGTCCCCTGAGAACGCAAATAAGTTGAAACAGTCTTTTCTGCAGAGATACAGCCAGAATGCCGTTGATTTCACACAAACATTCGGCAGCATTCGTTTAGTCGACCTGCATCCTGGGGGGCCGTGCCACACGCAATTGTGCTCATGAGAGACCCAATCGTCCTAACCGAGGACGCGGAAAGATCCACCCAACCGTCCTCAGGAACATCCTCTAAGGCTTAGCGCTTGGAGTTCTCATTTCCCACAATCCCAGCGTGACCTGGGACCCAGACAGGAGTCAGAAAGTTCATTCTTGCGACCAAATTCAAGGAGTTGTTGCATTTTTCAACTATTTTGGAACGGGTTAAGGGGTTAAGCAAGACCTTAAGCGCAGCCTAACTGTCACTAGAGACCCAAGACGTTGCTTAAAATCCAGAGTCCTACATGATCTATTCCAGGGTTTCATAATATTTTGATCAAAAAATTCACGGGGTGGAATTGAGGATACATAGCCTCTTTGATCTGCATTGCAAATCCTTTTGGAACTACATATGTACGAATGCTAATTTGTGTGAAGAGAAAGAGTGACTCAAACTAGCGCTACCATTGAATGACCTTAACATACCGATGCCCGAGTATTTTTTCACATTACCATACCATTTAGTAAGACTCTCAAGTTCAGCATAATTATGTGCGTTTCCTTTGTATTTTAAACATGCGACAATGTCGTTAGTAGATCTGCACGACTGGGCTCTGCAGCTTCCAAGTTTACCTTTTGAAATGCGTATGTAAATGTTGTTCGATTCCAATACTCGTAAATCTGCGTGATGTGACTTTAATTTGATGTCTTTGTTGTTCGACTATTTCTCACGATAATTATGCTCAAAATTTGGTACCGCAATTTGCACTCGCAGTATTTTTGAAATACACCCGAATTAATTCTCGTTCACTTCAGGTGGTGCTGGATAGTGCGAAACAGCGAAACACGCAAGCCATGCCTCAATATCACTGATCACTGATCTCTGCAGTGGTATCACATGTACCACATGTAGTGTGTAGTGGTCTGTGTTCGGTCTCGTTTGATTGATTTAAATTAGGGAGCCCCTACCTACTTTCGCGATGACTTGACCTTTGATGATAGGTTGTCAAAGACACAGTATCTAATCTGGAAATCGGTTGTATCGGGTCTTTGAAGAAAATCGATTTGAAGGTTCGTCTGATTTTTTTTTTTTTTTTTTCATTCGAAATTCATTCAGTCACCTACGCACCTATACAACGTCCTATGATGTATTTGCCGACATTACCGACCAAAATGTTGGAGATAAATCTGATTTGTGTGACAAGCACGCTGTGGGACCATCATAATACAAATCGACTTCACGACAACTAACCAATTTGGTTGACCATAATCCAAACCATAATCTGGGCCCCAATTAATGGGATACAACATCACAAGTTGTTATGCAGGTACTGTGATGCTATCTGTGAATGCTAATGGGAACGAAAAAGTTGGCCTGGCTATTCGACCAGCGGAGCCTGTTTGAGGGCAAATTTGAAAAAAAAGAACAGAAATGCTCGGAACTTTGGCACATAAGTACATTTACAAAAAATAGCTAACCTTCCTGAGGAACTCCCTAAGAAGATTCTGCGGAAATCCTTCGGCAACTGCGGGCACCTTCTAAAGGAATGTAGAGCACTGATCCACAAATGAAAGAAAAGCCTACTGGATGCCTACCAACTATCAGGAGAAGATCTACCACTGTTGGATACACTCCAGATACTCAGACTCATTAAGGAAATCGGAATGCAGGAGGTTTTCTAAGTCGAATATCTCATCGACCAGAGCATCCAGTCGGGGGAGCACAATAGATCTTCAAGGTTCGCATTGCTCTTACACCCATTTAACTAATCTACAATCTACCTATACGTCTGTGGTCCATTTTTAGTCAATAAAACCACCTTTAGCCTAAATTCTCATCCGAATAACGTGATCGTGGTCCTTGTTGATAATGGCGTTCACTTGAACAATGGCCTCCATTAGAGCTGGTGTGTTGCCTATGTTCAAATATCCCCTCCACAAAGAAATCCAACGGATTAAGGTCAGGTGATTTAGGCAGCCATCAGTGTGGTCCATTAGAGCGACTTTGTGCTCTGGCACAGTATCATACTGGAACAAGTATTGTCTTCCTCACTCACACGAACTATCTAGGGATTGACAACTGTCTCTGGCACCGCGATGAATTCATCAGTATCTACTCGAAGGCCTTTTGGGGTGTAGTAGTGAGGCATATCATAGCCTTAACCATTCACTTCTCCAAGGACAATCACGACAACGGCGGGAAACTGGGGTTGCACCACACATCTATGACATCTGAAGGCTCTCACACAGCCATATGTCGTTCCTTCGGTGGACCTTCTGGTGGACCTTCTTCTTTACGAAGGCCTGGACCTACAAGATATTTCAAATTATTGCTCAAATGAAGCGTGGGCTGACACAACTTTGCCAACAACATCGGGCATGTCCCGGGTCCAAGACGAACCTATGGAAAGGGGAGGCGCTAGGAAAGTGCAACAGCGATTAGGAAGCAAATTTGGTTAATTAGAAGGTATTCAAGGTTTAGGTAGGTTAGGATTTAGTTTAAGTTTAAGAGTAGGTTAAGTGTAGTTTAGGTTAGATAGGGGTAAGTTTAAGAAGTCCTCCCTGGTCATTTCCTGGCCATATGTGTAGGATCTTGGACATTTCCCTCCTTTCTCTTGTCTTATTTTAAGTCCGTAGTTGGCCAGAATGGAGTGGCTTTCTTTCTTCTTAGGGTCGGTAGAGGTGGCGGTTTTCTACACAGACAAAAACCAATTAGCACCAAGGAGAGCCGTTTTGATACCAAAACTCATGTGACCTAGATATTTATGTGTATCTGTGAGGAGTCTTTAAGTCCAGCCTGTGGAGTTTTAAAATATGTAGTAAAAGTTGTTTAATACTTTTCCTGAGATCTCCTCAAGTGAGTTGGAATAGGGTCTGCCTAGAGTTCGTTGTCTGGTAATAGCTAGTGCTGGACAATTGCGTAGATAGTAAGTGACTGTTTCGTCTTCAGTTGCGATATTGCAACTGACTGCCTGACTAGTCTGGCCGCTTGTACTCCAATAGGCTAGTGTCCCGTGGTGATGGCTGTTATTCTAGATTTACTTAATAAATCGTTTGTTTTAGCCTTGTTATAGCTTGGCTTGGCTACTTGGCTACATCTTTCTAGATATGACGCAGTTCTCCAGCTTAATCCATCTGAGGTTGGTCTTAATTGCCCGGAGCGGGATCTGAACTTCATTGTTCCGCAAGAGAGCTATGGAGGGCTGAATATTATCCGGCCAGTTCGTCGGCATGGTTTTGCAGTCCAGTATCTGGACTCGCTGAGTCTAACTGGTTTTGTTATAGGCTTTCTTTAGAATTATACTATCGACCCATATAGGATTGGATGTACTACAGTGGTGTACATCCATAGGGTCAATTTTGATTGCAGACCCTATCTTTTGCCGAAGTTCCAGTCACAGGCATAGAAGGCTATATTTGCCTTCTTTTCCTTCTTTGGGATCTAGGATAACTTCTAGATACTTAGCATTGGATGATAGGGACAGAAGCAGACCGTTTAGTCGAGTTCTTTCTTTTTTCTTTTTTGATTTGTGGTGTCCGGCCCGTTCTATGTACCGACACGACGTCCTTCTCACCTACACTGAAGTTGCCTCCGTGACCTCATCCTGTCTCACGACAATAGCACCCGTCGTTAGCTTTTACGGTTTTAACAGGCTAGAAGTATATTGCGACTCCAAGGGAATATTTTCAATGTCGGAGGTCTTCACCTTTTACGTTTCGAAACATCCTTTCCAACTCGACGGGAGCCTTATGACCAACCATGGACCGAATGGTGTCACTTTTGGAAACAATCAAGACGTATCTTTTCATTTCCTTGTCTACGGTATTTATCTGCAATTATCTGAACTTTCGTTATCTGGGATCCAGCGCAGATTGTTTCGTTCTTATGAAATATTGTCTTCTCCAGAAGCTATTGCCTTGGACTATAGCGATTGCACGTGATCTTGCACGTGATCTCTTTTTTATGGTGGTTGGTAGGTTGGTAGCTGCAACAGATATCGCTTTTATCGTGAAATCGTTTTTAGAAAAGGAACATGCTCCTCCACCAGTGTCAGTTTTGGAGGATGAGCTTTGGATAGCTTCCCCATCCTTCTTCATTGAGTAAAAACTTGTAAGTGGTCCTTCAAAGTCCAGGTACGGTATGATGCTGCCAGTAGTTTCTAGATACCTCATTTGGAATCGTTGTAGGTCCTGTTGTATATGTATGACCTCCTGCTATCAAATTGGCTGATTCTCAATGCACTTGTAGTCGCCGATTGTGATATAAAATGCTTTAGCGAAAGTATGTAGATGAATGCCTCTAGTCCTGTCGCTTGTGTGGTTCTATCTTACTTTAGTCGTGTGCATCAACGGGATGATTTTGGGACTGTGTCTCTATGTTTTCCCGAAAAATAAATGTTCTGTTTTCAATCTAGTTTCCTGCAAACCACTTCTCAAAAAAATGCGGCCTTGGGGTTAATCCCCAGAAGACTGAGCTTTTGCTATTCATTAATAAAAGAATTATTCCGCAATTCAAGCTACCAGTTATTGAGGGAATTCCCCTAAGGATATCTGATAGTGCGAAATACTTAGGAATTATACTCGACAAGAAACTTAATTGGAAGCTCAATGTCAATGAATGAGTAAAAAAAGCCACGACTGCTTTCTATACATGCAACCGAATTCTCGGCAGAGGGTGGGGATCAAACCCAAAGATAATACTGTGGATGTATACGGCAATCGTGAGACCTATACTCACATGTGGCAACGTTTTCTGGTGGTAAGCCGCGGACAAAGCAACCAATCTTAAAGCAATGACCAGAATACAGAGATTAGCATGCATAAGCACAACTAGTGCAATGAGAATAACTCCAACAGCAGGGTTGGAAACAATTGTCAACATGCTACCCCTAGATCTCTGCGTGCAGGAATCTGCTAAAAGTGCCTTGAGGATTAGCCAATCAACTGGTTGGAACTCGTAAGTGAGGCCGAAAGCAGTGACTGCACGTCACCATACCTCGACTTTGAAAAACCATTCTCCTGCATTTTCCCAAGTAGAGAAGAATGGGAAACCAATGAACCAGCAAAAGACAAGCGTGTATCTACACAAATGGGTCAAAGATGGATATAGGAACAGGCGCCGGTGTATTCTCCGAAAAGCTAGACATACACAGCTCAATCAGACTCCCTGACCACAGCAGGGTATTCCAGGCGGAGGACCTGGCAGTGACAGTGGCAGCCACGAGATGATATCACCATTTTCGTTGATACTCAAGCAGCCATTAAAATGATTTTTGCTACTGAAATCAAGTCTAAGTTAGTTCGACGCTGTCGCGAATAACTGAAGGTCAAGAAATCTGACGATCTTGCAAGAAAAGGGTGCACAATAGACCACAATCGAGCACTTCAATGGATTAAACCCCCACACTGTAACCTCAGAGAGCGAATTGAGTGTAAGATTCTAATGAAAGCCAACGATAGGTGGAAATCGATCCACACTTGTGACATATGAAAGAAGCTCTGGCCAAGATATGACAAAGCTGGAACCAGCAAGCTCTTAAATAACGACAGGAAATCGCTGTCAATGTTGATAGGAGTGCTTACTGGCCATAACCTTCTAAGAAACCACACAATGAAACTTAAACGCGGTGACGACAATATCTGTAGAGGTTGCGGTGACGAAGAGGCTCGCGAGGATACACCTGAATTCATCTGTCACTGCCCAAGCCTATGTCAACATGAATTATCCAATGTTTCAGGTTCATGAGAACGACGCGATGGCTGGAGACTCCAATCACAAACCAGCAGTAAGGCGTGAACACAGGACAGGAACCCAGCTACCTAACCTAACCCTGACCACTACTCGTGGGTACTTTGCATTGTCAGGGATACTGTTCCCATTTGCGGTGCATTCTTCTTATTGACCGCCATTCCACGTTTCCTTTGTCAAAAACTTCAAGGTCTTGCGGACCCCTTGAACTTGTTCGATGAGGGTAGGAAGGACTGATCAAATAGGATCAGTTCTGGTTGTCTGGCGGATTCTTAGGGAAGTTATAGCCTCTGATTCTGGTATAAAAAAATACACGCTGGACTTTTTCCTTTCATGATAACTCTTATGGTGGCCACCAGTAAGGCCTGTCATGAAACCAGGCAATGAAGGGTCACTGCTGAGTCCCCAGTCGATTCCTCAAAAGTAACCCCTGGGCAACTGCCGGAGCCTGTCAAAAACACACTCTTCCACATGAAAACAGTTAACAACTTTATTATTCTAATTAAAATAAATATCTAGGTACAATGCTGCCTACTATCTAAGAGCTAATCACAGTTTGTCAACGTCATTCACTTCACATTCACGCAAGAGGCTACTTCTTGTAGGACTCCCTCGCTTGGTATGATGTTATCGGCAGTAGTCCAGCCTGTCGAAGGTGTGTCTTCAGTGGCAGTGGTCTGAACTTGATTGGAACCGTTCCAATGGGAAATGGCAATCGGGCGTTGTATGACATGGGCAGTGATGCCACCGATGGTACTACCCGATATTGTTTTGGCGCTGAGCTTTCGAAGGACTTCGGCTCAATTTGTAGTGTCACATGGGGGCTGTACGGTGGTGGTATGAGTTCTTGACTTGGAATCGGTGGTTGTCGATAGTCCTGAGCACCTCTTGGTGGATTTTCCACAACTGATTGCTGGATTCGGTAGCCACTTCCATGAGGGAAGCTGTTTGCTGGCAAAGGTAAAGGGTTGTGTGGCCGACTGCGAGGATCAATCTGATATGAAACCGGCTGGAAGCGATGGGGATTGCTTGGTGAAGGATGTGGTCTATAGTGATGATTCTCGATCGGGATAGATGGTCTTTCATAGATAGTATGCCGTGTCGAGTCCAGTTGCTCGTATGGATTAAAATGACTGACTGAGCCTAGGTCCTGACTGGGTGGCAATGGTACATCCGGCTCGGGAATTGATTGACTGTACTGATGTGAGAGGTCTCTTAGTCCATGATAAATAGAGTTGCCTCCGAGATCCTGTGAAGGGACTCTCCTATACTGTATATACTGATATTCAGGATTCGAGTAGAAGTAATCCACAGGCTCCTGGTTTGCGGGAATGTTGATATAGTATGCCAACGAGGCTTGAATGGATTCCGGCTGAAAGTATGAATATCCATTGCCAGGATCATTTTGTAATCCATCGATCCTGGCATGAATGGTATTCGTTGCAACAGTTGCCACCAAAAATATCTAAAAAAAAAAATTAAAAATTATGTCCTGTTTCATGGGAAAGATTGCCTCTCTACGTACCACAGTCCACATGTTCGTGTCGTCGAGTTCCGGCCCAAATCACGTAAACCTTTGCCGATGAAATGATCTCATTAAAATTACAGTTAAGTCTTTATATCCCAATCCCCTCCAATCGGCGCTAGTGGATTCCTCTTTCACTACTCTCACTTTCTAATGACTATCAATGGAGCACAGCATCATCCACGTTTACCCAGATTAGGTTGGCCAAAATTTTTTTTTTTTCTCTCCAGCTGGCTGTCCCATCACTTTGGCCATCATCTGCAGAGATGACAGCCGATCGGAGAGAGCCATGATCTGCGCAAGCCAGAGAGTTCATATTGAGTAACTTTGGTCATAATTTTGATTTTTTTTTCAACCGCTGGAGGGGGTAGGCATTGACACCGATTTTAGGGCCATCTGTTGCGTAAGATCTACAAATACAATGCAGAAAGTGTGAAAGGGTATCTCTGCTAGAATGATAAACTTTTTATTTTGATTAATGAACCGGTTTTGAGTTTTCTGTTTGGCGCAGATAGCCGATAGCGGGTAGCCTGTGTGTGTGTTTAGCGGCTCATAATTTTAATTTATGATCAATTAATTTGGTGCTCGTCTTGACGAATGTGCGATCAAAATTTGCATTTCGGAGGCGACTGATCTGTCGGGGAAGGGAGGGGACCATTAGTGTGCAGTGTGGGGGAAGATTATGTTGCTGGTCATTTGATATCTGTCGAGAATGGGTTTTTGTGGGAACTTTTGATTGTAATGGGTTTAATCATCTTAATCGTGTTATGTAGCGCTTTGGCTCTTGGATTTTGTGGCGGTGTGTTGAAGCCAATCTTGTGGTTTGTTTGTTAACATATGTAGAGTTGTGTGCTGCCTTGGGGGGTTGTGATTAAAGATGTTTGTTTGTAGGAAATTAGTTTGTTCAGAGCTGTGGAATGCGACAGACCGTGAAAGTAAACAAAGTTTTTTCGGAGCACTAATTAATTGATTACAATTTAGTCAATTCCGTAACGTAGAGAACTTGGCTTCTTTTATAAACATTTTGGCCATTTAAAGGTTGAGAAATTTTTGATTATATGAACGCCAAAGAAAGGCAAAAGAGAATGTTTCGATGTAGAAAAAACCATTAACTGTGGTCGCCATTAAATCGATGATGGCAGCTCGTGACTAAACTATAAATGCTTTCGGAAAATTTACATGCAGCGGAGCGTGGGAGGTTATAATTGGTCGAATTAATTGCTATCAGTTAGGTCTGTCGATTTTAACGATTCTGATGGTGGGGCTTTCAATTTCCTGGAAGTTGTTAATCGGCGGAGGAAGGCAACAATAAATTAGTTAAGAGCCGATCCACGTTTTGGTCACCTTGTCATATCAGTCATCTATTTAGTCTAAATAGCAAGGTCAGAGTTCGAGGTTCTGCAGGCCAATACCTCATTCAAATTTATTTCGATAGTCTTGGTCAGGTAAGGTTGTAGGATTCACTAAGACGTTTTCGTTTACACGTGAGCCGGTTATGTCCACTAGCAGCGTCTTGAATTGGTCGACTTCGTAGAAAACCCATTTAAAAATAGGTATCTAACATTTCCTAGAAGAATAGTTCTTCCGAATGTACAAAGTGGCGCAAAATTAAAGAAAAGAATGATAACCGCCAAGTGGCTGCCGCCAGTGTTGATACACATTCTTGCCCATTTTATGGCATTTTCCATGACTTTCCGCAAGATTTCCGGTGATAAGTGTTCGCATTCCTGTCGAAAATTCTCCTTAAGGGCTGCGATTGTCTGAGGCTTGTTGGCATAAACCCGCGACTTCAAGTAGCCCCAAAGAAAGAAGTCTGGGATGGTTAAATCGGGCGATTACGGGAGATTACGCGACTAGGAAACGCTTCCTTCACAATATCCATTGTGGCTCGTGCTGTGTGTGCGGTTGCACAGTCTTGTTGAAACCACATGTTCACCAAGCCCCGCTCATCCAATTCCGGCAGTAAGAAGTCGTTTATCATGGGCACTGTAGCGTTCGCCAGTAACAGTGACCGTATTGTCGATGGCGTGCTCAAAAAAAATACGGCCCAATCACTCCTCCCGCGTGAACGCCGCACCACACAGCGGCTTTGGGTGGATGTAATGGCTCTACGTGCATCACACGCGGATTTTCTGTGCCGCAGAAACGAAAATTTTGCTTATTGACGTAACCGCTTAAGTGGAAATGCGCCTCGTCGCTTATGATGATTGAGATTGAGAGTAATTCACACGCGACTGATGGTCAGGAGGCATTAACTGATGCACTGTTTGCACTTTGTACGGGAACATGTGTAAGTCTTTCACTAAAATTCGCTGTAGGGTCCGTCTTGTGATGCCCAATTGCATGGCCCGTCGTCTGGCTGATGTTTTCTCGTTCTCAGCGACATCGATCGATGGCGGCCACGCCCTGCATGGTCTCCTGTGGTTCCAGCCTGTTCGAGTCGAGTAGCTAAGCGCTGCGCTAACACCACCGACCGATTATTGGCCAAAAAAATCGGCACAATTATTCCACGCTCTTGCTGAGTACAGCGCTCCATTGGTTATCTGTTTGTATACTGCAGCTGTCTAGTTCACAAATGTCAAATATGATTGACGTACGACGCCATTTGCAAAAATTATAACATCTTCCGATGGGATGATTAATTTTGCGCCACCTTGTATTTTCTTGCAGAGCGTAGTTGCATTGTAAGGTTTAGTAGGATTGCCTGCTAGCGCAAAGGGTACAGTGGCACCTGGGCCAAGAATAGGTCTACTGTTATACCATGGCGACCTAGTTTTAACAAAGACAGGGGCTGCATCTAGAACTTATTGGAATTCTTTCAAGGACTCTTATATTAGACAGGTCGGCTAGGTTCAAAGAGAACTGCATTACTAAGTGGAACCTCCTACAAACGGAGAGAAACTGGACAGGTATATAGAAGATGAAGAGATGTCTCTATCTTCTTCTCATTCAGATGTCAATCCTTTTGACATGTCTATCAATGAGACGGTGCCCGGTAATGCACCCTAATATTATGCAATCTCTTCAATGATACCATATAACCCGAGCGGTATCCTCAGCAAAAAAGCAGATTCTAGGGGAATACTTCTTCGAGGAACTTGAATATATTGCCGATTCGGATATCAATAAAATCTGGAAGCTATTCCAAAAATCTGAATGGTTCCAAGAGTACGAGTACGAAAGTAACCAGATCGTGTCGTAACACAATGGATCTCTTCTGGTCCAAGTGAGGCCTGCCATGAGCGGAGGATACCCACCTAACCTTACCTTACTAGAGCTATTAAATCCCACCTCATGCCAGATCTATTTAGAAACCTGACACGAAGTTCGTTCACCCATTTCCGGCTGAATTTGATGAGTGCGTCCAGCAAGCAACAGTTTCATACAGAGAGACGCAAACCGAGGTTTCCTTTTCCGGCAGAATAGGTAAAGTGTTACCATACCTGACGAGATCATTGATAGTACGATTGCCTGGAATACATGGGCATCCTGAAAAGGTGTATTTTAGGCTGTTCAGCCACTTCGTTAGAAGACTTAGAATCTACAGCAGATTTAGAGTTGAAGAGGACGGATTCCAGGAACTCAGTAACGTTGGTAGTATGCAGGCTGCACTGCTGGAAGGCCACATAAAGTCGAGTGGCTGCACTAGATACCATTTGCTTAACAAAGCTTCCACAGAGGAAGCCCAGATTTAAAGCAGAGCATACACTAGTTCGTTTAAAAAATCAGAAGACTTTAGATTGACGCTTATCGCGACACAGCTTCTAGACTTCTCGAGAGGTATGGACAAGCCGGACAAGCCCCATCTTCAAAAGAAGAAAGCGCTGGCCTGCGGAACGAAGATTGTCTCAGGGGTTCCTGTCCGTGAACCCTCTGGCAAGGACTTGACGTCAAACGACAAAGGTCTTCGAAATAATCCTCAACGGATCCTAAAAGATTAAAGGTCAACTGCAGCAGTTCCTTCTCGTCTGCGAGACCGCGCAAACCATTCAGTGAGGTGGTCAAAGTGGAAGTGGAAGAGGTTGGCAGCTAACTTCCTTAAAATGCTGTAAGACCACCCGGGTCCTCTACCCACTTGGATGGCATCAGGGCCATGTGAAGCGTGCTGCCTGCTCTAACTAGAGACCTGTGGATCTCTTTAAGATAGCCGAACTAGGCGAAGATTGGAAGAGGGCTCAACTAGACTCGTTGGTGCGCACCATTCTAAATGCGCACACGAACGTTGGAGTTGCGGCACCGATTGACGGATTGATCAACCAGCTTCTGACCAATAGGATGATGAGCTCAAGGCTGGGTATGGTAGACGCCGTAGTTCGGAGGTACGTGGGCAAAGGTACCCCGCAGGGTAGGGTACTCTCTCCCCTTCTTTGGAGGCCAGTGGTGAATGAACTGCTTTTAATCCTGGAAGGGGGAGGCTGTAAGGGATTGTCCTATGCAGATCACGTTGCTATAGCTGTCTCGGGTAAACACCTCAATAAACTCGGAGACATTCTGCAGATATCTAAAGGCGATATCATCACTTTTACTGACAGCCAAGCCGTCATCAAATCTCTGCAACCCGTCACCTTCAACTCTCGAACTGGCCTAAATTGTCGCCTGTCTCTTAGCGAGCTGGCTGAACGATTCAATATCCACCTGATTTGGGTGCCGAGCTACAGTGACATTCCAGGGAATTGCATGGCTGACGAGCTCACTTGGCAAAACCTCATCGATTTTACCGGGTAAGGTGAGGCTCGGTATGTCTATAGCTAGAGTTAAAATGCTTAACGCTACAAACAGTACCAATTGCACTACCTGTTTAACCACTAGACAGATCTGGCCTAAACTGGATCTCAAACGCTCCAACTGTCTTATAAGATATCTTAAAAGAGAGCTTATCTCCAGCATAGTAGGTCTCGTTATGGGGCACTGCAATATCGGTAGGCACGCCACTACGCTGAGTCTCTTCACTAACGACTTCTGTAGAAGAGGAGTAAGAAACCATTCTACATCTTCTTTGCACATATGAAGCTCATAGGGACCTACTTCTTCGACTACCTTGTCGAGCTGGCCAATGCTAGCATTATCGGCCTCCAGCGCTTCATAGCTGGCTCCTCTTGGTTCATCGGGTAGCTCTTTTTGGAGATGCTGATCATGTGGTAACACAATTGACCTGACTGGTCTAAGCAGCCTGCCATGTCAACCTAACCTAACCTAACCTAAAGCAGGGCAACATAAAGTATATGTTATGCAGTCAACAAGAAGGTACACGCAACATCGACGAATTGAACAGAATGTCACAGTGGACAGCTATAACTTCGAGGTTGTAAATGACTTTGTCTACCTTGACTTCGCTATTACATCTGACAACAACGACAGCGCGGGAATCAAACGAAGGATATCTCTTGCCGATCGCTGTTTCTTCAGGCTCAGGAGGCAATTGATTAGCAAGGCTCTGGCCCGAAGGTGATTCTATCGGGCTAATTGGAGAGGCTTGTTGGTTGAAGCCCAGGTTTACCCAAAACTGTAGCGCCACATAAGTAGGTAAGTAAGTTCATAAGTTTGACAAAAATTCACCATTTTTCTCGAAACACCTAGACAAAGTCCTCGTTGGTCCAGAGTCTTTCTTGTATCCACGAAGCATACTAAATTTTTTCTCTGTCATGTTTCACAGGGGCGAATGTGTATCTCTCTAACTATGGAAGGAAGAAGGCTGCAAAAGATAGAAACTTTGGGAGGAGAACCCTAAGTTAAGGCAGCCCAAAGATATTCTCGGGAACTGGAAATGAAGTAAGGTTTATATAAACATCAACAAGAACCGGCTGCGCATCGTTACAGGCCTTCAAACGGGTCACGGTAGACCTAAGGAGCACCTCAGGAAACTGGGTGAAGAGCAACGTAGAGAGTGCCGATTCTGTTGAGGAAACTCCAGCGTACCTGTTAAAGGAATGTGGAGAAAAGAAGGAAATACCTAGATAACTATGTACTATCAGAAGAGTATCTACCATTGTGAGATCCACTCCAGCTACTCCAATTCATCAAGAAAATTGGACTGAAGGAGGTGCTCCAATTCAAGTATCTCACCGTCTACAGCCCCAAGTCAGGGGAGGCTGACGCCATACGCCTACACCAAATCCATTGCGCCCTACACCCTTGAAACAAGCTTATCTTCATAGTTATACACGCTGACTTTTATCGCTGCAATATCTCATTCCGCATCGTAAATTTTAAGAAAGTGTCCCAGGGTATTGCATCAAATGGTTTCCATTTTCAAATCCGAATTAAAAACAGCCAACACCCGTAGATTAAATTAGATAAACGCTATCTTATCATCGTTTATTCAAAACAGTCAAATAAATACCTAAATTAATTAAACTACATACACAGACGAAATACAAATCTATCTTTTACTCGTATCTGGCACTTTCACCGGTTTACAGTAAAACTGGAGCAGCGGCGGGGGCGGCAAGTGTGTATGGAGCGCCGTAAGCGGTGGCGTAGGGGGCAGCATAACTGGCAGCGTATGGAGCATATGAGGCGGCGTATGGGGCGGCAAGTGATGCTGCATATGGTGTAGCATATGATGCTGCGGCAAGGGGTGACACGTACTTAGCTACTTGAGCTGTGTAACCGTATGGCGCGGCGATGGATGGAGAGGCATATCTGGCTACTGGAGCTGTATAGGCGTATGGACTGATTGGAGCAGCCACCCTAGCAGCCAGGGGTGCAGTGTAGCCCAGTGAAGTTGCATATCCACCGTTGTAGCTACTACGAACGTCCACTTGAGAAGTACCCGCTGGTGCGTACAACGGAGCACTGTAGGTGAGTGGTGCTATAATGGCTGGCTTGGCGGTACTGCAGGCGGTAAGGGCAAGAAGGACAACTGCGATCTGTGATTTGAAAAAGGATATTCATTAAATTCAGCCTATACTCAGCTGGGGGCTTTCTTAAAACTTACGTATCTGAACATGATGGATGGAGATTTTTGCTTGATGAGGGCGCTGAATTGAACTGGCGAAATTGCTGCTTGTTATAGGAGGGCTCTGAGTGGAATATACTTCAACCGGATGCCATACAACCTTATATAGCAATTCGTTTTCTAGTACCCACCGCAGGTGTTGCTATTTTCGACAATTTCTTTTTATTCATCATTTGCAACTATTTGCATGAGAACGTGATCTGAAAGCGATTTTCAATTTGGAATTCGCCAGAAGATTTACACACGAAAATAGCCGGGTTTCATCAGCTGATCACCGGGGCTTGTCTTAATTGGGATTCGTAAGAGCTATTCGCGAATTCGAATTTCCTATAATTAGTTGTCAGTTAAAAGTACCTAGTGGATGTGATGAGATTCTCAAAATACCCGCCTGTACACCTGCTTAGTAGTCATGAGTACCTTATTAAAACGGCACTCACTTGCAGTGCGGAGTGGTCTTAAGGAATAGATTCACTTATTTTATGTCTAGTCACCTCAGTACAAGACCAAAATAGTTAAATTTGCTCCGTCGAAAATGTGTAGCGTGTGAGGTCTGTTAAGGTAGCTTATCTGCTGTCAGACAAAAGTGAAGGTAGTTGCACAGAAGAGTCGGAAATTGCAAGATGAAATTTAAGATCGGTTGTTGTCGATATGACGGGTGTTTCTCGGACGGGATGGAAAGTCAGTTTGGATTTAGAAAGATTTATTAACGCAGTCGAGATTAAAGGACAGTGATTTATGAACAGTGATTGCAGGCGAGAGAGTTTTAAGATTCGTGTAAAGTTCTCATATCGATATGTTTTGAATTTTAGAAAGTTGGTATTAGTTCGGATATTTATCGGTGTATCTACGGGCATGTTTGCATATTTTTACCCACTCTCAGCTCGGTGAAATTCGACAAAGGTTGACTTTTAAAAGCAAGCTTAAAAGTGGTGGATGTGCTCAGTAGTTTAAGTGCATTAAAAGTGTTCAGACTGATAACAGAGGACTAAGGAATTAGCCGTTTTGAAATACCATCACTCACTAGAATATCTCTTATTCAGCATTTGCACGAAATCTTTCGAATCGAATTCAATATGTGTGAAAGCCAGTTACCAAACCCTTAAACCTGCAGTAAGAAGCTTCATATTAGACCTAAAGTTTGTGGGCCTCTTAAGTTTTATTTAACACTTTTTAAACAGGCTAGAATTGACTGCAACTCAATTTAAAGCGTCTGAAATTCCTACGAGACCAAAAAGTGAGGCAAAAAATACTGGAATGTCCTATAGCAGTAAGCTACTGGTGGACCTAGACAAGACAGGGTGCAAAGTGATCGCCTATGCTGATGACGTTGCCATCGCTGCCTCTGGTAAGCACCCAAATGCTCTCAAGGAAATCCTCCAATATGCTCTCCTTCGGCTCACAAGATGGGCCTCTAATTGTGGACCGGGGGTTAATCCCCACAAAACGGAACTCGTCCCCTTCACGAGGAAATATAAAATTCCACTCATAGACCCTCGCAAGATAAATGGCACCAGTCTGACCTTCACTGACAAAGCAAAATATCTGGGTCGACAGAAAACTAAACTGGAAAGCCAATCTACTAGAACGCGTCCTGAAAGCCAATGTAGCTCTCTGCTCCTGTAAAAAGCTATAGATAGGAGCTGGGGTATGAAACCTCAAATCACTCACTGGCTGTACATGTCAGTTAGCAGGCCTATTTTACTATATGGCGTGATCGTATCGCTCTTAACAGGGCTGTCCATCTCACTCAAATAGCTAAGGTGCAAAGATCTGCATGCATGTGCATTAGTGGTGCACTGAGGACTACTCCTTCAGCGGCACTGAATATTATGTTCAACTAGCTGCCCCTAGACATTTTCGGTAAACAGATCGCTGCCTGTACGGCCATCCGTCTGAAAGCCTCCGCTTAGTGGTCTAGCTATCACTTTAGCCACTCCTTGATCCTTGATTTCCTTAACTTCAAACATGAAAATACAGACTACACCCCGCCGAAAATGAGTTTTGAAAGTAACTTCCGTACGAGCATCCCTGAACGGGATGTATGGGACAATTCCCCTCCTATCGATGGTAGCTCGGTATGCATTTTCACAGATGGTTCTAAGACCGAAGGCGGGGTGGGATGTGGTGTTTTCTCCGAAAAGCTCAACCTCGAATTATCGTTCCGCCTCCCTGATCATTGTAGCGTTTTTCAGGCGGAAATCATGGCGATTAAGGAAGCCCTGTCCTGGCTGAAGTGTAACGTACTATCTGTCAGGGATATTACCATTCTCACTGACAGCCAAGCGGCAATCAAGTCTCTGGAACCGTGCTCGTTTAGTTCAAAGTGCCGACCTCAACTGCCGTTTATCTCTTATGGAGATGACAGAGCATTTCAATATTCACCTATGCTGGGTGCCAGGCCATAGAGACATTCCAGGAAACTGCAGGGCAGACGAACCTGTCAGACAAGGCACTACTCTAAGGATTCTGTCTGATAGGCAGTCCCTGGGTATGCCCCTAGCTACATGTAAGCATCTACTAAAGCTGGTATTAGCAAGACCAAAAAAAAACAAAGCTTCCGCCTCTCCTTCTATCCCAGCTCTTGTCCACAACGATCAAAATATCACTGACTCTAAAGAGAAAGCCCATCTGTTAGCAGCTAGCAATGTTCGCTGCAAATTCCACCTTGCCAGATTCTTCTCTATCACCACCATTACTGAGTCCGGTTCAATATACCTACCTTAGGAGACAAATATTTTTCCGAACCCGCTCAGTAGCTCGAGTCGTAAAAGATCTCAACAGTAACAAATTTTCAGGTCCAGATGGGATCCCTCCCCTTGTTTTGAAGAGGTGTTCTTCTACCCTGGCTAAGCCTCTACGTAAGCTCTTCTACCTGTCATACTCTACGGGCATCTTCCCGGATAGGTGGAAACTCGCGCACGTCCAGCCAGTCCCTAAAAAGGGCTCTCCCTCAAACTACCGACCTATAGCCCTGACATCAGTGCTCTCTAAGGTCATGGAAAGCATTGTAAATTTCCATCTCATGAGATATCTTGAAAGAAACCGTCTTCTAAACGACCGTCAGTACTGTTTCCGTCAACAACGTTCCACAGGGGACCTTATGACGTACCTTACGGAAAAATGGAACTATAGTATTCACCACCACGGTGAATGCCGAGTTGTGGCCTTAGATATCTCTAAAATGTTCGATAGAGTGCGGCACAGTGCCCTCTTAAGCAAAATCCGAGCTTACAGTGCCGGTAGAATCTTCTCATCATGGATTGCAAGCTTTTAAGTAATCGGTCAATACAAGTTGCATTAGACGGATATACTTCTACCCCATTCTCTACCAATGCTGGTGTCCCTCAGGGCTCAGTCCTCTCTCCGACCCTGTTTTTAATATTCATTACCGACCTTCTCTCTCTCACTTGTAATCCTATCCATTCCTTTGCGGATGACAGCACTCTTGACTTCGCTTATTCTTTTCGACTCGACGACTGACACCCCTAGCTGTGGAGTCTCAACGGCTGCGAATGTCAACCGAGCTCAACTCCGATTTTGATGCAATCATCAATTGGGGTGCGAAAAACCGAGTTAAGTTCAATTCGCCAAAAACCCAGTGCTGTCTCCTGTCTCTGAAGCGGGATACTAATGTAGCCAAACTAAAAATGAATGGAACTGATATTGAGGAATCTAATGGCTTGTCAATGCTTGGCATTGCAAATTACCCCAGACCTTCGGTGGAATCATGACTTCCTCAAGAGGTGTAAACGTTTTTTCAGTCCTGCAGACTTGGCTACTATCCATAAAGCTTATACTCGTCCGAAACTCGAATACAACTCACATGTTTGGGCGGGAGCTCCCGCAGCTTGTTTGAGTTTAGTAAATTGTGTCCGGCGTCAGGCATGTAGATTGATTGGTGACCCGTCAATTTGCAACCAAATTCCTTCGCTGGAGCACCGTCGGAATGTTGGATGCTTATCGGTCCTGTACCGATATTTCCACTACAGATGCTCGGATGGAATCTATAGTTGTGTCCCGTCTGCCCGTCAGTTTAATCGTACTACACAAGCGGCCTCTTCCGCGCACCCTTATCTTTTAAAATCTATCTTGGGTCGCACAGTGAAATTCAGAAATTCGTTCTTTAGCCACTCAACACGTATGTGGAATGACTTACCTTCCTCAGTGTTTCCATCAACGCAGAGATTTAAGGTCAACGCGCATCGTCACCTAACTCTCTTTCCTTTTCCTTCCAATTTCTAACTTCCCTATATCCTCCTGGGTTTAAAGGACTTTAGTCCTAAGTGGTCAAGTTTATTTAAAAAAAAAAGTAATCTTGTTTCTGGTGGTCCAAATTGACATCCGACTTATGAGGCACGAAAAGCTTCAATTTGGCGGAAAATTATCCATCCGTCTGTGTATTAGCCGCACTTAGACCAACGGAGGGCCATTTTGATGCCACTAAAGATATTCAGCTACCTAAAGCTTAAGCTTACGTCGGCGTAATTAGAACACGAGGAGCTTCTTGTGAGTGGAGGATGATATTTACATCAATATCGCCCGACGTCGTCAAAGAGAAGTGTTTCAAAGCATAGGAATATCCTCTTGAAAAGTGCTGAATCGGTTCTCTTCGCCCCTACCACTTCTGCAAAAATAATTTATAAAGGGACGCTACCTCTCAGTATGTGCATGCATGGATTAGCAGATTCTGTGATTGCCTCAGTAAAACTAGTCCATTAGAGCTCGAGGCAGATCTGGCCCTAGCTGGATCCGACATTCTACAAGCGTGTTACATATGCAATCCCTTTCATTTTAAGGGGTGGAGCAGGTCGAGGCTTGTGAGAATCTGCGAGTCACTCCTAAACGAGATATCCAGAGCCAATGCGGTGATCCTCTGCTGGGTACCAGGGCACATGGATATCAAGGGAAATGAAAAGGCTGATTAGCTTGCTAGGAAAGATCGGCGCTGCACTTATCGCGGGCCCTCCCTTTTGTAGTAACCTCAATCAGCACCTTACGGAAAAAGATAGAAGATGAAGCCATCGGTCGAGCAAACAGACGCTGGGTTCATCTGGAAACATGTGCAACGGCCAGGGCGCTATGGCCGGCCTTCAGCAAGAAGAAATCAACCTTTCTGGTAAAACTTAGTCGTTATAACGCACGGGTTGTTTCTGGCATAATTACTGGACACTGTGCTATCGGCGTTCACGCAGAACGACTCGGTGTGCTACATTAGGAATTTTGCAGAAGTTGCAGGGACGAAGAAGAGATTGAATCTGTTCGTCATCTGCTGCGTGATTGTCCTACCCTATCCGTCATAAGAATGAGGGCTCTTGGGAGTTGGCGGACCTCCTGAGATTCATATCATTACCTGGGTGGTTCTAACAGCTGCTTCACATGTTTCCAGGGTTAAAATGATTGGGCACAATGGACCGACCTGGTCTAAGTGAGCAGTGACTCTATGTCACAAGGCACCCATCTACCTACCTACCTACCTAAGGGGTGAAGCACAAAAAAAATGTAATCCCATGAAAAAGAGTTCTCACAGTGTTATCCTTCCACCCAAAGCAACCTCATCACCATCGTTATCAGGTGCAAGATGCACTACAGTAGACCCCGCCAGAGCTTTTCATTAATTTTTCTTCGTACAAAATTTCGTTCCATGTACTGCACACTACCCCGCAGGATATGTATCCTCCCGCTGTGGAAAACTAATTTTCTTTATCCTTTATTTGTTGCCTTTTAGTTTTCTGTCCTCGACTAGAACACACTCAGTTGGAAAAATCGATCATGAACGGGTGTGAGTACTTTGAAATTCTGAAACATTTAGTGTCTGCGGTGTGTGGTGGTTTTGAATCCAATAAATATCTGAGATATTTGAATAGTGAATCTATTCTGTAAAGTAGGTGTTCCGAGCTTCAGTTCAAAATCGGTTTTCAAGATACACTGTTGCTGGCATATTCTGAAGCTGGGTGGCTATAGCGATACATACAAGGCGGCGGCAATTCTTACCATCGTTAAGGAGAACTTAGCATGTCCTGTTTGACAGCATATTGCTGGCTTAATGTTCTTTTTCTTGCAGGCTGCGACCTTGAAGATTTTGTTGGCCCATCGTTGGCTGTCGTCAAATCTATGAATGCCAGAGAGGTCTTGTAGCATCTTCGACCTTATCAGCTGTGCCGTTTATATTGAAGAATAGCCCTACCCACGTAAAAAGTCCGGCATTCTGCCGAAATTTTTGACCGAATTTGCCATGCGTGCATCACTGAAAATTTGCCTTATTTCTCATCCCGCAAAATACAAGCTGGCCTCCAAATATCGCGGGTTATGGACAACACGAGGAGGTAGAAAAATACTTTCACTTTTCTAACTGCCATCTACTACGCCAAGCTACATGCTATATATTGAGACCGGATTGCCGAACATGCTTTTGGGTGAGCACAAGTTGCATTTCGACGGCTTTAAAATTCCTCAGCAGGAAAGGATTGGATACTTCTTCCGAAGTCCCACGGAATACAGCTGGATTGAGAACACCACTACATGAGCTGGCTGTAAATCCTTGTCCTTAGATCGATGCTTACGTACCAAGACAAGACCATTAATCTGAAACAACTATGGAGTGTCCAACGTGCAGCTTGTTTGTGATTAAACGTAGCATTTCGATTGACACCCTCTACAGCACTAAACATTGCATCTGGCACCCCGCGACATCACCAAATAGCTGCTGCAATGGGCTCAGATACTATTGGCTTTAAAGCAACCTCACATTGAACCAATAAAGTATTTGGTCATCTCTCCATTTTGAATGATCTCAAAATATTGTCTAAAAACATTGACCACACCGACCTCAAATTTAAGTTTTGATAAAAACTTCTAAGTCACCACCCCCCCAGGTTATGCTGGCTTCATAAAGACAAACCGATGCACAAGGATATTTCAAAAAATTGTAAGACTGATGAACTTGTCAGACATGGAACAGCAATACCCATTCCAGCAGAAGGTACCTTGGGTATTCCAAAAAAAAATGGCGACTTCAGCCAATAATGACCCTATGGATGTACACAGCCTCTGTGCGTCCAATTCTTAGTTACGGCGCTATCGTCTGGTGGCCGGTTTTAAGAGGGAACTACAATCTCGATTGAATCAAAACAGACAATTGGATCTTGAACAGCAGATATGTTCTTAGCACAAGCCTAGACCTGGTGCCCATTGATCTATACATCAGAGGCAGCATAGCCCTATGGTTACGGTAAAGCTTTGCAGATGATACCAAGTAAGTTGGTTGCATCTCCGACTGACAACAAAAACTGCAAGCTGAACTTTGGTAAGCCGTTTTCAATTAAGCTCCAAGCCAGGGTGAAGTAGGAGAGCGGGAAAGTGATCAAAGGCTACGATGCAACTATTTATGTGGACAGCTTGAAAGTGGACTCAAGAACCGGTGTAGGAATTCTTTCAGAGAAGCTGAATGTGTGAAGGTCCTTTTGCCTACCGGACTGTTTGCTGTTTGCCATTTGTGAAGCTTGTCATTTATTTGGTTACGACATCATGCAAATGGGTAGAGCAATGCCAGAAGTAACTCAATTTATTACTACCATCATCTGGGCTCCACAGCACCGTGATTTTGTGAGAAAAGGACTAACAGACGAGCGGGTCAGTCCTTAATGGATATCCCTCGGAAGAAGTTGATGTCGTGGTGGGAGTCGTTAAGGGCAATACACATCAACAATTTTTAAGGCTGGCTAACAACGAATGTAGTCGGCTTACTAACTCTTCTGTATCAAGAAAAATGTGACTCTTTAATAAAAAAACGAAGGAGCTACAAAGCAGATCAAGATTGGATGGCGAGTAACTTCATATAAACATAGGCTACCGGCCAATAGGAGACCATGCAGACGAGATAGATATCCTTCACAATACGTTCTACCGTAGCCTCAGAGTTGATAATGATGATGAGTCTCCTATTCATTTTCTAGCCCTAGCGAAGATCGAGCAAAATTCAAGGATTTGAGAACTCGTCCTTCTCCTGAAATCCACTGCTTGTTTTCTGTACATGTTGTGGTTTAAAAACGGCCCATCATAGCGCAAAGTGGGGTCTCTCTGTAAAATCACCACTCCTACCTACCTACCTTGTTCACCTGCGAATAAAAAGCTTGTTGTTTGTCTTAAGCTTAAAGCATCCACCAATCCCAAGAAAATTACTGGAACTGAGAAGCAAAAAAAAAAAACTAAATTTGCATAACTTTTAAAAATGTTGGTATAGAAACTTTTTTGACTAAATAATGAATTTTCTTAATTACTACTGTGGCATAACATCTAGGCCTTAAGGCTCCATTAGGTCTTTCACAAATTATCGCTGCTTAATTTATACCCCTCGATGCGACACGTAATTTATGGACATAGCTCCAAGGGTCAAAGGTAATCACTTAATCGTTGAACAAGAAATTCGGGAAACTATTTTTGCATCGTGTATCCATCATCTTAAGAAAATTTAATCCAAGTCGGTGAAGTGAAAGTTCTTTGCTGCACAGATTGTTGCACTTCAAGGTGGTCGACTAGAAAAGTTTTAAAAGTACTTTGTATACCAAACCTACAATCGCTTCATTGAGCTTCAAAAAGATTTGCAATTTACTTCAAGAAGTCCTTGGACATACATATGTACATACATCTTCTTTTTTTTTTGGTAAAAGGAGGGAGAACCTTCGATAGACACCGCACTCAAGGTTGCAAGACAGAGTGAAGATTTCTACTTACTGAACCTAACCTACGCTAGCGCAGACCCTCACCCTGTAAGACTTCTGTCAGATATTTCTTCGCGAGGATTTTTGTCTGGCATGGCTATCACTGTTTGCGTTACTAGCAGTCTTCTTTGGTTTTTCTTTGGCCTGAGCTCGATTTTATACAGTTTACCAGGGTGTTAACCGCATTCCCATCCCACTAAACTTGGGCGTCAGCATCAGCGTTATTGGGTTTTGGGGTTAATTTCGGGAATTTTCTCCAGCACGACGGACATTTCCATCACGGAACGATTGCCGGACCACTGTACTGTATTTCAGGCGAAACTTATAGCAGCCCGAGAAGCCGCGGTCTGGTTTTCGATTAAAACAATAGCTTGTAGCGCTATTGCTGTATAGTCTATATAGTCAAGCAGAGATAAAATCCTTGGAATGGCCAATAAGTCGATCCAAGGTGGTTAAGCAATCTCTTAAATGCCAGATGCTACGTTCTGGCACAAGGACGTTTCGGGCGATTGCAAAGCGGGCGTGCCAGAAGGGAGTGTAACCTCGCTGTTAAAGGGAAGGGACTGCTAGCTTCTATAAAATCAATAAAGTTCCACTTAGATCATGGACCCATCAGTATGGAATAACATTAGTCCGTGTGTCCCATCTAAACGAATCTGGCCAAACCTGGATCGTAAGAAAATTAGGACTTATTTCTGTTGGTAGGAAAAATTTAAGAAATATGGTACGAGTCCTCACGATCATTGTTTTGTAGGCGGCAGACATGATAGACAGCCTAGGTGCTCCCTTTAATGGTTTATATAGAAGCTACAGAGACGAGGAAAAGGAAGAAACTATGACCCATCTTCTGGGCCTCAAACAACAAACCTATCCAGTTAGGCCGGTCCTTAGCTAACCACCATCAGTTGCGGACTCTAAGTTGAGGTCCACTTCTACTTATGTCTCCGAGTATGTTGCATGAACGGACATGGGTTTGTTGCGTACGGGAATTTTCATGTAATTTCCCAGTGCTGGCAATCCGCTTCTCTCTTTTGTGGTATTACAATGGACCTTCCTTTTGATCCAAGTGCATCTCTGTCTGAGGGGAACAACCACTCAACTCCACCTAGTTGGGTAGTTAAAAAGCACATAATCCGGGTCTTCGACCTGTTAATGGGCATATTGGACATTCCTGCCAGACATTGCTACTCCTTGCTTTCTGTTAACCAACTGTTCTGTGTTTTCAGATTATATAAAGGTCTGCTCATCCCTACTGAAATGTAATAAAGTCTGGCTAAACTCACCTGAGCAGATCTGCTCCACAACATTTTCCCCAAACTCTCTCCCAGGAAATCCAATTTCCTGATCAACAAACAGACAGGAACAATCTAAGAATCCTGACTGGAATCATCAGTGAACACTGTCTACTGAAGAAACACCAGCACCGAATAAACCTTTCTCCGGAACCCTCATGTAGATTATGCCTTGAAAGTGACGAATCCCCTCTTCATATTCTCATGGAGTGTCTAGCTCTCTTTCATCTCACAAAGAACATTTTGGGTGCAGAAATCATCTCATTTGCTAACATTGCAGACATACACCCAGGGAAGATCCTTTTCTTTCTGACTGCCTCCGGAGTAAGAAGTTTGCTCTAGGACCCAACCAGGGAAGGCACAATAGGCCTCATTATGAAGCCGCAGTGCCAGAGCCTCACGAAGATTCTCCCGCCTTACAATCAATCCCATCGTTGTTGTCATATTCTCAGCGATGCAGTTCTCTCTTGTTTTTTAAGTTCCGTTGTTACCATATAATTACCACGATTTTTTCCATCATCGGCAAGGACATCAATCGGGAACATTCGTGCGATATCCACATAACGTATGTATATCCATCGCGTACTTACTTTAGTTAAGGTGGCGCTTCAGTCCGGGGTGGACCTGGACCTCAACCAACAAGCGTCTCCAGCCAGCTCGATCTTTAGCAATCGAAGATTTTCCGGGCCGAAGTATTTGTGGACATGTGCTCTATATGACCCAGCCACCTCAGTCGTTGGACCTTCACTCTTCTGGCCAAGTCGATGTCGCTGAACAGCCCATAGAGTTCGCTGTTGTATCTCCTCCTCCATTCACCGTCTATGCGGTGACGGGACCAAAAATCACCCGAAGAATTTTTCTCTCGAAGCAGCCAAGAGCGACCTCATCCGCTTTTGACAGGGTCCATAGAGCAGGACTGGGATGATTAAAGTCTTGTATGGGGTCACTATAGTTGCTCGAGAGAGGGCTTTGCTGTTCAATTGCCTTCTCAGCCCAAAGAAGCAGCGATTGGCAAGAGCTATTCTTCGTTTGATCTAAGCGCTGATGTCGTTTTCTGAGCTGATAGCAGAGCCTAGGTAGATAAAGTCCCTAACTAACCTCGAAGTTATATCTGTCTATAGTGACGCTATGTCCGAGACGTCGATGTTGGTTGTCCTTCCTTGTTGACAGCATATATGGACTTAGTCCTGCCCTCATTATCCTCAATATCGTCGGCGTATGCGAGTAATTGGACGGACTTTTGAAAGATTGTGCCTCTGGTGTTGGCGCGTGAGTTTTGCACAATTCTTTCAAGAACGATATTAAAGAAGTCGCATGACAGCCTGACGCCTTGTCTAAATCCTTTTTTGACATGGAAGGTCAAGTCTTTACCGACCTTGATGGAGCGGCGTGCATTCTCCATCGTCAACCTGCACAAACGGACGAGTTTGGCAGGGATGCCAAAACTAGCCATTGCTCTATATAGCTCGTCTCTATAAATGCTGTCATACGCGGCCTTAAAATCGATGAAAGGGTGGTGTGTATCGATTTGAAGTTCCTGGGTTTTTTCCAAAATCTGCCGCAATGTGAATATTTGGTGGATGGTGGACTATCCTGGCCACACTGATATGGACCGATCCATGGCGTACTCTAGCCACATATTACTCTTAATGCGGTTAATCTATATATGTACGTTGTTCATGTAGGATCGCTTCCTCTTAACCTTTAACGCTTTCGCCCGAATTGTAAAGAAGTGTTGAGCTCACTACACTAGCACTCAGTAGTCTTCTTGGTAGCATTCTTGAGTGCGCTGAATAGACTTTGGCCACCCCTTCCGCAGTGCTCTCCACATGGATTCTAAAGCTGAGTCTATCATCTATCACGACACCTATGCACAGTAGTGCTTAATACACTTCATCGAGTGTACTAAATAGTTTCCAACTAGCACCTTTACTGTTGAAGCTACCAATAAGCACTGCTTCCGTGTTGTGTGCCAGTCTTTCGATGCTAGACAGATGCTATCGTCTCATTTCCAGTGAACTCCATTTCGTCGATGTATTTCATCGCTCCTACCACTATCGAGATACCCTCTCAACGACAAAATATAGAACAGATACACATAAATCCACAGACACGAACCAACTGGGTACATAATTGGCCGAGACAGGTGTCACCTACTTTTAACCCGATTTAACCATAAATTCAAACAAAATGCTAGGAATTGCAAATGAGAATTAAAAACACATTTGATTAGTATTTATTTTAATTTTGAAAGGCAGCGTTGATAAGCCGAATTACACACACAGTTCATAATTAAAAAAACGTTTTCGATAAATTACGATACGAGTAGCTATTACTAAACAGTACTAAAAATTAAAATACTTTGTTGTGAGCCGATGCTGGCGGTATGTTTGGGTATGTCCAGTGAATCTTCTAGTTTTTGTTTATTTACATGCAGTCAGCAGATACTACTAGAATGCGTTGTTTTTTTTTAAGCAATTCTTTTCGACTTGAATACGAATTAGTTCTTCTTAACATCGTGAGGCTTTCGGTTTCAAGGTCAGCCTTTCTTGTAGAACTTACTTAAAAATTTGCATAAATATTGACGCTGATATACATCACAGACCACAGCAGATACATTTGTTTGTTGGTTTTGTTGGGTTCGGTTTTACAGGTATTTTCTCCAGCGTTATGGTTAATTTATGCGAATAGTTGAATGTGCTAGACCGCGGATCTAATTCGGAGCACGTACAGATGTTTTCATATTGTATTGTAAATGCATAGATAGTATGGTGTTTATAGAACGTAATGTAATGAATGAAACATTCGTCGGCTTGTCAACTAGCGGGCTGCATTATAAAATATAAAAAAAAAACAATATGCTCGGTGGTTAATGTCGGATACTCGTATGATAATTTTGTTTTCACTGGGGTGAGTGTTATAAAATTATCGACATGTGCCAATCATTTGGGCTGGTTCTATAAAATGGATCAAGTCAAAGTGACAGGTGTAAGATACACAGATACCTGCTGAATAGAAACGTAAATAAATCAAATTTGCTGTGAACTTCAGCAAGGTTAGGAGCGGACTCCCGATTTTCTGTCGCTGCAAAATACGACTATTCAGGCACTTGTGGCTTCCTGTCGCACGCTTATTCAGTCGCAAAGGGATACAACACACAGCGTTTAATGTGAATGCACGCATATGCGACCTGCATTCATATGGATAAATATTGCTGAGTTTGATTGTATGTACATTCGGAGCTGGACCCAAGCAAACTTAACTTCAGCACGCACGTCCCAGCCGAGGCATCTCTTGTTGACATGGCCCGCAATTTTGCAGCTCAGATGTCCTACAAAAAGTCCTCAGAAGGAGAACGTGCAGCGGAAGAATTCCTTTTGATGGTATCAACGACATGTCCACAACCAGACCGAAAGCATTACTTGAGTTACTCCAGTATATTTGGAGCTTAGGTCAGTAAGGAACTTTTAAGACTGAGGCAGGGTATTGAAAAGGAGATGCTGGCGGAGGAGCTCTTAATAGCCTAACGGTAGCGCTTGCATTCCCGCAAAGGGGTAACCGTCATCGATTTACCGGCCCCTCATCGTAGGGTTTGCTTATAAGGAACTAGCCATTCAGATTGGGGGTTCCCTACTATGTAAAAAATATCTAAGTTAGGAAGCAACAACATGCCTCAGATAGGAGTAACACAACTGTTGACGACTCTGGTAAACGAAATAAGGACAACGGATCTGAACATAGTATGTTCGCACCACTAACAGACCGCGAGCAGCCGACCAATTAGCAGAGTTCCTAGATTGCTATAAAGCCATCCAGGAAGTGCGACGGGATAGGGCGGGCAAAAAAGGATGAAAACTGTGACGTCTACTACGGTGATTGCTACAAAGAGCAAAAGATACGCTTATTCAGTTGCGGTTTTGTTATATCTACGCGACAGACTTATTCGCCAAATATTAGCCTTCTATGCGCCCCCACAGGCCCCCACAGAGGACAAGAACGACGCCACCAGAGAATGTTGCTGAGATCCTCGACAAGTCCTATGAACAAAGTCCTAAACATGACATCATAATCGTTTCAGACGATTTCAACGCCAAGATAGGAAAGGAGGACATATTTGCTAGGACAGTTGACAAGTATAGCCTACACGATAACACGTCTGGCAACGGACTTAGGCTTTGCTGCGGGGTAAACCTATAGCAAGCACATCGTTTGGCTGCCAACATGCCATCAGAGAGCCCTCAATTGATGTGCTACCACTACCAAGAAACCCCTGATTTGACGAAGAGTGACGGCAATTACTTGCAGCTATACAAGAAGCATACAAAGCAGCGCTACAAAGAAGAACGAGGGCTGCCCGTGAGCTCTACGACCAAATGAGTCGGGAAGAACATCGGCTTTATCAAAAGAATTAGAAAAAGCATAAGAAGTACGCGATTGAAGATATTGGGAGATTGTACTCTAGGAACGATGTAAAAAGGACGTGTCAAGCCCACAAGCCTACAGAGATGAAGAGGAAGCCTTGTAGTAGAGTCACAGTGGGTGCTGAGAATATACAGGAACTTCTTCTGCAGACTGTATAACAGCGATGAAGGCCAACATACCGCGGTCAGGCAGAATGAACATTTGCACAAAGGAAGGTTGGATCTGATGACCTGCCGGCCGAAGTATTCAAGGAAGTTGACCTGGTAGAGAGCATTCACCAACCTAGTTTCAAGACTTGGTCAGACGAGTGTATGCCTGATGAATGGATTCTTAGCATCACTTGGCTGATCCACAAGAAAGGAGACTCAACTGCGCCAATTACAGAGTCATTAGGCTCCTCAACATCGCGTATAAGATCTTATCTGCCATATTGGGTGAACGCCTGAAACCCTATCAGTGTGGTTTCAGGCCAGGAAAGTCCACAGTTGATCATATTTTCACGCTCCGGCAGGTCCTGGAAAAAACCCAAGAAGTCCAAATTGATACTCACCATCTTTTTATCGATTTTAAGGCCGCATATGACAGCATTTATAGAGACGAGCTATACAGAGCCATGTCTAGTTTTGGCATCCCTGCCAAACTCGTTCGTCTGTGCAGGATGACGATGGAGAACGCTTGCTGCCTTATCAAGGTCGGTGCTGACCTAACGTTTGATGTCAAAAAGGATTTAGACAAAGTCATGCACTGTCATGTGACTTCGTTAACAATCGCGAAACTCACAAGCCAACACCGGAGGCACTATGCTTCAAAAGTTTGTGCAACAGCTAGGGTACGCCGACAACATTGATATATTTGACAGACCGCAGCTGGCTGTCACTGGTGCTAATATTGAAATAGAAGCTGCCAAAATGGGTTTAGCGGTAAATGAGGGCAAAACCAAGCATATGCTGTCACAACATGGACGAATTGGACACAACGTCACAGTCGACAGCTATAACTCCGAGGTAGTAAGGGACTTTGTCTACCTTGGCTCTGCTATTAGCTCTGACAACAACCTCAGAAATCAAACGAAGAATAATTGTCACCAATCGCCGTTTCTTTGGGCTGAGAAGGCCAATTAGGCTGAGATTGGCTCTATCTAAAAGGCTCTATCAAGATTAGCCGACTCTACACAAGTTCTATGCTATTTCGTCCTTACTGCGCTGAAACGTGTACTCTTTCGAAAGCCGATGAAGGTATCCTTTGTCGTTTCGAGAAAAGTTCTTCGTTAGATATATTCGGTCCCATTTGCGCTGATCGATTTTGGAGGAGAATTTTCAGCAACGAAATATACGAGCTATGCACCGACATCAATTTAGTCACAAAATTGCACGTCAGTCGTCTTAAGTCTGAGATGGCTAGGACATGTACAGCAGAAGGGGACCTCAACTAACTTGGTCTCATCTAAGTAAGTACGTGAGAGTTCTGTCAATGGATAGATGATTCTTGGCAAATAATAGAATAAGTATCGGAGAAGGCACTGAGCCTTGCGGTATACCACCATTATGTGTGAAGCATATCCTGGATTAGTTGATTAATCAAAAAATGGCAATCAATTTTGAAATAGAGTTACCTATCGCAACTGCTCTGTAAGCATGAAGCTTGTTTACAGGGGTGCCATGCCACACTCTATCGTAAGCTTTTGAAGTATCAACTGCAAGTTGCATGTAAAAAGTAAATTTTGCTCCGCATTTGAAGGAATCTCCGACACACGGTATACAAATTTCAATATTTGTCCCAACAGACCGTATGTGGCTTAGGAGCCTATTTTCTCGCGACCATTCATTCTACGTGTTTTCCGCACAAACAGAAGTAACCGAAAGTTGAAAGCCATATCCGTAGACTCTATCACAAAACAAACCTTATCGGCTTCCATGAGTGTGGAAGTCATACTCCAAGTTCATCTCGATGGAACAGAATAATCTGCGCGTGACCCAGAGAATTTTGTCTCTTCTGCATCAACCCATTATCCTAATTGAGTCTAAGTGAGTGGGTTCATAAGCGAAGGTCAATACAGTGTCAGCAATATCTAAGCTTGTCCAAATTGGGCTCCCTTGCTTGTACTACAAGATTGGTAGCAAACTCTTGCCCAGTCTACGAAATTACATAACTCTGACATAACACCTCGAACACTTCTGTCTTGACTTCCCTTTACACCCAACCTCTGCCTCAGTGCGTTACTCAATGCAGAACCAAATTAAAAACACCTGTGACCATCACGGTAATATGCGGTAAGAAGTACATACCTTTGGAAGACTCACGTTTTCATAGACGACCAACAGAAGTCACGAAGACCCATCGCCAAATGGTTCCCAAAAATGGTTTGTACCGCAACGAAAGTGAAACTATTACCAGTCGATATTTGGACGGGCCGACATCGGTCAAACGATTCAATCGAATGCGTTTTTAATATAAATTGTGGTCGCAATTAATAATTCATCGACATTCGACAAACACCCGACAGCGAGTAACAAGTGTTTTACTTTAATTACCTCTGACCAACCGGATTAAATCAGTTAAGGAAAGCTTAGTTCTCTTTCGCTTCTAAGGATTACCAGTTCAATCAAACACCATGTCTCTGTTAAAATTGGTAAGTTCAATGGGTTCACACGGAACGGGTCTTTATAACTCTTCGTCTCTCCCGTAGGCAAGTGTCATCTTGGCTGTGGTGTCGATCGCCAGTGCAAGTATTGGACCGCATTATGACTTTGCTCCGCAACTACAATTCGCCGGAGCACCATTAGCATTCGCACCACAACATTTCCTGCCACCACCAGTGCTACCACCACCAGTATTACCAGCACCAGTCCTCCAAACACCGATCTTTTCACAGCCAATCCTACCAGCTCCAGTTGTACATGCTCCACCAGCACCATTGTGGCCAGCACCAGCTCCACTATGGCCAGCACCAGCTCCAGTTTCCTACTATCCAGCACCTGCACCTGCTCCTCTACTCCCAGCACCATTACCCCTTCCTCTTCCGTTGACCAGACCCCTTCCACCACTTCTAGAACCCCTTCCATTTGGTCCTGCATACCGTACCATCCCTGGACCGATTACAAAGACCCATCACGTCTCACTTGGATTCGCTCACCCAGTTCAAGTTCAACTAGCCAAGGTTGTTGCAGCTCCTGCACCACATGTGCATCCAGTGAAAATTATTGCTCAACCTTCACATGCACACATTCACGCGCATTCGGCGCCACTCGTCAGCCTGCCGCATCATCATCACCATGTCATTGCCTAATTCCACTCCAGAGTGCAACTAGGATCCTATGACAGGACTGGTGCCTACAAATAGTTACAAATCGTGTATTTTTAGGTGAATTTTACTATTTAATTTGATATCTATGAGTGTTATGTACAAATGTATGGGTATGTGTAGCGGTAGTTAGCTGATGAATAAATTTCGACAGATTGATATAACAGTGAATTGAAAATGAACGTTTTTGACTTTTCTCGTCAGATTCTCTTTGCGGAAAGCGTGGGTGCCATGGCCTCCTGGATTCAATAGTGATTGCAGGAGGTACGGTCTGTTCGGGATGAGTAGCCCTTTGAGATCCTGCCCAATGAACACTCTGACTGTGATCCATCACTTGATTCACCTCGAACTACACATCAACGGTACAGATTTATGCTTCGAAGTCCGGCTCAAGAATCGGCCTGTTGGACTGCTATGCCGTATGGCCATAGTAAGGTCCTGGAGGCGGTACTAAAGAACCTCATTGCGTCTTTAAAACCCCAACTTCAGAAAGCTTAACTTTCCTTCCCAGACTTTGATTTAAAATGGACTGCGGAGTTGACACCTGCATTTCCTCGGACAAGCCAAACGTTTTGAAATTCTTTTGTTTTTTTAAACGGAGCTTCTCGTGATTCGGGGGCTTGCCTCATACTGAATGCTTTCCAACCACAATCATCTAGAACATCACCAAAACTGGTAGAGCGTTGCCATATGCAACTAAATAAACTTGACGTTCAATTAAAACTCAACGTCAACTGTGTCCCAAGACACAATAACTTAGAGATAGACTAGCGAGCAGATACAGCAGCTGAAGCAAGGTGGAAAGGGGGAAAGGTGGAGATGGGGGACGAAGAGATACTGTGCAGTAATAACGCTAGATGTCAAAAATGCGTTCAACTCGGCGAACTGGTCGTTCATTAGGAGATCCCTGGCCAGAATGGACGCATCGTACTACCTGCTGAGGATAGTCACGGACTACTTCAGCAACAGGAAGCTTAGATACCATACTGACGATGGCACTAAATACTACAGCATTTCCGCGGGAGTCCCTCAAGGGTCGGTCCTTGGACCTCTCCTATGGAACATAATGTACGACGGAGTTGTACGATTAATACTACCCGAGGGAGTTAAAGTGATTGGCTTTGCTGATGACGTCGCAGTGGTAACAGTAGCCAAGCACGTTCATGAGGTGGAGTCTGCCAAGGTAGTCAAAAGAATAAAGGAGTGGCTGGAATCTGCCGGTCTGGAACTAGCTGCCCACAAGACTGAAGCTGTCCTCACAACCAGTCGCAAGACGGTGGAATACGCGAGCTTCCGGGTCGGAAACCAGACAATCAGGTCAAAAGAATCCCTTAAGTACCTTGGAGTCATGCTCGGCAACAGGCTGCGCTTCAAAACACACGTCGAGTACTCCAGCAAGAAGGCATCGCTGATGCAGGCAGCACTCTCTCGAAGGCTCCCGAACATCGGCGGGTCTGGATACGCCCGCAAGATCCTGCTGTCCAGGGTGGTCAGCTCTGTCCTCCTATACGCTGCCCCGGTATGGGCGGGTGCACTGGCGACGAACGAATGCAGGAGGAAATTATCATCGGCATATAAACTCTGTGCAATTAGAGTGATTAGCGGCTTCAGAACGATATCTGACGAAGCAGCCGTCATATTAGCCGGAATCGCCCCCATCGGCATCATCGCAAACGAGATGCAGAGGGTGTACCTTAGGCGACCCTCGAACCGGCAGGAGACCAAAAGGATAAAAGAGGAGGAGAGAGCAGCAACGGCAGTGCTGTGGCAAGCCAGATGGGACAGCTCCACAAAAGGCAGATGGACTCATAGTCTCATTCACACCATAGAATCGTGTACAAAGAGAGCGATTGGGAACTGTAACTACCACCTCACACAGTTCCTGTCCATAGATTTGGACACGATTGTTCGCCCCTGTGTCCAGAATGTCCAAATGAGGAGGAGGATGCGGAGCATGCAGTGTTCCACTGCATACGCTTTTCAGAAGATAGAGCAAGCCTGCCAAGTCCAGAAAACCTCGTAAGCCACATGGCGCGATCGGAGGGTGGGTGGACGGAGATCTGCTCATTCATAGTGTGTGTGCAGAAGCCTTAAGAAGAGTCCAAGAGGCGGCCTCGGAGAATAGAGCATAATTGCTAACCAGCCCCGCGAAGTAATACCTAACGGCAGTCCCGCGGGGAGAGTGGTTGATGAGTGCAAAGGTGTGGTTTAGTACGTAGGCGCGAGGATCTCGCGAATCGTGCATGCCAGTAGTACGGGCTACTGGTATCTATGAAGATTCCACATCCATTGGTGCAAACCATTAAAAAAAAAGACTAGCGAGCAGACGATTTGGTCAGGCAAGGATTCACTTGGATGAGGATAAATTCATTGCATTACCACACAAGCCGGTCACTTCCGTTGCTCTTGAAACCATTTTGTTTTTGGACTGGCTTCCATGTTTCATTAATATCCGCATCGACAATAACTTCAAGTATTCATCCAGAATCTGATTTCCTGCTGAGTAGTACACAGGACAGCTGCAGAGTATGTGGCCTGCTTATGAGTAGCAGACTTTCCGTCTTTCGTCTAGTGGCCAAATCTGTCTAGCATGGTTACATGTATCAAGACTACGCCATATTGCATTTGCCTGGTGCAGAGATTCAAGATGCATGTAGCGGCATTGAATCTCGCCATTTCGATTGGTAAGTGAAGCCCCGCTTTGGCAGTCAAGAGCTCTTCTGAGTGTCCAGGAACCTAGTACAGAGTGATATTACAGTTATTCGATACCTCAGTCAGGGATTCGAATGCTTTTATAGCTCGCCTGGCACTCGATACCGGTCTCATCGACAACCAGTCAGCAGCTTCACGAATAGCCATGACTTGCGCTTGAAATACACTGCAATAGTATGGTAGTCTAAAAGGTATGCCTACGCCAAGAGAGACTGAAAACAATTGAGCTCCTACACCTTCGCCTGTCTTAGACCCATCCGTGTAGATTTCCTGTGCAGGATTATTAATAATCGTCTTCTCTGCCGAATTGTGTCGACTGGGAATGCGTGTATGGCATTGTAAATTGAAGTCTCTTTAAGTACCGAAAGCGCATGGCAGCAGTCTGTCCTGATAGTCGCCTGTCCTTACCGCACTCTATCGGAACCAGCCGTCCTCGCTGTCGCAGGAATTATACCTATAGGACTCCTTGCCCAAAAGAAGAAGAGGGCTTACGAACGGAAGAGCGCAGTGGGGAAAGCGCAAGCCAGCTTAGAAAAGAGAGCACGTACGCTTGCGACATGGCAGCAATTTTCGAAGAGAGACACCAGAGGAGGGTGGACCAAGCGACTTCTCGGGGAACTACGAGCGTGGACTGAGCGGAAGCATGGAGAGGTCGATTACTGCTTGACTCAGTTCCTCGCCGGCCACGGATATTTTCAAGCCTGTCTCCACAAGAAGGGAAAAGCCGACAGCCCAGCATGCTTCTACGGAGATGCGAGCTGGGCCGATGCGGAGCTTACGTTCTTCTACTCCCGGAGGTGGTGTGTCCAAAAGCGGTTTTAAGAAAGCGAGCTCCGATATCGCCGCAAAATGTGATCAGGATAATGCCAGAAGGCGAAGCCAGCTGGAACACGGTAGTTTCGTATATTGGAACTGTTCTGCGCGGAAGAAGAAAACTTGTTGAGATGAAGAAGGCAAGACCGGAAACGAAGAAAGTATAAACCCGCAAAAAAAATGAAAAAAAAAATACAGTCGCAAATAGTAAGACGTCCCTGTAGTTTTGGTAGATGAAAGCTCCACACTACCTGGAAAGATCAGGTCCTTCCCAGGTGAGCGTCCCACAGAATACCTCTGACGAACAACAATTGTAAATTGAAGTCTAGAAACGGCGTTACGTAGTCCGTGTCTGGTCTACTGTTTCTATATATTCAGGACTGAGGATGACTCCCTGCGATGACTCCCTCAGTCGCAGCGCCGATTTCATTGCAACTTCTTTCCCATAGACGTCCAGAGGAAGGATTAGCAGCATTGTTTTCAGAGCTGCAGTGGGAGTTGTCCGAAAAGTTCTGCTAACGGAGGCGCCGACGGACTGCCCAATTGCGCCCTATGGATCTTTTGCAAGCATATAGAGCCATAGCGACCTTCCTATTACGTTCATGCACATTCATATGATCAGCTTCTATGTCAGTTTCCTGTCTAGGCAGGCTTGTTGGAGAAGGTTAGGTGAATTCCCCTGTGTACTTTAATAAAAAGAACTAGCTTGGCCTTCTCCGGATTGGGAGTAAGTCCGCAGCTATCTGTCCACTTGACCAGCTTTGTCAAGGTTGTTTCCATGAGCTGCTGGGTGTTTTCCACTGATTGCTACAGCAATGTCGCCTGCATAAGCTATAAGTTTGTTTCCTTCTCTTTCTAAAGTGAGGAGTAACTCGTTCACGGTAAGAGGCCACAGTTGTGGTGATAGTATTACTCCTTGTGGTATGCCACGTTGAACGTTGAATTGTCTGGATTTGCATTGGCCAAGTTCGGAATTGACTAGCATCTAGTTGATCCTTTCTTATACGCATGCTGCGATCTCGAAAGCATTCGTAAATTGATGTCAGCGAGGATGTACATATCTATCAGCCTCTCCAAAGTCTTTGACAGAAAGGAAAATAGGTTAGAAGGTTCAATGTATACAGTTATATGAAAATGTTTTGTACGGTTTGCTAAAGTTGCCACTCATATCGCATATCGCAGCTCTAAAATAAACGCGTACTAAGGCTAAGCCTCCCTCTACTACGCTGGTAACCCTCTATTACGCTGGTAACCCTTTACTTTGTTGTCCCTCCGGATTGGATTCGAGGATTCTGCGGACCGGAGCGTTAGTGTCCATTCACATTACACGTCCCAGCCAGCTCAAACATCCAAAAGATACATTCACTTTCGGTTGATTCCAATGCAAGCAAGTCTCTACATCCGACACAGCTACGCTCCTTATTTCGCAGCAATTTTCAACAACTATTTGGAAAAAATGTACAAATATTGACAAAAAGTACTCTTCGCCATCTGTGAACCTCTACATGATCACTTTGAGCCAACTACAGCAATCCACTTCACTACCCCAAGAGTTGACAGCAATCGTGAATCTCTCAAAAGTCAGCCACGTGTGTCCTTCACCCACATAATCCTGTACCAAGCAAACAAATCCATTTCAAGTTCAAAAATCAATTAAAATGTTTTCCTACAGATAGATAGCACTATTTTTAAAGTGGTTACTCTATTGGGGGTGTGCACCAAAACTGCTTATCTGACATTTGACTCCCAGGATGGTCCGACTAAAATTTGAGCCTCAAACACTCCAACGAACTGATAACATACTCGTACTCGCAATAAATTTGAAGTGTGCTTTCCAATAAATATTTATTAAAATATTTAGTCAATGAGCTCTTGAGATAAACACCCACAGTTGCAAAATTAAAAATAGATTTATCAATGAATTTCGCCAACGAGCAATGTGCATACCTACTGAAGATTGTGGGCAACTTTTGTATCTAAGCCTGCCTAAGTGTGCCTGCGAAGTGCCAATTAACACGGAAGGTGGGTGAGGTTATCTATAATTTTTCTTTTAATTGTTGAATAACAAATGTTGTTTATGCCGAAAAAAATTCCGGGTTTTGTTTATGTTTTTATTTTTATTTGTGGGGGAAGAAAATTTGAAACGTTATCAACGCCTCGCGTTTTGTATTTTACGTAACACATGCGTTGCCTTGATCAGGTGGAGCATAAAAATAAATTATCGCTGAACAGCAGATTAGTGACAATGACATCGCAGAACTTTTGAGATTATTTAAAAATAATTTTTGGGTGTGAGGTGTCATATTTTATGGTGAACGTGCAGCATAAGGCTTATAAATAGCTACGAAAGATTAGGAAGCTGAGATTGCAGATTGGGCAACTTTAATTCAGCGAACTGTTTTCCGAGTTTTCAGCTACGGATACATCGTATTCGGCGAAAAACTGAACCCTATGTAGGCGATTTTGATTAACATTCCTGAGAATGTTCTGCTCGCTGCACAATTTGCAGCCAATTCTGCACTGCAAGATAGCGCTTTGTCTGTCCCTGTGCTTGAGAGCGTCGAATTTTCTATGGGACAGGTCCACTTTCGCACTGGCACAGTTGCAGGAGTTCTCAAAGGTCGCTACATAGACAAATCCGCTGGTCCAGATGGTATACCCCCAATAGTTCTGAAGAGGTGTTCTTCTTCGCTGGCAAAACCTCTGCGTAAGCTTTTCTGTCTGTCCTACTCTTTTGGACTCTTTGCGAGAAAATGGAAAACAGCATTTGTCCAGCCTGTCCCTAACAAAAGGCGAATCTTTCTCTCCGACCAATTACCGACCCATTGCACTTACGTCCCTTCTTTCCAAGGTCATGGAGACGCTGATAAATCGTCAGCTTATGAGATATCTTGATTCACGAAAACTCCTCAATGACCGGCTGTATGGTTGTCGTAACAGCGGGTTCACTAGTGATTTGAGAAGTGGAACCAATCTCTCCATCACTTCGACGGAACAAAGATGATTCTTGACAAAGTTTGGCATCAGGCTCTTTTGTCGAAAATGCGTGCATATGGCATCGATGAGTCTTCAATGGATTAGAAATTATCTTTCGGGGCGTTCAATACAAGGCGTCTTTCACGGCTTCAAGTCTGATATTCACCACATAAATGCTGGTGTCCCCCAGGGCTCAGTTTTGTCTCCGATTCTCTTTCCCATTTTTATAAATGATCTCTTATCTGCAACGTCGAATCCACTCCTTCGCTGATGACAGTATCCTCAGTTTTTCATATTCGTTCGCTAACTCACGTCCCTGCTCTTCGGCCGTAGAAGAGGAACGGCAACGTATGTCAAACTCATTAAATTCCGACCTTGAGAGCAGAGTCAAATGGAGTTCAAACAACAAAACCCAGTGCTGTCTTCTGTCTCTCAAGCGAAACCAAGACCCTCAACCATCATCCATGAATGGTACTTGCATCGCAGAACCTAAAAGACTTGCCATTCTCGGTATGTGTACCAAAATGCTTTTTTGTTGGAACGGACACACGTCGCCAAAAATGCTGCAGAATGCCTAGGATTCCTCAAGCGGTGCAAGAAATAGTTTACCCCATCCGAACTGGCCACAATTTATAAGGCATTCATTCGCCCAAAGCTGGAATTCAACGCCCACATCTGGACTGGTGCACCGAAGACCGTTTTGCATGTTCTAGATAGGGTCCAGAACGGCGGGATAAGTGGTAGAGACATTGTGGGCGCCATCGTCTCACTTGGACATGGCGGAAATGTGTCGTGTCTTTTCCTATTTTATCGCTTTTTCCACAAAAAATGGTCCAGCGAAATAGCCCTTTGCATTCCTCCCCTTCAAAATTTCACCCGCAATACGCGTCACGCTTCGAATGCACATCATTTCACCCTCAAGCCCAACTTCCGGGGACGTCCTGTCACATACAGGAATTCGTTCATAAGCCGTACGACACGCATGTGGAATGGTCTTAGTGGAATGGGAGATTTAAGGATATGACTTGGAGAGCAACATTTAATAGACATTTCGAGCCCTGCAAGCGCTACGTTTTGAAGTCCTAGCTTTTACAGATTCACTTATGCCGTTAGATTTCTGTGACTGTGTAGCTCATAAGGACCACAAAAGTGCATACTTCCTCTCAATCAACGATCAAGATGCCAGGATAAATGAGATTTCCTAGCACTTATTCGAAGATTGAATACTGAATACTTCCCCTTTTGTAGAGGACGAATGTGACCCATTAACATAAACTGCAACGTGCTTCACTTCTCTTGGACTTACTTTCAAAACTTGGATTTGTCGAAAGCGTTTCTATGCCAGGCTTACTGAGTGGCACCAACTCTTTTGCCAGATTGAGTACCATAAAAGGTAGCCGATCCATTGCTACTTTCTTTGTCCTACCCATAGGCTCCTGATTCGGTTTCTGTAGTTCGAGATACAGTTTGGTCAGAAAATCCTTTAAATGGCACGAAGATCTGCTGACGGTACATAGCAGTTAACCACTAACTGTGGTACTCACGTTCCAAACGTACACAATGTTGAAGGCAGTATAAGCACGACTTGGATGGTGGCCTTGACGGTTTTTGACTTACCTTAGGACACCAACGAAATTCAAATCTTTTGTAAGAAAATATCAACTTTTGAAATTGGCAATGTACTCTACTCTTACTTAAAGGGTTCCCAATCCATGTGGGGTCCTTTCCTGAGACACGGCAGTCTTCCTTCCTCTTCGATCTAGGGCATGCTGCTTGCAGTTTTCCAGACTTAGCCCTCTGGCATCTGCAACAGCATTTTGTCTTAATACGAAGGTTCAGTCGTCTCTAAAGTCGGGTCCGGGGAGCGAATATCCTCTTAGCTGGAGCATTATTGTCCATGTGCTCGATATGGCCGAACCAGTATAGTCGACGTATTTTGGCTTTTCGGACTACATCCACATCTTGATACAGCTCATAGAGTTCGCCGTTCTCGCTTGTGGGACTGAAATATTCGAAAAAGAATTTTTCTTTTGAAAGCATTCAAACTCTGCTCTGTTTTACTAGACTAGAGTTGGGAGTTTTGAACACAGTTGTTTCGCCAAACCGAAGGTGCTGAAGTGAGGTGATTGGAGTATGCTGGTCAACTCTTTTCTAAGCACTTTTATATTTTAAATGCTCAAACGTTTAAGGAAGGCTGCCGTAATTTCTGCTAGATCATGCCTAGTAGCAGCTTGCTGTAAAGCAGAAACAGCCTCAGAAAATTCAAAAGCAATGAAATTTCTGTCTTCACTAACGACTTCAAGTCTGTCGGCGAAACTGGTTTCGTAATATACTCGTACTTTGCCATTACATGGTTAGGCTACACTGCTTAGACTTAAGGGGCACGTCTGGAAAGTGGGCATTGAGCAAAGTGGAGACTGCAGATTCTGCAGAGCTGTTGAGACACCTTCACCCAGGACACCTTCTAAAGGAATGTGCGGCACTAATCCACAAAAGAAGAAAACACCTGGATAGCTACCAACTATGTATTATCTACCATCGTTACATCCACTCCGTTACAGGTACTCCGATTCATCAAGGAAATCGGAGGAGGTGCTCTGAGTCGAGTATCTCATCGACTAGAGCTCCAAGTTGGGGTAGCACAATAGATCCATAAAGTTTGGAGTGCGCCTTCACCCATATAACCAATCAGTAACCAATCTAGACTACGCTTAAAGCTTAATCAGATCTAAAATAGTCGAATCTGCCACAAAATGCTTGAAATTATGCGAACGGATCCAAAGCAGACAGATCCCTATAATCCTGATCATAACTTCGCCGAACAAATGGAAGAAGAAGAAGAAGGATCCAAAGCAGACTATGCTGGTTACTTGGGCACTGCTGAAAATTGAAAAATGGACTTGCGTATGAATCACTAAGAAAAAGTTATGACTTGACGGGGGGGACGGGGTTGATATAAGGCCACCTTTTGCCAACAAAAAGAATTGTTCAAAGATACGACCGACAAAGCTGTGGCCCGATGCTAGTGCACAATTAGAGAACAAGGAGTATCTAAAGCTCTCAAGCCTTTACGCATAAATTAAGAACAACTCTTAAGCTGAACGGAAATTCTAGCCATTTTCTACAGTCATAGAAATTCTATCGGGGAACTATTATGGAAGCTTGCCAAAAAATTTGGAATTACTGATTCGGCTGATATGTGCACTTTGAACGACATTACGCATATGTTATGCAACTGCCAAGGAATATCGCATGCCAGACCAAAACCTGACTTCTAAAACCGTAAAGTTTCCCAAGGACATCAAATTTCTTGAAGAATGTGACTACGTTTCCAGCTTCAGTGGAAGTTTTGCATGGATCGCGAACGGCCTCAAACCTTTGGGTAATGTTTTTGTACTTCAGAACTTTGCCTAACCTAAGCTGTAAATAGTAAATCCCTAGATGTTTCATTTACTAGGCTCTAAAGGACAGTTTGGCCTTTCATTGAACGGCTTGATAATTCAAAATCTCATGCGCAGCACTCACCCATTTAACTTCCTGCAAAAAGGAGTCATGCAGCCCGCTTTGCAGTCCTTATGACTTTGAGTCAAAGCTATTCTTGACTCTGACATAATCCGTTTACAACTCCAGCTACTACATAAATCTGAAATTGACTTTTCCCTTTTTTAAATACAGACTCTGGCAATAATCAGAGCCTGGACCAAACCAGTGCTGACTTCACTCCTCGTTTGTTGTACATGTATTCGAGTGAAAACTTATTCTATCCTGGATGGAATGGGGGATAAAATATTGGCACATGTAGCGATAGCCAAGGTGCACTTAAAACTATGCTTCGGGAAAGACCGCCTTCAATTCGGTTCCAAACTGAACTCGCTTAGTCTTATTAGGACACAGTAAGATTACGGAAAAGGGATCTTCGAAAACTGGCTACAAATTTCAAAAGTTCTCAAAACAAGCACACATACATACGTCCGTTAAATTTTTGATTTTTTATAAACCCAACCTCAAGTAGCAGAGTTCTCCAGGATGGAAACAGAAGGTCTGAGAAGGCACTTTTTCAGACTCATTTATGAACATTTTTCTCCATAAGCAGGAGCACAGGAGCCTGACAGTGGCGTGGATAATCTATTTCGTACTACGAGCCACATGCTCCCAGGATGTTCATCCAGCTTTTCGTATTAAATGATAGAATCCTCTACGTACAACAACCTGAAAATTTTGTTTTTTGGGATTCGAACTTGAACCTCCCTTCCAACGCACTAGCCACTAAGCCATGGATCTTCTTGTTTTATGCCAACAAAGTCCAGTAATGTTCCTGCAGCCTTTTTTCTGTTTCATTTAAATGATCTCCCACTCGCCGAAATAAGTTCTTTCGAGGATTAAAGCACTTCGCACTTGACTTCCGCCTTCAAAATTTGGTGTTGGATCTTGGAAGTCATTTTATTTACAAAAAAAAAAAACATTAAGGACATAGGAAGCCTTTTTGCCCCACAACGACTTTTGTAGGAACTGCAGGGACGAAGAAGAAATAGATTCGCCGCTTGCTATGTGATTGTCCAGCACTAGCCCCCAAAAGGAAGGACACTCTTCGGAGCTACTTACCTGTGGAGCTGGATGATCTAAGAAACAGTGAGTTGAACAAACTTCTGAGATTCATACATATGTACATCAGGGTGATTCAATTCAGTCGTCGATATTAAAATTTAGGTTCTCAGGGCTCTACTAATGGGCACAATGGACTCATCGTTGACACCTGTCTACCTAACTTAACCTAGGAAGCCATGCAATAAGAATGTACCAGCACATAAGCATTCGCCCCATATACATAGCTAGCGACTATTTATTGTTTACTCATAGATATGTATGTACATTAAAAATATAAAAATAAAACCCAAACTCATATCTCAGAGGATTACGGAGCCAGTTTTGTGCCTTAATCGTATGTCGTAGACCAGTATGTCTCTGGAGTAACTTCACGGATTTTACCCAAGTCCAAGATCCAAATTGAATCATTCTTTCCAGTCTCAATGGCCTTCACAAAGTTAACAGCACATTCATCAGCACTTTGATGATTGGCATCAAAGAATTTCTTACTCAATTCCGTCGAATATGGGAAAGTGTCGTTGCCATCAAACTCATGCCATAAGCCAGTCATAGTTATGCCAGGACAAATGGCCATAACAGCAATTCCTGTTCTCTTGTAATAGTACTCATCCTAGAAAAAAAAAATTTCAAAATATCGATTTCAGGGCTCAAAACAAAAAGAAGTTCCATCTTACAGCAATCGATCGAGTGAATCCCATCACACCATGCTTAGAAGCAGTATAGATAGCCAAGCAGGAGCACGGTTCCAATCCCAGAACTGACGCAATGTTAACAATCAAACCACCACGTCCTCCATTGGCTTTGTCCATATAAGGAATAGCTGTCAGAGTAGTGTAAATCAATCCCATCTGTCGAAGGATATATAAAATATCGTCTTGGACTTCGAAGGACTAACACTTTTCTTACCAGGTTAACACCCATTGTCTGCTCTGGCTTGTGATCATTGATCATGCCACTACCATTCACTAAAATATCGAAATATTTGATTTTATCAATGACTTCCTTAAGGACCACAGCAATGTTTTCCTTTTTGAGAAGGTCCAGCTTTTGGAAATAAATTTTTGTAGCAGTACCCAAAGCATTGATCTCATTCAAGAAGGAATCATTTTGTACGACATCAAGGATGAATAAGTTCTGAAATTAAAACGAAATTAGATGAAGGATTCTACTACAGGAAGGAAGTCCTTTAGCTTACTGCGACTTTTTTATCGACGAGGAGTTTGCAAGTGGCAAAACCAATTCCACCGAAACCACCAACATAGACAACATTTTTACCCTTCAACTCCATGTCTTTGCTTAGAATTCAACTGCTGGACTGGACTCGATGCGCTGCGAAGAACTACTGATGTTGGAGCTGCTACTTTTGTTTGCTGGAAAACTCTCTAACCGGTGCGGTGGTCAGGTTCTGTTTATAAATACTCGATACGCGCGTCAGCAGTAAAGATAAGAGCATCCTTATCTACAATCGCAAAACATGTTTCGTTCTTTTTTTTTTTTTTTGGAAGCCAGAGGTGTAGGATGAATGTGAGGTGGTGTTAAGCACTACGAACTTTTACAGTGGAGGTTTCAAATGTGAGCTATTTGACGTAATTGCGTAGAAGCGTTGCATGCTTTTAGGCAGCTGGGGAAAGACTTTCTTAATGTTTTACCATCATTTTGACACGGAAAATTTATTACTTCTCTAGAGTAGATGATCATGAAAAGTAAGGTAACGACAGCCACATGCTGTGGGGAAGGGTTTGAAGGAGTGCTAGACCCGAGATATTCGGCTAGAAATTCTGGATAAATGCGAAGGAAATTTCAATGGTTCGGGAGTAATTGTTGGCCTCACGACGAGTATTTTTTTTTTTCTTAGCTGCATTTAGGGGCGAACCATTGACAAACCACACAGTAGAAGACTGCCTACTAGAAGTTGACTTTTTTGACCACTTACTCTGGTGAACCATTAAACTATAAAATTTGCTTGCATCTCGGAGAGGCATGCCATTTACAACTGTGTTCGCATGAAATCAATTCGTCAATGAAAGCTTGACCAAGGCCGCAGGAACACTCAATACAGAGTCAAGCATTGTATTGTATTTTTAGGGCGCTGTCCATTAATGAACAGCAGCACGCAGTCCCTTAGGGACCATTGTACTTCGGCCAAAGCCCGCCCTTAGTGAAACAGTAGCCGTACCCCTTATGTGGTTTGTATTGTCCGCACTCCAAACCTACCAGTGCGCTTTGCAATACGTAGCGGATCAACAAGATAAACAGACACTAGAAGATGAAATTGTCTGATTTGTAAAAACTATCACAGTCGCAGAGGAAGTATGTGTCGGTTTCGTCCTCTTCCAGGCACATCTCATAAACTCCGAAACCCCTAAGTCCTTTGGTTTTCAGGTTTATCGTTAGCGAAAGTGAAATCCGAGACGAGCTCTGCAATAGCGCTCAAGTCACTTTTGAGTGGATTAAGCAGAAACCCGACTCTGCCAGCACTGGGTCAACCTCCATCAACATTTTCGTCTGCCGGCACGTACCAAGGCATCGCCAGTCGTTGAATGCTCTTTTAGTAGCAGCTCACCCATTGCTTGCTTAAAGAATGCCAAGTTGCAGCCTACCCACGAGTTGGTTGAGGACTCACGAATTGGCTCATTGACCCCTCCCTGATAGGAGCATCTGCCCTTTCGTTACCCGGTATCTCAGAGGGACCGGAATCCAGACCAGCGTCACCGAGTTACGTACTTGTTCTTCAATCAGGTTAGCAAAACAAGCTTTATTTGCGGCCTGGCTGTCGGAGCAGATGTAAATAGCTCTAACTCTTGTCTTATTTTTCAGAGCAATGTACGTGAGCTGCACTTATAATAGTGTAGACTCGGCCTAAAAGACCGCAGTATATGTACCTGGTGAAATAGTCTTCGTCACACTCACTTCCTCTGAATAGATGCGAAGGAGCCCATCAATCAGAGACCCGTCTGTATAGAAGGCAGTACTTGTTGGTTCAGATCCAGTCAATGTACCGTTTCTTCATTCTGAACGCTCTGGAAAGGAGCATCGGAATCTGAGTTCAAAGATAACTTCCGTTCGCAAGATATCCAACGGAAATCCCGTACACGTTGAATAGATAGCTGAAAAGCTTTTTAGCTACACCTTCTTTGCGCCCTTCGCCAAAGATTGTCGCTCGCTCAAGCAAAATTCGAATGCGGAATACTACTTTTCTGGTCATGTTTAGATATGTTCTCGATGAAGAGATGCAAGAGAAGAAGGCTCAAAAGACCTTCTATTACGGCAGTTGGAGTTCCTTTCCCGTCAGTTATGCAGACACAGGCAAGGTGCTGCAGTTTACCGAGCTTGCGTTTGAAGAATTCCGACCTTAACCACCATGCGACTGTACCATGCACAAGTAATGGTCTGACTACGCCAGTGGGTATCGAGTGGAGAATCTTAGGACTCAGATCCTACTGAACATTTTATGGTACTTCCAACGAATGATGGTGGCCCAATATACCTTAGTCTCAAGGTGTCCTTTGAAAGCCAGCATGGTCTAAGATGACTCCCAAGTACTTAACTTTGTTCGAAAATTGTAATGGGGTGCCCAAGAACGATGGCCATATTGCAGGATGTAGCTTCCTACTTACAGTGACAGCATCATCTCAGTCTTGGTTGGATTGACGAAAAATGAGTGTTTAAAGCACCAAGTCCTGACAATTTTGAAAGCCGTCATCTTGTGGCAGCAAAGAGCCGGTAGGTACCTGCCAATGACAACAACGATGGAGCTTAATTCTATAAACATTATTAGATTCGACTAAGGTGTGCTATTTATAAACGATGTAAGCCAGGAACATTTTCTTAAAGAGATGCCTTAAAAATAGTTCACGTTGATTGTGATCGTTTTCCTGACTACTTCGGCTGACGAATTTTAGTAGCATAGAGACTGTTATTGGCGCTGAAGGCGATTTCATAGAGCAAATATGAGCTATAGACGTACCGATTTATATACCTACTAGCTGTACCCTGCGCGCGTTGCAACGCCACCAACTAAATAAATTTGAAGGAAAGACATTACACAAATATTCAATTTATTTTGAGTCATTTTACTGATTTTGTTCATTTCGAAAAAATTGTGACATTGCAGCGTTTCGTTTCAATCCGATATTTATTGAAGTGCTGTGGGATACACAATATTTCTTGTTTTTCCATCTGGTGCGTAAACGAATAAATCAGAAGGTTTTCCGAAGCGCGAGCAGGCCCCATAGAGCTGCCCATGTGAGAAGCATGGATTCTCCAAATTTAATCCACACACTTGCAACGATTGTCCTTGTGCTTTGTTGATAGTCATTGCGAAAGCAAGTCGCACCGGGAACTGCAAACGTTTGAATTCGATTGGCATATCTGTCGGGATCATTGGGATACGCGGCAACAGTACGTCTTCACCTTTGAATTTTCCAGTCAAAATTGTTGCCTCGATAAGATTGTTCATCATTTTCTTGACTGAGAGTCTGGTTCCATTGCAAAGTCGTGGTGGATTTATGTTTCGCAAAAGAATGATGGGTACGCCAATTTTCAATGTAAGAACGTGCGGTGGCATGCCTGGCAAATCAAGGGAATTCAAGAACTCAGTTGGATAGTTGACAACTTCGTCTTGATTCACCACAGTATCGATGGACTTATATGTTGTCGTTTCGCCGGGTATTCCATTCTGAATGGTGAAGTTGATGGTATTGACATCGATGTTTTTGGCCGCTAATATAGCACGCGTACTGAGCCACTGATGATTTTGGTAGTTCTGTGCAATGTTTGGGAAAACTTTTTGCACCAATTCGTCTATGCTTTCTGTGATCTTACAGAAGTTTGCTGGCAAGGTGATACATTGCGTAGATTCATCAATTTTCATTCGCCCGTTTCCAATATCCATTAATTGTTTTGCAAAATTTCCAGCCGATGCATCCCGTTGTAGTTGTACACGCATGTTGGTGTTCAAAGTCAATTTCTGTAAATGACGCCATAAAACCGATGATTTGAGACATGCATTAAGTTCATCAGCGAGTGTTGAACGTGGTATAACCGGCAGTGTTTGTCGAAAATCACCAGACAATAAAATGAGTGCGCCACCGAAGATCCGTGCGTTTCCTCTCAAATCTCGCAGTGTACGATCAAGCGCTTCCAATGCTTTCTTGTGAGACATTGTACATTCGTCCCATATGATAATTTGACACGTTTGGAGTACTTTGCCCATTCCAGAGTTTTTGCTGATGTTGCATGTTGGTGCCTCAGTGTTTTGCACAAAACTATTCGAAAAACGACAATATTGTCTGTTCCATGTGAGCCGGACATGAATTTCACAATTTATGTACATAAATTCTTATTTCACCCACAACTCGAAACGTCATCATTCGTTCGCTGTTTTCGTTTCAATTCAAATCAGTCACGGCAATATATGAAATTCATTGGAATGACAGTGGCGCCATCTGTCGAAAATTGGTCGTACCAACTCAGAAACCTTCGTGGGCTCATGCACAACAACTTTGCTAAAGATCATCACATGATCAAATGCATAGTTTACGATTCTATAAAGGACATACAGACAATCATTCATTTTTATATACATACATATATAGATAGATGTAAGCCAGGAACATTTTCTTAAAGAGATGCCTTAAAAATAGTTCACGTTGATTGTGATCGTTTTCCTGACTACTTCGGCTGACGAATTTTAGTAGCATAGAGGCTGTTATTGGCGCTAAAGGTGATTTCATAGAGGAATATGGGCTATGGACGTACCGATTTATATACCTATGTACTTGCAAAAGTTTGCGCATAACTCATGAGCAAATCCGTTTCTTTTTTTTGTAATTTGTCTTCAAACAGCCTCCGCTCGCTGTAAACGAAATACACGGAGATAACTAGAACATCTGCAACGAAAAATGTTCTCTTTATGTAGAAATCACTACAATGCTCACTAATATATTTTTGATTGGGAACACTGGGCATGCTGGTACACAAAAACAAACATAGATTGTCAAAAGTGTTAGAATGTAACCCAACACATACATACATATGTACTATGTGTACAGCTAATCCGGCTTATCTGGTCGTGAAAATAAAAGCGTCACCTATTCTTGTGTCTTGTTGTGTATTTATGTTCAGAAAACAGATAAACATTTTCAGGGTTATTCTTTAAATACGTATTTTCGAAAAAAAATTACAACAAAACAAATAATTTCTTTCCCAGGGATGTTACAAAAAAAAGATTTAAATAAAAAATCATTGTTTTTAAAATATAAATCATTTATTAATTTAATAATATTTTTATTCTAATAAATACGAGTATAATAAAAGGGGAAAGGAATCTTGAAAAGAGGTAACATTCAAGTTATTTTCTTCTTCTTGCTCAAGTAGTGAATTATCCAGGTTTTAATTCCTAGGGTTGAGACAAAGAAGAAAGAAAAGATAAGTATTATACGGTGCTCGCTCCCTATCCAGGCATGGCCAGTTGAAAGTCAAAACGTGGGATAAATATGCAAGATATAAAAAAAAAAGTGGAGTAACATGTCCCACAGGCGATGGATTATACGTTGAAGTCGCATTTCTTGACCAACAAAAATTAATGGACTAGTAAACTGCGCGCAGTATGACTTTCTCAAGCGACTTGTTGAAATATGCTACGCACCTATAGACCTACGCCATTGAAAAACATGCCGAATCAAGAATTGTTGCCGTCGACTTCTCAAAATCGTTCGATGGAGGCTTCCACAGCGCATGGCTGCCTTTCTATAGAGTGCCACAGCAACTCTACAGATGGATGAAAAACTTCGCTCCTCAAGAAAGATCAATAGAAGTTATAGTTAATGATGTGCCTACCGTCGCAAGTGCTCTTAACCTCGGCGTACCTCAGGGATCTATTTTTTCATTGATTTTATTTCTTTTCCATATTATTGATCTGCTACAATTGAAAAATAACATGATTTATAGTTCCGATGACGATAGTATCCCTACAACATCTTCTTAAACAACTGGATAGTGAGTGTCCATACTTAACATCTTAGGCATGCAAAAAAGGATGACGGGCAAAATGTCCTGCAGCAGGGATAAACAAAATACGTTGCCACTATTACAATGAGGACTTAATCAAAAGAATACATCTACTGTCTTCGAACTTCAAATGGATAGCCGACTTATCAAACCCAATATACCCATTAAACTCATCTTCATACCCATTAACAACACATTCAGCATCGCAAAACCGGCATCAATAAAGATAAGTTACCTGCTAAAGCCAACAAGTTATTCCACACTGGCGCTGCTCCTTAGTCTTTACATCGGATAAATTAGACCAGGACTTGAATATTTCTTTCACGCTCAAAGCTCAGCTCCAAAAGACTATACATTCGATGGCATCCAAAGATATGTAAGCCGCTAATATAATAGAGGATCCGCCACTGACATCCATCTCCATATACGAGTACACTGGCTTATCGTAAGCAGGTAGCTGACTTATGCTTATATGGTGTACAGATACTACAACATACTAGATATTCCCCAGAACTCAAGGGAAAGATCGCTAGAAATACGGCATTTGGCTGTTCTAGGTTAGGTTAGGTTGAAGTGGCTGCCAGGTAGGAGTCGCAAACACACTTAGACCAATGGTAAGTCCATTGTGATACCTGGTGGATCATATGAGAAAAAGTATGCTTTACCTACTCGTTAAACCATTTTGAGCCACGCTTCATAAGCCAGGTTTAACTGGTCGCTTATAACGTTGAAATAGAGGGCTCCTAAGTGAAGGTTCGTTCTACGGGGGAGAGCTAGGTAGAAACAAAGAAGGTGAGGAATAGTTTCTTCCTCTTCTTCATCCAGGCAGCTTCTACAAAAGTCGTTTGCAAAAAAGGCCTGGCCTTGTAGCGTGCTTACCTATTAGACAGTGCCGATATGTGATCTATTGAGAGAAATCAAATTCTTAGAGCGTTTCAGATCCAGCTTCAGCCAAATCTGTTTTGTCGCTAGACATGTTGATCCACATGTCTACCTAAGCTTTGTACTCCCGACAGCATCCAGCTTAAGTTTAGCTTTGCGAGTAGCTATTGGTATACCTAAGGTGCCTTTTTCCGGCAAGATGGGTTTAGTTGTTCCTATTCTGGCGAGTTTATCGCTATTGAACTACTCAGCCATCTCCACAAGAGACGAACGGCAGTCTAGAGCTACTAAGAAATTTATAGAGGTCGATTCCAGGGCTTGACTGTTTGAAAAGATGCGGATATCTCTAGCAGATATCACGTTTTTCTTAAGCCAAGATAGGGCTTCTTTGATCGCCATTAATTCCGCCTGGAACACGCTACAATGATTTGACAGACAGAAAGAGAGCTTAAGGTTAGGCCTATCAGAGAAAACACCTACACCAACTCCGTCTTTGGTCTTTGACCCGTAGTCGTAGGTGCGAATCGATTCATCTTCTAAAAATGCGTCGCCATCTCAGAGTGATCTGGAAGGGATGGTAACCGGAAGTTCTTGTCAAAATTTCGACGTGGGATGGTGTAGTCCGTGTTTTCAGGAGAGATTTTGAATTTTTTCAGAATAGAAGCCTGGCTGAACTCTTTTCTTGACCACTGTTGGGTAGCTTCAAGGCGGACGGCTGCATTCGCTGTTGAAGGGGTTTGAACAGCGGCCGGGTTCCAAGCAAACACACTTTCTACTACTCCGTGGCCACTTCCACGATATACATTTATACATGTGCACCTTTGCAGAAATTATTAATCCACAGGAGAATTGACAGGCATCTGCAGCCATTTCGGGGGGCTACGAGCATCTCAGCGCTATAGGCCTCGCCTTTCTCGATGGAAGATTATACCTCATGATACGACCGTAACGCGTTCCTAAAAACTTGGTCGTATCTCGAACGGTCGTATATTGCGTACGATTTTCCATACATTTCGCCTTATTCGTTCCTAAATCTCAAAACTGGGACTGGGCGATGTCGTTCCTTTTTTTTTCTTGTAACATTCTATAGCATGTTACGTCTTTTTGAGTAGCATCGCATGCCTTGCTACTTCCTTCCACGCTATTGTCTTGGCTTTTGATCAGCTCTATGAGTTGCTCGGTTCAAGTTTTTGCAAACTTAAGTCCGTAGAAGTTGCTGGGTGAGTTTCTGTGTCTTCATCGTCGTTGTCGTTGTTTGTTTCTATAATTGCTTCAAGTAGCTCCTCATTGGTAAGCTCGTCTTCATGTTCTGCAATCGTCAGTAGTTGATTGACATATACGGCATCTATTTGAAGGTTCAGTTGCCTACCTTACTGCATAACAGCGTTATTGATATCTCCTAGAGACTCATGATCAGTCGGTTCCTCTCTTATAAGCTGTGAAGAAAGCTTTCGCCATGACCTTTCCATGGTTGATGCCTTGACTTCCGCCCAAGATTCTTCGTCAATATCTGTTGCGTGGCATATATTGAAATTTTTCCAGAACTCCCGGAGTGTTGGCCCAGCCTCGGTATCAGCTATCGCATGTGTCATACATCTGCGAGTGTATTAGCACCTAAAGCTTGTAATGACAGTTTGATCCATCCGCTATAGTGAAAAGGTCGAATTTGCGGGAAGAAAATCCACTTTAAACTCAGGAAAAATGTCGCCAACATTATTACCAGGAGCATTATCCAAAACCAGGACGCATTTCATTGCCAAATGAGAACCTCGCTTGAGGTAGTCCTTCACCGCTGCGACAAAGTGGTTCGTAAGCCAGTGTTGAAAAATAGCACCAGTAACCCCGGCTTTCTTATTAGAATGATGGCTGGTCGTATCTCAGGGGTAGTCTATCGTATCACGAGAAATATGTAGGTGCATAAAAATGTCGGTCGTATGTGCGGGTTAAACCCTTAGAGATTGACTACGCCGCTTCTACCCTCAAATTTTTTTTCTTTTCTTGGACTAGGCAGTCAATCCCCCATTTACGCATTTGATATCTGTATCTTATGTAAGCGAACTGAGCCAATTTGTGCGACCCTGCCCTGCCCTTTATTTCTCCAGATGATGTAAGTGTCCTAATAAGAATTAATTTATTTTTTTTTATTCATGACACCCTCTCGTTACGACTCTGTCTTGTTGTTGTCAGTGTGTAAAGAAAACACCCCGTGCGTCGCGTCGTCACACTACATTATCAATAGAACCCAAAAATTAAAAAAATTAAAAAAGTATAGTTAGTCACGATTTGTTTGTGAGACAGTAAAGTATCTAAGAATGAATCTCGCTGGAAAAAATGTGGTGTATGTGGGAGGTTTTGGTGGCATTGGATTTGCTACCTGTAAGAAACTAGTGCTTAAGGAAATTGCCGTATGAAAAAGTGTGATGAAGTGAAATTTGATGCCAATTAATGAACCCTTCCTTGCAGAGCTTGGTTATCCTCGACATCAGGGACAGTGCCGATCTGCTGAATGAGCTGAAATCATTGAATTCATCGGTTAAGCTGTTGTACTTTAAATTGGATCTATGCGACAAGGAGAGTATTAAGCAGGCCCTTAAGGCAACAGTCGATAGGATAGCTTACATCGATGTCTTGATCAACGGCAGTGGAGTGGTTAATGAGCAGGACGTTGAATTAGCTGTCACCGTCAATTTGGTTCGTAAGAATATTTTCAAACTTTGGATGGCAAAACTGTTACTTTTCAGATCGGTGTTATCAATACGACCCTAACGGCGATCCCGTATATGGATAAATCCCTCGGTGGACGTGGGGGAATAATAGTCAATGTTTCGTCCCTTCTAGGCCTGGAACCGGCACCACCATGTGCTGTCTACAGTGCGACCAAATATGGACTGGTTGGATTCACAAGGTCACTTTCGGTAAGCACCTAATATACAGTAGTGTATACAGAAGGGAGCCTGTCATTTGGTAAATTCTCCGCAGGATGAGTACTACTACCAACGAACGGGGATCGCTATGATGACATTTTGTCCGGGATTGACAATAACGCCTCTTATAGACAATTCTCCTGACGCAGGTTTGACATTCCCTTATTCTGCGGAAGTGCAAGGCAAAATAATGGATACGAAAAGTCAGACTGCAGATGAATGTGGTATAAGCCTGGTGAAGGCTATTGAAAGCGGAAGGAACGGCTCAGTTTGGAGATCTGAGGCAGGCGAATTAGAAGAAGTTGAAATGTTTAAGTATTGGAGTTGTCATAATTGATAGGTCACTCTGTAAGCGTTTGAGTAGAATAAAATTGACTGCAAAATAAGGTATCTGTTTAATGTGGAGACTTAGTTCGCGATTCCTTGTCTCAGTATCTTTTAAGAGCTTTCTTTCAGATAAACTCTGCACGTTTTCCTCATATGCGGACGAAACTTTACGGATCCAGATAAAGCAGGGTTCGGAGTCATTTGAAACAAAAGGAAATGCTTACAACTTAGTTTATGCCTTACACCTGCTGTGAGCCACTCCTGCATTCTCGGAGAGTTTGGTGACGGATGAGCCCATTCATGGACCAACGACAGCATTCATACCTTCGTAGTTGGCTAATGAACTCCGGTCCGCCATCCAGTGGTAGTAAGAACGAATCGAATCTCGTCTTCCCGGTTGGGAATTGTGCCGTAGGGATAACATCCACACCAACGAAGCAATCAATAGCTTCAGATATGAATGGATTTGATGTTGACAGCCCTGCAAAAAGTAAAAAGGACGACGACCGCAGAGTTGCACATGGTATGTTAGGTCCCACCAAAGACCATATCCTACAATGGTGGCCACAAATCGGGCATTACCGTCATCCAAGGACTGGGATGGTATGGCCCGGGTAAAAGTAGGATGAAAACTGCGATATTTATTATGACGATTGCCATCACCAACCAGGAGAGCTACTATTTGGATGCGCCGTTATTCTAGGCACATTAAGGCAACAAGTCCTGAGTTACTAGCATGTGAACGAGCAGCTCATGGTAATTCGCATCAAGGTTAATCTCTCTTCTACTAAAGACGGCTTCTACGAACTCCTGAACAAAACATTCGAACAATGCCCTAGCCCCGGCGTTAGGAATTGTCTTGAGCAACTTTAACGCGAAGCTGGGAAAGCTGGGTATCTTTGATAATGTGGTTGGATACAGCCTGACAATAAAAGATCCTGCAACGTATTCATTCTAATTCTGCACGCGTTCCCTCATTTCGAAATTTTTAAAGGACATTGTATGTCTTTAGATCGAAGAACGATATTGCGATCGATGCAACGAAGGGCCAACGTAGATTCGGTCCACTACCTATTTGCAGCTAAGGTGCGGGTGCGGATATCCAAAGCGAACCAAAGAAATACTGTGATGAGGTTTGACGTTGAACGGGTGCAATTACAAGAGACCACTGGAGCCTTTACCGGTCCAGTATCACTCTATCTCTAGTAAAGACCAGTGGCTTACAAGCTGCTTACAAGCTATCGGAGATGTCATTGCTAGTGTCCGGGGTTTTTTCCTGGTGACCTCAACGAAGCTCTTAGTTTGAATAAGAATGACGGCAAGTGTATGTACCAAAGCAAGATGGTGCTGCAAGCTGAAAAAAGGTTCAAACATCGGCTTATCAGAAGACAAAAGAAGGAGCTCAGCAATCATTAGCTGGATTCACCACCATAAAGGACAAAATTCGCAGATTGACATTAAGCTGGTCCCAAGCAACGGTGGAGGCAGTAGGAGGAGGAAGATGCAGAACAGTTCCTCTTCAACAACCCTGCAATAACGAACGGGGTTAAGACGAAAGATATTGGGATCCTCAGCTATACCGGGTCTAACACTCCTCAGGGAGAAAGGTTTCGGTGACATCTTGTAATTTGCTAGGCGTGCAACAAGCTTTCCCGATCACTACATGATATAGTGTCTTTGCCAAGTTCAATACCTGCTTCCCCTGTGAATACAAAATTCCCACATTATACAACCATTCCTAGATGGTCAATTGGTTATATGGGGGTATATGCGCACTGCGACCTTTATAGATCTATTGTGCTCCCTGAGGCTCGATGAGGTACTCGACTTAGAGCACCTCCTGCAGTTCGATTTCCTTGATGACTAGAAGGATCTGGAATGGATCTAACAATGGTAGATCCTCTTCTAGGTAGGCATCCAAGTGTTTTCTAGGAAGCCTGTGAGGATAGTTCTTGATGATGCTTATACAGACCTTACTTCTTTCCCCGTTAAGGTTCCCGAAAAGTTCTTTTCTCCCAAATTTCCGTTCTTTCCATTCTTTTTGTTTTCTTAGTTTTCCCGTATTGCATGCGGCCCCAGCCCACATAATGTTTCCGGGCCAGTGAATGCGGTTCTCTAGCTAGTTTGTCAGCTGCTTCAATACCCTCTACTCCCACCTGACCTGGTATCCAGTAGAGAGTGACTCTGTTATTATCGCTTAGTTGGTTTACTTTTCCAAGTCACCAGTGTAAACCTGATTGCATAGGAGCTTGAAGCCTTTATTGTGGCTTGGCCATCCGACGGTATCGCGATGTCTTGCTTACGATACTTCCTATCGAGGTTGAAGTGGGCACATTTCTCAATTGCGTAGATTTCCGCTTGGGAGATACTGGAGTGTGTTGCTTTGGCGAATAATTGATTCTGGGCCCTTATACACCTACCCCGGTTCCTATGGATGTTTTCGGTCCATCTGTATACCATTTCATGGTGTTTTGCCCAAGTTGGTACCTCCGGACTTCACTACTCCGTTCTGTTTTGCTACTCAGCTTCCAGTATCTCTTGACCATATCATCCCTGGGCCAATCCAGAAGCGTGACTGATTTGCAAAGTGTTTCTTGCTACCTGTGTGCGATAAAATTTCTCTCCCGATGCCCTCTTTGACTATCCTTAGTATGGTTGGTTTCCTTGGAAGTTCTTCCTAGCACTAAGTCTAAGGGGGTGTAGGACAGGTTCTCATAGCCCCTGTTATGCAAATGCAAGCTAGCCTCTGTACTTTCTCAAGACTTTTCCTTGTTGTTCTCAGCTTGGTTTTCCAGCCGAAGCTACGTTCGTTATAATAGGCCTGACCATCATGGTGTGCATCCATTTCGGTGAGGCTGGGTTACATCCCAGGGTATTGCCTGACAGGCTTCTGTACATCATCTACAGCTTCTTCGTGTTGCTAGTGTCTAGTGTTATATGTACCTAGATACTTGACCTGATGTTGTGGTTCTAATCTGATCCCATTCAACGTTATGGGTAGCATGAGCTTCAGTTGTCTTCTTCTAGTGAAGGGTAGGTACCACTGTGGTTTTGGTCAGATTTGTATTTAATCCTAAAGTCAGGCATCATTCTTGGGTTGTTCTTAATCCCCTCTGTATTATCTCACTATTCCTTACGATAGACGAGGGGTATCCAACTGGCCCATCGGATGCCAAAGTGAAACCGTAAGCTCATCTTCTAAAACCAACCAACCATCTACTGCCTGCATTTCCATGACTTCTGTAAGTAAGACTTGGAAGAGAAGTAAACCCGTACCTTGCGAATTCCATGCACTGCACGACTAATAAGTTTCGATACTAAAAAATCGTCCTGACAGCGACACCTTTTCAAAAAGATTAAAACGTGATTTTTCCCTGTCCTAAGAATTTCCTTACAGATACTTGCCTTTGAAATCAAGATCACTTACACATCAATCAGTTTTTTGATAACAAGACATCTTCGGTGTCCTAATACCCTTCCCGTAACTACATGGCGCTATAATCATCCTAGAATTTATACAGCTGCAGACGTCACTGCTCCTGGAGGTTTCCCCCAAAAAATTAGGACACACAACACGTTCCGGTTCTCCTTTCTTTTTTTGTAATTAGTTTATCCTTCGTCTGTCTGGCTTAAGGCAGTCGTAATAGATTCTAAAAATACCTGGCTTATGCACACAACAGCTTATATATACACATTGGTCGAAGGATTTCCGTCAGAATGCCCCAAAGCGATGTCTAATTAAATGACTTACGAGATTGATTAATAAATAATCATTATCCACCCGCCGATTACATGAAATTACGAGAGAGCTGGCTCTGTAATAGAATTTTCATTTCAGCCACTCTAACCGGGTTATTGTCGGCCGACAGACATTACTGCATTACCATGCTGCTCTGACATAACTGATGGAGACAATCCAATGAAATCATTCCAAACGGCTCATTAATAACTTGCAGAGGAAAACTTATACACGGATCGCCGGGAGAGAGGCAAACTTTTTACGTATCTTTTGTGAACTTTTCCTCTCAGATACAAGCAGGAATCCTATATTGACTGCCGACTTATGGAGTGCGTGCGGGGAAGTGGACTTGTTTAGTTGGTTTGTTAATAGCTACGCGTATTGTTGTGTGTAATAGTTGATGGTCCAGTTAATAAATGACTTATCTGGCTGGCTACTGTTAGATAATAGCAAATTAACACGCATTATTAAAGCGGAAATCTGTCTAATTGTCCTTTCATGAGAAACTCACATCCACAGGGGTACATATACCATTGCGAAAGTTGAATGCAACAGTTAGTAGTGGAGTACCGTCATAAATCAAGTCAAGAAATTGGAACAAATTAACGCAGTCTTGTTTTTATGATTAACAGATACTCTAAGCTGCGGAAAGAAAATCAAAAGATACAGGAAGGCTTCCAACGTACATATGTGGGCTTTGAGTGAATATCTTCTATGTGGACGCCCACACCCATTCCCACAAACCGGCTGTTCTGGCACTTAGCGAAACACAGGTAGTAGAAGAGCCCTCTGATTTGCAACTGACTGGATAAAGGTTAGTGCCATTATTCTTTCCCCATCTTGGCCTCGCTATTTATATCCGTTGTGATGTTGCTTACCAAATTCCATCCGGAATTTAACTTCAAATGGCTAAAATCCACGGTCCGTCACCACTGTTTTGTGTACAGAAGGTCTAGTGCGGACAGGAACTCAACCTTTAACGAATTTGATACGCTGTCCGATACCATCACTGGAATTGTCTTCCTGTATCCTCGAACTGAAAATATACACAATTCGGACTGGCATAGACACTCTGGCCAGACAACACCCGAAGGAAGGTATGTTGAACTTTTCGCTGAGATAAACAACTTAACCCAGCTTTTCAATGAGCCGACACGTATACCAGACATTGGAAGTCATTCCGCCAACACCCTTGACTTGTTTCTTACTTCTAACCCATAAATACACCATTTGTGTTTTAGTGACTCTAGGCCGGTCCGACCATAACATCATATCAGCTAAATCCTCGTACTCCGACCACACAGCTAAAGAACAAACTCCCAAAAGGAAAGTATAGCTTCACGAGAAAGCCAATTGGGACGCCCTTAAAGCTTCTTAAGAAGACCTTCCAGCTGTCAGCTCCCTAAACAAAGGCAATCCGCTTGCTGCACAATTTGCAACCAACTCCACACCACAAGATATGTAGTGCTTTGTCTGTCTCTGTGCTTGAGAGCGTCGAATTTTCTATGGGACAAGTCCACTTTCGCACTGGCACAGTTGCAGGAGTTCTCAAAGGTCTCAACATACACAAATCCGTTGGTCTGCTCCAGATGGTATCCCCCCTTAAGTTCTGAAGAGGTGTTCTTCTTCGCTGGCGAAATCTCTGACATTTTTGTCTGTCCTGCCCTTCTGGGCTCTCTCCGAGAAAATAGAAAACAGCGTTTGTCCCATCTATCCTTAAAAAGGCGAGTCTTCCTCTTCGCACTTACGTCCCTTCTTTCCAAGGTCATGGAAACGCTGATAAATCGTCAGCTTATCTTCAATGACCGGCGGTATGGTTTTCGTAGCAATGGGTCCTCTGGTGATTTGATGGCATATCTCACCGAGAAGTGGAACCAATCTCTCCATCACTTCGACGGAACAAAGATGATTCTTGACAAAGTTTGGCATCAGGCTCTTTTGTCGAAAATGCGTGCATATGGCATCGATGAGTCTCTTCTTCAATGGATTAGAAATCACCTTTCGGGGCGTTCAATACAAGTTGTATTGGACGGCTTCAAGTCTGATATTCACCACATAAATGCTGGTGTCCCCCAGGGCTCAGTTTTGTCTCCGATTCTCTTTCCCATTTTTATAAATGATCTCTTATCTGCAACGTCGAATCCACTCCTTCGCTGATGACAGTATCCTCAGTTTTTCATATTCGTTCGCTAACTCACGTCCCTGCTCTTCGGCCGTAGAAGAGGAAACCAACGTATGTCAAACTCATTAAATTCCGACCTTAACAGCAGAGTCAAATGGGATTCAAAAAACAAAACCCAGTGCTGTCTTCTGTCTCTTAAGCGAAACCAGGACCCTCAACCATTATCCACGAATGGTAGTTGCATCACAGAAACCGAAAGACTTGCCATTATCGGTATGTGTATCAACAACCATCTTCGTTGGAACGATCACACGTCACGAAAAATGCGGTGCAAGAAATAGTATACCCCATCTGAACTGGCCACAATTTATAAGGCATTCATCCGCTCAAAGCGGGAATTCAACGCGTACATCTGGTCTGGTGCACCCAAGACCGTTTTGCACATTCTAGATAGGGTTCAGAATCGCGCGTTAAAACTCATAGAAGATAGAGGACATTGTAGGCACCATAGTCTCACTTGGACATCGCGGAAATGTGTCGTGTCTTTCCCTATTTTATCGGTTTTTCCACAAAAAATGCTCCAGCGAAATAGCCCTTTGCATTCCTCCCCTTCTCCCTCAGTTCACCCACAAGCCCAACTTTGGGGGACGTCCTGTCAAATACAGGGATTCGTTCATACGCCGAACGCCACGTATGTGGAATGATCTTCCAAACTCTGTACTTCCTCATCGTCACAACCTTCAAACATTCAAAGTCAACTTCTACTGGTACCTCCTCTGTTCCTCTCCCCCCCTTTTCTCAGACGCCCGTGCCCAGACAAATCAGCATAAGGGTATCCATATCCCCTTTGGTGCGCGCAAATTATAAAAAAGAAGCAAAATTTACATCAAAGCTGCAGCAGTTGAGATTGCGTGGGATGCATTTGTCTTTTATTCAATTAAGAACCGACGTACATAGATACAACGTAAATTGTCAATTTATTCACCCCCCTCTGTATTACACAGTGAAGTAGTTGAGTTCCAGTTAACCGTTGCACTTATAAATTTGCGATACATTCAGTGCACTTCAAGAAACGCAACATCCAGCCCACGGATGTGTGATTTCGTCATAAATTTGCATTTTACATTTGTCGCTTATCTCGTCTAATGGATCAGCGTCACTACGAATTATTGATTATCACATGCAACCGTTTAGAGTCTCCATGGGTGTTCCAAAATGCCGTAGATACAATGCACTCACATACTCGTATATAGGTACAAATGTATAATTCATGTTGCAAACTCGAATGCAAATGCATGTCTTTGACGTTACCTCAAGCAATGTTCGAAAAATTACCTGTCAACCGATTTTTTTGGTCTACCACCGATAATTCTTGTGGGCTGTCACCTGAGATGACATCAAAGCCAGAAGCCGACTCTGAAGATTGAGTTGACAATGGTCAACTTCATCCACAAGTATTAACCTCAATATTGTCACTGGTGTTTCGCCGACACCTTTGTGCAAACGGAAAGATACTTTCACAGACGCACTCCTTTTATGCCGATAGAAAACCAAACCACCAAAGTCTGAGCAGAAATCGTTTAAAAACGGTATCGAATCCTTGCGCTAATGTTGACATTTTGATGAGGAAATATCGGTCGCATTGACAGCAATCACAAGAAACCCATTTGCGGGCGAATTAATGCAGACCAATGCAAAGTGTATGCGTACACTAAGTTGCTGGTCTGCAGATACATAGTTGAATGCCCGTCCATGTACGACGAATGTTTATGTCATACTCTGTCAATGGGTTTCCGAGTACGCAATGTGGGAAATGTTTGCAGCAATGGACTTGGGGAACTGCGGTTGGCATATTCGTATTAAGATTCAGGTGGTATACGCTTGTAGATACGTATCTTTCTAATTTAATAATAAGCTGCTAAGGATGTGTGTATATAAACAAGCGGGCGAAGGGAGGAGGACTGTCTAGGTAGCAGTGGAGGAACTCTCCAAATGGAATGAATGGTGGCTTCTACAGTTCTACTTAGGTGGAACCATTTTGTGACTTGAGCTACTTTGGCATTTTCGAAGCTTAGGCTTATAAAGATTTTAAAGACTGACTTATAGCCCTTTGCTCTTGCAAAAAACTATCGGGAATAATTGGGATTGTAACTTCGGATGCTCTACATTTGGGGTATAAGACCGATACCCACGCATGGGGCGATTGTTTGGTGGACAGCCCTAGATAAAGCCATAAATCGGGGTCATCTAAGTAAAGTCACACATTCACCTTGCTTGTACTTAAGCGGTGGATTTGTAGTATAACTCCCCCTGTGGCATTGGGCATTCCATTTCACCGACATCTTTAGAAGGCATATGCCAGCTAGCACAGCTGTTCGCCTTGAAGCAAAATCATAATGGTGTATAAGAGATTTTGGCCATGCCACCGTTCTGAATAAGCTCCCGAGCACACGGACCACACCATTTCCCGTCTAAACTTTGATAAAGATTTCCAAGACATCATCCCTACTACATCGTTCCAGGAGGAAGATGTATCCTAAAGGAAGTGCCGACTTATTTTTACACCCACGGCTCAAAATTCTCTGATAGGCTTAGTCTTAACCTCCCTTTCCGTCTTCCAAATCGTTGTAGCATACAATCATATCCTTGGAATAGGTTTCCCTAAATTCCATAAAAGATCCAAACTGCTAAAGTATTCTGGATATCCGAACCCTCCAACCGGATACCGTGCACTCAGACAAGTACCTTGTTGCAGTCGAGTTATGAATATCCATCATGCCAGGCGAAAAAAAAAACCTTTTAGAAGAAAATATAACGCAATCTCAACGGAACTACACAACCTTTGTCAAAGGCGCATCCGTGGATTGACCAGGTATGCTGGCAAGTGCACGCAGTTAAACAAGACGCAAACAAGTACAAATCAGCACTGTAGAGATCAGAAAAGACCGAGGGAATACGAACTTCTTCGAAGGAAAAATAAAAAGCATGACAAGCACTCGATTAAGGACATAACGGGGTGCTAATCTATTTATGATGTTACGAAGTTTCACAGCAGAATAAAAAGAACGTACAACGACCGGGAAGAAACCTTTAGGGATGAACACAGATCGGAGTCGGTACCATACAAGAGAGGATCAGTGATCATTCGTGGTCAGTAGTCCTAGAGACTAGGTCGGGTTTACACTCTTGGATCATGAAGGAGTACCGATTATGAATGAGTCCTGCGCAGGATTAATGCTCGGATCAGTATTCACTTCTTCCAACTATCGCAGACGATCAATGATCATTGGATGCCTTGCAAGGTTAATGAAGAAAAATTGGAGGATCACCGTATTCGACGAGACTGAAGATTTTGTTGGAATTTGAGTATCGCGATAGAACGGTGACAAGGGAGGATCAGTGATCATTGATGGTCAGTAGTCGCGGGGACTATGTCGGGTTTACGTTATTGGAAAATGAAGGAGTGGTGATCATTATCGATCAGTTTCCATTTGTTCGAACAATCGCCTAGGATCAACGATCATGAGAAGCCTTGCAAGGTCAATGTCGAAGAATTGGAGGATCACTGCGTACGACGAGATGTACGATCAATGACGATATTATTTTCATAAAAATTCGGTGATCGCAAAGAATCAATGATCGCAGTCAGTTACCAAGTACTTACACGATCGTGGTTTCTAAGTCTTACAGAAAACACGAAGCAGCAATGCGTAGCCGTATAGGAGCACAATCACTGATCGTAGAGCACTAACGATCGTGTCTATGCAATGATCACTGGGTATTAGTTTTTGCGAAGGTCTCGGGATTATACAAACCTCCCAATCCTCCCATTTGGGTCGATAGAATGGTGGCCGGTTCTAAAGAAAGCCTATAACATGATCAAATCCATCAGGGTACAAAGAACAGCATGCATAGATACCACAGTAGCTCTACGGTCGGCTCCATCAGATGCTCTTACGATCTTCTTCCTCTCGATCCACGCATTACAAATATCATATCACATAGCGCAAGTAGACTCAAAGAGTGCAGGTGATGGACACGAAAGCCCTACGGGCACAGCAATGTTTCAGACTCTCTACTATGAGAACTCGCATGGCCCCCTACAGACTACATTATCCCCCCAGACAAGACGGACAGGTGAATAAGGATTTCGATCTTGCAATATACACCAACGCACGGTTCAAAGATGGACTGTGAAGTCGCTGCAGGTGTGTTTTTGGACTTTTCAAACATCTCAAAATATTATAGACTATCGAATGTTTCCAGTGTTTTCCAAGCGGAATTGCTCGCTATCCGTGAAGCCTGTCGCCAAATCATGTACACACAAATATCGTAGGTACCAAGGCAAAAGAAAAGCATTTTTGTTGATAGCCAGGCTGCTATCAAAGCCATAGACTGGGTAACCATATCATCCAAACTGGTACTAGAATGCCGGAAATCAGTAAGCAGTTCATGATTACTCTGGTCTAGGTTCCATGGCATAGGAACGTTTATGGAAACGAGCATGCCGACGAGCTATCCAGGCAAGGCTTAGCATCCCATCGCTCACTTGTGGAACTAGTTCACACCCGCTCGGGGCAATTAAGACTAACATCTCCTCAATTTTCCTTAGGAAATCCAACCCCAGATGGATTAGGCTGGAATGGCGTCATATCCAGAAAAATGTGGCCAATCTGTAACAAGACTGAAACAAACAATTTATTGAGTAGAACGCGCAAGAACACGAACATAAAGCTTCATCTTTCGAGCAACTTAAAACTGGGCGATCTAGTCGGGGATCTGTAGATACTACAGTTCCATCCTGGCTTAAAACCCGAAAACGGAGTTGGTGCAGGCATATACAGCCCCAACTTCACACATCTCTGGTTGTCATCTTTCCGACAGCCAGGCGGCGATTTGACATTTGTTTTGAGTCCAAGCTCACCTGGAACTGCCTGGACGCTCTAAAGCAGCTCGCTGCTCACAATCAAATCACAATTCATTGGGTTCCAGGCTATGAGGGAATAGAGGGCAATGAAAATGCTGATGAGGTAGCCAGACTAGGATCGCAATCTTCATTCATTGGCCCGTCTCCGTTTTGCGGCTTACCCACCAGCCACATAAAGATGGAGCTTAACTCATGGGATCACCAAGAGAGGATCTCAAAAAGGAACTCAACAATCAGGCTACGTCAAGCCAAGAGATATTCATCAATGCTTCCGATAGCAAGAGAAGTCAGGAAACTCTCGCATTTAACAAGCGTGATGCTAAGCTCCTCAAGGACTGCCTCACCGGACACTGTTCACTCAACTACCATCTTAACAAGATGGGCATAGGTCCTACGGACATGTGCTAGGACTGCCCAGCATGTCCCATGCGTTTGTCTCGCCATGGGTCGAAGCAGGCAAAGACACTTTGGAAGGGAGTTCAGTTCCCCAAACATAGTTAACCAATCACCCGCAAAAACGATCCTAAGGTTCCTCCACGACCTAGGGATAAATACTCTCTCCATTACTAGGAGAACTTAGGGACATCACAAAAGATCTCTCTAGGTCGCAGTGCTTGTCTGGCCTTCCTAGGGATAGGCAGGTCACATGAGTTGTGGTATCAAAACGTCACCTTGGTGCAAATTGGCTATTCTCTGTGTAGAAAACCACCACCTCTACCTACCTTACGCCGTCGACCTTGAAATTATTGGCACAACTCGACTAAGTAGGCAACTGAGCAACTTAGTCATCAGCCTTATTTCATTATTGGGTATCGAAATGAATGCGATATTTTGCGTAAGCAACGGAAAACTTTGTATTGAGCAACAGTTCTAGGAAAACTGTTGAAATAAATAGAACGATGCCAACACTCCCCGCCGCAATTGTTACAATTTCTACAGAAAATCACTGAACCCCCATCCCGTTGTGCTGAGAAAAAACCTTATTTCCAGGACTCATCTCCAGCCGAGGTCTTGGGTATGCTTTAATCGACATCGATTTTCTTTTCGGCCTTGTACCGAAGATACAAATTCCTTCGAAGGAAATAAACAATTTTTCAGAGAAATCTACCCCATCCTCCTGTCAATCAATTTTAAGTCCACTACATTAAGCACATTTTCCAACTGAAGCCCTGAAACAATATTCTTTCTCTTCGACCACTCACTCGTACTCGTACATCCTTTATTTGGTGTTTTCGCGACGCAACTGCCCACAGCAAATACCTCCAGCACTGGACCAGGTCTACCTGCCTGTCCACCACTTAGTTAATCAACATTCACTCTGTGAATCCATTTTGGTCTTAAGTGTCTATCGCACCGTACACCCTTTCTGGCCTATAAAAACAGAACGTTGTCGCACCAAACACCGCATGGCACCTCCAGCCTATGCCGAGAACCAACAGATACGGATCCATTTGTTTAGAGTTTGTTTGCTTTTTTCATTGAAACCAAACAAGATAAATTGCAGGCGTAGAATTGTCTACGCCGTAGAAGAGTTCACTCAATATCCTCCAACATCCCTATCCAAAGGACATCTGTTAACTGCGCATCAAAATTATTTTCCATCATCTTCCCCTATCGTTGCGTAGTTTAACAACTATTTGTCCACATTTGGAAAATTATCCTTCGGCCATTCGTTGTAGCGTAGGTCGACCATTTCCGATGTAAACAATCGACACAGGATGATTAACGATTCGAAGTATCTACTCGTGGATGTAGTTGCTTAGGTTCAGCAATGACGTTCCGCAAGCGATGTTGTTATTGCCGTGGTGAGCGCTTCCTGTAAAATTTAAATTAAATTAAATTCCTTGGCCGGATATTTTTAGCCACAAACAGTAGGCGGGGTGGGCTGGTGGATGTAACCACGATTTGGAAATTCTAAGGCGTTGTAGGTCAGTGAACAGCAAAAGAACTCGCGGTTCATTGGTATCATTGAACTCGACGGTTCTGAGAAATTTGGAACGCGACTAGGCTAGACGAGGGGACGGTTATGTTACTGATTGGATTTTTCCCTTTTTCAAAAATATTTTTTTTTTTCTTAATTGTTAGCAACAGTTTAAGGCTCACCCGGAGCTGTGCAGGGTTCCCCTTTAAGAACCGCGAAATAAAGAGGTTATGTTGTGTAATGTAGTTTCAGATGGAAATAGGGTTGTGTACTAGATGATAAACTACGAGTGCTTCGATTGCCGTTAGAACACGGGTCCATGCATAATCCGAGATTTTGTTTTTTTTTTAGAGTTCAAGGAGGGATCCAGAGAGTAATGACACGATGTTTTGATACCGGAAGGGAACATTGGATTGGAAAATAAGATTACGATGGTTAGGTGGAGTATTGTGAGTGCTTTGTTTGGCATTAGAACGAACACGGGTCTGTTAATAATCCGAGGTTTTCCCCAGTTAACGAGGGATCAAGGAAGGAACGACCTGTTGTTTTGATTCCTACTATTGAGGGGATCCTTGTAAAACAGTTTAAAATTCTGAGGACTAACGAGGAAAGGTTGAATACAGGCTTTCATGCGGTATTTCTCCCCAAAAAGAAGCGTGTAACGACAAGGCTTACCTGAAGGTTTAGCGTAGGAAGCCAATTAGATAGATTACGGTAGTATTTCTCCAGATTATGTTTCGAAAGATAAGGGTACTTTGACCCCTGGTGCGACACGAGCCTCTGTGTAATTCAGTGTTCAGAGGAACGAACTTTTACTCTCATACAACTGAGTATTATTTTGAATAACTACTCAGTTAATGGTGTAATTCAGGACACGCGGATCTTTGTTTGCCCTATCCGAATGAACTTGCTGATGAATTGGCAAGGAATGGAGGAGAATTGCCAGCAGGCGAAGCTGGCGAAATTAAGGCTACCATTATAGGTAAAGTATACAAAACAGCTAACCAAAGATGGTCAAACATAGCAGGTCACAGGCTATCCAAAGCCTTGTGGCCAGAATTAGACCGGAAAAGAACTATGGAAATTCTGAATCTAAACAGAATTCAGCTAAGAACAGCAGTAGGAATCCTGTCCGGGCACTGTCTTCTAGGAAAGCACGCCAAGAGACTAGGCCTTACAGACACGGATGTACGCAGGTACTGTAACGACATATGCGTCGAAGAGGATATCACACATATATTATGTAAATGCCAGGGAATAGCTCGAAATCGTAGGAAATATCTGAGTAACTGCTTTTTCAGCAACCTAGAAGAGGTAGGTCCTATAAACCAAAACAGGCTACTTAAATTCTGTAGGGAAATCAAGTGTTTCAGGGAAGGTGTTTAGGTTTCCATTTGCTTTTTAATGGAGGTTCCCCAGGGATCGCGATGGGCCTATACCGGTGCCTAGTGTTTTATGAGGTTTTCCTCATAACCCTATCTAACCTAACCTAACCTAACCTTGCCCGATCCGAGTGTTGGAGCAGTGGTGTCGCGAACAAGGATCTCATCAACTTCATAAGGAAGAAGAGAGATTGGGAACTCGAGCAATTGACACTTTTTGAATCGGAACTAAAGGTGACCAAGAAGGTTAAATGTCTGGGAGATGCTGAAATAACTTGGAACATTCATGTAGAAGAGGATATCCGGAAGGCAAAAAGGGTGCAATCGGGTATGCGGAGAGAGGTGGGGAATATCTCCGAGGTCAGCATACTGGATGATAGGTAGACCGGTTGTCACATCTGCGTCAGTTATTTGGTGGCAAAAGCCTCCCAGAAAACTGTAAAGACGAATTTAGATGCGGTCCAACGCCTGGCATGGTAAGGCGTCGTCGGTGCAGTACGAACGACACCAACAAGCGCAATGGAAGTGATCCTAGGCATTCTGCCGCTGAACTTGTTTATTAAGTAAACGGCGGCATCGACGGCACTTCGTCTGCACCGGCACTGACGCCGTAACATCTATGGGCACAGGAAAATCCTGGATCTCGTGAAAACTGAGATTAGGAGTTAAATATGCCCGTAGACGGAATAAGAAGAGTGCGTGTTCCCGGAAGGTATCATCAAACTCTTATCGAGGATGAAACACATCCGGTGGTATAATCATCTTAACGGATGGGTCCATGATGGATGGCAAAGCAGGGGCAGGTATCTTGATGATATACTCCAGTCTGCGTTGCGTTGGATCACATGATAGAGGGTCAAGTCGTTGGTAAAAATATTGCTATAGCATTGGACAATCAATGATTGATTAGACGCATTCAGCAAGCAGATGTAAATATATCCCTGGCAATGGAATGTATTCGTAAACTCAATGAGTGCTCGACGCTGCTCTGGATGAGAGGGCACGTAGGGACTGAGGGTAATGAAAAGGCGGACTCTCTAGCAAAATAAGGGTCAACCTCGGAATTTTCTGGTCCGGAACCATTGTCTGCAATTGGCAGAGGAATGGTGGAGCACCTGATTAACAACTGTGCCGAGGCGGAACACCAGACAGGGTGCTCAACCGTGGAAGGTTGTAGGCGGGCTTAAAATGGCTATTAAAGGGCCGACTGGCTACACTCATAGGGAAGTTCTAAGCTTGGAGCGAAGAGCACTGACATGGTTGGTAGCGCTATCTAGAAGTGATGAAAATTTCGAGTATCACCTAAAGAAGATGGTTCTTTTGAAGGATGACACCTTTTTTGTGTCAATGTCCGATATAAGCTTGCAGAAAAAGGGAGATTTTGGGGTACCACTGGGTGGAAACTTAGATACAGATAGATCACCTAAATGCTGCGGACTAGAAAACAGTCTTCTTACCACACTCGTCAATAGAGGAAAACCGCAGACTGATGCCATTTTCCCTCTTTTAAGCCAATTGGACCTCAACTTAATCCTATTGAAGCTCGACAGAGATGCGGTCAACGTTGCTGAGTATGCCAATGATATTGCAACCCTTAAGTCAGAATGGTCCTTCGACTACAATTAAATCGATACTGTTCACTACTATAAGACAATTAATCCCCTTTTCTTCCAGTGTGAGGTATCCCGAAGTTCCCCTTGATCCGAGGCTCTTCTGTGCTCTAAACATAGAACAAAGGGTTCAGAACACATGTGTTACTCACTATGCCTGTACCAAAATCTGTGTCAAGAGGTGGGTGATCTCGTGGATTTTCACTCCAGTGGAAGGTTTTTCTAACTTTTTGTGTTTGTGCTCTGTTTTTTTCTATTCTAACTTTTGTATCCATGGTTTGATGGTCCACTTTGACTGATCAATAATTTCAACAGGGCTCAAAGTGACACAGAAATAGGCTCTACTGTGCCACTTCTGTCGATAAATAGTGGTGGCTCTTGGTTCTTCTTTGTAGAAATCTCCGATACGGAAATGGATCGACAGAAAATCGATCTCAAGTAATTAATCTGCTCCAAAGCACTTGAAAGATTTTGAACCCAAAACTTACTTTCGGAAGCACTATAATTCGGGGTGAATCTGGGCCTGAATTATCTATCTATGTACCTAGGTTAGGTTAGGTTAGGTTAGGGTTAGAGATCCGCATTACTGATAATAATATTGACGCCGGCACTACCGGCATTTATTTTGCTTAATACAAGCACTTAAACAATCTAAACTTAAAACTAAGACTTAAAAACTAAAGGCAAATACGATAGGAGAGGAGAGGTAAGGCAGGAAGGCAAGGTCGAGATATGGTTATTCGGTATTGGGGCGATGCAGAAGGTTGTTTCGAAGGGAGGTTCTGCTGCAGTGGAAGTCAAAAGTATTTTCCGTATTGTTGGCCAAACGCAGCATTCTAGACAGTGGTGCGTTAAAACCATAATTAGTGCGATGAGGAAAAAGACGGAAGAGTGGAATAGACCTTAGATTACGGGGATTGGTATTAAATGAGATTAGTTCAAGAAGCGCGGGGCAGTCAATGTAACCAGTAATTAGCTGATGAAGGAAGAGTATGTCAGCAATTTTGCGACGATCTTCGAGAGATTGGAGATTGATCAGTTTTAAACGATCAGGGTAGGGAGGCAAGTTGTATCTATCAACCCAAGGGAGATCGCGAAGAGCGAAACGGATAAACCTGCGCTGGACGGCTTCAATACGTTGGGTGTGTACAGCGTAGTGTGGCGACCATACCTGGCTAGCGTATTCAAGGATGGGTCTAACGAAGGTGATATAAAGTGATTTGGTAACGTAGGGGTTCGAAAATTCCTTGGACCAACGCTTCACAAAGCCAAGCGCAGAATTGGCTCTACTTATTACGTTGTCGATATGAGAACGGAAGTTAAGTTCCCTATCGCAGGTAACGCCTAAGTCTCGCAAAGATGAGACTGATGGGACAATCTCGTTGCAGAGAAAGTAGTTCCTAGGGGTTGGTGGGAGGCGTTTACGAGTATAGGTGATGGACTGGCATTTACTAACATTTAGTTCGAGATAATTTTTCTGACACCAGACAGAAAATCTGTTAAGGTCATCTTGAAGAGGGCGAGAATCAGATGGAGAAGATATATATCTAAATATTTTCATATCATCGGCGTAGACAGAGAAATAAGAGTCTTTAATAATGAAAGCGACATCGTTGGTGGCCAGGACGAAAAGTAAAGGACCAAGGTGGCTGCCCTGAGGGACTCCCGAGGTGGCTTTAATGGGGTTAGAGAGAGAAGATCTAAATATAACCTCGTAATGTCGACCTTCTAAGTACGATTTGATCCAATTGACAAAACCAGGTTGAAAACCTAGAGTTTTTAACTTAAGAGTAATAATCCGATGCGAGATTTTATCAAATGCTTTGCTGAAGTCAGTGGCAATTACGTCAATTTCATTGCCATCTTCAAATGCATATAGTGCTTTAGAAACGAATTCTGTTAGGTTGGTAGTTGTTGATCTTCCTTTAAGAAATCCGTGTTGGTTAGTAGAAAATAAGGATTTGCAATGAAAAAACATCGAGTCGTACACTATGCTTTCAAAGAGTTTCGGTATGCATGAGAGTTTAGCTATAGGCCGATAGTTGGGTATTTCATTTTTTGGGCCTTTCTTGTGAATGGGGATGATAAATGAGTGCTTCCAAGAAAGGGGGAAAGAACTTTCGGATAAGGACATGAGAAAAAGAGAAGTCAAGGGTTGAGCCAAGTGCGTCACGCATTTTTTTAGAACAATTGCAGGTAACCCATCAGGACCGGGGGAGTAGTCATCCTTAAGTTTGTTAATCTTCTCCGTGACAAGTAGCGCGGTGATATTAACCGAAACTAAAGAAGTTTGGGCGCAATTGTCCATATAAGAGAAATAATTATGGTCGGGTTCGGAGATGCGGTCTGTAAACGACTGACTAAAAAAGTGAGCGAATAAGTTTGCGACAATTTTGGGGTCTGATGAGGAGGTGTTGCCGAGTTTAAGAGTAGATGGATAACTATCAGATTTACGTTTGGCATTTATGAAATGATAGAATCGCTTAGGATCAGTAATTAAACTGGATTGCATTCGGTCAAGGTAATCATGATAAAGAGCCTCGGAGAGTTCGGCGAATTGATTGTGTGAGTGGTGATAAATGGAGTAGTCATAGCCAGAACGAGATTTCAAGTATGCTCTCCAAAGTTTGTTCCTCTTGTTACGAAGTGAGCGCAATTGTTTATTATACCATGGTGGGGATGAAGAACAATTTTTTTGGAGCGAGTACGGAACAGTTTGAAGAAGGCAATCGAATATTACAGAATAGAAAGACGAGAGAGCATTATCCACAGTCACGCGTGCGAAGTTAAAATTAACATTACCGAGCAGGTTGTTAAGTTTGGCGAAGTCAGCTTTCCGGAAGTTGAAGCTGTAAGAATTCTGAGTATGAATGTTGGAATTCATGTCACCATAGGAAAATGAAAGAAAGAGGGGTGCCTTACACAGATAAGGCTAGCTAATCCGGAGGTCGCCAGGTATCCGAATGCTCCGTTTGCGACTGAGCTATTTTTGGGATGGGCTCCCAGCCAGGTTGATCCTCGGCACGGGTCGTATGACACCTTGATCCAGCCCACCGGAGGGGAAAGGGGAAAGGAAAGGATGTGAAGCGGTAGGATTGGAGTTCGACTGCATCTTGGTTTCGAATCTCATCTAGGGATTAAATCCTGAGAGTCATTGACCTCTACTAGGCCCTTACACCACGACGAGGTGTGCAGTCACGTAAGGGAGCTCGAAACTTTACTTTACCCCATTTCCAAATGCTAGCGCCGCCTAGGATAGATTCGTCTCCCTCCGGTGTGAAATCGAGAACTCTTCGGGATGGCGCACTTACGTCTTATCAACGGTTTGAAGGCATCTTTTGGGAGTGCTCGAAGCCGTAACCCACTATGGAAATTTGAGAGCTATCTTTGAAGCTCAGAAGTAGCTCCTAAATAAGCACTTTTTCCCCAACCACCTCGTATGATGGATGCCACCTATTACTGGGGATTTAAGCCCATATTTCAATCAAGGAACCACCCCATCGAATCACCACGTAGAGGAAAGGGTTCTCCAGGTTAGATGTTGTGTCGCCGGGGTAACTGCCCGACCACGAAAAAAAAAGTTACGGATCTGTGCGTGAAATATTAATAGACTACGAGCAGTCGTATACTTAGCGGAGGCTCTAGCAGGTTTCGCAGTCCTCCAAGAAGTGGAAAGGGATTGGCCGGGCAAAAACAGGATGAAAATTGGGATATCTACCGTAGTAGTTATCTCCTGAGGTGGCTGGGTCATGTAGAGCGTATGAACACCAATGCTTCGGCGCGGAAATCTTCTAATTCACCACCGAGTAGAGGAAGATCGCGACTCATGTGGCGTGTGAGACTAGAGACATCTGTTTAAAGGTGGAGCTCGCTGGTGACCCTTGTTGGTTGAGGTCCATGGCCACCCCGGACTATGACACCGCCTTCGAATTTTTCACGGTGCCCCGTCTACTTGCACGCTTGTTTGCAGCAAGCAATCTGGAGTTCTTAAGAAGTTTGTGCAGTGTATTTACAGCAGAAAGCCAGTCCAACACGTCCAATGAAACAAGGCTCCAAACCCAATTCCTTTGGTTATCAGATCAGTTGACATGACTCGCACACGGTAACTGGCATAGCAGCTCTGAAAATGTTGACTTTGCCTCGAGATAAGCTTATTACTGGTGTTTCTTACTTCAATTCATAGTCACGATGGCGGGCTTATATAGAAGACATGCAGTCTACTGAAATCCCCTTTAATTTTTCAGAGAAGTCACGGTATCAGTCAACACGTTTCGAGCTTCCTAAAATGTACACTGCGATGTAACCGCGTAATCAAATCTTTTGAAAAAAAATTTATTAATACAGCACATGTTTGTGACACCACCTCTCGGTGGGCGGAATTCCCCATTAACCTAGATGTACATAAACGGCACCAGAATTATATAATCAACAAGAAATGTATAATTAAACCTTACCTCCGCAAGAGTACAAGAGAACCTAGGCCTCGTTTTCCTTCAGACATGCTCACTCGTTTTCCAAACACATCCCCAAAAACGCACGTGACAAATGCGGAGCTGATATCGATTACACCGGTGGCGTTAATAAAGCGAACACATTAACAAGATAATTACCGCAGTGAATATGTACGTTGATTACTTCCCAATGCGTGCGATTGGAATTCAATTTGCGTACTGAATTATGTATCTGAGCGTAGCTGGGTTATCGAATTTCAAAACGCCCGTCGCAGGAACACCCCTCGGGAGTTTTGCTTTGCTTGCATAATTCTTCATGTAAATCGGTTTCTATTTGAAAAGACACCTCAGTGGGAAAGTCACTTGGTATTCTATGGGCAACGGATGTTGCATCCATTTTTGAATTTCATATAAAAGGCTAGTGTCTACCCAGAGATAGCATCAAAGTCAACTTAACCTTTTTACGAACAACATAGTTCCGAAACGAAAAAAGCAACCAAAATCAAAATGATGGCTAAGAGTATGGTAAGGATACTGTCCTGAGGAACAACGAACGCGGTACTTAAAGGATATGCATTTTGTTTTTGTTTAGATCCTCGTTTTTCTCGCTTCTATGGCTTGCGCTCAAGCTGGTTTGCTGCCTCCAGCGATTGTGGCACCATATGCATCTTCATTTAATGCTCATCACATCAATCATGCAGTAGCTCATCCACTTCTTGCGCCGGCACCTCTTCCTCTTGCAGCTCCAGTTCCAGTTCCTCTGTCAGTTCCAGCGCCAGGAGTATTTGCTGCACAAGCTCCATCTGTGTTCGCGGCTCCAGTTCCGGCGCCCGCTTTTTTGCCTGGTCAACTGGCAGCACCAGCGCCTGCATTCCTTCCAGGTCCAGCACCGCTTGCCTACTCGGCTGGTCTTCCCGGTAGTTACTTGTGGTAGTGATTCTGGAATGTGTTAGTTAATAGGATAGAACTGAAATAAATTGTGAGGCTAATATAAGGAAGTACGAAGGACGTCAGTAAACGAAAATATAAAAAAAATACAAAAACTGATTTCAATTAAGGTTCTGCTGAAGTCGGGGTTGGCCAGAACTGAGAACGAAATTAAGGGAAAGGCATGATTAAGCCCCTCGTGCTTCACTAAATTTTTGATCGTGTGGTGTGGGATACAGCAAAGGCATATATGTACCTATCCGCAGAGACTGAAAGCAGATTGAAGGATGTATTTCACTTGAGTCTCGAATCGTAGCAGCCTCAGTAATAGAAAGACATAAACTCAAGCATAAGTACCATGATTAAGCCAAAGCTGGGCAGCGTAGGGTAAAGTTGGCAAAGTGTTTAGGGACCTGAATGGTGTTGGTCGCTCAATATGGTTTGGAACAGTAAAGCAGCAACCAAATCTTGATCAAGAGCTTGTTCTACCGTCTTGTCTTAATTCGAGGCTAGCTGACTGAGTTGGCACTCTGCGTTAGTGAAACTCATGGTTGGCTGATTGATTGATGTGGTCCTCGATAAGGTACACTAAGACCAAGATAGGTCCATTGTGCTGCCATTAGGAAGGGGCAGATGGGTCACACTGTCCACTGCTGAAACCAATTGCTTTTTCTTATGAAGCTGTTTATGTTAGCCATAGAGGCAGCCTTGAGATCTTTGAGACCATTGAAATGGTAGCTACTTAGTGTAGCCATCCTAATGTTAGCAAGTGCCGACCACGTACACAGGAAGTGCAGGACTGTCTCTTCTTTCTCCTCGTCTCTTTAACTCCTACAGAAGCTATGTCCAACCTTTAAGCAAGTTTGCCTATCGTGCAGTGTCCGGTTATAACTTTTAGTGCAGAGAATGTTCCTCTCTTATGCCTAAAAGTCCACTAGATCCTCTTTAGTCTAGTTTTGGCCATAGTTGCCTAGAGATTTGGTCTTGGCCAAATAACCTCCATCTATGGTTAACTTTGTTTAGCGCGTCGGCATCGCAAATCGGCCTCGTCTAGCAAAGTCCTCAGCTAAACAGTTCCCCGGGACACCACAGTGGTCTTAAACTCAGCAAAGGATGAGGTTCTACTGTCCAGCTATCTTGTTAAGAGATAGCTGGCAGTTTTTGTTACGATGGCCTTAGATGTTACGATGCTGGATATGAGAGATTTGATAGTTGCCTGGCTGTCGATATAGTATTTACCGCCAGCCAGTTAGGGGCTTAGCGAATCGCAATGACTTTGGCCTGAAAGATGCTGCCATGTTTCGGAAGTTTGAAGAAGAGGCGGATGCCTAAGTTCTCCGTGAAGACTTCATCCTGGGTTTTGGAACCATCCATAAAGATTGCCCGTGTAAATGACACCGCGTTGCGTCCACTCTGATCTGCTTGATATCGAATTTCTAAAGCCTTAGCCGAAGTCAGCGTCAGTAGGCAAGCAGTCGGTGACTTTGGGAAGATGACGATGCATCATAAGTATGCTGGCATGACCAGTGTCTTGCTCTTTGGAGAGTTTCTCAGTCGAAGTTGAGTTGGCAGAGTTGGTGGCCATTGGTTGCCGACGATGTTAAAGAGGTTCTCAGCACACCCGTGATGCTGAGGCATACCACTCGTTAAGATTTTTCATTAGTTTCAAGTTGGAATCCCTCTCTAAGGCGGTCCACCACACCATTGAGCCGTACAAAAGAATCGACCTTACTACCAAAGCCTATAGCCAGTTCATTATGTAGGGTTGTAGGCCCCACCGCTCTTTTACATGAGTACAAGGCAACTATTGCTTTTTGACACGTTCATTGGTATTTTCGCTGCAGTAAGTCTTCTACGTTGTCCGGACAGCTGTGGATAGGGGCCTCAACTACGATCTATACGTCGCACATATGAAGCATTATGAAGCCTATGCGGTTTAGTAGAGCCGTACCGGGGGCGATAATAGGTCCTACTTTCTGGTACAATGGACCAGCAGCATCTGAGTGCTCCAATGGACTGTTTCCTAACCCGATAGAAAAGAATATGGGGTGTTCAAGATGTCAATAGGGAGCATCAGGAATTATGGTGACTAGAGGATAAAGAAGGAACTCCATCCTCGTTTCCTATTGATACGGTGTAGGTTAGGTAAGGTTACCTGTGCCTGTAGCACATTTTGCGACGACGATTTTGCCACTTGCATGCTACTTGTGACGAAAAGTCTTGCGGTAAGACCTATAAGTACCTCGGCTACGAAAACAGTACTTCATCCTCTAACTCCTTTTAGAGCTTAACAATTCTAGATGTCAAGGAGAATGCATGGTACATGTACATATTTAATCAATGCCAACGCCTGTTAGCTTCCTCATCGGAAGTGCTTAGCGGTGTGTGGAGCCTTGAGAAGGGCCTGCGAGACGCTTAGATGTAACCCTGCCCTGCCTAGTTCATGCACCTTTACGTTACCTAGTACATCCATGTGGCCCGGTACCCAACAGAGGTCCACCTTGTTGGCCACTGAGATGGTACTCTCGCTAATCATGACCGCAGCTTGTTTTATGGCAGCAACATCGGCTTGAAAGACGCTGCAATCGTCCTCAAGTCTGAAGGACCGGTTCTTATTTTGGGACTCGCAGTAGGCACCAGCACGAGTACATCCATTTTAAATCCGTCGGTATACATAGATAGCCAGTTCGTTTTCGGTGAAGATACTCCTCCCTGCTGGGAATTTTGATAGAGAATCTTCGATTGCAGTTTGTTAGTGGGACGATGTAGTCTGTTTGCATCCGGAGTCTAGATATATTCCACCAGTTCACCGCTCTTATTGGGACACCCCTCTGTCTCTGTTTTTTTATCTTCCTTATGTCCAAAGCCCAATTGATCGGACTCGTAGATCGTGATGATACATGCTCTGTAGTCCAGCGTTTCTGCAAATTGTATTCTTGCAACAATTTGGCCAAGAAATCGGTTGAACCGATACCAAATTCATTCAAATTCAAATTCAACTCGTCCAGTAACTTTTGTGCCCGACTGTGACCGTCCTGTACGCTAAATCTAGAGTAGGCGTTCACATATCTGTTTACATGCTCTTAAGTGAAGATGCTTGCAAAATGCCAGATGGCATGGAGATAGTAGTAACAAAACTGTTTTTATGTACGGCTCCGACAGGCTTCTAGAAACTGCACACGTGCGTGACTACTTAAGGAGATCATTCCACATATGTAAGTACGTGGGCAATATTTACTTCCTCATATGTGCTCTGCTGATTGTACACTTCAAAACCGTTTGCGTCAGTAGAATGCCACCCCTCCTGAGTTGACGGCGCGCACTTCGGTGATGTCGTTGATAACGTTGATTGCATCTCAACCTCAACGATTGCTATTAGTAAATTAATCCAATGGATGGAGACAAAAATGCAAACAGCGAGCTTTCGAGCTGCAGTAAGGTAGACCCTGGTCTTCAGTTACTCATCACATAGCAGCGAGTCAAGTTCAAACCTCATTTGCGGGATGGATTTCAAAGGCAAGAACGTTGTCTACGTAGGTGGCTTTGGTGGAATTGGCTTTGCCACTTGCAAGCTACTTGTCAAGAAAGGCGTTGCGGTAAGTGGAGATCTGGGATACCATGGGCAGGATATAATTCCAATCTCAATGCCTTGTTTCAGAACCTGACAATTCTTGATGTCAAGGAGAATGCTGGCTATATGAAGGAACTCATGACAATGAATCCGGCGACCAAGGTGATGTTCATGCAGTTGGACCTGTGCAACAAGAACCAAATTGAAATGGTAGTCAAGGACGTAGTGACCAAGATGAAGCATGTTGATGTTCTAGTCAATGGAAGTGGTATGATTAACGACAGGAAGCCAGAGATGACCATGGGTGTTAATCTGGTAGGATACTGATTGACTCTCACAGCGAATTCACATCCTGACTAAGATTTCGACTTATTTCAGCTTGGCTTGATCCATACAACCATGAATATGATTCCACATATGGACAAGGCTAATGGAGGTCGTGGTGGACTCATTGTCAATATTGCATCCGTCCTGGGATTGGAACCGTGTTCCTGCTTGGCTATCTATACTGCTTCTAAGCACGGTGTTATGGGATTCAGTCGATCCATCTCTGTAAGTTGCGCTAAATTTAAGAGAATTTTAGAACTGTCTCAAAAAATCTTACTCTCACAGGATGAATACTACTACAAAAGAACAGGAATCGCTGTTATGACAATTTGTCCAGGAATCACTGTCACTGGCTTGTGGGATACTTTCCGTGGCAGTGATACTTTCCCTTATTCCGACGTGCTGACTGAAAGATTCTGTTCTGCCAAGAACCAGAACGCTGAGGAATGCGCTGTTAACTTTGTCAAGGCCATGGAAACTGGAAAGAATGCCTCAATTTGGATTTTGGATCTTGGCAAATTGGAGCAAATACAACCGCAAAAGTATTGGGACTTGACATTCTAAGATCGATGTGGATGTGAAAATGATTTGAATGACAGCTTCCTTTGGAAGATGGCGACAAAATAAAGCCGAATGAGGTTTTTTTTTTTTAAAGGAGCGTGTATTACTTTATTCCTTCTAACAGGTGACCAGATATCAAGGTCTCAAGATGCATTGTTGCATCACATTCCAGAGCCATGAATGTGTTAATGCCTGTCTACGTTTGACCACAGCTTGGATGCTTCTATGTCACCAAAATAATTTTTAGCAAAGCAACCATAAACTGTTACAGTAAAGGCCTTGTAGTCGGACTCATGTGGCAGACCAGTTTTAAGTCTTTTTAGAAGGCACGTACATATGAGGCTTGTAGAGACACGCTTGTGGATTTTATTTGGCATAAGAATTTTATAAGCTTTTAACAGAAGACTCTCATATCACGTCCTGGACAACTCTGTGTCACTGGGTAGCAGGTGCTGATATCGCAGCACCTACTGCTCGTCATCATTCTGTGTTCAAATTTTTAAACATGGGTACGGGACTAAGGCATATCCAGCTTTGATTACAGTCTCAGGCGGCAGACCCTTACAACTTGGATCGTATTGATTCTAAGGCTTTTACTGTCCCTTTTGAATCCAAGTATTCATTGAAATCCAAGCAGTTCATGTTGCCTGAGATTACGCCTGCAATGGAGGCCAGAATACTTGGTTTCCTTATTTTTGATGCTAGCTTGATAGAAGCTGGACAGTAGGTGTTAAATTACCTTTCCATTCCCCATACAATTAGAAAGTAGAGGAATGGCTCGGAACAAATGGATGGCACAACTCGGTACGTTTAACTACGTATATCCCACTGAACCATCCTCAGATGCAAGTACCTATGTTGCCTGTTTTCTCCTTTCGAATGGGTCACCATAATCGCGTGGATCTACTTGTCTACCTGGCCACTTGGCTTTGGGGTTCTCACATCGGCTTTGACATGTTACACTCTATTCTCACAGCAGTGCCTAATTCTGGTGCTATTGGCACACATGACGTCATCCGCATAAAATGGGTGAACTGTGCCAATCGATCGGTAGCTATCCGTTTTCAAGAACTACATGTCCCGAATTAACATCGAATAGTATCTACACAAATATTTGCCAACATTCGGTCACATTCTGCATTATCGGCAACCTTTTCTGTCTAATGAAACAGTTCGCGCATTTCTGGTCCAGCTTTGGCCAGATCTGTCTTGTAATAAGGCATGAAGTGCCATCTGCCTATCTGCGTTGGTGCTGAGCTTGAGTAGCAGGTGAACTAAAGCGATAGCCATACCGACATTCGCCTTTGTCCGGCAAATTCGATAGGGTAGTACCCTGCCTGGCGATCTCTACGGCCATTCAATTGGAAGATATCTGTTGCCCGCATCCAAATGGGGTGGATATTGAACTGCTAAGCCATCTGGTTGAGAGGCAGGTGACAATTAAGGCCAGTTCGTGAGTTGAAGGGGACGAATTCCAGCCACGATTTAGCTTAGCTGCTGGTAAAAATGGTGGTAACCCGCTTAGATATCCCGTTTACATTGTGCTCTATCTTTATTTATCACCACGATCTCCGCCTGGAAGACGGTACAGTGATTTCGGAGGCGATTTTAAAGTTATAATCCTTGGAGAAGACACGCCCACCCACTCCTGATTCCGTTTTAGGTTCATCTGTATAAAAGCTTATGGATCCCCTTGCCAGTCTAATCTGGAGGCTATTCGGGTTTCAAAGCGTTTGTCAAAGAAAAGTTGTGGAAGAGTGTAGTCGCTGTCTTGCTGAGTAACTTCAAGATCGTTTAAAATAGAGCAGTACTCAGTACGTAGTCTAGATCACTGAGACATGGCCTTCATGGGAGTGGCTGCACAAGCTGCCACCGGTTCACTGTAGTTTTCTAAGGAAGGCAAGTGAAACAGCTTTTTAAGGGCAACTGTTGGGGTTGTTCTTAGAGCTCCATTGATGCATATGCAAGCCGACCTTTGCACTAGGGCGAAATGGTTGTGGTGAACGGTTTTCTCCACGGACGTCTGCCAGACGATCATGGCATAAGTTAGAACAAACCTGATGGCAGATACATATGTATGTAGAGCCCGTATGTATAATTCGTGGCTGTAATCTAGCAGAGTACAGAGCTGTAATTCCTTTCTTGACGCGTTCCAGGATGTTGAGTTTCCAGTTGCGTTCTTGTCAAGGATGGTACCAAAATATTTGGCTTTATCTGCAAGTGCCAGACTGACGCCATAAGAGGACTAGTTCTGTTTTTTTGAGAGCTGATACCTTTAATCCATTGAGAGAGCTTAGAAAGAGTATCCTGCAGAAGATCTCTGAACGTATTTGAGTATTTGCCCGTGGCAGCTATAGCAACGTCATCTGGATAGGCCATTATCTTACAGCCCTCCTATCGAGGATTAAAAGCAGTTCAATCACCACAGTTCATTTCAAAGAAGGGGAGGAAGCACCCTACTTTGCATAGTACGGAGACTTTGCTAAACAACCAGTTGATCAAGGCGCTTAGTGGCGTCCCAATTCCAATATTCGTGATTGCACGTATAATTACCCTAGCTCCCTTGATATCGAGAGATGCCACCAGAGTGTAGTCTTCGCAATCTAAGGATTTTTCAATGATGTCCACCAGTGAGAATACGGCCGTTTCCACCGATTTCACATTCCTGTTCACATGTTGCGAGGCTGACAGCAAGCTTGGAATGATGCTGCAGTGGGCCTCTATTAGTATCTCCATAGTTTTTAGAAGAAATGACGATGCACTAATAGGGCTGAAGTCCTTGAGGTTTACATGCAAGCGTGTGCCCGCCTTCGGTATAAAAATTATATTTCGATCGGTTATTCTCGAAGCTTTGCAAACGACCCTAGCATTCCCCCGTTCATGCGATAGCCGAAAATATTTTAGGCAAATTCTTCCCGCAAAAACTTGGCATAATCAACTCAGTAAATTCAGCCTCACGACCCTATTACGAGAGAACTTTTTTACCAACATCTGGAGCTTCTGTGGTGTAGCACGTTGCTACTTGACTTTGCCATAATCAGTCCTTAGCAATAAGCAAAAGATTATCAGAATACTTCCCCTGGAAACAAAAATTGATTAAAAAAAAATATTTATAATTTTTCTGCCTCGTGGTCATAGAAGTCATCTTACAAGCAAGCAATTTAAAATGCAAGCAGCAGCTGCATTCCTTAGGAACCGTGCCTAGCAAATTAAGATGCTATCAATAGCCACTCATTTGTAAATTAATGTAAACAGATTTTCACTATCATTGTTTACTATTTGTTTATATTTCACGGCCAATACTTAATCAACTCTATCAATCAATAACTAATCAAACTATAGTAAGCAACTTTATTAAGCAGGCGAGCTATTGCACAACTATTTACGGCGGCACAACTCTATTATGAGGTCGACAGGCTTGCAATTCAGTTAACATTGGCGTATCTATTACACAGGCTTGTATATATGTACGAGAAGTGCTATAAACTAGAAGTACTATTTCGCTCTTAATTTTTACTCGCACCAAAGGGGCAAGTATTGGTTTCGTGAAAACAATCAAGATTTCAATCCAAATTGGTGTAACGATCCGTATCTGCTTGCCGTTCTATGGAACGCCGCCTTGACAGCATAAACAGACGGAAGGCTATGAGCATGGCTTATGTATCTGGGCTTAGGTTAGGTTAGGTTAGGTTGAAGTGGCTGCTAGCTAGGATTCGCCAGCACACTTAGACCAATGAGGTCCGTTGTGATACCACGTGGATCATGGGAGAATCCTCCCTCCACCTACTCGTATAATTAGAGCTTCTTATGAAGCGTAGGAGGCTCTTGATGTCAACATTCATCAGGTCGCCTATATCGTTATAATAGGGGGCTGCTAAGTGGAGTTTCCTTCTATGGGAGAGAGCTGGGCAGAAACAAAGAAGGTGAGGAATAGATTCCTCCTCCTCTTCTTCATCCATGCAGCTTCTACCGAAAAAGTTTGCGAAGATCGCCATTAATTCCGCCTGCAACACGCTACAATGATTTGGAAGACGGAAGGAGAGCTTAAGATTAAGCCTATCAGAGAAAACACCTGCACCAACTCCGTCTTTGGTTTTTGACTGGTCAGTGTAGGTGTGAATCGATTCATCTTCTAAAAATGCATCGTCCTCCCAGCGTGATCTGGAAGGGATGGTGACAAGGAAGTTATTCTCAAAATTTAAACGTGGTACGGTGTAGTCTGTGTTTTCGGGAGAGATTTTGAATTTATTCAGAATAGAGGCGTGGCCGAATTCTTTTCTTGACCACTGTTGGGTAGCTTCAAGGCGAACGGCTGCAATCGCTGCCATTTGCTTGCTATATATATCGAGGGGTATTAGATGGAATATAATGTCCAGTGCCGCGGAGGGAGTTGTACGTAATGCTCCGTTTATGCACAGACAAGCTGTACACGTTGGACCTTACTTAGATGATCGGGATTTATAGCTTTATCTAAGGCTGTTCACCAGACTATTACCCCTTATGTAAGTATCGGTCTAATGACCGAGATGTAGAGCCAGTGGGTTATTCGAGGTTGAAGGCCCCATTTATTGCCAATGGCTTTCTTGCAAGAGAAAAGTGCTACTGTAGCCTTTTTGACTCTTTCTTGAATATTAGGTTTCCAGCTTAGCTTTCTATCCAGGATAAGACCCAGATATTTAGCTTTTTCAGAGAAAGTTAAGCTGATACCATTGAGAGAGGGAGGGTCGACTGTCGGAATTTTATGCTTTCTGGTCAAGAGTACCAGTTCAGTTTTATGGGGATTAACACCCAAACCACAGCGACTAGCCCAACGTGTTAGCTTGTTTAGAGCGTTTTGTAGGATCTCTTTTAGAGTATTTAGGTGCTTTCCCGAGACGGCCAAAGCAACAGCATCTGCATAAGCAATCGCCGTGCATCCCTCGCCTTCCATGATTATCAATAGTTCGTTGACCACCAAATTTCAAAGAAGGGAGGATAGAACACCTCCTTGCGGAGTGCCTCTGCTGACAGATCTTCTAGTGGACACCTCGCCCAGCTTGGAATTGATAATCCGACAATCAAGCAGTAGATTAATTAGTTCGGAAAGTGAGCTGTCCACCTTCAGCATCTGCTTTCGCTGATGTATTGACCTTGTTGAAAGCGCCTTCTTTATCCAGGAAGGCGACCATCGTATATTCCTTATGGAACAGGGAGTATTCGATTTTACGTACTAATGAGTGTAAAGCCGTCTCCACTGATTTGCCTTTGCAATACGCATGTTGGGCCGCTGACAGTAGCTTCTTATCAATACTGTTGCGTAAATGGATATCAATCAGTATCTGGGCTTACAAAATAGGTATCTTTATTCCAACTTTAAAGGTGTAGCGGTCCGTTCGTACCAAATTTTGGATCTCGGATTTTCAGCTAGGCAAGTGAAATTTGGACGTTTCATGAAACTGAACGCAGTACAGATATCAACTTATTCGAAATCTTCTTACAATACACCGCCCACAATTCAAGAAATCGCGTTTTTTTTTCACGCCTATTTTCGTCTTTAATTTTGATGGTTCAACAGTCTGGGGTGGATTAGAACATCAACTAAAATTCCTATTCAGCAAGCTCGATCTCGAGCCAGCTAGTATCTTTATAACCACCTACGCTACTTTAGGTGTGGTCTTCCTTTGCTGCACCGTTTCTCTGGTGTGATACCGTAGATTTTTGTGGGCGTCTTTGGCGCTCAATTCTATCTCTTTCACCAGGCCGATGTCTCAATGCCGCCGGTACACTTCCTCAGTGCATGGTCTTCACACTCCATCGATAAAACACGGAATCAAAAATCATGCCTTTAATAAAAGTTCATGTTTCTTGACCGTATGGGCTTGTGAGCCTTCTGTAAAGTCTCCTTAGTGTTTCGTTTGAGGGATTGCTGCTTAATAGCTTTCTTAGTCCAAAGGCACAGCGATTGGCATTACTTAGTCTTCGTTTCACTTTTGTTCTGGTGTCGTCTTGAGAGTTTACAGTGAAGTCTAGGTTAGGTTAGGTTCGATGTCCACACAAGAGTGCAGACACACTTAGACTAGTAAAAGTTTTTTGTGATACCATGGATCAACCATTAGGCCACTCAGGGACTAACAAAACCAACCGGAGCTTTTGATAAAGCGATGGATGCACATGACGTCTAAGGACGCCAGATCGCTAAGGTCTTCAAGGAAGGGAGACCCTAGATGGAGAATTCTTTTATGCGACAGGGCTGGACAAGTATATAGGCGGTGAAGGATGGTTTCCTCCTCCTCCACGTTCCTACAGCTCCTGCAGAGGTCGTTAGACCTATAAGACAGTGTCCAGTGAGAACACCGACAACTCAGCTGATCTGTGATAGCTTTTGTTTGACCGACTCGGCACTACGTTTATGGTCCAGCCTAGGCCAGATCTGTCTCGAGATGTGACACGTTGAGTCATTTTCCCATCTGGGGTTGGTCTTGCTAATAACGTTCAGCCTTAGTAGATGCTTACATGTAGCGAGGGGCATACCAGGCCTGGCCTATTAGGAGCCTCGGAGCTCGTTCGCCTTGCAGTTTCCTGAAAGTGGAGCCTAGACGAAGTTTAAAAATTGTAGATGTCTACTGCGCATCTTTTGTCCTTCCTTGATGACAGAATGTCTTTTCCTCACCCTCACCCTGCTAAACCCCTTTTAAGCCTCTTACATTTCAATGGAACAACCCATTGGGTTCATCGGCATATGCAAGCAGTTGCACAACCTTTTTAGAGATACCCGATGTTCGCCTGTGAGTTTTGTAGAATCCCTTCCAGAGTAATGTAAGGTAGCTCGCCATCTTGTCGTAGACCATTTTTCAATATCAAAGGGTTCGGTGGTACAGCGATCAAGTTTGGCAGACTAAGCTCGGTATAGCTCGACGCTGTAGATACTTTCATTGGCAGCCTTAAGGTCGATAAAGATGGCACTAGTAAGGTCACTAGTAAGATTGTCGATGAAAGGTTCTAGGTGTTGACAAGGCAAATAAAATCTTGGAAGCGCTGTTTAGGAGACTGATGCCTCCGTAAGATGGTCAGATTTCACTCATCGGACTAAGTCTTATCGAACCACATGTTTGTTTTAAATGAATTTGTCTCTGCTCCTTACCAAATGGTCGACAGATACTTGGAATAGCCCAGCTGGTTGGCAGTTCATCTTCGATATTGATTTCCACAGAGCATGTTGGTAAGGTGTATTAATCTGAGACAAGGGCCAGATACTCTTCAACTTTTTTAGCAGGTTTCTCTGTTCAGTTCAGCAGACTTCTTTTGGGAAATCCGTTTCCACCTTTTAGTAAAAATCTTCGAATGTCGCCTCTATAGTAACACGTCTGTGTTGATGTGACCTCACATTTCTCGTATATGCCAATCCAGTCTTCTCAACTCAGAGTCTTTGTAAGCACCTTGCTTTGCTGCATTTGCTCACTGGCACTCGTCATCAAAACAAGGTTTTCGACGGCACTTTTAATGGCTGCGTTTGATGATGACAGCAAAGGGATTGTTGAGAGGTTCTAAGAAACTCGGCCGACAAAACGCATGACGATTATGATGTTGTTCCGGCCCTCCACGAAGTCTATTAGCACGAATCAGTTCCCGGAGCAGATGTCGTAAGATTTTCTTTCTTCGTCCTTCTGAAATTGTACAGAAGAAATTGTATCTCTGCGAAACGGTCCAACTGCATCTGATGTTTTCTTAAGAATCTGAACGTTGCATGTACAGATCGGGAGGTCATTGTCCTTATTTCGTTTGCTTTAGTCGTCAACAGTGCAATCATCCATATTCCACGCTGATAGTTGTGTTTGTTCATCAGTATCGAAACTATCCCGACAAACAACGCCCAACCTAGGAGGCCAGATTTTTAATCACAACATCTAGAACCAAAAAAAACCCTAAGGTCAGTTGAACCAATAACCAAATTCTGGGGTGTTTATGCCTTCGTTGGCCCATTTAGGGCTCATTCGACGCCATCTCCATTTCGAAACCATGGCTATAGCCTGGGGGTAACATCTTTGCTTAGACTCTTAGTTCATATCCCGGTGTCAAGAAGCAGCTCAGTCAAATTGTGAAATATTTTCGCCAATTCTACTGCGAACGCATAACAAAGGCTACCTGGCTTTCTAGCTTACGTATCTAGGGTAAGGGATTTCATTCAAAGGATTGCTCTCCATGCGTGAGCGGATTTTTTTTAAGGCCCTGAAAAATTGACCTTAACCCCGAATAAGTCCATTATAAGGTGCACACTAAATTCGTCAGTCTTCCAATTTTCGCGATTGCTTACCGCAGTGAATTTCCAAAGGGGTTGAGGCCCAGCCTCAGATCGAGGTACTATGCTCCTTGGAAGTCACCGTGTGGAAGTCGGGTAGGCTTTGGTAGATAGTGGATATTATGCCGACGCCTGTGTCTTTATATACTACACATGTCTAACATTCCCCCCTCTTAAGCAGAGGAAATTTAAAAGTGATGCGTCACTACACCGTTCAGTTAATGTATTCGGAAGTACTTTTTGCCTCATGCCATAAGATTTACTCCCAGGTTTAGTACCACAATTCCTTCCATCGACCAACCTCCAATCCACTAAAACACGCATTCTGCACGTACCTAGTGGACCAAAAGACGCAGCTAAAGCATGTTATCTAAGCCTTTCACATCGGCTTAATCTTTAAATGACGAACTCAATACCCCACCTTCGTTTACCTTCATTTCTCGCACTACTGGTACGTCGTCGTTGCTGCCATAACCACATCCATATTCCGAATTGTCTCAGTTGGCTACATGACAAGACGATTTCCTTCCGCTTCTTGCATTAGGTACCACTGCCTTCATAGCCTAGACTAGCTGATGACAATTCTCCACGTCTTGCCCAGTTAAATACATCATCGCCATTACCGCCGCCAATACATGACTGACTGCCTTTGTCCAGTTCCAAGCAATTGGTCTTCGGATATGATTTCAATTGGAATTCACGTAACAGAATATTTTATAGAGTGGATTACGAATCTTATGCAACAAAAGTGCGTTTGAATGTATCTGCACTGTGTGGTTGTGAATGATTCAATCTTTGGATAACAGAATGATTCCATATCTACTCGTACCAGCCAGGTGGAGGAGTAGAACACTAGCCAGAGTTGTGTAACAATTGTATCTCTTGTTTAATAATTTATATTTCACGGATACATGATGCATAAGGACACTGTCAGCACCAGTCTAAAGCCTCACCTATGACGATTGCTCAATTACAGTTGCTACTATGTCATCTAGTGAAAGAATGTCACTTCGCAAAGCGTAGATTCCCAGACACTGATATGCCCAATTGCAATCCAAAATTATGGCATCGAGATCATAACGCGCTCTCAATGCCCATAAGCATCGAGATCCACATCGAATTTGGATCTAACAACTCGTCGTTTATGTCCACTGAATTGCGCCATTGGTTTAGCCAATCTGATGGAATACCTCATTGGAAATTGGTTGGAGATACTTGTACTTTTTTTTTCATTTCTAATGCGACGATATGGAGGTTTGCGCCATTTAACCAAAGCAATGGCTTTACCTGTATATGAGCATGCCAAAGGCGGTGTTGTCTAAAGAGCAGAGTAGTTCACTGTATGGTGTCACGTATGGTGGCTTGGAGAAATGATTGGAATCTCCCTTTCGAATAAAAGGCAACAACCTGTACGCAAAGGGATACAGTCGATGCCTGATCCACGAGCAGAGCCGAGAGTAATTATTCATTGATTCGCCGTCAACTTTAGTATTCAACTGTCAGGTATTGACAGCCAGGTTGGAATTTATTGGTTTCTTAAATTTGTGACGTGAAGAGATTTACGATCGTGAATGTCGGTCATTCGTAGATGCGTTTTCGTTTTACTGCGTCTGGATTGGGTTGTATAGGGGATACGACGGTTATGACAAAAATTAATTTCAACAGTTTTCAAAAGATCTCCTCAGACACCGCTTCGAAGTATAGGACGATAGCAAAAGCTGGCCGTTACGTGTGGTTCCCTCCTCCCATTTTCACTTGTTGCCAGGCTAAGCTTATGCCAATGGCTCCGTTTTTCTTTTGTCAACTACGTCGCCAGGCAACTGTCTTGTCCTTGTGAGATGCAATCCAGTGTCCAGCTGTAAATTTTAGTCCCACACTTTTGCACTGTTTCCATTGTCAACCTAGGACAAGGTTAGGTAGATGGGTGCCTTGTGACATAGTCACTGCTCACTTAGACCAGGTCGGTCCATTGTGCCCAATCTTTTTAACCCTGGAAACATGTGAAACCGCTGTTGGAATCACCCAGATAATGATATGAATCTCAGGAGGTCCGCCAGCTCTACATTTCCTGAGTCCTCCAGTTCCGAAAAGAAGTAACTCCCAAGAGTCCTCATTCTTATGACGGATAGGGTAGGACAATCACACAGCAGATGACGAACAGATTCAATCTCTTCTTCGTCCCTGCAACTTCTGCAAAATTCCTAATGTAGCACACCGAGTCGTTCTGCATGAACGCCGATAGCACAGTGTCCAGTAATTATGCCAGAAACAACCCGTGCGTTATAACGACTAAGTTTTACCAGAAAGGTTGATCTCTCCTTGCCGAAGGCCGGCCATAGCGCCCTGGCCGTTGCGCATGCTTCCAGATGAACCCAACGTCTGTTTGCTCGACCGATGGCTTCATCTTCTATCTTTTGCCGTAAGGAACTGATTGGGGTTACTACAAAAGGAGGGCCCGCGATAAGTGCATCGCCGATCCTTTCCTAGCAAGCTCATCAGCATTTTCATTTCCCTTGACATCCATGTGCCCTGGTACCCAGCAGAGGGTCACCGCATTGGCTCTGGATATCTCGTTTAGGAGTGACTTGCAGATTCTCACAAGCCTCGACTTGATTACCGCGGAGTCCAGAGCCTTATAGGCTGCCTGGTTGTCTATATAGACTGTGATCGTCTTGCCAACGATATTGCTCTCGCGAATAATTTCAGCAGCCTGTATGATGGCTGTGACTTCGGCCTGAAAGACGCTGCAGTCGTCGTGAATTCTAAAGGAGTGGTTTAGGGCTTGACAATAAACTCCGGCTCCCGTGCCAATGTCCATCTTAGAACCATCGGTGTGGAATGCCAGCTCCTTTTTCATGCTCCTACGGTTCTTCCAGTACATTCTGTCAGGAATTCTTGTAGCGCATCTACTTTCAAAAGCTTATTTCGGGTTCATGTGATCAGTTTCCGTCGATCTGTTGGTAGTCTCCCATCGAGACAAAATGGATGCATGACCATAGAGGCTCGATGACCATAGTCCACCTTCTTTTAGTCTTACCGCGGTTTTGGCAGACAGACTGCTGCGTTGTCCTACGTTTCCATTAGTTGTCCTATGTCCAACAGTTCAGTGTTGGGGATCCATTTGTCCGAATTGGATGATCTTCGTTGACAGACACCAGGTCTAAAGAATTTTTTAGTCAAGCAGTAAATTCAGATCCTTATGTGGATGATTCCTTGTTTCGAACGTTAAAGTTTTGCACAGTTATTCCTTGCTTTCTGCCTTCTTGTACACGAACCTTTAGTAGCCACGCATGAAATTTGACAGTCGATTGTGGTTATGTTTGAAATGACAGCGCTGTCATTCTATCACGACTCAAATTTTTCAGGTTCTTGCGTCCAGGAAAATTCCCCGTTTGTTGCGAATTTTGGTCAAATGGAGTCATCGGTTTGTGCGTCTTCCGAAGTAGGAGAGGCGAGGTTGTGACCACCAATGAACATATGAACATTTTCCTTAGTTCGTTCATGTGCTCGAGCACGATTCATGTCACCACTTTTTGAAGTTTGAGGATCGCATCTATCTAGTTTTGGATCATGTCGAAGTTCACCTTATACAGGTCTTTTACGAAGACGAAGCTGCTAATATTGTTCGCCATTACTTAAGTTTTTTACTCGTATTCCGATTTATAAGCATCTAGAAATACAAATTTTTAGCGCAGCAGATTGTGTGTGGTCCAGGGCCTATTATTTCATGACCATTCGTGTTGTGCGTGCTATACTTTTTCGCACAAATGGAAGGGACCTATGTACAGCCGTATCAGAAAGGCAGATATTTTTTTCGGGCGATTGTTAGACATTCGCGAGAGGTGGGACCGTGAAAAAACTTGTTGGTGTTTTCTGGGATTCGAACTTCGAACCTCCTGGGCCCAGATCACGTAACTTCTGACGATATCGTTTCGACGATAGTTTTCGCGCCTGAAAGAAGACTCTGAAATGAAAGAAACTTATTTGTAGAAAATGCTACATGTGCGAGCATTTTCCGTACGGAAAATTTCCTTAATTTCAGAGTCTTCTTTCCGGCGCGAAAACTATCGTCGAAACGATATCGTCAGAAGTTACGTGATCTGGGCCCTGATCAGTAGTCGAACGTACTAATTACTGAGCCACGGCACCGCTCATCTTTGCTCGTTCTCTGCATTTTTCAATCTTTCAATATTCGCCTCACCCTCTGGTTGCACCGTACCACAATGTCTGTCATCTTTCTCTATAAATGTAGTTTTTATGGTCACTTCCTGTTGTCCAAATCCACGTACGGACATGAAGGAGAACCAATACCAGAGCACCAGAATTTACCTGCTCTTCGATCTATGGCGCTCCATGATGGTTTTCCGGTTAAAGCCAATTTTTTAAAGTAAATTCCATTAATATCACGATGTCACTTTCTGTGGGCGCCGTGGCTCAAGTGGTTAGTGCGTTGGATCGCTGAGCGTGCAGTTCGAGGTTCGAATCCCAGAGAACACCAAAAAGTTTTTCACGGTCCCACCTTTCGCGAATGTCTGACAAACGTCCGAGGGTAATAACTGTCAAGAGAAAGCTTCTCAATTTGCCTTTCGGATATGGCTTTAAGCTGTTGGTCCCCTCCATTTGTGTGAAAATATAACACGCACAAAACGGATGGTCGCGAGAAGCTAGGCCCTGGACCACATACAGTCCGTTGCGCCAAGAATTTGTATTTGTATTTTTGTCACTTTCTGGGAGCTTTTCAGAGGCTATGCTACTCTCTCAACTCATTCAAGTCAGTGGATGCGTTATATTCACTCAGTTGTCAACTTCAAGACATCAATTCATCAACTGACTCCACACAACTTCGATGCCATGGATATGAATTCCATACTAATACGGTCCTTTGGAACGTTTTGAGCCTAGTAGAGAAACAAGTAATTTTTGACTCAAATTTTATTTTTCAACAAAACCTGCTTTCATCTTTAACTCGTCCAAATAATAGTTGGTCTGTAAATGTAAGTCTACTCATACGCTGACGTCCTCGTTTGTTGGAAATATCTGACCTCCTAGCCAAACTGGTGATCGAGTAAATCAGTTCGTAGTACAATTGCTTGTTTTTTTTTGCATTTTCCAGATGGTCGCTGGACAAAATCCCACTACTCCTATGCTCAGTTCTTCAGGTAAAGTATCCTCAATGCATTCCTTCGATATACCTATCGACAGCCTTTTCTATGTCTCTAGTCTTGATTCGGTAGTCAACCAGCATCATTTGGTGAATTAGCCGATGTCATCGGTTGCCCGTTCAGAATGAAACATTTCTGCTTGCCACAAGACATACTGACGGATGGATTGACAGACTGACCTGGTATATTCGACACTTTTGGGACAGGGTATAAAAGTACAGCGAGAGAATCACTACCAACCCCCTTGATCGTCCTAGTGGGTCACGCCTTTACGCCTTCAGTCAATCTTTCATCCCACCACTTTTATTGAAAGACGATGAATCATATCACAATACCTCAAGAAAAAGTTGATCTTTCTGCAAAGACGTTTACGGACAATTTGACAACAGACGCGGCACAAGTAAAGGCACAAACTACTGTCAAATGTGACGATTCTACCTCTCATAGTCCTTTTAACATTTGGCAGCCATAACATAACTTGAACTAATGGAATACCAGCCCTAGTTCACAGTTCTAGACTTTGCGTAAAAAAGGTTGTCTTGATTCTGGAAAAGAGCCCACAGTTATCCCATTCGAAAATAGAAGACTGGTGCTATCAAAAGCAAAGAACAAACCCATCAATGGGACGCGAACTCATAAGCCATCCCTAGAACCCGAACGATGCAGACCAACAATTCCATCCCCCCGACCTGGATGAAGTGAAGATAGCCATATCTAAACTTAAGTCCAACAAAGTTGCTGGAGCCCACGGCCTAGCTGCCGAGCTGTTTGCCAGGTCCTCACAAAAGGAGACTCTCTGAACTGCGTCAGCTACAGAAGCATCAGTCTTCGCATATCGCGTATAAGTTCCTATCTGTCGTGTTCTGTGAACGCCTAAAGCCTTTCGTCAACGACCTGATCGGTTCTTATCAGTGGGGCTTTAGGCCAGGAAAGTGCATAGTCCATCTATACACACAACCTTTCATTGATTCCAAGGCCTCGGATGACACCATTTATAGAGACGAGCTACACAGACAAATGTCTTGTTTTGGTATCCGTCTCAAACTCGTCCAGGACCGATGAAGGACTTTTTCAAAAGTGGAGTGGGTTGCTGTTAGCTCGTTTGAGAGAAAAATTCTTCGCCTGCATAAACGGTGAGCAGAGGAGGATCCAACGACTGAGATGGCTGAGTATGGACACCAATGCTCTGGCCCAGAAAGACTTTGAATCCACCCCCGAGTGACGGCGCATTAGAGGAAGACCGCGACTCAGGTGACGCACGCTAGTGAAAGGGGACCTCAACAAACTTGGCATGTGAAACTGGCTGGAGACAGCTAGCTAAAGATCGAGCTGGCTGGAGACGCTTGTTGGTTAGGGCCCATATCCACCCCACACAGTAGCGCCATACTTAAGTATAAGTGTGTCCCTCCACCAGGTCCCTTATGTTAATGCTGAACTGGGTGTGCTAGATACACAGTCACGTACCTGAAGAAAAAAATGATGTCTTTTATGAACGAGTTCCTTCGTCCTTAACTGGTGCTTAATGTCTTATATTTGTTACCATCTCGCATCTATCCAGAACCATCGGGAGATGTGCTCAAGCTGTTCGCAATTATCGCGTCAATTTTTGCGCTCTGACCTTAAACCATTGCACACTACAAGCACCACACTTGTGTGCAAGCAAATTAATGTCCATGTCAGTCTGCTACCGTTGGTGCAGCTAAAAACGTTTAAATTACAAGAAAATTGCTTCATTTTTCTTCAGCAAGAGAAAAACCAAACAAATTGACATTTCCACAGTGTGACAGCACACTTCCACGGCTTCATGATGTCTACAACTTCATTTCGATGTCCAACGTGCACATCGACGCTACTGGAAGCTTCTTCAACATAACCACATTGCGTGCATAATTTAAGCTAGCATTCAGCATAAACTTGCTGCTGACGTCGATGCTATTGTGTGACCTTTTCATCACACCGGGTAGTCATTAATAGATTTTTTTTTTGTGGAACCCCTAGATGGCAGTAGATGCCAATGAATTGACATTCATTTCGCCCCACCATCATGACCGTAAGTTCACAATAGTCTCTGGAGTATAGCTGCGTGTCAACTGTCTGAGAAAACTGGCGGGTTTCTTGTTCTTTATGGTTCTAGATACTCGTATCCCCATTGGATTGTGGGCAATTATTTGTGAGCCACAAGTACTTGTAGTGATGGTTGAAGGCGCACGATTCTATTGGAATTGGGTGGCAGGTAAAAGGTTTCCTAAAATCAGAAAATTTAATTTCTCACTCAACCATGAATTGAGTGAAGGAAATTGCAGGGTTTTCGATTAAATTGGATTGTTAAACGGTGCAGGGTTTCATTGGGCGGACGGTATTGTGCATTATTGTGGAATTAAGGCTAAAACAAGGCGGGAATTTAATGAGCCTTTCGGGATCTAATTGAGAGGTTGGGCGGTATTAGTGGCAGCAGTGAAGAGCTTGGTAATTTCCAGCGTTGATTCGAGGAAATTGTGAAAGAAGTCACGTCACGTCAAACATGAGTCAACGTGAGGCTTCCATTTACTTGGCTTTTAGAGCATTTGAAGCCTAAAAATTCTCTCTATCGCAGATACAATTTGTATATTTTGCTGTGAAGGAAAGAGGAGGTATATTCTGAGGCTGGACAGATTGGAGAGTACATAAATAGCGCGACGCATCTATGATAATTTTCATGATGTATCTGTCACTAAAAACGCAGATATGCATACATTCAGGGAACCAAGTAATAACAAAAACGTGTTGCAAGTCAGAAAAATTTCCTATTGATGTATGAAGTCCTGCCACACTGTAAAGGTAAGAAAAGTCATATGAAGGATGAAAGCGAGATGACTAGGTTAGGTTAGGTTGATAGGGTGTGTGATGGTTATGGCTCATCACGTCCACTCGGAGACCTAAAGGTCCATTGTGAGTACCCTTTTTGGATGTTGGTGGGAGGTAACCCGTGGAAAAACCTATCGTTCTTGCAGGGCGGGGCAGTGGCACAGCAGATGTTGGATCGATTGCACTTCCTCCTCGTCACCGCAGCTTTTGCACGAATCGTTGGACTCTGCGTTCCATTTGCTGAGCATTGCTCCGATGGCGTAGGGTCCTGCGATCCTCGGTCTAATGCCAAAAGGCTCTTTGTTTTTGATTTATTTAATTTCGGCCATAATGTACGATAGGTGGCACAGTCCTCTTTGGATAACCAGGAGGAGTCGGCCTCCTTTTCTATTATGGCGTCAATGATATTATACAATCTACCAATCGGTGGCAGTATGGATCAGCTACACTGATGTTCATTTCTGACCCCCTTCTTGCCAAGGCGTCGGCTTTTGCGTTCCCTTCTATATGGCTATGTCCAGGAACCCAGCAGAGCTTGATCGAATGGTGCCTTCTGTTGATCAGTGCATCGCGACAATTAAGGGCTGCTTGACTGTCAACGAAAATATTTATATGCGACGGAGGGATGTGACTATTTCCTGTACACATAGCGGCCCTTTCTATTGCCAGGATTTCAGCTTGGAAAACACTGCATGCTTCTGGTAGTCTGAAAGACTCCTGTTTTTTCAGGGCCTCCGAGTAAAAGCCTGCACCCGTACCAATATCCATCTTGGAGCTATCAGTGTAGACCGTGATCTCTTGATTTTTGTCTACCCTTTTTGACTCCCAATCTTCTCGCCTTGGAAATATGATAGGGATGTCGATGTTGAAGTCATTGTAGGGGGTTATATAGTCTGATGTGGCTGTGAAGCTTTCAGAGTTAAACTTCCCACCCAATCGCTTCATTGTACGCAATATTGCCGCATGTCCATGCGTGGCCTGATTCCGCAAGTTGGATTCTCTTAGTCTAAGAGCTCCTTTTGTCCAGCCCTGCTTACGGTGCGCTTCTCACAACTCCCGTGGTACAAAGTGATGCAAGCCCTTTTTTTGCAGAGTTCCTTCATGTAGCTCTTTGTTTCTGTTGGCTGTCCACCAGACTAGGGACCCGTAGGAGTTGATAGGTCTAATGATTGCTTTGTATATTCAGTGTATGATGCGCGGTTGCAATCCCCATCTTCTTCCAAAGGTTCTCTTACAGGCATAAAGAGCGTTCAATCTTTTCTTAAGCGAGATGAGTAATTTTTTTTTTTGTGTTCTTTATACAAAAACAGTGGACACATGCATGTATTTCGGATCAATAGGTGGCTCACTGTTGGAAATTGACACGGTGCGGTTAAGACACGTACAGAACAGAACTCTGCCGGAATGCTAGGTTAGGTTAGGTCTCATATCCGTATGTGGTTAGATATTCGCCTTCATTCTTCGACAGAATATCAGAACCCTAAGACTGCTGAGCGGAATCTAACTATCGGCAAAGATGTTGGCTTGATAAATAATGAACAACGCCAACGCATTGGTGCCAGCCAAGTTGTGAAGTGGAGAAGACGACTAGTTAACCACTTGTGCTATAAAATGACATCAGTATAAGTTGATCTGTGGCCAATAACAACTTTCTATGAAACAAAAACGTCTCAAACACGGACAGATACCATTTTAACGACCTTTAAGCTATCAACTAGAGACAAAGATAAGATTCTGGCACAATAGGATCCTTATCGAGACGATTACTCTCAGATTATCAGATAAAATTTGGGCAACTTGAAGCTCAGGGAGGCAAGGTGGTTAGAAGTTTGGGAATACTACCCATCCACTGTCTTCGTCTTCTCTGAAAAACCAGCCGTAAAGTAAAACCGAAAAAATCCGAGATTCATATTTCGAAAGCAAAATAAGGCTCTGTTGGCTGTATGGTTACTTTCCGGTTGATGTACTGACTTATAGGCAATCAAGGAATTGAATACAAATAGTTTTGTGGCGTGAATAGTGAGTAAATTCTTGGAGAAATACATAAGTTTGAAACCTTGAAACAGAGTAGAATCAATGAGTAAAGGCTGTTTAACTCTTGACCCTACTGTCACCACTATTGTTCTTGGTGGTTATCAGCGATGTACTCCATGCAGCATTGACGGAAGGCAACTATGGAATTCGTTGGACAATGACATCTTACCTTAAACACCTAGACTACGCTGACGATGTTTGCCCACTATCACATCGGATAATGGACCTTCATATGATGGCCCACATTCTAGAAGCTGAGGCAAACAAAGTGGGGCTCAAAATAAACACAGCCAAAACAAAAGCCCTAAGTACTTCTGCCACCCGCGCTCAACTCAACATTGCCGGACAGGAAGTCGAGAAAGTTGAGAACTTTCTTTATCTAGGAAGTGTGGTCTCGGCTAACCGCGGTGGCACCTGGATGTGTGCAGCAGAATCGGGAAGGCTAAAGCTGCGTTCGGAATGCTATCCAAGATCTGGAGAAGCAATGTTATCAGCTTAAGAACCAAGCTGCGACTGTTTCGCTCCAACGTAGAATCGGTGCTGCTTTATGGGTGCAGTACCTGGAAGGTGGACACCACTAACACCCGCAAGCTGTAAGTCTTCGTAAATAAATGTTTAAGAATCATCCTGAGGATTTTTTTGGCCGAACCCTATCTCCAATAAACAGCTTTATCAGAGAACGGGCCAAGAACCTATAAACTTTACCATACGGAGGAGAAAGTGGCAGTGGATGGGACACATTGGACACAGGCTGGCAGAACAGCGGGACGCCCTAGGCATACGTGGCGCAGAACAGTCGAAGAGGAATCGAGCTCTTTAGGAATGAGTTGGAGAGAGTTGAAACGCGTTGCAGAACTCCTAACAGGCGTTGTTGACGCCCTATGCCCCCCGAAGGGTTAAAGGATTTATGTAACTTTTGACCAATTTAACTTTTATTCGAACTACCAATTTATGGAATAAATATTTGAAAATATTTCGGGCATATGGCCATCGCATTCTGTCCTTTCAGTTTTGGGCCATATTTGCAACCAATCCTTGAAGCTTCCAAGCTGCCGCGTGCTGTCACTTTATTAGCATAGACTTCAAGTATCCCCTCGGGAAAAAACCAAAAGATGTCAAATCGCATGATCTTGGGGACCAATTGGCGGGTCTATTTCTCTTGTCAAATTTTGATTTCCGTCGCCGTAAAATTTTTTTGTTGGAACCACAAGTCTCTTTGAGATCCATGTCGTTCTAATTTGGAAACAAATAATCAGCGATCATCATTCTGCTACGATCTCTATTCAGCGTTTCTGACCCAATTTTTGAAGAAATAAAGTTCGATGATGCTACCAATGATGACAAATCGCACCAAACAGTATGTAATCGGGTCGCTAGTGTTTCTTCTGAATTGGACTCACTCCACATGCAGCAATTTTGCTTATTAACAAACAAGTTAAGACAAAAACGCGTCAGTTTCCAGCTTCTTAAGAGGCCATTCAGCAAAAGATCGACGAAAATCGTGGTTTTGTGGCTGCATCAGCTGGATCTTTATATGAGTGTGTGTCAAAATTTTTGAGCCCTCATTGCTGACCATGAATCGATCAATTTAGACCTTCTTGCACACCCTGTACAGACATTCCTTGGCATGTTGGTCTGTTCCATCATTTAGAGAGTACGTGGGGCACAATCTATCTCCACTTCGAGGGATGGCTTGGACGACTATGTCCGCTATGAAGTGGTCCATGTGGGCAGTTTTTTAAGTTCGCGGTATGGGATAGAAGGAAACAGATACATTTTATTTTTCGGTACGAAATTTGTTATGAATGTCTAAACTTCTCAGATGCATAGATTAAGTTTTCTAGACTTTCATAAAAATATATAATTCTCCAGTTTTCCTGCGAAATGCTCGTTTATGGCTATTTCGAATGAATCGTCATCAGCAAAATATTTTCCACGCAAATCTTTCTTAAAATCAGGTAACTGGTAGCAATCACTAGGTGCCAGGTCAGAACAAGATGGATATAACTTTTTACTTTAATAGATCGTCTTAAGTGTCTCAGAACCTTAGCGTGGTATTCTCCTCTGATGCTGGTACGATTTGGTTTGTAATCTTTTAACAGGATTCACTGTCAGTCCCAAAACACTGTTGTCATGATCTGTCTCAGCTGTTCGTACGACCTTAGACTTTGTGGGAGTTGGGCAACTGCATGGGCTCCAGCTTTAACCCATGATCATAATTATGAACTCAAGTTTTATCCCCGGTAACAAATTTGTTGATAGCTTCTGCTGGTTTGTCGCTACGCTCTGAAAACTGCTAACAAAACTTCATACAGTAGAAAGCAGCAAGAGCACCAACTATGTGCCGATTTTTAACATCCCAAGATAATTGTGTTGGATTCTGAAACTCGTTCTTTTGGATATTTTTAACCCTTATGCATGAACGATCGCAAGACCACATACGGTCTGTTGCGCCATATGTTTGTTTTTTGAAGCAGTTATACCGCTTCATATATTTCGTCGTTGAATACTCTACCCCCAAAGCTCTTCAACGCAAACGGGACCGAATATCTCACGAAGAATTATCTTCTCGAAATGATCCTCGGTCTTCATCTTCATCTGCTTTTTACAGGGACCATGCTTCAGCATCATAAAGCTCCTGTTGGGATGATTGAGGTCTTGTGTAGAGTCTGCTCTTCGGGAGCCTTACGACTCACTTGCCTTCTCAGCCCAAAGGAACGCCGATTGGTGAGAATTATTCTTCGTTTATAGCAGAGCCAAGGTAGACAAAGTCCCTTACTACCTCAAATTTATGGCTGTCGACTGTGACGTTCTGTCCAATTCGTCGACGTGGTGTATCCCCTCTTGGTGACAGCATATTCTCTTACAGCTAAACCCATTTTTGCAGCTTCTGTTTCGACACAGCGAACGCACTAGTGACAGCCAACTGTGTTGTTGTTGTTGTCGATGTTGTCGGCGTACCTTGTCCTTGTACCCATTGTCCTTTCGATGTTGACCTGCGAATTTTGCAAAATTCTTTCAAGAATGATGCTAAAGAAGTTACATGACAGCGCAACACCTTGTCTAAATCCTGAAATCAAACAGACAAGTTTGACAGGGAGGGCACACCTAGAGATGCGTCTGTATAGCTCATCTCTATAAATGCTATCATATGCGGCCTTAAAATCGACAAAAAGATGGTGAGTATCGACTTGGACTTCTTAGGTCTTTTCCAGGATCTCCCGGAGTGTGAAAACTAAATCGACTATGGACTTTCCTGTCTGAAACCAGACTGATAGGGGTCAATCAGGTTATTGACGAAGGGTTTCAGGCGGGCACACAATATGGGAGATACGATCTAGTACGCTATATTGAGGAGGCTGATGACTCTGTAAATGGCGCAGTTGAGGAGTCTCCTATCTCGTGGATCTGGGACATGATGCAGAGATTTCACTCGTCTGACAAAATCTTGGAAATGAATTGGTGTATGCTCTCTACCAAGTCATCTAGAGCTGCTTAGAATAGCTCAGCCGGTAGGCCGTTAGGTCCAGCAGCTTTGTTTGATGCAAGCTTGGATTTTACTACCCTCACTTCGTTTTGGTCAAGTGGACGAAGGTTTTGGCTATCATTGCCTATGTTGAATGGTTCAGTTCAGCTCAAAATGAAACACTGAGTTCTTTCGTAACTCATCCAAGTACCCTGCACGTTGTTAGGTCAATCCATTATCTGTCAAAATCCTGTCGTGTCCTTTTGTTCAATCATCTGTATGTTGTTGATTGTCTGTCACTTGTGGGACACAAGGAGTTTTTCAGGGAATAAAGTCTCCTTTTTGTCAGCATCTTCTTTTGGCAGTTAGTGGGTTTTTTTCATTTCACAATATTTCGGTTGGTTGGCTCGTAAACTGAACGAAAGTTGTTAGGAAATTTTAGGACACATTAAGAAAGAGAATTTCAGTCGAATTAAGTAATTAAGTACACAGGACTTAAGTCGCATATATTACAAACGATTGACGACTGTTGTTTATCTTCCTTGTTAATCCGAAACTTTTACTAAAACACTTAGAGCGAATCAGTTTCGGAGCTGATTTTATAAAAACGAAAAATGTTCACAAAAAATTTAAAAAACCATTATCCTTTGAGTTATTTTCAAACTATTTTATTTTGCTTTTCTCATTTCGCACTCTCATTTCAACTTAATCAACAGAGATTGGTTATAATGTATGTATTCGCACAGAAAGCATTTGCAAAACAAAACAAACAAATTAAATAAAAAAAAACGTAATTAAATATTATTTACAAACAAACATAAAAAACGTTACAGTGGGACGTTAATGATGATGTTCACGTTGTTTCCGGTCACGACCCTCATTGCACTGTTCACTGAATTTTGGGATTTTCGCTGTTTCAATTGGATATCTTTTTTTTTTTCTTTTTTTTAATTGAGTATATCGTATCTAGCACTTGTCGCACTTAATGATGTCCAATGATTTTGCCCAATGAGATACCGGACAAACCTCCCAAACCATGTCCGTATCCGTAACCACCACCGTATCCGTAACCACCTCCGTATCCTACACTAATGGCTGGAGCGGCAGCATATGAGACGGCTGGAGCGGCAGCATATGAGACAGCTGGAGCGGCGGCATAGGAGATGGATGGTGCGGCGGCATAGGAGATGGATGGAGCGGCAGCGTATGAAACAGCTGGAGCAGCAGCATATGAGACAGCAGGAGCGGCAGCGGCGTAGGATACAGCTGGAGCAGAGTAGGAGACAGCTGGGGCAGCATAGGACACAGCTGGGGCGGCGTAGGATACAGCTGGAGCAGCATAAGAGATAGCTGGAGCAGCGGCAATTGCCTTAACAACTGGAGCAGCCGATACAGAGACCTTGTAGGTGTTGGCGTATGAGGTGGCAAGAGCAGGTGCAGCAACAGCCTTGACAACTGGAGCAGCAACAGCGACTGGAGCGGCTTGGTAGGTAACAGCTGGTGCAGCAGCTTGGTAGGTAACAGCTGGTGCAGCAGCTTGGTAGGTAACGGCTGGTGCAGCAGCTAAGCTGATACCGACTCCACCACCGTATCCATGTCCAAGACCGTATCCTCCTAATCCACCCAATCCACCGAGATATCCAGCTGAGGAGACAGCAACGAGAGCGGACAATACAACGAACTGAAATGGAGAGTTGAGACAATTATCCTCGTAAGTGTATCCTTTTAATCCAACAGTGCAGTCAACTTACCAATTTGAACATATTGCTAAAGGTTCTTGGTTAGCTAACTGTAACAAGTAGAGATCTAGAGTTGAAGTTGGAATGATTCCGATTCGGTAACCAGTGCTCGTATTTATACAACTCAATGTTTGTGAACTCTTCGTGGTGGCAGCAAACGCATTGCACCAGCAGAAGGAGGAGGAGGAGGTGAAGGAGGAGGACGCACACCAAAACGAACCCTCACTCCATTAGTCTCTCAGAAATCGACGAAAGCAAAAAGGAAAGAAACGTCAGAAAATGGCAAAATGGCATAGTCGGCAGCGAACGTGTACCAAAAGTCAGTCACAAATCGTTGAAAGCAATTTAGCCCCACTTAGCGCTGAGTCACATCTGAGTATCTGTGGTTCCACAGTGGAAGCTTGGCTTAGCTGCTACGGACCGGAAGGGAAAAAGCTTCCAAGAAGTCATTTATGGTTGGTACCAGTGGTCTGTCTATCAATCGATTTCACATGGCCGGCGTATTGTGGTACCCCATACGAGTACATGCTTCGATAGTTGCTAGCATTTTGTGCGCTGATTACTTTCGCTTTAAATTTTTCTTGGTCGCAGAGATAGAATTGGAGATCTACTGCGGTACTTTGAGATAAATGATCGACCGACGACGCCCTGATAAATTGCACGCACATATGTGCCGGCTGAACTTTAAACGTAATTCAGTCGGTAGGGAGAGTTATGGAAACTTAACATGGTCAAGAAAGTCCAAGAGATCATGTTAATTTGTTATTTAACATGGTTAAGTAGGTGCCGCCAAATTCGAAAGGATTTCACTTAGAGATTATGCGTCCTTCGGTTCGTCGGTTCAGCGTTCACTTGGTAGAGATACTTGGACATTGTAGATACATTTTTCCATTATTTGACGGACTGAAATAGGTGTGGAACCTGTATCTGTTACTGCCAGTTCGTCGTTGAATTTTCTCACTGATAAACTGAAAGAAGCAGACTCCTTAAGGACATGGAGCAATACTCGAGTGACAGGAATTATAGAGAGAAGATTTAACTTTGAAAGCCTGGCAGGGACATTTACCTGTCAAGCAACGATTATGACATCAACTGACCCGTTTACACACATGTCAACAATTGCACCCATATGAGAAGGTTAGATTAGGTTAGGTATGTGGGCTGGCGGGGAGAGATTCTCCACGCCGAACTCAAGTCAATGCTGACCCATTGTGTTGCCCGTTTGGGGTAAACCCTACTGTAACCCTACGTCTATTCGTTAATACACAACTTACTTACTAAATTACCAGTTATGCGGTCCTTCACATACAAACCATCTTGTCGATTTGACGAATTTCATTAGAGCTTCCATCGGCGTTCTGGAGAGTTCCTCCAGGTTATTGAAGAAGTGTCTTCCCAGGAATCTGTATCTGAAAGTGGGTTGTGTCCTCAATCGCTTCCTCATCACCACAGCCTCTACAGAGCTCCTCCTGTGTCAAGCGTAGTTTTTTCACGTGGTACCGTAGAGTGTTGTGCCCTGTGATGATGCTCACGAGGTTGGAAATGGATTTCCGGTCTTTCCGAAGAAGTCTCTCGGTTTTTGCTTTGTCAACGGGCCATAGTTTCCTTGTAGTAACGCAGGTTTCTATGGAGTTCCACCTGTAGTTTGCCTCTCTCGTGGCTTTTTCCCCTGCTTCAAGCTTAAGTGTACAAGGCGGGATTCTCACGGATGGGTCTGTCAATTCGGTGGTCAGTGCCGAGCCACTCCTAGCTCGTCAGTCTTCTCGTTGCCTGGTATTCCTTCGTGTCCAGGAACCCAGCAGAGTGCGACCTTATGCTGCGTGCCAAGAGCCTTGAGTTCTTCGCACCCATACGAGTAACCCAACCTTAATGACAGAACCTAGTTTGTAGGGCCGAAGATTGATCTTCAAAGAGTGAATTTTTTTTCGCTGCAACTCATGTACAGGAGTCGATCTTCCGGACTGACTTGCGGTAGACGGTAATGAGATTAGATACTTACCCTCATCGGCTTATGCAACTGCTACGATAAAACCATGCGGTCGCAGAACTTATTTTTGCCCCCATGACCAAGAGGTCAAAATGGAGTAGTTTGTTATAACTGATCACCATGGCAAGAAGGGTATTCTTATTAAGGCACACTATTTAGAACCCGAAAGACAGAAGAGGTATTCGCCACACGAAGTTAGCTGTGGAGTGAGTGGCCGTCACTCCATTCCGTCACTGGCTCCACAGTTGCAGGCAAATTGATTTATAGGGACTACTTCAAAGGTTTCGAATAATATCTCAACAATGACTGTATTAACTGACTCCTTCCACCAACAAAAGGGCTTGGCTTCTATGTTCGGAGTTGAGCGCAAAGTGATCCTAGCATGAAAAGCCCATCTCGTTACTAAGGAACCAAGAGAATAGAGTAGGGATGGTCATACTCCTGGCGACCCTGAACGACAACGACGTTTGGATCTGTACGTGAAATATTCAGGACACGCATAAACTTGGACCTCTACCTTGTTGCAGTCAATCAATTGCTCTCATCACGCCACAGACAGCCGCAACCTTTACCGATTGCCTTTACGGCAATCTCTGCAGAAGTCTAATATTACGGACACCAAAGTACCAAAGAGTAGTGGCAACTCGGCCAGCAAGCTATCAGGAAAGCTACAACTAATGTTCCCTAGACCTCCTCCTTGGTTTGATGGAGAATACTGGAGAACGAACGCATCACAACAAGAGACGTGAGACGCGGCGCTGCTGAAAAAGAAAAAAAATTTCCGCGGGCTGCGTAGTAGACCTTCATATCAGTGTGAGACGGAATGAACCATTCAACGTAGGCGATGGTATCCGAAACTTGCGTCCATCTAACCAAAATAGACGGAGGACAGCTATATTCAAACTTAAGAGAGCTATACATAAACTCATTTCGATTTCGGAGAAGAGACCTCAACAGGACCCTTCTCAGAGGCATAAGTGTCCTAAGCATTACTCGCATATAGTACCTATGAATGCTACAAAACCTTTCGCCAGCAACCTGATCTAAAACTTCGGTATCCTACAGAGCGGCTTAAGGTCCGGTGCTGTGGAGGAGGAGATGCAAAGAAAAATTATACCTATACCATCGGTACAAAGATATCAACATTAGGGCGGCCTAGGACATAGTAAAACGATCCGGCCTGCAAAGGCTTCGAATCTTCGAAGTGAAGGAATAACCTAATAGACGACGGCTTTGCCTTTTTTGGTGGACACAACTTGAGGGTGACCTCAACACTAGGAGTGCGCTGGATACAGTAAGCTACGGACTGGGTGAAATGTTGACAAATGATTTGCAACATTTTAGACCAGTTTTTCTGACCTTCCTTGCACCAGTAGGTAATCTAAAAATTCATCAAAATATCGGGCTAGAAAATGTTCAATCTGCAGATGGTAGGTTAGGTTTAGTTAAGTGGGCTGTTAGGACCGCTGGAAAGATCCAGATCGGAGAGTGCCAGGTTATCCGGATCCATATCTCCTCGGGCGTTTTGAGGATAGGCGGCCTGATCGGAAGCGCACTCCATCACCTCCAACTCAGCCGTGGTTTCGAAGTGGCAGGTAAGTCACTAGTCTTGACGGCGGAGACGGTTGCGAGGGAGTTTGATCCCTCAACTTGCAGGTCCTCCTCATCCTTTTTGTAAACCCGGAGAATAATGAATCCGAAGCCATGGCGAATTTGGCCCTCAGACTCGGGCAATGGACGCAGAGACTCCTTGTTAATCACGATTACTGCGCTCCGAAAGCCTCCCCTCAGTTCCTGAAGCTTAGCTATCTTCCAATTATGCATCGGACACTGAGGGTTGCAGACTTCAATAGTTTTAACGATGGAGAAGGGGTCAGTGGGCTCAACAGATATGCAGGCACGGGTCCTCTGCTAACTGCCTCTAGTTGAGCACCCTTCCAAATTATTTTTGAAAGTTCCACATTTGGAAACTGGCTCTTTAGTACAAATGATAAGAATGAGTTGCAAGGTCAGTTTAAGGGCCGATATTTTTCAGGGATTGTAATCAAATTTGCTACATGAACTCGAAGGTCCTTGATATTGTGCTTTTGACGGTCTAGTTGAATATAGTGCTGACTTAATTTAGAATAGTTTTCAAATACACTACAGTCCAGCATAGGTAGGAGATAAAAATGGAAGAGGCATGCAGTTTAACTCGTTATCCTAAAGCAGCTTTTTATGTCATTTGTTGATCTCGAACGTTTGTCAGACATTCACAGGAGGCCGGACGGTGAAAAACACCGTTTTCAGGGATTCAAATCTAAACTTTCCAGAACTGGCGCAGATTTACCCTCGTTTACAGAAACTTAATGTTCAAAGCTCGTCAAATTCCAAGTCTGGATTTGACTCCAAGCAATTTTAGTATCTAGGACTAAATTTCTACGCATTTTCGACAAGTAAAAACCCACAGTCATATCCAGAATGATTGAAGAGCAATTAAATTTTAATCGTTTCCACCAAAGTAAGCAACTGCCATCTGTCGTGTCAGCATCGGTTCAACAATTTAAGTTGAAGTCGTTCGCAAGTTTCAAAATTCGCATTGCATCAACGATCAGTCATTGTACAGCCTACAGATGAATAATTGAAATCGAATACTTTTAGATGCATTTTCGCACGCCATGAATGCCTAAGACAGATGTTAAGTATCTGAGTTATTGCTGTGCAGTTACCAACCTATAGATACATATGTATCTAGCTACTTAAATCCATATTGCGAACTTTACCAGTAAAGGTGGTCACTAGACCTTCAATAGAATATACAGCTTCTCAAGCAAATTGGTTCGTTAAAGTCCGGGTTGCATGCCATGGAATGGGAGTAGGAATGAGTTTTTGTGAAAGGTATCTGTATGTGGGGTATAAAATGCTAGCGAATTTCTTGTAGGCAATTAAATTTGGCAAAATAAAAATTTGCTTACTGTTTATAGTGGTTGTGATCTGTGCTGACTGATTGTGATGCTGTGGATAAATAAAGTTCGATATGCACACAAGGGGCTTGTCTTTTGAAGTGTTCTGGTGGTTATACGCGTTATCGCGGTGTGACAAATTGATTAGCGGCGATTAATCTCTTTTTTTATTCATAGCTTAATAAAGGACCATCCATTGATCGATGTTTAAATGCCTACAAGTCAGAAAGATGAGGTGCGAGACATACAAAAGAAGTGTAACGCATGGGAATTTCTGTGGAAACTTGTTTTGAATCCCATGTATCTGATCCATATCAAGCAGATTTTTCATAACATTTCCTCAGATTTCTGGTCTTATTTGGACAATTTCTTTTCGAATATTGTCCTTAAGCATAAGGAAAGTGGTTGGTCTTTTGGTGTACACCTTTCCCTTCAAGAACCCCTAAAAGTAAAAATCGGGACTGATCAAATCAAGCGATCGTGGGGACCGTCGATATATCCACTTTTTGACATTATTCAAAAGTTTCTTGCAAAAGTTGCATCGGAGTAAGAGCTGTATATGATGTGACACCGTCCTTTTGGAACCACATGTGCTATACTTATACATCTGACTCCTCACGGGAAATAGGGCATCCACAACGCCTGCGCGCCATCGTGTCCGGAATTCCGCAACGCTCTTGAGCTTCTTACAAATCATCCCCAATGATCTTAATTCCTCCTCGACTGTACTTCTCCATGTCTGCCCTACTCGGCCCACTCGTCTGCCCGATTGGGTAAGTGGATTCAATTGTATGGCGTACTTCGCAATGAAACTGTCTGCGCCGTAAGGTGTGACCGATCTACTGCCACTTTCTTATTTTGACATCTATTGACTCCTGGCCCGTTATCGCGTATAGTTGGTCGTTCGATACACGGTTAAGCCAGAAGGTCCCGAGGACGTTGCCAAGACATCTATTTATGAAGGTTTGCAGCTTCCTTGTGACGGTGTTGATCACTGTCTAGGTACTACAGACATAAAGTAGCACTGTTGCCACGTTTGATCGGAACAGTCTCAGCCTGATTTTTGTGCTGAAAACATGCTTTTCCAAATTTTAGGCAGCATACCGAACGCAGCCATTGCTTTACGAATTCTGCTGTCTACATCCAGTTCGATAAAAATCGGCCTGAAAACAACCCTGTATGCTGGCTAACCATCTTGTATCTCAGTTGGAAAGCCCTGATACATATGTCTTATAAACGCCGTCTCCGAATTCATCACGAGTTCGGCGAATGTTAAGCTCTCTGTGCCACAAAGTAGGATAAGTGTCACTGCCTATAATCCGGATCATAACCTCGCCAACCAAAAAAAGGAAGAAGAAGACGAAGGTAGAACATTACCATTTACCACGCCCATTTCTCTCGGCAGAGCACAAAGGTAAAGGATAGGATATCAAACGATGCATTACGGATGGATTGTATCCTGTCTAAGTGTTCAACATATCAATGATTTTGTGGAGCGAAACGCCCAAGTGTATTTTCTTCCTGCGGACCTGAGATATGAACAGTCAGGTGGATATCTATGGCGCAGTCAATCGGACTTTTGATAGTGTTCACTCAAATGTACACCTCATCAGATTTGCTGTCATAACTAGGTTAAGTACCAGTAAAATCAGACGAGGTCCATAAAATTTAGGAGATCCAATATAGTCCTGAAAATTCAAGAAAATGTCTTAAGATACACCAAGGCATCCAACGACGTCTGCCCAATTTGTTAAGGTCGACGATCTTAAGTGACCTTAGGATATTTTAAAACAGTCCTAGTAATTCATCAAATCATAGACGCCGTACCTAGATTTCAGTAGACTTTCTCAAGCGAATTCCCTAGCAGGGTCAGCTACCTAACTCGCAATCCACTTCTATCTACTCAGACGAATCAAGTTAACTGTGTATAACCAAATCAGTTCGCCTCCCAAACTACAAGAGAGTTTTTCAAACGGAGAACCTAGCAGTGACCCTTAAGACTGCGTTGAGGCCAAAACTCACATTTTTCATCGACAGCTAGGCAACGAGAAGAGCCATTACTGCTTTTGAAATCAAATCTAGGCTTGTAAAATGCTATTGAGAAAAGAGCTTAAGGCTCTTGGATCACAGCACAAGGTTACGACGCTCAGTGGAGTCTCTGGACATGAGGGCATACCTGGTAACGAGAAGGCCGGCGAATTGCCTAGAAGAGGCACAGAATCTCAGCCAGGTCAAGTAGACTCATCAGTAAACATCCCATTTTGCACGATAAAGTATGAAGCAGGGATCAACGCCTTAATATACATATGTAAGCAACAGGTGGTCCTTTCAAACCACAAGAAGTATTTGGCCTAACTTTGATGGCAGGCTTACGCAAAAGGAAAAGAGATCCATTTTTGTCCTGGGGGGAGTCATCACATAATACACTAAGGTACCATTATGAAAAAAACTGCAACTAACGGAAGAAAAACAACTTCGAGGATGTAAAGATAAAGAAGTTTGCGAGGATAAAACCCACTTTCTCTGTCACTGTCCAGGTCTCATCCACTTTAGATATAAATCTTTTGGGCGATACTTCTTCTTGCAAGGCTTGGAAGAAATGCCCTTAGATCAGGTAGCGACATCTTGAACTGCATCAAATCAACTGGATGGTTTGTCAGTTCATCTCAAGCAAGAAGTTGAACCCTGGCTGCAGAACAAGGTTAGCCAAGGAGCAACGGTAGACATTTCCCCCTTATGGGGTATCACAATGGGTCTGATTTGACCTGAGAGTGGCGTGGTGAACCACTTAAACCTCGTCTACCTACGTACGTTCTTAGCCTCCCCTAAGTCACTGAATCTGCAGAGACATCCCAGAGCATTTCAGTGGCTCCACAAAACCACGAAGTTCAAGCATTCGACGGGCTTAACTCTTAAAATCTTACAAGTAAATCGATCGGCGATTGCAGGAGCTGTTACACTGCGTATTTGGACCTCTTTTAGGAAATCTCCAAAGTCTCCGCGAGATATCTTGATCAGTAAATAAGTAAAGTTTGAGGTAGCTTACAATAATTGGCGCTACAAAGGTGGACTTAAAAATTCGCTACCTGAGTGGACAAAATCCGGAAGCTTACAAATTACTTTTATTTTCCAACCTAATCGTTTCTCTTATCTCAAGACACTTCTTCCATCTAGTATCTCAAGCCAATGCACAAGTTTTAAAAAAATATTTCCTCGAGGTCCAAATCTGGACAAAAAACTATCTGTATCCGTTTAGAATGGCCAGAAATACCGCGATACTTCGTCAGTCGATCGCGTTACAGTCCAACTTAAAGTGGTTTCGAGCAGAAAGCTTGAAGAACCCAGGATCATTTTGAATGATGGTTTGGGTTCATTCATGTGAGATACCTACGATCTCAGCTATCTCCCTCATATTCAACCCGCGGCTTCCCATGATCAGATCACACACTTTCCGATGTTTTAATCTGTAGTTAGGGTTAATGGTCTTCCTTAGCGTGGATCGTCCTCAATGCTTTTTCGTTCCCCTTTGAATGTGGCCATTCACTTTTTAGCTGTTGCTTTCGATGAGGTACATTCGACTCAAGTTGCCACCATATCTGCATGGAAAATTCGAGGAAAGTTACGATATCCTTCGCTCAACTAGGTTATGACCAATTGAATGCTAGTACCTGCAGCAGTAACATTTCTGCCTTCATGTGTACAAATTGTTTGTTAAATAAAAATTCACTCCCTTTAGCCAACTCCATTCGAATGCAGCCCGCATGCCGTGCATTGCCTTTAACCCTATAAACCACAAACTATTCCTATCCACCTGGCGAACGGTCGGAACCATTTATCCAGGTTATCAGATTACGCGAACTCACGCCATTCAATAACCCACCACATGACCCCAGCAGCAATGAAAGTTGTCATATCAGACAACTGTCATGTCATGCAATCAAACGCGTTGCGGCAAATTTTGCATTTTAACCAATTCAACTGCCAGTCGTTGCAGCAACATTACCATAAAGTCCTGTTCGCATGACCACTTCTGTCAACCGCTTAACTTCGCAATTAATTACGAAATTACGATTAAGATTGACTAAGACGCTCATTTATCTGGGATCAGGAGAAGTGCACTCGTACCTAGTATTGCATCGATTAGAATGAAGCCGAAGCAGTTTATCACAGATTTGGTTAGACTTGGTGTGTAATGGTAAAATTGATGTTCCCATGCCAAGAAGTCTATAGCCATCAAGGTGTCTCTTGGACAGCGTTTGTGGCGGCTGCTTTGGAGACACGCAAGATGAATACGAATTTGGACCACCAGGTACATGCATTAACTGATGTTACAATGTCGTCAGTGTGAAACAACACGCTGATATGGGTGTGAGCCTCTTGGTACATAATCATCATCGTTTTATGGAGCTTTTAACTGGGTTGGCATGAAAATTGAATTTAAGTGGAGTTTCCCAGACTTTTAATTTCATAGCATGGTGAGCTAATTAGAGTGATTGGGTAATGCTCACTTAATTACAGTGGAATATCCGAAATCGACACAAGTTGTTGGCATGAGGCGTTTACCCGAGCCATACATAGTTCAGGACTTGGTATTTTTAAGTGTGGCGAGACTAAAGGCTGGGTCTTCCAAATAGCTGGGATTCGACGAGGTTGTGTACTACATTGCAGCTTAAATTGATGCGCTACGTAAGAAGTGAAAAAATCTCTGAAATTAAAGCTCAAAAGGAGGTCATTGACTGAGCAAGTTTACAGCCATAGCGACAGCTGGAGAGAGTATCTTTAGCACGTGAGCTAAACAACCGAAATTTATTGTACTTCAAGGAACATTTTATGAGACAAATATTTGAAGATATTAGGCATATAGCACAGCGGCTGGCTCTGACAAACCGCGGCCCTATTTGAGTACTTTTTTCAGAATTGTGGCTCCATTTTCTCAATGACGGGAGTTAAGTTGCCTTCTTATGCGGCAATCATGTCCAGCTGGAACTACATGTCTTCCAAGCCCATTTCATTCAAATTTGGAAGCAAGCAGTCAGTGATCTTCGTTCTGTAACGTGAGCCATTAGCAGTAGCTCGGATGAAATGGACTCCGCTGAATCGCCCCAAGATTGCTTTTACTCAATGAGCCATAAATAAGCCTCATCTTAGGTGGGACTTCAGTTCGGGATGAACCTGGGCCTCAACCAAAAAACCTCTCCAGATAGACCAACACTTAGATAAATGCCTGCAGTTGCGCACTCAAAGTTGGTTGAGGTCCCCTTCTTTTTGCGCGGCAATCAAAGGCGAGGTCCTCCTCTACCGAATTGAATTCGAGGACTCTGCGGACCGAAGAATTGGTGTCCATGAGGTCCTCATGCCCTAGCCATCTTAGGTGACATATGCGAAGTTTTTATTTACTTGTTCAATGTCACTCTATAGCTCGTAAATTATATCGTTGTCTCTTCTCTTCCACAGCCCGTCCACGCAAAAGGAACCGAAAATCTTACGAAAAATTCTTCTCTCGAAACGACCGAGAATATCTTCACCCGCTTTCGACGGAGTCCATGCTTCTGGGACTGGGATGATCATGGTCTTGTACAGAGCCTTAATACTGAATTGCCTTCGCAGCCCAAAGAAATGCCGATTGGTGAGAATTATTCTTCGTTTATAGCAGAGTCAAGGTAGACAAAGTCCCTTACTACCTCAAAATTATAGCTGTCGGCTGTGACACTCTGTCCAATTCGCCGATGTTGTGTATCTCTTTTTGTTGACAGCATATACTATTTTTTTTTTTTTTTTTTTTTTATATAACCCTTGCCCATGTGGCAGACACTGCGACCTAGAAGATCTATTGTATCATAAGGGTGTTCTTAGTCTAAGAGACCGTCTACCTCCCTAATGAAGGATAGTAGGTCCTTAGTAGCAGAGTTTTTCATTTCCGCTGGCGTACATATTTCTTTATAGAAAATACGTCTCCTTAACCAATGTAAAGCTGGGCAATTGCAGAGAATGTGTTCGGATGATTCGTCCTCCTCCGAGCAGTACCTACATCCCGTGTCTGAGCTCAGGTTAAGTTTGTTAAGGTGGTTTCTCAAGCCACAATGGCCCATGAGAAAGCCCACTAGCTTCCTGATACTTTCCTTATTAAGGTTAAGTATATCCTTATAGGAGTAGGGTCTGATTAGTAATTTGGATTGTCTCAACCCTGGGACATTTTCCCAGTGGTCCAGACGAAGCTTGTGTTCCCAGTTACTAATCAGCGCTGTGGCGAATGACCAGTTAATGCCACAGCAAGGTTCAGGTCCTATGAACGCAGATTCTGAGCCAGCCCTAGCTAGTTCATCTGCTAGCTCATTACCTGCAATCCCTTGATGGCCAGGAACCCATCCAAGTTTTACCTTGTTTAGTCTCGCCAGGGATTGCAGTGCATCATAGCAGTTTTAAACTGAAATGGAGTCCACTAAATTGGACGACAGCGCTTTGAGTGCTGCCTGACTGTCTGAAAATATATATATTCTAGCGCCCTTAATACCCTTACTAAGGTTCAACCTAGCGCAGATTTCAATGGCATGGAGTTCAGCCTGAAATACCGTGGGACACATTCCCATAGGTATCGAGACTTTGGTGTTGGGTCCAAAGACACCAGCTCCAACTCCAGATTCCATTTTCGATCCGTCTGTGAACCAAACTAGACCTCTAGGGTCTAATGCCGGAACACCATTAGACCAATTTGCTCGAACTAATATTTCTACCTCAAATAGCCTACCGAAACAGTACTCCTTGACCATGGTGTCAGGGATGGTACAAAACATGTCTCTTTTGGGGATTGAGTCAAGAATTTTCAGGTGTCCCACATAGTCACCTGATTTATACTTGTATTCTATCTGCAACTTGATAGCACACCTAGCAGCTGTTTTCCTAATGAAGATATGAAGGGGTGAAAGCCCAACGATTGCTTCTAAAGCTGCCGTCGGGCAGGTACGCGTAGCACCTGTGATGCCGAGACAGGCAACTCTTTGTAACTTCTGGAGTTTAGTTGCCGTTGTCCGTTCAAGAACTTTCGGCCACCAGATGATGGCCGCGTATGTGATAATAGGCCTCACCATCATAGCATGTAGTAAGTTTTGCCCTCATTTACTACTTAATCCATTTTGACAGCTTTGTGGGCTCAGTTCAGACGGTCTCCTTTTTTAAGGATGGTCGAGGTCGAGCTGTGTCGTGTAGGCCAACTGTACTAGCAAATACTCGTATGCCCTTTCCTCCTAGCTAGTACAGTTTTAGTCTCATAGCTAGGGCACTGCTCATATGTTTTGTCCAAGTGCTCGTAGAACTTGTCTTTGGTGTCGTCGTCCCGGTGGCGCAACCCCCAACCCCAGTTTCATTGTAGAGACCCCTAGAACGAGGTCGGTTAAGCCGATGTCAGTAACCCGCTATAGAGGCCGACAATTTCCCAATTAAAGTCGGTGTGCACCAGGGAAGTGTCTTAAGACCCTTGCTATTTATTGCGACGGACCCCAAAGTGCATCAGTTAATTTTTGCTGACAATGGAGCCATCATAAGCGAGGGTCGAACTGCCCTGCATTTCCCTGGATCTACAGAGTACCTGGACTGCTATCTCTTGGCGCAGATTTCCTCATTCCAACATGTATCTAAAGCTAAAATTCCTCAACCGCTGCAATAACCAATTTCCTTGGGTAACTTTAATGCCAATAAAAGCTTCGAAAGGCTAACTAGACCATGAATCTCATCCGTCACAAAGTATCTTTGATATCCGGTGAACCACATACGCACATGTATATTCATGACATTTTTCACAAATTTGCACGTACACATAAATTCCACTTCCCAATGTCATACATTGCTTGCACAATTATAACAAATCGCCCAACATTAACAACATTCCCGTAGCTCAACAAATAGTGTTGGCAGTAATTTTTTAACAATAATCACCTTTTTATTGTTCGAATGAATAATTTTGATTGTCCTTCTTACCAACTGACTCACATTCGAGTGGCAATAAACGCAAAACTGGAACAAAATTACTTTCGTGAAAAATAACGATCCAAGAACCCAACCATGCTTACAAAGAGCTCGCCGAAGACCCACTGTGTAGGTCAAGGCAGTCGGTCTACAATCGCGATTTATTAATTAGTCTAATTAAACGTGCAAAACAAACATGCAGATTAGTCAACGGCAAACCGCCTTTTTTTTCTGCTCAAAGTATGACATGAAAACACATAGTTTCCACAATACAACAACAGCAACCAATAACCATTCCTCTTGGTCTTTGGCGTACGAGTATTGTGAATTTATTTCCTTAAGCCACTCTGGGACGCGATTGTTTCAATGAAAAGCGCAGAAATGTGGAAGCCCATAAAAAAAAATAAAAAATACTCGTAGTATGTTACTCAATTCACACACGAATGCATTCTGTTGTACCGGCATGGCATTGTGTATCTGTGTCCACAAGCTCGTATCTCAATCGCGACGAGAAAGATAGAAACGTGATGTCGTTCGGTTTTGCATGTTTCCACGGTTTACTGGTGAAAGATTCGCATGAATTGCCGCAAGGCGTCGAAATGTAATCGAAATGCAAAGCCAACCTTTTGAAGGTCGAAGAATCGCGCGCGCAACGCCATTGAAAGAAGTTGGAGGAGTGCTGTGCAGCTTCTTACGTAACGTGGAAGTTGAAGGAACTTTATCACCTCATTGAGATAGAAAATCGATGCAGATTGTCGTGTAGGCGGGGATGTGGGCTATGCATAGGATTAATAGACATGGGCTGGGCATTTGTGATCGCAGTGAGAGATGGAGGAGTTGAACTATGAATAACCATGGGAAAGTGGCGTCTCAGACATTTCCACAGATGCTGACGAACGTACTACTTGAAAAGAATAATTAAAATTTTATCAAAATCGGAGGTGTTTCATTATTCATCTCGTCGTAGATACAGTCTTAAATGGCGCCCGACACTTCTTTGAAAAGATTGTGCGGTCCTCAAGCTGAGAGAATGTGCAAAATAATATTCCTTATCAGTAATTCCGCATAATAATCACACTACCAGCTAATTATTCATTTAAAACCCATCGTTGATAGTGACTTTAATGAATGCCAGCCAAGATCTAGCACCGACTGATGATTAACAATCCACACAGCTTCTCACTCACTTCATATCTTTTAATCTTGTTTTTAAGGCAAATTCCGATTGTTTACTCAAACGCACTGGCAGCGTGCACCTTTTGTTCCCAGCTCTAAGCAAATACTGCAGCGTGGCCATAAATTAACGCTAAACTCTTAGAAAAGATACGTCTCTCCTATGTAGATGGCTAGATCTGCATAAATCAGATGCCAATCGCAGTAAATCTTGCAAATATTATCGTAGGCTGACATCAGTCGTTCGTAATGTTTTTTGGCGTTGGCAGGTGACGCGACAGGCACTTTGTAGATAGACTTTCAACAAAGAATTCCGTCAAAATCGTGCAACTATCTCCTCCGGCCAAGTCAAAAGTAATTTTGGTTCAGTTAGGTTGCCAGATTGACTGGGGGTATATTATAGCTGTCAAAACTCACAGCTACAGATCACCTATTTGGTTGGACAGCATTTTATCTCTGAGATATAGATTCTCATTAAATTTTCCCTAAGATAGATCGATAGATACGTAGATATCTTATCGATTGTTCGCATCGTACTCAATAATGAATTAAATAACTTCACACTTTGCAGTGATCGCCCAGTAAGGGGTTCAACTTGTTTTCTTACGACAGAGCCGCAGTGGAACGAATAACGATCTTAAGACATCAATGCAACTGGGATTTGGCAACATGAACAAGACCTAATTATCTTTAAATCGCGATAATTACGATTGTCGATTGCGATTTCATTGCAGCGACCATACGTGTGGTTACATTATAATCGTTCGACAAAAACTATCTCGTTAAATCGCTTTGACAGGGAATCGTGATCTATGCTACTTGCTACATCTGTTGGGAGTGTGCGGCATAATACAGGTTTCTTTTGCATTCAATAGATGGCGTCAGTGACACACCTGATTTATATTATCGAAGCCAATGAGTTTCCCTGTAAGTGTTGCATTAAATTAAAAGAATGAATGGAAAAGGTACTTTTTTTTTTCTATATCAACGGTGAACATAAATCACGTTTCGAGAAAATCGTTGTCCGTAAAATATTCTCGTGTAGCTGCATATAAATTGTGTGAGATTGAGTAAGTTGATTGAATTAGAGTGGGTGTGGATAATTGGTAGGTTGGTATGGGGAAGTGTGTATCTTGGCAAGAGACTATGTTGCATGGGAAGTACTGCGGGATAAAAATGAAATTGTAATGAATAACTAGAGGGAAACCTTAGCTAATGCTGGATAATAGAGAACACATGTGTTTACCGCAGGCTACTTTTGGAGTGATTCATGAGTGGATTCACAAGCCACGGTTCATAATCCATTTTGCCTTCATTTCCTTAAAATGTTTGAGGAGCGTTAAGCATTAATCACTGCAATGGATGAGATCACAAAATTATGCCTTAAGTGAGTAACTTAGTCGACTGGTGGAAGCTATTGCGAGTGGGTCTGACAGAATTGACTGGAAATCCACATAAAACTGAAACCAAAATAGGCCCAAAGCAGTGCGGGACTCAGCATCAACCATAACATATTTTTCAAGCAAGTTCGCAGTATCACTTGCATACCAAGGAGACATGATTTCTAGCAGTTAAGAACCACCGGAAGGCAATTAAGACTGCTAATGTTACGAATGGAAAAAACGTTAGAACACACCTGCCAAATGCAGATGGTCACGTCGGAAGGACAATATGAAGAGGCGGAAAAGTTGGACGGCACGGATATGGATATTTATACCTGAGACATTGAATGTAATCGCTGGATGCTCAAAGCTCATAATGAAGGAGCTAAAAGCCTCAGAAAGATAAGCCAGGAGTATGCACACATGCGTGGGCGGAATATATAAGGCGGAAGCCCTTTGTTGATAAAAAGTTTGGCGGAAGTACCGCGACTTGAACCTGTTCATCAGTATCTTAAAGAATGTGTACCTCCCACTGTCTTCTTTCCTTTTGTTTGGCGAGGTTATGATCAGGATTATAGGGATCATAACCCTCCTACTTTACTGTATCCCTACTGGTCTGTCTGTATAGTTCGCCCCAGTGTACCTCCCACTATAGGAGAACAAACTGCCGTCGTCGATACATCTTGAAGATCTGATGGACCTAAACGGCTTCTAACCAAAAGCCGTGGCCAATAACCAAGCAAAAACTTAAAGGCGTCTTGGATTTAGATTAGATTAGATCGGTTGTAGCGGTGCAGGCACACTGCGGCCTTTGTAGATCTATTGTGCTCCCACGACTTTGAGCTTTAGTCAATGAGATACCCCACTAAGAGCACTGCCTCGAGCCCTAGTTCCTAGATGAATCGGTGTGGTAGTTCTCCTTCTGATAGTTGGTAGGCATCCAGGTGTTTCCTTGTTCTGTCGATTAGTGCCCACGTTCCCTTAGAAGGTGTCCTGGGATTTCTTTAACATCTCCGCAGAATTTGCAGTCTCTACACTGCTTTATACCCATTTTCTTGAGGTGCTCCGTAAGTCTACAGTGAAGCCTGTAGGGATGCGCAGCCTGTTCATGTTGCTGCTTATACAGACCTTACTTCTTACTTTTCCGGAAGGAAGTGCCTACAATTCTCGAGAAGTTCGATGGCCTGGTCTAGGGAGTTCCCCCCAAAGTTTCGCTCCTTGCAGTCTTAGGTTAGGTTGATACGGTGTGTAATGGTTATGGCTCATCACGTCCACTCGGAGACCTAAAGGTCCATTGTGAGTACCCTTTTTGGGTGTTGGTGGGAGAGAACCCGTGGAAAAACCTATCTAGATTGTGGCGTTTGGAACCAGTTGCTGCTTTTTAAGAAGTGTAGGAGATATTGTATCTGTGAACTACTGCTACCTCTGCTATGCTTGCAAAGAACCTGGATCCTAGAGTGCGTAGGCGTCGTTCTTGCATGGCGGGGCAGTGGCATAGCAGATGTTGGATCGATTCCACTTCCTCCTCGTCACCGCAGCTTCTTTTGCAGTCTTACTCTTTCCTTATTTCTTTCCGTATCGTATGCGGCTCCAGCCCACAAAATGGTTGCGAGCCGATAAAGACGGTTTCCGATCCTTCTCTTTCTAGTTTATCGGCAGCTCCATTTCCATCTAGTCCCACTTGGCCTGGTACCCAGTAGAGAGCGACTCTGCTGTTTTCACTTAGTTTATCTTGGCAAGGCACTCCCACTTCAGTGCAGACCTGATTTTATAGGAGTGATGTTTTGCTCGCGATACCTTCTATCGAGGGAAAATTTGGTGCATCTTTCTATTGCGTAGATCTCCGCTTGAAAAATACTGAAGTATGTTCCCATGGCTTTCGAAAACTTGGTTTTAGGCCCGTATATATCTGATCTGGTTCCTATGGATAGATGACCTACATATCTCGATTCATCCACGTACCACTTTATGCTATTTTGTTTAAGTGGGTACGTCCCGACTTCCCTACTCCATTCTCTTTTGCCACTCGGCTTCCAGTTGAATTGCTTCTCGAAGCAGAATGTCTTGACCATGTCATCTCTGGGCCAATCTAGAGGGGGAACTGATTTGGTAAGTATTTCTCGAGTCTATCAAGACGTCTTAATACCGCAGCGAATAGTAAGGTAGATTGGGCATACGCTGAAATGTCCCTCAAATGAATACACGTTCTAGGTTGGTATGTCAGCATTAGTGTAAGGACCAGCTATCTAAACTGAAACTTAAGTTACAGTATTTAGCCGCTTACAAGGGAGGATGGAAAAAAATTGTCGTCGCTTAGTAATCCACTCCGAGTTAAAGGCTTCATATAAAGTACAAGGTGCTAGGATTTACAGTTGCATTAAGACCAAATTTATAAGTTTTGTCAGGTTGGGTATCTTAAATCTGAAACCAGGTCCTGTCTCAGCTGCTGCAATACTGGGTGGCTAGAAAAAAAATTGTCGTCGAATTGTAGCTTCTAAAGGCCATCAAATGCACAGATCGTCTACAAAGATTGACAGAACGGATTTGAAACTAATTGCCAAGAACTATATATACATAAGTAGATATAACACACACGGAATAATGTACTTAAAGAGGTTACTATTGGTTAAACAACTCTAGGACTTATCCTTGGTGACATAGCTCCAAGGTTGTTGTTGGTTCTAAGACCGATTCTCCTTATTAGTGCTTCAGACCTTGATCTCCCCGTCTTTTAAAATTTCTGTAAAGATCTCTCAGCTAGATTCGCGATGATAGCATCCTTGAAAACCACATCTGTGGATAAAAAATATTTCCTTTCGCCCAAGGCAAACAGAACATTCACATTGTAATTCCCTTAACAGAGCTATGACTCAAGACCCAGATGGAGCTTCTCTAGTTCCATCAAGAACGTACGATTTGTAAATAGGGTCAGTTGTAAGTAAGCCACCAACAGAAGTGAATGTACTTGGTATAGAGCTCAAGATATCCCTCAGATACTCCAGCACTTCTTTCAGTAATGAGTGTTCCAAGCAATGGCGATTTATTTTACAACCTTATGCAAGAAGACTATTACTTTTACTAACCATTTGAAACCACAAAATTTAACGAGACTTCAAGGTCCGCACATATGTCCATATATTGCCACCTTAAGCCTCATCAGACAACAGATATAAATCAGAATATACAGCAAAGTAGCAGCAGGTAATCGATTGAAATATGCTTGCCAACTTGCCATACAACCTCCGATGAATTGTAGCCAATCATCGATGACAGGTTAGCAGCCTTTTGATGGGTTTCTACCGTTAAAACCATTGCAATGATTTAAGGAATCGCGGTATGATCATTATCTGCATTACCGCCGACAAGCTGCAAGCATCGTTCAAATCGATCATTCTGCGAATTGCCATCATGTGCCCACAAGACAGAAGCTTGGCAGACCAATTCCTTCATCAATATTTGCGAAAACAGGGTGTTTTACTTAAGTCTAGGAAATTGGTCAGCTTAAAGCCATCCATCCATCAATACAGCAAAAAAATATTTATGACCGATAATTCCACAAGACACGCCGCCGCAATGTCTGTACCGGATGTCGCCAATCATCGTGGTTCTTGTTGTAAAAATGAAGTTGTGGAGTCCGAGTTTTTTCTGCTGAATGAACTAAAGACAATCATGAGATACCAAGCGGTTGCATAAGACGCTCATTTAGATGTAATTGACGTCCATAGATACTCTAGCGAATGCATTTTCCCACTAAATCTCTACTAATGAAGCGTATCAACCAAATCGCTGACTGTGACAAATTTCCTTACTCGTATCTAAAGATTCAAGGTTAGAATCATTTCTAATTGTACTCTACGGTTCATGAACTAATAAAGTTGTAGAAAAAAATGTCGGAATGGCCTAGGAAATGATATCAACCCGCGGATAATACGGTTTTAATTAACCCGCACTGGCTGACCTGATTCATTCAGAAAACACCTGTTTAATTTGTTACGGGGTGGAGTGATCGTAATGGCTATCCATCGCCTTCACAAAACACGGAAAGTGTGCAACTTTTCAGAGACACAATCATGGATATAGAAAAGCTTAATAATATGTATCTACATGCCTACCATTGACATGGTGTTAACATCAGCAAGAGGGACTCATTCGCTTAATCATCGAAAGAAATGGCCTTAAAGAGACTTAATACTCGTATCTACACACAAGTAACTGCATAATTATAGACAGAAGCCAATTTGTCCTGAAAGCCTATAATTAGCCGAGATAATTGTGGCACCACAAATCGTTCGGTTGCTAATAAGTTTTCGTTGTTTTTTTTCCCCCTGGATAGTCATAGTTCCAGTGAACTGTGACTAATTAGCTGTCGCATTTAATACCCGATGAAAGTAATAATAAGCAAATGTCTTCACGTTATGTCACGAGGCCATACTGGTGCAGATATTTCAGAGCAAATGGAGATGAATTCGCCACTCGTGCCGCCGCCGCGAGGCAAACGAACACCGAACACGAGTCCACGCAGAATGGTCAACGTAACTTGGAACTCGAGAAGAGTGGCGTTTAACTGTACAGCATGGATTACTTGCACTGCACCTGCAGGCATATTATTAGTTTACCACAAGACGCTATAGTAACAGCTTTGGAAAACAGTAGTTACTAGAACCATAAGGGTCCTATTGGGAGATCGTTGTTGGGAAACTTTTAACGAAAGTGGGAACTTCAAAGCTACCAATATCAATGTCGGACCTGACGGGTTTTACGTAACCTATTTGGAGTAACTGCTTTGAGTGATCGATATGAAGAAAGAATATATTGCAGAGGAACAGGTGAGCAAGAGCAAAAGTACGAACTGGATATGCAGGTGGGGACTGAGGTTAGGGCTCACAGACCTTACAATTGCGTTCTGAAACCCATACGGTTCTCTTGCTATTGTACGTCGTCCAGCTATACAATACAGTCCAGTAGGGCTACTAATACAACGACTAGTAGGCATGGTAGTCACAGGAGCGCAAGCATCAGCACCGATAGCAGCCTTAAGAGTAATACTGAATATCGAAATGGCTCTGGGTCCTTTTTAGGACATCGCAAAATCATAAAAATCGTGGGAGAAATAACACCACTCCAAGATCGTCCAAGTATAAAATAAAAAACACGACAGCATGGTGGTCTAACTATGTGCACTGATGACTCCAACATTTGTGCCAAAACAGAGGTGGAAATTGCCATCTATCAGGAAATACACATCACAGTCTTTCAGGCGGAGGTCTACGCGATCGAAAAAGAAATCATGCTACACGATTGATCTGATATCAAGGCAGCGAAACCCCTCATCGTAATCATCGTTGGTAAGGTTGTCCAAGAATAAAGTTCACCTTCTTAGCAGCTAGAAAGACGTGATGTCTTCATTTCATAGGGTCCAGGACACGAAGGTTAGCGGACGACAGCCACGAAAAAGAGACTGGTAAAAAAAAAATCATAAATCTAAGCACGCCTTGAGAATGGGACTGAGTGACAGGAAGGAAGATGCTTGCAGAAAAGGTTATAAGGTTATATTAAAAGGTATCTACTTTTGCGCGAAACTTTAAGCGAGATCGTCCTCTACTGCAGTTGTTCCTTCGGGTTAGATTCGAAGACTCTGCAGAACGGAGTATTGTTGCCTCTTTGCTCTGCATATCCCAGCTATCTTAAGCAATCTAGGTCGCCTTGCAATAAAAGTAAGGTGGATGGGGAAAATTTATCTAAAAGATTTTCTTGTCATTCGCGTACATGGAAAGCTTGTGGGTTCTACGTCATTTTGAGTTAAGATAAATATCAGTGGTCCAAAATGACAACCTTGAGGAACTCCAGACTTGGCATTAATGGAGTAAGATACTGAATATCAGAAGAGGACCCTGTACTAGCGCTTCCATAGATACGACCTAATCTACGAGATAAAATATGATGGAAAACCGAGGGCTCTAAGTTTAAGCTAAGTGATTTGATGAGAGATTTTGTCGAAAGCTTTGGTGTAATCAGTGGTAATTCATCAACTTCATTGCCATTCCTAATGCACTTAGTGCTTGGGAGACAAATTGTACAAGTTTTGTCGTGTGAACCATCCTTTTAGGAATCCGTGTTGTGCTGGGGAAAATTTAGGTTTGCAGTAAAAGTACATTTAATTGTAAACAATGATCTCAAAGAGCTTATGGATGCAAGATACATATGTACTCGTAGTTCAAGATATATCGGTAGCTAGATATCTCGTTTTTGTAGCCTTTTTAGTAGGGGAAATAAAAGAATCCTTCCACAGTAATGGAAAAGCGGCTTGTGAGACTGGAAGTTGAAAAAGAGCTGTTAAGGGCTGGGATAAGACGTTTACACATTTTTTTAGAACAATTGCGGGTAAGCCGTTGGAGCCAGAAGAATAGCTATCCTAAAGCATGCTGATCTTTCTCACAAAAAGACTGTTTTATAGCAGCCAACTCGATGTGATGGTGAAGGTAATCTGCTACATGGCCCTCATCCGGCCCATGCTCGTATATACTTGTCCCGTTTGGTTCAACGTGGAAGCAAGCTGGATGGAAAGAGGATTCGGATGCTTGCCTTTGCTTGTACAGAACACCAGAGTCTCAGTACGAAAAATTCTATAATATAATTCTTTAACAAGAGAGTGTGCACCTTGACGGCTTCATTCCCCCAGAGGCGTTCCTCTATCTAGTTGGAGAAGGTCTGATACAGGACAACTTAGCGGTGCCGCTAATCTTCCATGTTGCCCGGACTCAAAACTACGACCGACACGCCGCGCTCAGCATGACGGAACGTCTTCGGTTCAGTAGAGCGATAGCAGATCGCGATGTGCGAGACGTTTTTAGGCAGCGTCAGAGATTCTACTGGTTAGGGGACGGAAAGGGAGCTCCCTCGTCGTTCCTTTTGATCTTTTCAATTACCATGTCCGTCGTTATCCCAAATGAGACAAGAGAAGTTTGCGTACACTTGTTCAAGTAGTTGAAGTATTCGCTGACAGGTTCAAGTAGGTGGTCAGTATACGACTAGGTAGCGAAAGTTAGAAAGAAGCTTTACAATTGTTTCAGGGTCGACCGAAGATGTGCTCTACAGTTTTTGAGTGGAGGGGAAGCCATCAGATTATCTTTTAACGTTTCTGAGTTGGTAATAATGGAATACCTTTGGGTCAAAAATCAGACTCAGTTGTCGACATATATTTTTTCGTCAGGTGTGAGATAGTGCACTTTTTGTGGCTTAAAGGCCTAGAGTCCGAGCTCATTTTTCAAAATGTGTTGCATCCGTTCTCTGGATATGTTTGACTCAGAAGCCATTTTTCTTCCGCTACGGCGAGGATTTCGTTCGATTCTGGTCTTCACACTCCGAATCACTGTTGATGATGTTCCTGTCTTTTTCGGACCACCTCCATAGCGTTTTTCAATGCTGCCGGTTTCGTTGTAACGCGATATGGCGCGATACACAACCATTTGTCCACTTTCAAATGTTTCAGCTCATGAACAAAAGCTGGTTGTGATTTTCCAGCTAAAAAAGGGCAATAACACTATCACGTTTGAATTCCATTGTCGATAGAACAACACGCGATAAAAAAAAAGCTTACACACGCTTGTCAACAATGAAATGGATTAAGAACTGTCAAATTTTCAGCGCGCTGTCATTCGTAGTTTGGCAGACACAGCGACGTGAAGTTGGTAACAGTTCATGTCGTGATAAAGAGATTCGCAGAGTTCAGAAAAATGGTTACAAGTACAAAGGTACTTAGAGTAGTCGATATCAAATCTGTTATGAGGTGATTTTGCAGTTTCTAGAATCTCGAAGAAGGTTTTTTTAAATTTGCTGTATACTAAGACGGTTTAAGATAGATTTATGCTATCCTTTGCGTGTTCTCCTCTTCTCCTTCACTATTTGCTATTATTTTCTTTTTATAAAGTAAAGTGTTTTGTTCTAAGCTGCATTTTATAAGATGGTCTAACAAAAGAAACGATTTGCAATGAACTCGCAGCAATGCCCCGTTGATCCACTTCACGCTATGTCAATGAATTTTTAAACGGCAGACCTTACTAAAACCGAACCACTGTTTCTGCATTAATCTGTTGTCAAAATGTACAGGTACATTAGGTAACAAATTCACTAGCAAATTACCTGAACTTTCTCTTTTCTGCAGCAGAGAACAAGCAACATTCACTTTCAACCTGCAATGCCCAACTGTTGTTACAAAACTCAAAAATAAATTTTAATTACGATAAATTAAAAAAAAAAAAAAAACACAACTGTGTCCACCAAACTAGTTCTGACTAAGCGTACGCATTGTCTACCACCCTTTGGCGGAATTCTGCTCGCTTACGTAATGGTTTTCGAAAATTGGTTTGAAACGTACATACTCGTATGTACGCACCACCGATGTGCCCCGGGGATCCTAACCGGATAATCTTGTTCAGATTAACATTCTAATTAAAGTTCGCACAGATGCATTTCAGGTGACAGTTTCGCTAGCATAACATGACAATCAGTTAAAACTTGGTTAGATACAAATAAACTCAACACCGTTGGCCGCAAGGCAGTTTTGTCGGTGATTTTTACGCACGCAGCAGCCGTGATACGCACATGCATCCCCCTGGTGATTTATGGTCCCTACCGTTGTTTTTTCGCTCTAAATTACACTCTTTTTCAACCTACTACCTGAAACTACCTGTTGTAGGTAGTAGGAGGCTTGACCGATTAACACGATCAATATAATTAAACGATCGGGTCGAGTAGATTTATTTCTCAAGCCGATGTTATTGGGCGGTGCTAACACTGTTGTGCACACCAAAAATGATACATGTTACGCGTACACGATCATTAAATCTCATGCACCGTACGAGCATATTAAGATAGAAACTTTTTTTTTCTTTTTTTCCTTTGTAGAGCACAATCTCAGATACACAGATACACAAGTTAATCGAACCTATTTTGGAGTAAATTACCCGTAGATCTGTTTTATCTTAATTGACTTTGATGTAATTTAATTTTAAGAACACGATCAATGGTGGATAGATCGAGACGGTTGAAGGTTGCTTACAAATTAAGGCCTCTATGGAAATGTCTTGAAGGTATTTGAGTCGAGACGATAATTTAAATAATTTTTAGGAAAAATACTTGGGAGAATGAGAACGATAATGAGTAAGATTCTGACATTACTTACTCAGGGGAATAGAATGTCATGACGGGGCCTAGCAACTTGGTTTGTAATAAACACCAATCGATAGCACAAGGCGGGTACAAATTTCTATGGCTTGTGGGATACGTCAAACACTATGTGGTGAGAGCTGAAAAGAAGTGCACTTCAGTTGTAACCTTTTTTAGAGCACTGCCTTTAAGGCTTGTAACCTCAGAAAATCAAGTCAAAAAATAGTCAGATAGCAAGACTATCGCAAGGCAATTAAATTCTAACTTAATTGCACCCTAGTTATTTACGTAATTATTTCATATCAATTCGATGATGAAACACTCGTTGTTAAAGGTATATGCCTACCTATAGATACTCTTTCACTTTTGGAGTGTGGCGGCAAATTTTAATTTTAAATTTCTAAGGATCTGAGGTTTTGTAGCCCAATCTAATGAGCACGAATACGATATTCTCTGACAAACTTTTTCAAAATGGAAGGCAACTTTATTAGCAATGTTAAATACTGCCGCAGGTCCAGAATTACCTTATGTCGACATAACTATTTAGAAGCCCCCCCACGACCTCATTCGGACGCAATTTTTGAATCATTCTTAGAAAACAATGCACAGCAGTCGGACCCAACAAATTGGATCATAACCGAGACTACCCTCGATCTGCCTTTCCAAACGGGAGGAATCAATGTCAAGCACAGTCGCCTTGTACATCTCATTATACGCAGAAGAACACGAAATGGAGTAAAACAAAGTTGCGGGTGATTTACGCAAAAAAACATGAAATTTCCAAATCCAAAGGCCTTCTGAATGCAAGCAAAAATCCTCAAAAAGGTGTCGGAATGTAATGCACATAAATCTATTAGGACTGTCGCCTGGAAGGAGTAGCAGGCATGTTACTTACATTATACCTATTCGGGGCACAGAGGAGTTTCAATCCCTCCCACTATTATAGAGGAACTCCAAGGATTGCGTTCCTTAATTTTATGTCGACTGCAGCTTAAATAGATGGACACCTCTTTTGCCAGATCGGTGAATCGGATTTCATTACTTGGTGTACTTGGCAACAGAGTCGTCTTCGCGTCGGGAGGTTTAACCGATCCACTGTCACTTTTAACACCGTATGATGATGTCTTTTAGCTCCTGAATTGTTCTCACGTGGAGCTTTTTGAGATACAATTTGGCCAGGGAACCCTTAATATGACGCGAGGGCATCTATTCAAGAAGATCGGTAGCTTGCGAGTGACCATGGCGGTCGGTTTCCAAGTACTGCACGCATATTGAAGAAACAATCGCGATTTGGTCCTAGTGCTGTATGGAATACTTTTTCAGATCGCGGGTGGTATCCTGAACGCTCTCTACTTTCCAAAATTCTGTTGCCAACACCAAGTTCGGTGCCACCGTCAGCCGAAGTGGTGGTTCCTAAATCAAGAAATTTATCAACTTCTCGACATTCTGCCCAGCAATGTTAAGTTGAGCGAACAGGCTTGAAAGGCTGGGGACTTTTGTTTTCTTTGCTTTTATCTTCAGCTCTACTCTCCTTGCCTCACCATTTTAGATTATCGACCATTCCATGTAGGTCCATTACTCGTCAGTGTAATCTATGTGTTAAAAGTACGATGTCATTGCCCATTGAATTCCTGTGCTTCTTCGCAATGATGCCGAGCCAATAACATCACTAATTCTCACCAGAAATAGCAGGTGTGTTAAAATAGAGCCCTGCTGTACTCCATTTCTGATTTCAAAAGCATCTGATAGCTTACCTTCTTAAATAGCCCTTATAATAGCGATGAGTTTTTTCTGAATGTCTCTTCTACTATTCACGTTGTACATCAGAGACTTGTACTCGATGCATCGCTCTATAATGGTGCCTGGGTGTTCATGTAGTCAACGCAGCAGGATTCTGAGCGAAAGCCTGTTAGTTCAGTATCGAGAGTTGAATTCATCTGTTCTTTACCCGCTACTATTTTGGAAACTTGCTACTACTCCGCCAGTTTCCGCAATTCATCTCTTCATTCCACTCCTCTCATCTTTTAATACATTTAATGAGGCTTTGTAGGTCATTTGTGGATTTTAGCCCTAAACCAAGAATTTTGTTTTTGAAAACGCGTACATTGCAAGTGAATTTCTAAGTGAGCCAAAAAAAGCTCAGATAAACTAATTTGTACTAAGAAACCCAAGTGAGTCGAAAATTATTTAACTGAAATGTGCTTCATTTGTGCCTACTCTACGTAGCTAGCTACATATCAACTACGCGGTTGTGGTTGAAAGGTGACAGCGATTGCCAGGAAGGCTCATTTCCAAAAAAACCCGTAAACAGATTCACTTTCAGGCTTCCATGCCAATTTATCACAGCTTACAACCATTTACCATTCTGGAACGATTTGTACAATTTTGTTTTCTTTTTAAATATATTGCAGGGCGTTATTGTGCGCCTAGGTGTATGAAATGAATTAAATTTTTATTTTTATATAGAGAGTTGCCGTAGGGTAAAAATTTCAAACTACAAACACGAGTAGTACTAACTTAAATATGCAAGCAAACAACAACAATGAATGATTTTGGGTGGACTATTTCTGATGACACACAGGGCCTCACGTTGCGTGAAATAGAAGTTATTGCATTTCGGGGCTTTGCAGATGGACTAGTGGCATGAGTATGGGAATAGAAGCCATCATAACACTTCCTATGATGAAATATTCTCGAAATAAACTCATTTCCCATTTGGATCTCTGCGGGGACTGTCTCAGCAGGATGCACATGTAAGAAGCAAAACTCAATACCGAATACAAGAAGATTCTTACTCACCTACGGCAGCGCCAAGATTTAACATGCTTGCAGCTAAATATTACAGGCTTGGAATTCACCACCGTGAATGTAAATTACGTCCATAAGTAATCGACACGACTCGTAAGGAGCCTCTGCCTGAGACAGGGCAGCCTTCCATCCTCCCTGATTCAGGGCACACTACTCCAAGTGCTTTGGCATTCACTATAACTTGTCTTTAAACCGAAAATGTGATGTTCCTAGTCATCTTTGGGATTCGGAGATGTCTGGTGGCGCTTCCACATTCTCATCCCATTTCCATTTCATTTTGACGTGTCCTTTCACCGAATAAAGTGTCATAGATGGAAAGTTAGACATTGTGGATCTATCCGCGAAGATACACCCTTATCCCATCCATAGGCATACATATATATGTACATAGATACTATTTAGAATCTTTGTGCTAAATGAGTTCAGCAGATCTCATGTCTTCTTTACGAATTAATTCGGTGGTGGAATTTTCAGGACTACTTCCATGGCACTTGTTGGTTTGGTACGTATCGCATCTATAATTCCTTCTGATGCTACTACATATCAAAGCGATGTTTGGTGTCAAGACCCAACCGATGTATATGGGTTACATGTGTGATAATGGGTCTCACTGTCATCCTAGTTCGTTTGGCATCGAGGTACACTCCTGGATAATTATCTTCCCTCTCGTCCCAAAGAAGTGTCAAGAACTCCAGATTTGTTCCCTTTCTAGTTAAGATGATCGACTACTTGGAGCGGGGCTCCTCATGATATTTGCCAGGACGTCCCATATTGTCATTACTACTACATCGCCATGCGCCGATACCAACTTCTTTAAATTTGTCTAAGGAAATCAGCGCTAAGATTCCAGAGAATAAGGTACAAGTCAGCAGAACTGCCAACTCTACATTTACCTCTACCTGCAGTCTAGGCGATGTTCTCTATTAAAGAGTCCTTTGAATCTACGCATTTTCAAGACTACTTGCAGAACTTCTTCTGATATTTTGTCAGCGACTCCCTAAGTGGCTATTCTTGTGGTCATTGTAATACATCCAGATGTGGGATGGAGGGTGGTGTCTCCCCCGAAAGGCATCTCCTTTCGTCTACCAGATCGCTGTAACTTCTGTCGATTGAGGAAGCCCTGCCCTGGCTGAAATGTAATATAATACCTGTTAGGGGTAATAGCATTTTCACGGACTGTCTAGCTGTAATTAAGTCCCTGAAGCCGTTATCTATAAATTTAAAAAACCGCTCGTCTCTCATGGAAATGGCGGAGCAGTTCAATATTCGCTTATGTTGGGTGCCGGCCAGAGAGAAATTCCAAGTAACTGCAAGACTGATGCACCATACTGATGCACCCCATCCTAAATATCCTACCGGATAGACAGGTTGTTGCCTATCGCTACGTGCAAACTTCTACTTGAGCTGGACTCTACCGAAGTATCAAATAACCCGACAAATCTGGTCTAAGCTGGATTAGTAGTTCGAAAATGGTTTTATTTTGCTTAAGCTATCCTATATCAGCTCCACTATCGGTGTCATCAGAGGACACTGTCCAATAGGCCTAATCGTCAAAAGTTGATCAGGTATCTTGTCAAACGATTTCTGCAAGCGCTACAGGGATCAAGAGAACGAAAAAAACATCATTCCGCTGCACCTGTCCAGCCCTAGAGAAAAGAAAACCACCCCATCTTGCAGCACTATAACATTGGTAACTTGGCGATCACAGACGTCAGAAGCATGGTTCTCTTCTTAAGTCTCTGTGCAGCTGATTTTGTGCTAGATCCATTGGTATCACAATGGACCTCTTCTAGTCTAAGCCTGTAAGTTAACCTCACGCGCCCGGCACTGAGTTAATTTTCCGCTATGATCTAGCGCTGTTTCATGCATACGTTCTCCATAAATGTTATCTACTATAAGGAGGTGACACGTTCAGTACTGTTTTCTCCATACTGTCCACCACAATCATTGGCATTGTCTTTAACATGAGTTATGGTACGTTGACCGGTCTGAAAGCATCGGTTTTGACTGGGCCAATTCAATTGCTTCCGCCCATATTACATTCCAATGCCATTAGCCGTTCCGCTTCTGCCTCCTCCGTCTCCTTGCTCTCTAGGAATCCGGAGCTAATGCCATTCAAAAATGTATCAAAGCCACTCGTGTTTATGAAACAAAAAAACCTACGCATCTGGCTAACGTATTAATTGCGTTCTATACAAAAATGAATTCGTCAACCACTAGTCCTTTGAATAAAGCGACTTAAATATCTTTTGCCATCACTTGCAGTTGTGACAAAAACAGGACCACTACCCACATACGAGTATGTATCTCGCCAACTTGCTATCCAGCCCACACCATTGACGTCAACTACATGCACATCGAAATAAAAATGCAGTGACATCCTGCTAGTTGCCAGATACTTATTTGGCGAAAATACACTCATGTCAATTAATGCCTCCACCCACTCAGTTCTGTCCAGAGAGGTACGTTTCTACCTACAAACATACATAAGTCAGGTATCCAATTCGATTGCTCATCCATCATCATTACGGTCTACCACTACAGCTACCGAAATACACTCGCACTTAGCCATGTGGCCAAGTGGCAGGAGCAGCTAATAAAAACAAGCTGGCCTGTGTGCTATCTGAAGTTGATCGGACAATTCTTGGCATTATGCTGGTGACCTTTGAGAGCACGACTCGCGTCACGATTGATTTTTGCAACACACATGTGCCACTGTCTGGACCACCGACCTATTAACCATTTAACACTGACAATGCCGCGGCCAGTAGCCGCTAGTGTGACTTGTGTCGTTTGATCTTTTCGAACTCGAAATAGATACAAAACAAAACCAAACAAAGCGCTGGGTAATTGCAAACTAAAGGTCGCTAATTGGCGTTTTGAACGCAGTTAGATACGAGTTAATGGCTTAAGACCAACATGCCTCTTATGGCAAAGATTATGCTAATTTTGGCGATCCAAAGAAGCGATTAAATGTATTGTTTGGATTTTTTATTTTTAGTTTATTGCGTTAGGGAAATAAAATTCGCTGGTGAATGCCGCCTTAGTCTTAACGAGTATTTAACTCTTTTTTTTTGGTGGTGTGAGCGACATACATAATAACAAAGGAGTAATGGTTAAGCAGTTCACAAAAAAAAATTCGTTGTTCCGATCTTTAACTTTATGGACACTATAACACGAGAGCCATTCAGTGGGGAATATCTTTCGGATGATCCTATGCATACGACGTAGTCTAATGACCGAAATACGTGCACCAGTTTAGCATAAACATGAAGTGTAGTTGGCTTAAATTTATCGGTTCCAATAAAAAAAAAAAATCCACAGTTCGCTGTGAATAGTAGGTAGCTACTGTTAAATGTTTGTATTCAAAAAATTTGGTCTCGCGAAGTGCCTTCGTATCCTAGTTTGGTTTAGGTTTGTGGAAGTTGTATGAAATGACACACACAACTGACAAGAGATGACTGACTTTATTATGACAACATAATGTAAGCATAAACATAGTTGGTTTACAAATTGTTATACTATATAGCACTTAGGTTAGGTTAGGTTCGCTTGGCTGTCCGCACGGGAGTGCAGACACACTTAGACCAGTAAAGGTCGTTTGTGATACCTTGGATCAAAAACCAATTCGCCACTCATGGACTAACAGAACCAACCGGAGCTTTTGATAAAGCGATAGATGCACATGACGTCTAAGGACGCTATGTCACCAAGGACTTTAAGGAAGGGGGACTCTAAATGGAGCATTCTTTTATGCGACAGGGCTGGGCAGTTACATAGGAGGTGAGGGATACTTTCCTCCTCCTCCTTGTCCCTGCAGCTTCTGCAGAAATCGTTTGAAAAGAGGCCAAGTCTTTTGGCATGTTGGCTTATAAGGCAGTGTCCAGTGAGAACACCAACAACGCAGCTGATTTGTGATCGCTTTAGTTTGACCAACTCGGTACTGCGTTTATGATCCAGCCTGGGCCAGATCTGTCTCGAGATGAGACACGTTGACACGTTTTCCCATCTGAGGTTGGTCTTGCTAATAGCATTCAGCTTTAGCAGATGCTTACATGTAGCTAGGGGCATACCCAGGGACTGCCTATCAGACAGAATCCTTAGAGTAGTGCCTTGTTTGACGAGTTCGTCTGCCCTGCAGTTTCCTGGAATGTCTCTATGGCCTGGCACCCAGCATAGGTGAATATTGAACTGCTCTGTCATCTCCATAAGAGACTAACGGCAGTTGAGAGCGGCACTTTAAAGTAAACGTGCACGATTCCAGAGACTTGATTGCCGCTTGGCTGTCAGTGAAAATGGTAATATCCCTGACAGATAGTACATTACACTTCAGCCAGGACAGGGCTTCCTTAATCGCCATGATTTCCGCCTGAAAAACGCTACAATGATCAGGGAGGCGCAACGATTATTCGAGGTTGAGTATTTCTGAGAAAACACCACATCCCACCCCGCCTTCGGTCTTAGAACCATTTGTGAAAATGTGTACCGAGCTACCATCGATAGGGGGAGAGTTGTCCCATACATCCCGTTCAGGGATGCTCGTATGGAAGTTACGGTCAAAACTCATTTTCGGCGGGGTGTAGTCTGTATTTTCGTGTTTGAAGTTATGGAGATCAAGGATCGAGGAGTGGCCAGTGTGGTAGCTGGACCACTGAGAGGAGGCTTTCAGACGGATGGCCGTACAGGCAGCGATCTGTTTATCGAAAATGTCTAGGGGCAGCAAGTTGAACATAATATCCAGTGCCGCTGAAGGAGTAGTCCTCAGTGCACCACTGATGCACATGCATCAGGTGCAGATCTTTGCACCTTAGCTATTTGAGTGAGGTGGACAGCCCTGTTAAGAGCGGGCCACCATACGATCACGCCGTAGAGTAAAATAGGCCTGATAACGGACACGTACAGCCAGTGAGTGATTTGAGGTTTCATACCCCAGCTCCTACCAATAGCCTTTTTACAGGAGCAGAGAGCTACATTGGCTTTCCGGACGCGTTCTAGTAGATTGGCTTTCCAGTTTAGTTTTCTGTCCAAAATAAGACCCAGATATTTTGCTTTGTCAGTGAAGGTCCGACTGGTGCCATTTATCTTGGGAGGGTCTATGAGTGGAATTTTATATTTCCTCATGAAGAGGACGAGTTCCGTTTTGTGGGGGTTAACCCCCAGTCCACAATTGGAGGCCCATCTGGTGAGCCGAAGGAGAGCATATTGGAGGATTTCCTTGAGTTTATTTGGGTGCTTACCAGAGGCAGCGATGGCAACGTCATCAGCATAGGCGATCATATAGCACTTACTCTAACATCTCCCTTTTTATAGAAATAGGTGCTTAAATTAGAGTTTATTAATTTTCCTGTAAATGTTTCCTGGCACAAGATCCTATATAATATTAAATCAATTCTTATAATAAGTATAACTTCTTAATACATTCCCTAAAAACAATCAAATAAGCAAGTGCTTTTTAGCTATCATATGTTAACCGGTTCAGTGGCCGAATTTGTCTTCCAGATTTAGAAGTCATTAACTTTTGATTACTTGAAATTAAGTTATGATGTTGATTTCCACATTCAGGACTCAAAGCGGAGCTATCACTGGATGGACTACTTTCTTGGTTTGAATTTTTTGGCATTGAACGTGCTGCCTATTACGTCGATATACCTTGTTATTTTCACCCTGAATCAAATACGACCTAGGCTCAGAACATTTTTCCATGACAACACCTGGGTACCACACTGATTGAGGGAATTTTTGATAGTAAACATTTTCTCCATTTTGCAACTCTTTTAAGGGCTTTGTTGGGCGATTGAAATACTTTGTCATTTTTTCATTTTGTTTTTGAAAGCCAGATTTACCATTTGCTCATTTATCCTGATAGGCTTTAAGTTTTCAAAATTAGTTGGAATTTTAGTTCTAAATTTCCTGTTCATTAAGAGTTCTGCAGGTGAATATGAAGTAAAGTTCGGAGTTGCTCTGTAATTTAGGAGGAAGGACTCTTCGTGTATAAGAGTCAATATTTCAGAACGCATTGAGTTTGGTATGACAATCCTGTTGTTCATGAAAACCATACCATCAACGACATGAATTTCATTTTTATTTTTAAAATGGGGCAAATACTAAAGGATCTATTTTCTTTCTAACCTCTGGCCACCCCTCTCTGTAATGCTGGATAAGCTTAACTAAAGTTTTGTCTGCTAGGGTTTCTTTGCGAATTTGCATCACCTTTGCATCACTGATTGGCAAACTTGACGACACGAGATTGCAGTGTATTTGAATTTCATTATCTAACTGCGGTAATGCTTTTTCTGATAGGGCTGCCCTGGACAAAGTGTCAGCAATAACCATTTCCTTTTCTGGCTTATAAATCACTTTAAAATTGTATGCCTGTAATTTCAGCATCAACTTTTGAAGACGCGTGGGGACATTGTACAAAAGCTTTTCGAACAGTGGGATTAAAGGTTTCTGGTCTGTTTCAACCAGAACTTTTCCTTCCAGAAACTTTTCCTTCCAGAACTTCAAGAAACTTATGGAAACGAATGCAGCCAAAAAGGATGGCAAACAGTTCCTTTTCGATTTGCGCATAGTTTCGTTGACATATTGTTAAGGTAGCTGACGCATAAGCAATTGGTTCGTTTTGCTGCTGTATTACAGCTCCAACTGCCGATTGAGAAGCATCTACGGAAAGTTCTATTACTTTGCTACTATCAAAATAAGCTAAAACTGGCGCTTTCGAAATAAGCAATTTAAGCTTCAAGAACTCAGTTTCATGCCTCTCCTCCCAATGCCACTCAACGTCATTTTTGAGCAGTTCCCTAAGGCGCACTTAGGCCAGAAGGAGGTCCATTGTAATACTGCAAAAAAGAGGGAACTGAATTACCAATACAAATTCCCATACGGGATACGGTATGAACCCATGGCGTGAGGCAAAGACAATATTTTTGATCTTTTCCAAGTCGAGTCGGGTTAGATCACTTAAATTTTCGAAGAAGTATTCATCAAGGGTTATCCTTCTCTGAGTCGATATATATGGTCCGATCACTGCAATTATCGCAGCAACACTTTAACTCCTCCTGGAGCATAGGGCAGCAACAGATTCCCTCCATCTATCCCGGTTCGCGGTATGGTACTTTAGCTGTGCCCACGTTTGTTGTCATTTGGTTTCCTCAAAGTATGGCCAATCCAGCGCCACTTTCGTAGTCTGATATCAAGATCCACTCTTCTCTGATGAGTCCAACGAATCTTTAGAATGTATCGACGACAACGGTTGATAAAAGCCTGTAGTTTGGTCGAGATGTCGGCGGAGCATTTCCAGGTTTCACAGGCGTACAGCAGCACCGATCTTACATTGGACTCGAAGGGATTCAGCTTAGAGCGTAGCGTTATTATGCTGGAGTTCCACACAAGAGAGAGCATTCCAAATGCACTGCGAGCTTTGTTTATCCTATTCGCAACATCAAAGTCCGTTCTACCATCAGTTGACACGATGCTGCCTACCTAGTTGAACTGCGTGACTTTCTCAATAGCCTCCTGCCTCAGAATAATTTGCTGTTGTGTGTTGTGACCGGTCTGCATCATTTTTGTCTTTTCGGCGCTGATCCTTAAGCCAGCTCTCCGTTCGCTTGCAGCAGTTGGCACATTTGGTCCAAGCGACTCACACTGTTAGCCATGACACATATATCGTCGGCGTAGTCCAAATGACTAAGCTTTTCGAATGGATTCCACTGAATGCCATTCCTCTCGTTCGTACCAACCGTGGTAGTCAGTACCTACATCATCGATTGCCAATAAAAACAGAATTGGTGACAGCACATCTCCCTGTCTTACTCCTTGATGCACCTCGAATGAATCGGAAAACTGTCCTTTGTGCAACAGATAATTGCGACTATCTTCTCGGGGATACCTCTCATGATAAGTGATCGCCAGATGCATTCGCGATGCAGAGTCGACAGGGCAGGACAATTACCCAAAAGGTGGGACATAGTTTCATCCTCTTCTTCGTCTCTACAGCTTCTATACGTATTATTTCGGAACCACGATGATTCCCCCTTGATCCCTTTTCGTCTTTCTCTCCGGCTTTCTCCACAGTTGTTCTCTGGCTTTGATTCCACGTGTCAACGCTAGCATCTGCTTAGCAGAAATCTGATTTATCTTCTGGGTTCCTACCCAGTGGCGCAGCAAAGACCACCCATTTTCTGCTAGCTAATGCTGGACATTGGCGCAATACATGTTTCGCCGTCTTCACTTCAAGCTTAGAACTTCCCTATGAGTAGTGCCAGTTGCCATTTTATATTCATTCTGGCCTGCCTACAACATTCCACGGTTCACCACCTTTTCTGGTGTTCCGCCTCGACCCAGTTGTTAATCAGGTGCTTCACCATGCCTCTGCCAATTGTAGCAAATGGTTCCGGACTAGAAAATTCCGAGGTTGACCCTTGCTTTGCTAGAGAGTCCGCCTTTTAATTGCCCTACGTGCCCTCTCAGCCAGAGCAGCGTCATCCCATTTCGAGATGAGCACTCATTGAGTTTATGAACACATTCCATTGCCAGGGATGTATCTATATCTGTTCATTCCATGCGTCTAAACAGTGATTGATTGTTCAGTGCTATAGTAATACTTTACCAACGACGTGACCCTCTATCATGTGATCCAGCGCAACGCAGACTGGAGTATAACATCAAGATACCTGCCCCTGCTTTGCCATCCATCACGAACCCATCCGTTGAGATGATTATACCACCGAAGGTGTTCCATCCTCGATAAGAGTTTTATGATACCTTCCGGGAACACTCGCTCTCCTTATTCCGTTGACTCCCTAATCTCATGTTTCACGAGATCCAGGATTTTCCTATCCCCATAGATGTTACCGCGCCAGTGCCGGTGCAGACGAAGTGCCGTCGATGCCGCCGTTTACTTAATGAATAAGTCCAGCGGCAGAATGCCTAGGATCACTTCCATTGCGCATGTTGGTGTCGTTCGTATTGCACCGACGATCCCTTAACATACCATACGCTGGACCCTATCTAAATGCTTTTTTTCAGTTTTCTGGGAGGCTCTTCGCAGCTTCTACAGATAACGTTGATGAAAGCATCCAGCCTTGCGGCACATCTGCCTAAAAGACAAAGTCCCGTGAGTGCCCCTGCCTAAGTTTTTCCTACCAACTGCGATAGACCTGCTAGTTTTCTTACAATCCAGGTTCGGCCAGATTTATTTAGATGGGATACACGTACTTATGCATGTTATTCCACCTACAACTTACTGCTTACTGATAGGGGTAAGCGGTCCCCCCGCATTATCAGGGAATTTACGCTCTGCATTCTCCTTAGCTGGCTTGTTCACTTCACTACCGCCCAGAACGTCCCTGTGGTCTAGAACCTAGTGCAGGGATACGTCTCATCCGACAGCGATTTCAAGGTTTTTATCACTACTTGACTGTCTATATATAGAACGATAACGCTACAGTCTACTGTGTTAATTGAAAGTCAAGCTGCGGCTCTCGGACTGCTATGATTTCTATCTGCCATACGACTGCAGTAGTCTCGCAATCGTATGGTGATGCAAATGTCCGGCGCCCTAGAGAAGGCTCCCGCTATCATGAATCCATGTGTGGACCTCTATCGGGGACTGATTCAAAATTTTGACAGATTTCCAAGCCTTTCCTCTAAGAATTCTGGTTTAATGCTTGACGTCAAGGTCCAAGGAAGGCACTATGTTGTCCGAATTACTCGAAATAGTGTTGTGGCCGTACAGGATACCATATTTGCACGAGGGCTAACTTGTTTAGACGAACTGCAAAGCGCGATAGAAGAAGACTCTTCACAAAGGAAACCAGCTAGGATACCCCTAGACTCGAACCCGAAATTCAAAAATCCCTGCCGACTTGGAGAAGGCCAGCTTGGATTCAAACCAAAACTAGCGTAATGCTAAAACGACCTCGCACTCACTTCCATTTGAGAAACCGATGTTTCCAGCGCCTTGCCAGGGTAGATAACTCCAAAAACTCCGAAGTATCTACGCGAAGTATCGTGAATTGAACGTCATACCTCTAAATTATTGTACATTCGTTTGGCCCACATTAGCAAGCACTCGTCACTCAAGCCACGATTTTGCAAACACCATTGATTGCACCCCCACTTGGGAACCACAAAAAACTGCCCGCAATTAACCAACTTCAGCAACCACTAGAGTCGCACCTCAAATTATCCACTTAGTCGGTAAGATTATCGAGAGACCTCACAATTTGATGGCTCAATTCTCGTCAACAGGTCGGGCTTCGCAAATTCACGTATTCATTTTTACCGGTCTTTGCGACCGACATACCTGAATGAAAGCCTCCGGCCAAAACCTCCTCATCATCGCAGCCAACTTGATTATCAACTTCGACAATACTTCACACCTAATTACATGGCCCCCCTCCCCACTTGAAGCCACACATTGTGTACACGACTTGCTTATGGGCAGAGAAAACAGCCCAATTGCGGTCTGTTACCAAAGCAAGGTCAAGCACAAAGGTTAACCAACTTAAATGTTTTGAAAAAAAAAAAAGTTTTTTTATTGAATGCAACGTCTTACAAAGCAGAATATGGAAGGTAATCTGGATGGAACTGTACAATACCACTGCTACGGAGGACTTCTTGATCATGAGCTCTCAAGTGTGCGGCGCGAGCTGCAGCAACTTCTGGAGTGTACTCCACTGGCAAGGGAAGTTGCTCCATCATCATTGGAGCACTGGGAACATCTTCTAGGAGAGCTCTTCTGAAGTCGTCTGAATGCTCGGCTCTTGTAGTATCAGCTTCTGGTGCATCCTGTACTACAGCATCTGGTGCATCTTGTTCCACAGCAGCTGGAGTTTCCTCGATAACTTCTCCCACTTCTCCTATTTCTGGAATCCTTCCAAGTCTTGGTAGGTTGGTCCCGGAAACAAGGAATCCATTATGCTTGTCTGAGGTGTAGGTGATGACTTGGATTTCTCCATTAGCATCGACGAAGCTGTATGCACCACGAACAACTCCTTCAGGTGTCCGCTTTTCCTGACGGGCAACACGTCCATCGTTGTAACCAAAGTGGTAGGCACCCGATTCCTCAATTGTCTGGAAGTCAGCTTCTGATGAACGGGCAGGACCAGCAGAAGTAAATTCTGTACTAATAGCCAGAGCGACGAAAAGTAGGATTGCCGCGAATGTCCTCATTGTTTTCAGTTAGTTTTGGTTTTTGAATTACTTTCGAAAGAATGCTGCTGACTGATCGCATTTGGATCGTCAATAGGCATTTTATAGACGACGGGAGAAGGCAGGTGTTTGGTAATTAGCAGTTCGTTACGTGGGGAACAGGTAGAAATTCGAAAACTACGTGCTCTGAGTCTTGTTGGGAAACGAGTTTCCAGCTGCGCATTCGGGAATGGGAACATCTTGGAAGGGAGTGTTCTAAGAAAAATTCTATTGGCTACGATTAGACACCTCTTGCTTTGGATTTGAGAAGCGCACATAACTCGGAGTTTTTTTAAGAAAAAAAAAAATATTTCGACCTCAACGTAGATGCGTAGAACTAAAGTCCCTTGAGGCTGAAGATGGAATTCTTCAAGACCGAAATTCATAGATTTACTGGCAACTTAACTCCCAAGTATCGCCTAACTTTAGGGAGACGATTATGGAATTCGACGTGGGTACTCCGGGTACTCTTTGGCTGCTGGTCAAACATAACGTTTATGTACGACGCAAGGTGTGTCAGGAGGAATTGATAAATTTGGCGGACATTGTCCAGGTGATGCACCCATATAGCAACGCAAATTGGATGGGAACAGGCATAGCTTGGTTTATAAGCTAAGATCATAGCTAAGATCATCTATTCGATAGTAAACAGGCGTCACATGAACAAACTCAAGAGCTTTGAGTTTGAATGTAAGAGTCCAACGAATTCCTCCCATTCGCGTTGATAGAACAGCGAGGACACATCACTTGGTCACACCATACGGCGCAAAGACAGACGGTTCCATTGCGAAATACGCCATACAATGGAATCCACTTACCCAATCAGGCAGACAAGTGGGCCGCCCTAGGCAGACATGGAGCAGGACAGTCGAGGAGAACTCTAGATCATTGGGGCCGACTTGGAGGGAGCTCAAGCTCCGAACACGGTGGCGCGCAGGTGTTGTTGAGGACCTAAGTAAGTAAGTACGTTGCCTTCATCATAGATCTGTTTTTCTCCTATGCCCCCATGTGCAAGGCAAGCTTAATTAGCTCTCTGTTGATACTGTCGGACGCCTCGATATTTAACGCACTGCTCAATGCTGATCCACAAGCACGAAGGATTTAAAATGAAAACCTCCTCTGCGTAGAGAGTGTTCTCATGATGGTGCATTATTCACTCAAGTATAACCTTTATTTTGGCAACTGTAGGCAGGACGCAAATTCCTCTCCAATTCTCGCATTCCATGAGACTCCCGTTTTTAGGAGGCTAGGCGATTATTCCCTTCGCTCAGATTTCCAGACCTTCTCCATCAGTGGATGAGGGAGAGCAGCTCTACGGGTATGCCGTCAAAACCCACCGCTTTACTGCAGTTGAAGGAGCAGACACTGACAATTGTTGGCAATGCTTCTGGCAAATACTCGGTTCAGAACCGAAGCGAAATGCTCCTTCCTTCTTCTGAGTTGTTCCTCATTCGAAGTGAGCAGAGAGCCGTCTAAGGTTTTCACCGGGTATTCTCTAGAGCTCCGACTACCAGTATGATATTGACTCTGTCAACAGTTCTACCATCGCAAGTAATTGATGCTTCTTCTGCTTCTGCGGCCGCACGTTACTATAAATACGCTTGTCGTGTCCCACGGTGTGCCTAACTTTTCAAAATCCCTAGTTCACCCTACTGCTGGTGTTGCTAAAATACGAGCTTCTGAAGCTTTTAGCACCTCCTTCAGGAAACCAATTCCTCTGGAGGTGGCGCTAGATTCCTGATCCTTGATTAGCCTTGCTATTGGCGGACTAAGTCGGTCGATGGCATACCTGAGCATCCTTGCGATGTTCCACAGTCTGGGGCACGTAAATTGGGAATGGCTTACATAACGAGGTGTTCCAGCGTCTCACCGTCTGTTGTGGACGTCCATGAGACAGCTTCAAAACGGTGAATTATCGATCAGAATTTCCGTGTACCCACCAGATAAAACCCATCTGACTGCGTCGCATGCCTTGTGCTCAAACATGGTGCATCCTACGACAAGGCGATTGGCATTGCAGAAGTCAACAAATCGCTCGCTATTGTCATTCCTCTCTCTGAAGCCTTGGTTGCCCATCACTTGTGCCCGTGGTTGACGATGACTTCCTGGGCATTCAGGTCTCCTATGACGACAACGATGTCTTCGTTCTGTGCTGCATTCTTGACGGCCAGCATGTGTATCATGAAGGTACCATGGCTTCCTCCGTATGTGTCCTGCTTTTACGAGACTGAGTTTGGGCATATTGGGGGTTCAGGTCTTGGGAATGGACTCAATCCAATCTGTGTCCTTGGTCTTGTATTTCGTTATACTTCCAAAGACAATTGTTTAAATCGCTGATCTGTGGGTATACTCCTCGCAAGAGCTAAGACTCAGCAACACAGTTGCCAATTAGGCCGAAATTGGAAGATTTTGCGAGTTTTTGAAGTTCGATAGTTTTCTTGGGATGGGCACTAAAGATACTCTGCCACGTGTTTTCGACATCTTACAGGCTCGTGGACGTCTGTTAAGAAGACCCCGTTCTTAGTATTCACGCCATAATAAACGAAGTCTTCTTTAGACCAGATTTTTAAACTTCACGTATGTATGTGGGTTCCTGCTACAGGCAAGTTGGACAATCCCCTTTCCCCTTTCCTGCAAAATGTTCCTCAGAAACTGAGTATAGCTGGGCGGGGTATCCATTAAGAACACTCGTTGTTCTCACGCGTTAAACATGAAAACTTGATGTCATTCGACATCACAGTCCGACTCCAGACCAATTATTTTCAATATTTATGTTTGCTTACCGATTTTTTTCATCCACTAACGACTTTTAAACTTCACCACAAAGTATCTGAATAACTAATCGTTCCCATTAGCCGCTCTCATTCCACAGATTATTCCCCGCCCTGCTGTGCTGCAAGTCAACTTTGATTTATGCGACAAATAGCGGAGCAAAGCGGAACTAAATAAAAAAGTCCACACAAGCCGCACATACATCATCGGGGGAAAAATCAACTTCATCATGTCGTGCATTGTTGTAGATACAGAACGTCTTGTGATGTAATCTGTTTCATGTCTCGAGCTGGAGCCGCTACGGTCCAGTGCTACAATTGAAATCAGTCGAAGAAACACGCATTTATGCTAATTTCGGTTAGTCAAACTGATTTGGAAGCGTTTAGGTCGATAAAGTCCATCACACACTAGAGTGAAGGGGGAGGAGGCTTGGGACCGCTCTATCGCAAGAACAACGCAAGGCTGCGGGAAACCACACGTAGCTTGCGAATTCTTTTTTTTTTTTTTGCTTCCATTCGGTATACCGTTGAATTATTGTCCAATTGTTTGAAAGAATTCATGAGGAAAAATCAAAATTGCCCTGGAAGCTGGATTCCCGCGATTGGTGGGTCTTATAAAAGAGGTTAGCCGTGGGCAGTTTGGGTACAGTTTCAATTTGTGGATTACGCGAGAAACATTGAAAATGTTCAGATATGTAAGTTGGTGGGTGATGGGATGGAAGAGATACGTTTTTGTGACTGTGAATCCTTTTTAGATACTTGTGCTTGCTTTGGTGACAGTTGGATGGGCTCACCCAAGTTACTTGCATACTTCCGTCGCACCGTATGGATATGAACTGGAGCCTACCATCGTTGGACATACCTTGCACTCTTATCCGACGGCTGTGTCTCATCAGAGCCAGACGATTGTACACGAGAAGCGACCGTATTTGAGGCCGATTGTGGAACACGCTCCGGTTTTGAAGACGTATGCAGCTCCGGAACTGGTGTCACCGTATTATGATGGATGGGATGGTGGCTATGGTGGATACAGTGGATATAGACCAGTGTATGGTGATTGGAATCAGTGGTAAAGAGGGTTCAGGGCGTTCGAAGTAAATAAAGTGAACTTGGTGATATAGCTTTGCATTGATGTGAGTGTTTTCTTTTTAACAACAAGATGGCTAGTTTGAAGGAACTCCTTCTGTGATTGAGGAAGCTGCAGTAGATTGACTACATTACAACTCCTACGTAACATTTTTTTTTCTCTTCAACGACGAATAGATACATCATTCAACTAAGCTACACGAGAAGCGACCAACATATTTCCTAGCCTAGCCTAGTGTCTAGCTTCTCCTAGTCATACGTGTAGTGGATATTATACTTTTGTGGATTTGTAGGAGGCTACCTATCGTTGAACAGCAGTACGCAGTCCATGAGGAACCATTGTACTTCGGCCAAAGGCCCTTAGAGGATACTACAGCAATACCCTTTATGTGGTTTCTATTGTCCGCATTCCAAACCTGCCAGAGCGCTTTGCAAAACATAGCAAATCAGCAAGGTTGACTGTAGTCAGATGCTCATATTAAAGGATGAAATTGCCCATGGTAAAGTGCCTCATTTGTGCAAAAAGACAGTCGCACAGGAAGTGTCGGTCCACATCTTCGTCTGCCGGCATATAGAAAGACGTTGCCAGTAGTCGGGATGCTGTTTTAGTAGCAGTTCAGCCATCGCTTGTTCAAAGAGCAGCCTATTAATGGCCGAAGGCTCAGTTATTGACCCCTCTCTGGAACGATCATCTGGTCTTTCCTTAACCGGTATCCCGGTCTCTCGGAATCCTTACCAACATCACCAAGTTACACCGCCCTAACCGTTTCAGCTTAACAACTGCCTCCTTCACGATCTCGGTGTCAATTACGTAAGCATAACAAGCCTTAATCGCGGCCGTTATCTTCGTTTTTCGAGCTACATATATGCTGCACTTGCGAGAGCATAATCTTCACGCTGAAAGACAAAAGGGCAGACCTACGGCATTGCCAAAGAATGCTGGTTATCCTTAGAATCAACGACTCAAGGTGTTCTTTGAAAGCAAGCTTAGGGTCTAAGGTAACTCCCAAGTACTTCATATCAGTCTTTGCTGAATTGACACACAATGACTGTTCACGGCTTCAGCTCCCGACAATGTTGAGTACCGCCTACATGCGACAACAAAGAGCCGGTACGTCGCTGCCACTGCCAACATATAGCAGGTTCCAGAAGGAGGTCCATAGTACGCCACCTTGTGCAAAGGCTTTCACAGCCTGCACCGATTTCGTGCAAATGCCAAGAGCCGCAGTAGTAATTCTGCAGCATACATAGGATCCACATCGCTAGTATGGGATCGACTCCCTATCCTGTTAAAAGCAGCGTTGTCAAAGGCACCCTCAATATCCAAGAAAACAGAGAGAGCGAACTGTGAGCTCATTCAGAGCTGTATCCATAGGCTTCCCTCTCTGGTAGGCATGCTGATTGTCATGTAGTGATAAGCGTTGATGCCCCATACCTCAGTTGCACGTCGACCAAGATTTTATAGGTCCCTTGGTAGAAAGGAAGTAAGGCTTATAGTTTTGAAGCTCTTGAGGAGATTGTAGGTTATCTTCCCCGGTATGGGGATAAAGACCGGCTTTGCGCTCCGCCAAACCACAGGGATATAGCGCTGAGCAATGTTAGCTCTATAGACCCTTGTGAGTAGTGATAGCACTTAGTCTACGTCCTTTTGGAGATAAAGATAGGGGTATAGACTTAACCTTTTCTCTACTTACAGTTGCCACTGCCGACTTCCACTGTTGCCCAGTGGTTGTACATGTACTCTCGCTAGGGTTAGCAATCTGCCTGTGCACATCCAGGAAAGTGGGTTTCCATAAGCAGTTGCATTACTTTCTCTCTCAGCTCTGTGAAGCTTCCATCGGACTTCCGCAGGATATCACATTTTGCCTTTGGGTCGCCTAAGAGTATTCTGCGCGGTACTCTTCATCAGAGCAAGAGCTTAGGGAGCTCACAATTGCAAGCCAGTGCATAAGAAGCCGCACTTCCTATGGGCTGTTGACAGCTTTTGGGTACACTAGTTGGAGAAACTGATATTTTTTTTAATCTATCTGTTGTGCTTGAAGGCTGTGCATATATCCTTAAGTAAGGACCAATCAATTAGTACATACAATCGTTAATGACCTTCAAAGTCAGAACTCCCACAAGCACATTACGTCTCTACGCCCTTGAGTTGAAGTGGATACAATTCGTCGGAAGCTCAGTTACCTGCAGTCAAGGTATGTGTCAACGAAAGAACAGAAGATCCCTTTCTATCGGCATAATAGTCTGCGGTACCACATGAAGAACCTGCGCCGGACAGAAGAAGAACTTTGCAGAGGTTGTGGCGACGAGGGAGTTCTTGAGGACACCACAAACTTCCTATGCCACTGTCCTGGACTCCCACATTCCAGAATCAAATTCCTCGGTAAACACTTCTTCCATAGCCTTGAAGAGCTCTCTGGCGTTCCTACAGACAAGATGCTGAACTTTGCCAAGTCATCAAAGTGGTTTGTACTTGAAAACAAGCAAGTAACTAGAGTAGAGTTGATTAGACATTTGCAGGGTTCCAATGGGCGGAGGAACACCTTTCCCCTCGATGGGTAACACAATGGGTCAAGACTGACCTGAGTGCGGCAGGAGGCTTTTCTATCTCCGCCAGCCCGCTTACCTAACCTAACCTATATGTCAATCTTACCTTTGTATCTTCTTCAGAAGCCCAACAAATTTCAACTTTACTTCCACCAATAAATACACAAGCCTTTCACGAATTGGAGAACAACTCCGCTTTTTTTTTTATTTCCAACAACAAACGGCATAGATCCAAATAAAATGCTCAAATATCTTCAATCCAAATGCATCCGAATGACACTTAGTCTTACCAACCGGTTATAGCGGTGTAGGTCAATGGCGACGAAGCAGCCACATGAACTGGAGCAGCAGCAGCATACGTCAGAGGTGCGGCATAAGTCAGTGGAACTGAGTGAGCAACAACTGGAGCAGCAGAGTAGGTGCTGACAACAGGTGCGGCAGCATAAGTCTTAACCACTGGAGCAACGATCGGTTGCACAACATGTCCATGACCATGAACAATGGTTTGACTCTGGTGTGATACTGCAGTTGGTATGCTCTTCACGACGGCTCCAACATTAGCTAGCACGGATTCTTGAACAATGGGAGATGAGTATACCACTGGGCTTGATCCGATCAGACTTGGGCGGGCAGCAGCAATAGCGCAAAGGGCAGCAAGGATGACCTATAACAGAAGAAAATCCACTCATAAGGACTGTAGGATGGGTAGGCACTGAAGGACTACTTACAAATTTGAACATTTTGGATTTGGTCTTGATTTCTTCACTTCGCTTAGACTGAAGACTGTACGAATGAGTGTGATACGCTGGACAGCATATCACACTTCTTTTATACGCAAAACCGCTGGCTAATCAATCACCAACCGGAAAGCAATAGATTGGAGACACTTTTAGGCGGTACATACACACTCCACGGATCTAATTTGGATCACTTCCAAGAACAAGCTCAAGCTCATTACCGCCCGAGGCCAGAAAAGCAAAAAAAAAAAACCATAATTCCTTCCCAATCACACAGCACACGCCACATTCGAATGTGTGTCCAATTGTTTGTCGGATTCTTTGTCTGCCACAGCCAAGCCCAAAGCCGGGCGCTTTCGTCGTCGTGGGTTAAGCTTTGGCGAGAGAAACACGCATTTTCAAGGTCACACCTGTACCTGTGATGATAATGAACCGAAAGCAATTCCGTAGGTAATTAATTTAATTGGAGAGAGAGACAGGGTAAGAGGCGAGTAACTCATGCGGATCGCCACTGACCACAGAGCATTCCGAGAGTACCACGCTACGCAGAGACTGGAAACGCTTACACAATACCAACTTTCGATGCAATTGACGCGGAATATATTTTTTTTTGGTAATATTACTATAAAAGTGCTCGCGTTCTTAGGTTAAGACATTCAGTTCACTAGTTCTTCAGTCAATACAGACCTCCTAGACAACATAAAACCAAAATCAAAATGTTCAAGTTGGTAAGGACTACACACAGAGCCTTCAAGGATCGAACGGATATCTAACAAGTTTTTATTTTCAGGTGGTATTGTCTGCTCTCTTCGCCTTAGCTGCTGCCCGTCCAAGCCTTTACGAATCATCGCCGGTGGTGTACTCATCTCCCATTGTGCAGGAGCATAGTTTGGCTAGTGTTGGAGCTATTGTCAAGAGTGTACCAACTGCTGTCTCCCACCAGAGCTCAACTGTTGTTCACAACTCAGCTCATGTCGTGGAACCAATTGTTGCTCCAGTTCTGAAGACCTATGCTGCTCCACTTGTACACTCTTATGCTGCTCCATTGGCTTATGCTGCCCCACATTTGACTTATGCCGTATCTCCAGTTCACTATGCTGCTTCATCTCCTCTGACCTATACCGCTACTGGAGCGTGGTAAATTCGTTTTGGATGGGCATCTGGAAGGATCTTAATAGAAAAATTTTAATAAATTAATCAAAAAAAAAGTATCAAAAATGTTTTTTTCAACTTTTTCAAAAAGCAGTTCTTTGAAAACGACTTAAGGTTGCCTGAGTTGTTACCTAGGAATAGGCTCCTACAGTGAGCTTTTAAGGGGACGCAAGCGTAAACAATCAATTAGATCACTTCACAGTGATGAGATACGGCATGTGACTGATGAGCACTTACAACAAATACTGGCGATAGTATTCAGCCTTGTGGAATACCACTCCGAATGTGGAGTTTTTTTTCTGATAGCTTACTTCCGCCGCGAATTGTGATACTCTTTGGCTTCCGTTGGTAGTGGGAATGTACATATGTAGTCACGTCTTATTGAATCCATTGTGATCGAAATATATTATCCTGGGAATCTACGAACTCGAACTGCAACAATGTCAGGATGTCTTTCAGCGGAATTCTACGCAAGTACTGTAGCTCTGAGAAGAAGTGACTGAAAAGAGTCCTTGTTTTTCTGTCTACAAGGGTACTACCTTCACACAGCATGTGGCAGATAGTTTTGCTTATTGATTACAGGACAAGGACCTTCGAAGTAGCACTTGGAACGTTCGATCCTTAAACACATCATGTACAGTCGATCCATTCGCATAGATTCTAGAATGCTACAAAGCAGAGTGGACAAATAGCTACCAAAGAAAATGATGCGTTCGAGATAGCTAAGGTTTATGTCTACCCAAGCTCTGCAGTTACTCTTAAAAATGATACCAGTCCTGAGACCAGCCGCTGTGTTTTTTGCTCTCGAAGTTCAAATGAGAACTCAAAAAGGATGAAGATGACTCTAAAGGAGACCCCAATCATCCAAGTCCTGCTCTCTGGCGCAGAAGTAGGTACATTTACAAAAGCAGATGGAAGTTGCGTTATTTTTTGGAAAAGAAGATTCTTTAATAGGAAGAGTGGAAGGTAAGATTCAATGCCAACTATACGAACTCTACAGCGACATCGCTCTGGTTTGCATGTAGTGCCTTGGTTGGCTGGTTGGTTTAAGAGGGCTCTTTACTTGGGCCCGTTGTGTTCCCCTCGTCTAATTTACTTTTAGGATTAGTTAAAGTGTGGGAATTGAGTTGGGAGCGGATGTAGTTGTTGGGAACATGGGAGTATTAGCTGCACTATATCGTTCAGTTATCGGAAAGGGGTCATGTCCTATCTTTCTGAGGTGTGTTAGATTTGGTATCACTGAGGACCCCAGTATCTTCTGTCTTAACCTCGCTTTTGCAAGACAGTGGCAGAGGAAGTGCTCTACATCTTCCTCCTCCTCACAGATGACGCAGATTGTTGTTTCAGATAGCCCGAGTCTGAACGAATGCTTGTTGAGATTGATGTGACCTGTTATGGGTCTCACCATCGCATGCAGTGTGGGGCACATGGACACCAGTACGTCGATCCAGTCCATCTTGCCAAGGCAACACAATAGAGGAATAGTGCACATTTGTAAAGGAACTCCAACCAACTTTGTTAGCTAAGCTAGCTTAAGATCGAGCTTTCTGGAGAGGTTTGTTGATTGAGGCTTCGGACCAGCACGGCCAGTAATGCCTTCTTAAGTAAAGTAAAAGTAAAAGAACAGAGAACGTAAGAAGGTTGCCACTTCAAGCCCTTTTTAGAAGAGTCCCTCTCGATCGTTTTGCGGACGGAATGGACGGTAACCATATTGGATTGAAAGAAGCTGTAATCATTGTTGCTTCAACGATTTAAAGTTTCTTACGAGTCCTATGAGTCAAGACCAAAGACGGGGTTGGTGCAGGTGTTTTCTCTGATAGGCTTAATCTCAAGCTCTCCTTCCGTCTTCCTAATCATTGTAGCGTGTTCCAGGCGGAATTAATGGCGATAAAAGAAGCCCTATCTTGGCTTAAGGAAAACGTGATATCTGCTAGAGATGTCCGCATCTTTTCTGATAGTCAGGCAGCAATCAAATCCCTGGAATCGACCTCTATAAACTCTTTAGTAGCCCTAGACTGCCGTTCGTCTCTTGTGGAGATGGCGGAGCAGTTCCAAATTCACCTGTGTTGGGTGCCGGGGCATAGAGATATTCCAGGGAATTGTAAGGCCGATGAACTCGCCAAAGAAGGAACAACTTTACCCATCTTGCCGGACAACGGCACCTTAGGTATTCCAATCGCTACTCGCAAACTTAAACTTAAGCTGGATGCTATCGAGAGTGCAAATCTTAGGTGGACAAGTGGTTCAACAGATTTGGCTGAAGCTGGATCTGAAACGCTCTAAGAATTTGATTTCTCTCAACAGATTGCATATCGGCACCACAATAGGTGTCATCACTGGACACTGTCTAATAGGCAAGCATGCCACAAGGCTGGGCCTTTTTGCGAACGATTTCTGTAGAAGCTGCATGGATGAAGAAGAGGAGGAAACTATTCCTCACCTTCTTTGTTTCTGCCCGGCTCTCTCCCGTAGAAGGAAACTCCACTTAGGAGCTCCCTATTATAATGATACAAGCGACCTGATGAATATTGACATCAAGAGCCTCCTACGCTTCATAAGAAGCTCTAATTGGTTTTAATACGAGTAGGTGGAGGGAGGATTCTCCCATGACCCACGTGGTATCACAACGGACCTCTTTGGTCTAAGTGTGCTGGCGACTCTAGCTGGCAGCCACTTCAACCTAACCTAACCTATGAGTCAATGCTTATCATTTCTGTCCGGAATTGTGACGGTTTCCTTACAGTAAATATTTTCGAGGTCTTTAAATAGGCCTCTGTCTGATGCAAAAGATACTTCTTGACTATGAAATGCTCATGATTGCAGTCCCGTGTAGCTCAGCCTTAGTAAGTTCTGAGCCGAAGTCTCACCTCTCAGTGTGTTCACAACTTATTTCTAAGACTACCGCGTTTTATGGAATCGGAGAATTATGTCCGATTTTTCCAGCACGTGCTCGGATGACCCTCAAACTTGTATTTTAAGTTTTTGAACAGTTCAGTAATGTATTGATGACAATAACCTTTTCATACTAGCTGACAAACATGCCACATTTCAGCTACCAATTGAATGGCTAAAATGCTTCTGAGACTTTCGTAACCTCCACGCCAATGCTAAGTCTAAATTTGTGATCAGTAAAGCAACTAACCTATCGAGGTTTTCAAGCAGTTTAAACGTCTAAGCTTTTGTAGCTGTTACAACCTTCATATCTAAATACTTTTGGGGAAGGTATGTAGAGGGATACCATGTGAGTTTCCTCCCTTCTGACTTTAAGTGCCCAGTTGAGTTCATTACTTTAAGAATCTGCAAGCAGAAAACTTCAGGTATAGATGCACCTGGATGAAGACATGAACCTCAGCAGGTTTTTAAGATAAACTTATGTCCTAACCAATATGCCTTAAAACGGCCCTGATTTCACAAGTGTATGACAAGACTCGACAAGCATTTTTAGCGCTAGTAGTCGACCTGCGGTCAAGGCTTTGTAACTACGTTGAACAATAATGAACTTAACCACGTACCGAGTGCTGATCAGATCTAAGATTTAACTATTGCCGTGTTGAAGAACGCAAGATTCCTTCCATTTCCCTCGAACTACGACGGCTATACTTTAAAGGAAACAATGGCATAAGCCCGATCTAATTGGCTTTAGGCGTTCGGAAGTTAAAAGATACCCACTTTAATTGAGGAAGATTAGCCACAGTCTCAGTACAGCGATATGATGAGGTTAAGTTAGGTTAGAGTGACTATCTTAACATAGATACAGACCCACTTAGACTAGAAGAGGTCCGTTGTCATACCACTTGATCTGGCACAGACCTACACAAGCACTACCAAAGAGAACCGAATGGAGCTTTGAAGCTAAGGATGCTTCTGAGATCTGTGTTTGCCAGGTGTCGCCAAGGAGAAGAGCTCCAAAAAGGAGTAGTCTTCCTTGGATAGAGCTGCAAAGGAAATGGAGGATAGTTTCTTCCTCTCCTTCATCCCTGCAGTGGATTTCTGATCCAGCCTAGACCATATCTAGCCAACTCTGATTTGCCTTGCTGATAGCATTCAAGCTGAGTAGAGACTTACACGTAGCAAGAGGCATTTTCGATAGGATAGTTAGGGTAGGGTATTACCAAGCCTGGCCATTTCATCGACCTTCCAGCTGTATAAGTAAATGTCTCTGCGGCACGACACCCAGCATAGGGGAATGTGGAACTGCTCCGCCATCTCCATGGGAGACGAGCTGCAGCTTAGAGCGACATTTGAAATGAAAGAAAAGGACTAGAAGGACTTCATTGCAGCTGTCCGCGGGAATGCTAAAATCCCTGACAGATACTACATCACATTTCAGCCACGACAGGGCTTCCCTAATCGCCAGATTTTCCCGCTTGACAAACGCCACAGAGATCTGTTTAGGTACTACCACCCAACCAGAATACTTTGTTCCCCCAATGGAATCAAGGAAGTCAATCACCAGACTAACTTTAGATACTTTTATAATTGCGAAAAGAAATGTGTGTCACCTCTCATGCCCCAAGAACCCCAAGCCACTGATAGACAAGGAACGTGCGCACCTTATGCCTCTACAACCCAAAAATAAGAACCGTAACATGCTTCCACCTCCATTGGTAAGCCGCGAATAAATCCATCGCACACGAGGAAATAAGATAACGGATACGAGATTGAACGCCTTTGTGCTTACAGAAACGTGTACTGCCCCATTGAAGGCCAGCACTCGTTACAGCCTTACGTATCGGATTGTCACAAAATACCGGAAGCAGAAAACCCGCTTGAGTCTAAAGTCAAACAGAGAGTACTTGTATAAATTAGTCATTGGAGTTTATTCTATCTATGTACATGTATTGGTGTATTATTAAGGAGATTGGAGAGTCGTCAAAAAGATTTTGGAGACATTTTCGTTTTCTTATCTGTCCAACTACCCAATTTGAGTTTACCAACCACTGGCATAGGCAACTGGAGCAGCAGCAGCATAGCTGATGTGAGCTGGAGCAGCAATTGTCAATGGAGCAGCAGCATAAGTCTTCAGAACTGGAGCAGCAGCATAAGTTTGAACCAAAGGAGCCTGATGAATAGTCTTGATGACTGGAGCGGCAGCATAAGTCTTTACGACTGGAGCAACAATTGGTTGAACAACATGAGCTGAGTCATGCACAACAGTTGAGCTTTGGTGAGACACAGCAGTTGGTATGCTCTTGACGACAGCACCGACTTTAGCAAGAACTTGTTCTTGGACAATTGGTGCAGAGTATACCACTGGTGATCCCAAAAGTCCTGGATGGGCAGCAGTTACAGCGAGGAGAGCAGACAACACCACCTAAAAGGGATCCAAGAAAAAGACAATCTTTTAGCAAATTGTTACCAGTATCCTCGACCTCCTCGAGGACTTCGAGGACCACTTACCAACTTGAACATTTTGAATTAGTTTTTTGTAAGGAGGTCTGTGTTGACTGGAAGGTTCGAAGATTGAACTGATACCGTTCTCCAGTGGCTGGCGGCTATTTATACCGAAGGCTTGTATACGCCGGCCGCTCATACCTTACATGAAGCCATTGCTAAGCTTGGTTTAGTGTGTACAGTGACTGTTGCAATTGAAATCAAGATTTTTCGTTTGTGGGTCTGGGGCGTGAATTGTATCGGTTGACCATGATTTGCTATTATGCGGCAGCGATGCAGACTAGTTGTGAGGTTCGCTGGCCTCAGGTGATGCCTGTTGTGACGTATCATATCGAAGAGTTGTTGTTTTTTTTCTGTCTATTTTTGCATTCATTCATTAAAAGATTAATTAACGGTGCTTTAAGCGATTAAATCTCTTGTTAACGCGATTCATATTGGCTAACAATATTGTGTCGGAATTTTTTTTTAATTGAGTAAATATGTCGTGGTAATGGAGATAAGTATCTATGAGTGTCTAGATTGGCAATTTTAGTGAGAGACCTTTAAGAATGCGTGAGGCTGAATTGACTTGTTCGGACTGAGGTAGTCGCTCTTGACTACCTTGTAAGGTTGTAGGTATATAAACGCTCTTCTGGCTTAAAGCAGTGATGAGTCATTGTAAAAGTAAAACGAAGATTAATGCAATTTACTTGGAGTAAACGGATATTAATGCTGATATTTTAAATGCATTCCAATAGACCTGTGCGGTCTTATTTTCTACTATTTATCTGGGACCGACAATTAAGCACTTAGGCATGTGCAGTATGCAACCAACATTCTGGCTGAGGCAGCAGGGTGTAATTGTAGGCGGAACTCAACCAATTTGGCGGTAACTTTTCAACCGATAGATGGTAAAGTTTTCATAAGTGGATGTATACAAATAAAATTACTTTACGAGCTTAATGTGATGCATAATATCGTAAACTTGACGCTACAAGCCCGAACATTTATTTGTAAAAAAACACAATTTCATTCGGGTTAGGTTCTCTAGACATCCCTGGCAATGGAATGAGTGCTCTGAGGGACTCAATGAGTGCTCATCTTGAACTGAGGCGACGCTGCTCTGGGTGAGAAGACGCGTAGGGGCCGAGGGCAATGAAAAGACGGACTCTCTAGCAAAACAAGGGTCAACCTCGGAGTTCTCTGGTCCGGAACCATTTGCTGCAATTGGCAGAGGAATGGTGGAGTACCTGATTAACAACTGGATCGTGGCGGAACACCAGAAAAGGTGGTTAACCGTAGAAGGTTGTAGACATGCTAAAATGGCTGTTGAAGGGCCGACTGGCTACACTCATAGGGAAGTTCTAAGCTTGGAGCGAAGGGCACTGAAATGGGTGGTAGCGTTATCTACAGGTCATGGAAATTTCGGGTATCACCTAAAGAAGATGGGTCTTCTAGAAGAGGATGCCTGTGAACTATGCCTGAAGGAAATTGAGACGGCGGCACATATACCGTGTCATTGTCCGGCATTAGCTAGCAGAAGAAGAGAGATCTTAGGACGCCACTGGGTAGAAACATAGAAGATGAATCTGATTTCGGTTAGCAGATGCTAGCGTTGACATGAGGAACTGTGGAGAAATCCGGAGAGTCTCTCAGGCTAGATGGATCGTGGAAGAGAGACGAAAAGGGACCCAAAACTGTGGTCTGATTCGGGATCTCTCGAAATAATACATATGTAGGTTCTCTAGATAGACTGCTAACACTTGAGCTCAAAAAAGTACAAACATCTGGCGCAGCAGACAATATGTGGTTCGAGGCCTAGCTGCTCGCAATTAATCGTGTTGTGCGCGTTGCCTACTTTTTAAAAAGGTGGAATTGTGAAGCCTTTTTATGAGAATTATTACACTTGGACGTTTGTTAGACATCCATAAGAGCTGGGCTTGAGCCATTACACTTTCACCTGAGTCAGAGGTGGTAGCGGTGTCTGCAGTCATAGCTTGCGACGCGGCTGATGCAAGTTCGAGCTCCGCAGAAAAACTGTTAATTCAGCGAAACAAATGAAAACTAAGTTTGTCCAACCCCAAGGTGTGCCACCATCCAAAAAAGAGCGGGTACTGTCAGGTAATGGACTAAATGCAGTCTGGGTGTCCTAAGTCCACACACAGTGAGCTTTGGCATTGACATTTGGGTCCATTTAGTCTAGTATTTATTACCCTGGGCGCCTTAAGAGAGAAGCCGCTGAATTAGAACTATGAGTCATCAGACATCTGTTGACCAGGGTGTGGTATGGTGTGAAAGAAGTCCTTGCACGGGGTACTTTGGTCGATTGGGATTCCCTATATATTATGGTACCGCCTCTAATTTTCCTGCCTCTCGGTTGGTCTTAAAACAAGCCATCTCCTACTCTCAACGAAATATGTCACATTCTAGAGTGGAACTTGCGCCAGATCCTTCAGCTTTTAAAGAGTCAGTTTCGGAAGCGGCGGATCTAAAATTTTAGGCAATCACACAGAAAGTTTTTGGTAGTTTCTAACTCTTCTGTATCATGGCAGCTCCTGCAGGTGAAGCGATACCTATCGGGTAGTGCTCAGTTAGTATGTCTACCATGAGACTGTTTTTGTCCATTTTTAGTTCTTTTTTTGTACAGAGTTGCCCGGAAGGTCTTGATAATTTCTCCAGCTTTACGGCCTATTTTCCATTTTTAATGCACCAATAGGGATAGCTATCGATGCATGCTTAAATTTTTCATTAAATGCTGACCATTTCAGTGCATTTGTCTACCGTTTCGTTCCCTTTTTTGTCATTATGTCCTGTCCGGAAATCGAGCAGAGAGCAAGTTTATGAGTGTTGCATATCTTTGTTTGCATGCATGCTTACATGTGGAAATTAGCTTTGATCCAGTTATCCCGAGTGCAACTTGAATATCCACGAAGATTGTGACCTTAGACGGGCCTAGTTTCTATGCGTCCTGCTGCTCTTTCAATGGCGAAAACTTCGCGGTGTTTAGTGATTAACAAAAAACTCCATCAGTGGTTCCTGTCTCAATTTTTATGTACACTGGTTAATGCGTTGGATTTCCACTGCTGGCTTCCGGGAAAAAGAAACCTCGAAGCTATCGCTTTTAGTAGCTGATATTTTCCTTGGCTGCATCACCGGTTTTACGATAGGTTCCACTCACCTAGAAGGAAACTCTTTTCCACAGATCTTCCATTGCCTGGGATTGCCTGGCCCCAATACAAAGTTACCGTTTAGCTGTCGTTTTCATTGTTCCACCAGCCTTAAATTATCTGTTGCCAACCGCAGATTCTTAATGTCTACCTGGCTGTCAACATAGAGAGTTAGAGTCTATACATGACGTACTCACCTTTTACAATATGTACACACTATGGTATGCGCTTGAATCAGTCCTGTAAACACTGAAAATGACTTTTTTGAAAGAGGAATAGGGGACGGGTACTTCTGAAGTGGAGAGTTCCGTAAAAAATACTAGCGTGGTGCAGCTTAAGAGGGGCATCTAGTCTTTCGATGTGAACAAGACAAGTCAAATACATAGAGTAACCTGTACATACAAGGACATTGCCGATTTTGACTCCAAGAACTTCAATAATCATCACAAGCGCCAGCGTATGCGAAGAGTTAGTTACACAGTCTTTTGAAATATTATAAGCTTGATGTTAGCCTGGGGGTTCCGTATACTTATCTCCACTAAGATGTTCATCATTGGGAAGGCATGCATCTGTCTTTCAGGCAGAAGTGCATGCCATCCTAAAGGCTGCGGACTATATTGTGAGAAACAGGTGGAAGGGGCGAAATAAATGCATATGTAGCGATAGCCAGGTTGCGGTTAATGCACTACTCGAGCCCCTAACCTTCTCCAAAATACGTCGTGAATGCAAACCTCCTTGAATTCAGTCGGAAGGCTGAACTCATTGAATCTCGTCTGGGTCCCAGGACAGATCTCTCCGATGAGCTTGCTAGGCAGGGTTCAGAAGAGGCTTTCTCAGGACCTGAACCCACGTTGGGTCTGCCAGCGTCTTTGGTCAGGGCTTCCATCGACGTCTGGGTTCTTAATGAGCACAATCGAAGGTGGCATAGCTCTCCAGGATGTAGGCAGACTAAACGAATGATCCCTGACGTCTGTAGAAAATCGGCGGTTTTCTTGCCATTCCTTAGCAGGAAAGACTGTAGACAACTTACTGGCGTTCTTACGGGCCACTTCACCTTTGCCAAACATCTTAGTGTGCTAGGTTTAAGTGATACCCCGATCTGCGACGACAAACCGGAACATTTCCTATGTGATTGTCCAACCTTTGCTCGGATCAGGGGGCAGATTTTTGGTGCTGATGTGGTGAGTGCTGATGATGTAAGCCCCTCATCACTGAAGCTCCTTCTCGACTTTCTACGAAAGACGAAAAAACTATAGATGGGGTTCTCCACCTGGTAGTACAATGGAGCAGTTTTTGAGTCTGAGTGCTCCAGTAGGGTATGCCCTCCCCGACAAAAAAAAAAAAAACAAGAAAACCAAAATGTTCATCAAGTCACAGAAAAGTTATTCGCAACCCGTAAGACTAAGCAGTTTGGACAGAACAGACTGCATTCTCCATCGGCATCTGTCACAAATGCATAGACGAGCTTGAGAGGCATTCCTAAACTCCATAGCTCGTTTCAATATACGCCACTATAATCCGTGTCGAGTTTTATAAAAGGCTTGGAAGAGTTGGCTTACGTTAAATGCACTGTTATAGCCAACTTTAAAGGCGCTATGAGGTTGGTAAGTATTGACTCGCAATTTTTGGATTTCCTTTGAAATCTGCCGAAGTTGGACTTTTTTTCAGAGCAAATACGATTTTGTAAGCGATGTAAAAGACCGACACATCCTCCCTTTTGTGAATCTGGCAAACTATGCTTTGATTCCCTTTTACATACTTTTGCCAAAAACAAAACAAATTTTGTGATTCCAATGTGATTTTTTTATTTCATACGTTTTTGAAAATATTCATTTGAAGCCATTAACGTTGAACTGTCCACCTACCCGTGCCGAAGGATTTACCAACCAGCAGCATAAGTCCATGGAGCCGAGTTGTAGGCGATTGGTGCAGCAGCAGCATAGCTATAGTGAGCTGGGGCATCTAAAGTCCAGGGAGCAGCAGCAGCATAGGTGTGCACCAATGGAGTGTGAACAGCCTTAACAATTGGAGCAGCAGCATAGGTCTTCACAATTGGAGCGACGATTGGTTCAACATGATGTGCTGAGTTGTGGACAATGGTGGAGCTCTGATGAGACACTGCAGTTGGCACACTCTTGACGATGGCACCGACCTTGGCGAACGAGTGCTCCTGGACAATTGGTGCTGAATACAGGAGTGAGGGTGATTCAAGGTTTCCGGGACGGGCAACAGCTACAGCGAGGAGAGCAGACAATACCACCTAAGTGAATAAGCAGAATTAGTATCCTTTCTGTGTTCTATGTCCTTTCAAGCCTACCAACTTGAACATCTTTATTTTTTCTTTGTGTTTAGGAGGTCTGTATTGACTGACTGACGAAACGTTAATTGATAGTTTGACGTGGAGCCCCACAGCTTTATATTACAGTTGTCATGTAAGCGTTTCGGTAGTTTTTCAAGTCCAAAGTACCTGCAGGCAAAGTACACGCAATTGCGTGCGCAGAAGGAAACAAGAAACAGAAAACTGGCTTAAAGCCGCCCAACCAGAGACCCCACTAAGTATGATGACCGTGAAAGTACTTTACACACTTTAACTTGCATTATGGGCACTTATCGAAGTGGCACTTAGTCCCCATCACAATGTTTTGATAGCTCTATTATCCTTTTGTTCGGAGTGAATCAGAAGAAATATTTTGTTTACGTTTTTAATGAACTGTAAATCGGGTGCTGAAAGGCACGCATCAAGGTTTTAATATGCTCCAACAGGTTTTTTCCTATCAAAGCCTGAAATGTCGATGTCAAATCAATTAGTCGGGCAAACCGCTTCCGATTTTTTTGGCTTAATTAGCTTGTTTTGAAATTTTTTCAGCCAAACTTGGTGGAATGGAAGTGAATTGGTTGAAAGTGTTTAATTGTTTTTTGTAATTGTTGGACGTGAAGGGAGTTAAATGTAAAGGTGCAGTGGTATGCCTTGACACAACGTGAATATGACACCTTAACTGAACCTGATTGGAGGGTTTTACATGATCAGAGTTGAGATCAAAAATTCTGATCTATTCTGAGGTGTATGACTAAGTTTTGAATGAATGCATCGTTGTCCATATCAATTGCTGAATAGACACGATCTGACTGATCTTCTGATCTTGTCAGTTCCAGCAATCGAATCGGACACGATGATGATTTGGACAAGATGTTATAGGGTAAGTACGGCTGTCTGGTCTGGTGGCCTGCAGCCGCTAAAGCCACAAACCTGAACATCCTCACTAGAATACAGCGTCTAGCCTGCATAGGCACGACTAGTGCTATTAGAACAACACCCACCGCCGCCCTTGAAATCATGCTCGCGCTATGCCCACTTGATCTTTTCACGAAAGAGGTAGCGGCCAAAAGTGCAGTACGACTCAGAGAAACCCGGACTTGGAAAAATAGCCAAATCGGTCACAGCACCATTACCAAGTGGATAAACGAGAACGAGCCTTCGGACTACATGGCCACCCACTTGGATTTCAATCTCTACATCGACTCCAAATTCCCCTCCAGGGAAAGCTGGACAAATGGTGAGATCATAGACCCCACCTCCATATCTATCTTCACGAATGGATCAAAAATGAACGTAGGTACGGGATCCGGTATTTTCTCAGTGGAACCTTCAATTGCCCGGTCGATGAAACTTCCAAACCACGCAAGTGTGTTCCAAGCGGAAATTCACGGTATCACCGAGGCCTGCCGACACCTCTCCACACTGAACAACAACAAACAGGTAGACTTTTACATAGACAGCCAAGCAGCCATCAAAGCCATAACCTCCATCACCACCAAATCTAAATTGGTCCAAAGATGCAAAGAGGAACTCAAATCCCTCAGCACGAGGCACAAAATCTCGCTCTGCTGGATCCCGGGCCATATGGGTATCCACGGGAACGAGATGGCCGACGAACTGGCCAGAAAAGGCTCAGAATCAGATGACCTACACGCAGGCAACTCTGTACTATTGCCCATCAGTCTCCTCATGTCCAAAATCTCTACAGACTTCTTAAATAAGGCCAACGCAAGGTGGAACACCATCAACGCATGCCGAGTCTCTAGAAAACTCTGGACCCAATTTGACAAAAAGAGGACCAAAGAACTGCTATCATTAAACAGACCACAGCTGTCACTCCTCATTGGAATCCTTACCGGCCACAATTCAATGGCGGCCCATCTCAGGAAAATGAGAATCAGCACCACCGACCTATGCAGAGGCTGTGGCGACACAGAGGTAGAGGAAAACTCAGCACACTTCCTCTGCGAATGCCCAAGCCTCTTCAGAACCAGACTCTCAACCCTCGGAAAATCACACTTCAAAGACCTTAGCGAACTCGCAAACACGCCACCTAGAACTACCCTAAAATTCATCATGAAATCGCGCTGGTTCAGGAGGGCCGCCCCTGCTACTAACTAATCAGCTAACCCACTGCTTATTTCTCCTTCTTTTACTTACAGGTATCTCACACCGGCGTTTGTTTTACACGTATCCCACACCCGGGGAACACAATGGGTCCGTTGAGACCCGAGTGAGACTGCACCCTTGCTGATGCAGTCACCCCCCCTACTTAACCTAACCTATAGGGTCAGGTGGTTCCATGTCATCAACTACCAGGTATCTAAAGGATCCACAGTAAATCACCTGAAACTAAGCATTTCGGGCGTCTTGACTTGTCGTATTAAAATTAAAAATCTGTGGACGGACAAGCCAATAGATACTCGTACAACTATTTCAGACGGTATTCGCTTAAGTGAATGGGAAGCTACAACATTCATACTTTACTCGAACTCCTGTAGATCTACGCCTAATCAGGGCTCTAATGACTTGACGATGAAAACTAAAATAGCTAGTTGAAAGGACTTATTAAAGAGCTTTATAATTTCAAGGGCTCCTGACTAAGAGCAAAAGCAAAAGGAAAAAGAAGGATCCTGACAAAAGCGCACTGCAAAGAAGCAGCATAAGTTGAAACCACATGTGCTGACATCAACCCTTTAGCGGCGGGGAAAGGAAGTAGGCCGACAAATGTTTCCCTAATCAAGACTTGCTCGTTGCTTAAACTCTGCGCTTTCTCCTTCTTCCTTGAGTTCATTGTGCAGCAAACGATGAAGGACAGGACGACGCTATTGACGGCCTCCCACCGTGTTTTTCTGGCAAAGAGCCTTAAGCCGGTGGAGTTATTAGTAGTCAAAGTATTGTATTAAGCAGGTGTAAAACTAGCAAAGATTGCAGGAAAGAAAGACGAATTTTGTCTTCCGCAGGGCAATACAAGTGCGCGAGAGTTTCAAATTTTACGAAAACCTCTCAGACTATCCAGGAGAAAAATTTTACTTACCAGTTACCAAGGTCGACAAAAAAATTTACTGTGGCATGCAAATATGATGAAGCATACCGGCCTTCCAATCGGTGACATGGCCCTTGAAAGTAAAGAATCATTCGTGCCTTCAATGATAGGCAAACGGCTCTTAAGGCACTGCTTAGCCATTTAATCACTTGCACCATAGTGCAGGACCTCAAGATCTCATCGAATTTATTTAGTCTTGTATGGCCCCAGGTCGCACTGGTGTTCCAGCTTGAGATCCAAAATGAGCTTGAAAGTCAAGGATAAGAGTAGGACTACCTGAATCCGTATTTGGTTTAGCCTTGGAATTTGATGTTGGGACCTCTTACAAACAAAAACGCCTATGACGTGAATCTGCTGAGTGTAGATACATAGATCAAACGTTTGTCCCCAGATATCTGTGGTCTGTGGCATTCAGTGATGAGATTTTTTAGACGTCGTCCAAAGTAGCCTGTAACGTCCTACATTCTCTAGATCAAGAGAATTTGGCTTACACTACTTAGTATACCACACTGCTGAACTAGCATGTAGCGGAATGGGAATAAGAAATACCTCCTCTCTCTGATCGATGAAAGCTATCCGTCGTTATTCAATGGAGCAAAGGATGAAAAGCTCTTCTATACTCTCACGATCTTTTGAAGATTTAAACCGAAGATGCAAGGCGATCATGTTATCGTTCATAAAGAAACCAAGATTGCACTACTTTCAAGGTCGTCTCCATGGGCACTACTTCAAGCCGCTATTACTTGTTTCTATGCACACATGTGGCTGAGGTACCCCGCTTGTAGTAAATTTCGACCAGAAAAACAACTACCCTCATGTAGATCAACTTTGTGTATTCTGGAATTTAGTCACAGAGGAACTGGAATATATAAAGCCATAGAAGTCCAAGTCAAACTATCAGTCAAACTCATTAGTCAGTCAATACAGACCTCCTAAGCACAACACAAAAATCAAAATGTTCAAGTTGGTAAGTATGGAAGGACTAAGGACACCGCATAGATACTAATTTCTATTTGCTTACCTAGGTGGTATTGTCTGCTCTCCTCGCTGTAGCTGTGGCCCGTCCAGGACACCTTGAATCACCCTCACTCCTGTATTCAGCACCAATTGTGCAAGAGCAATCGTTCGCCAAGGTCGGTGCCATCGTCAAGAGTGTCCCAACTGCAGTGTCTCATCAGAGCTCCACCATTGTCCACAACTCAGCTCATCATGTTGAACCAATCGTCGCTCCAATTGTGAAGACCTATGCTGCTGCTCCAATTGTTAAGGCTGTTCACACTCCATTGGTGCACACCTATGCCGCTGCTGCTCCCTGGACTTTAGATGCCCCAGCTCACTTCAGATACGCTGCACCTGCACCGATTGCTTACCATTCAGCACCATTGAGCTATGCTGCTGGTTGGTAGATTCTATTGTACGGGTAATTGGACAGAAAACATGTTGAACTGAAAATAAAAAAAAACTTAAAAATAGAACTTGGCATACTTATTTGGCAATTCTTTGCTTAGTTGTTGGACCAAGTCATTCAACAAGCCATCCATTCCCCATGGCACTAATTGACTTACAGGCTCTCCAACTCTCTAAGCAGTGGACAGATTAATGACCTATTTGTTGATAACACTTTCTTCGGTTTGGCCTCGTTTACTTTGAGGTCTGTTTATTAATTGCCGTGTACCACCAACTGGACGAATGTCTTGATAGCGCCTTTTGTGTTCAGAGCTGACCTGCGGACTACCTGCTCTAGCACAAGATTTTAAGAAATCACATGATAGCGCATCTCCTTGTCCAAATCAGGTACACGTTTGGAATAATTCCGAAGAGCTACATGCATACCTCCAACCTGCACATTGTATCACGTGTACTCCAGGGTTACTCGGCACAGCGGAATGCGAAATTCAGCCAGAACCTTGTTGAGTTGCAGACGATGAATGCTATCATCAGCAGCCTTGAAGTGGATGAAAAGATGATGCGTCTCGACTCGAGATTCGATGGTTCGTTCGTGCCAGGAATTGCTTTGGTGTAGGATTTGACCTATCATCGATACCCGGGGGCAGAAACTTCACTGGTATTTCCTGATCAGTCGATCCTTCCTCTCCTGAGTATCTGACCGATCTCCAGGAGCAATTACTGTCCCAAGAGGCTTTTTTACTGCTCTCCCTTGAATAGGGCAATAAACTATAGGTCTCTTCTGTTTGTGCGAAATATAAATCATTCACAAAACAATTGGGTGCGGGAAGCTAGGCTACTGTCCCTAGTTGTGCTGCTTGCCCTTACAGGTGTTCATATTCAATTCATGAGGATTATACACCAGAAGCTCATATTCTCATCGCATTTGTATAAGTCTATCTAATTGCGGCTTAACGAACTCAGACTATATGAGGGCAGAATTAGTGTCTGAGATATCATGGTATGTTCTGCGATCAACCTCGGCTCATCAACTGCTCTTCTATCGCAGTCTCAGACAGCTCAGCTTAAACCTACACTTTCTAGCTTTCACCAAACTTTCTAATTTTCATTCACTTTCTAGCTCACAGTGGCTTTTCCTCGGTTGTCAAAGCTCATCGGGGATATTTGTCGAATCCTGAAAAAGGTCAATATCAGACCTTCTAAACATCGCATATACTATTCGGTGAGTGCTTAAAGCCTTCTCGCTGCAGTCTTATTGAAAAACATCACAGACACGTACTCTAGAAACGAACCCAGTTATTTCACACATACGATTTAAAAGCACATTATGACACAGCCTACAGAGACGAGCCGTATAAACCATGATATGTCCGCGAAATTGTCCACCTCTGTTCGTAACCGAATGTCAAAAACAGTTTTTACGTGAAGGTGAGCTGTCACAAAGTTTTTCAATAAATAAACCTAAGAAGACAGTGAAGTCCTTATAAGCTTAGCTTGGACATCTAAAGTAACTCTGTACAAGACCCTGGTCAACCCAGCTTTGCTCTATAGCTGAGAGGCACAGACTCAAGCAAGAGCGTTCAAGAATATCCATGGTTGTTTCAGAGAAAGGTCCGTCGAGTGCTCTGAACCTATCCAGCATTCGCAAGGCGCTAAGGTATAAGCCACCGTACAGACTAAGTATTGAAAGATTAAGCCAAAGAAAAGCAAATACCAGGTTCATGGGTGTGTTTTCATATTAACGTCTTTACTGTCCAATTACCCGTACAATAGAATCTACCAACCAGCAGCATAGCTCAATGGTGCTGAATGGTAAGCGATCGGTGCAGCTGCAGCATACCTGAAGTGAGCTGGGGCATCTAGAGTCCAGGGAGCAGCAGCAGCATAGGTGTGCACCAATGGAGTGTGAACAGCCTTAACAATTGGAGCAGCAGCATAGGTCTTCACAATTGGAGCGACGATTGGTTCAACATGATGAGCTGAGTTGTGGACAATGGTGGAGCTCTGATGAGACACTGCAGTTGGGACACTCTTGACGATGGCACCGACCTTGGCGAACGAGTGCTCCTGCACAATTGGTGCTGAATACAGGAGTGAGGGTGACTCAATGTGTCCGGGACGGGCAACAGCTACAGCGAGGAGAGCAGACAATACCACCTAAGTGAATGAACAAAATTAGTATCCTTTCTGTGTTCTATGTCCTTTCAAACCTACCAACTTGAACATCTTGATTTTTTTTTTTTGTTTTTAGGAGGTCTGTATTGACTGACTGACGAATAGTTTACTGATAGTTTGACGTCGACTAACAGCGCTTTATATAGCGCAGAACTTGTGCGAAGCATTTTACTTTGCCCAAACTGATTCTCACTTCATGACGGTACTTGCTTTCCAGATAGCAAACACCTGCAGGCGCTTACAAATGTTTAGAAGCAAAAACCAGAACGTTCATAACTGGCATAACCATAGAGACCAGAACATCATGACCTGGAGAATAACCGGATATGTAATGACAAACATATGTACTTGCACTAAGCTGAACTTCCTTCAAATTGATTTCCCTTAGGCTAGCTTTCCCACCAGCTGCAGGCAATGACTGATCACCATGATGATCAATGTCTAGTCGGGGAAGGTGGATGGCTATTCGTCCCAAAAAAGTCTTTTACCCCAAAAGTTGCATTTGAATAAATGGGTCATGTGGAATTGTAGAGTTAAACCACAGAGAGAATCTGTGAGGTTCTGAGCATGCGATTTCTGAACGATTGTAGCATGAAGTGGAACCTGGTAAAATTCTTGATATTCTAGGGCCACATAAAGGTAACGACAATTTCGTTATAAGACAGAAATCAATAACTTAGCTCGGCTGCCTTCCTAGCACACTACACAGAAGGCTCATACAAAACCACGCCACACTCCTTAATCGTCTTGAAGGGTGCCATTTGATATATTCTTGAATCAAGACCACAGAATCAAAGACGCATTAGAAAGCCAATGTGCCACAAATTTATTTGTTTTACACATCATCCCCCCACCCCTTCTCATTCAATACGATATCGCAAGACTCCTTTCAAAAATTCATCGCACAACTTGACAACGTTTGCATTTACCAGGCTACGCACGGATGGAGACCATATGAAGTCAAAATGGCCAAATTTAGCTGCTTCCACTGCATACACACCTACCGTCCCCGGCAAAGCTTGGTACAGCCTGTGAACCGCTTTCGGGGTTGCAATGGCATCTGTGCGACCATAGTGTAGAATGACAGGCAACGTGACCTTTGACAGATTATACCCGTCTGGTTCGGCGTGCTTATACAATTGACGGTTACCGTCTAAGCCATAATCGTAGCCAACAAAGTCGCCTGACTTCAAAATCTGAAGAAAGTGCTCGATCTCTTGAATGGAACCACCGGCGAGAGCTGTCCCAAGGACTATTGGATCCAATGACTGCAAACGAGAAGTCGAGATATCGAAGTAAATAGGACTGAACTACGCTAACCTGATTGTATTGACCAGGTCCCAGAATGTCCGTCATTAGCTGCAAGCAATCAGCGCTCCTTGCCGACTTGATGGAACACATGCGTAAGAGGCTTCCTTGGGGAAATATCTCCAAAGACTTCGACTTGGTTTTGGTCTGAAAAGACAACACTCTACAAGAACACGAAGTTTTCTTTTCTAAGACCCTTCATACCTTTATAAATCGCCTTACGAGCTTGACAGTGTCTTCTGAAATATTTGCAAGACTTTTAAGATGAACAATAGGAGCGAGTGCCTGCATCAACAAAATCCGATCATTGTACTCTGGCCGGATGGAACAGAGCACAAATAATGCAGTGGCACCCTGTGAGTGGCCGATGTAGATGACTTGATGAAACCCTGTGACATTGCGAACATTGTCAATCGTAGCCGAGATGTCATACAAACCGATTTCGTGAAAACTAAATTTCCAAAATAAAGGATCGTCCTTGGAAATCGTCGTATGGTTACGACTTTGTACAGTGCCACGAGTATTAACGAGCCACACGTCAAAATCACTCGATGCCAACTGCAAGGCTGTAAGAATGGTTAAGGCTGTCTACCAACCAGCACAGTTACCTCTTACCTAAGCTGTTTTCAGCACCCATCATCACGAAACTCAACGACGATGCTATCGACCCATGGACCAGTAAGATTGGTTGATGTCCTGGTTTTGGAATTCTGTACAAAACTAGAATGTAACCATCTTCCGTGGTAACTTCATGCATTTCACAAGCGAAGTTGGCCCTCTTTATCCATTCGTCCTAAGAACGATGACCGACAGATTAAGTGGATTAACCCAAGCCTCACTTTCTTTACCGTTGTCAACTTGGCGTTGCTCTCAACATCCTTGTCGTAGTGATCGACTTTTCTCCGGAAAATATTCCACGTCCACAAGATATTATTCCTGCCGTCGGCAAAACTGAAAATGTTTGCGAATAGCAAACACACGCGAATGGTGACTCCTGAATTTATTTTGAAAATCATTTTCACCTCACGGAAACGGTTTGTTTAAACCGGTGAACCCGCCGTCAATAATTTGCTTTATCAGATTTTAATTGATGATGTTTACGCTTAATGCTCGTGTAATGAGGGCGAATGTTTATTATTTAAAGACTAATGGATCGCTAGATGACAATAGATACACTAAACGAAAAATATATAATTGAGCCACATCACGCAGTAGGTAGCAGACTTAGCAGAACAGGTGAGGACCAATCTGAAAGTAAAAATGTGTCGATAGCGCAGATGAAATGAGGCACTAGATGGTGGAAATTGTGACGAAGTGTGAGACCTTTGTGGAGGAAAAGTAGTGATTTCCACGACACATATCTACAGTTCAGGCAGTATATTCATGACAACCTATGTATGTTGGAATGACCACCCATTGGACGTCACTAAGAACGCTGCTAAGTGTCTAGGTAAGGAGTCCTACAATAAATGGTACGAGATAGGATTCAACAACGTGCGTTAAGGCCAATAGGGGACAGAAATATCGCGGAGTTAATAGACTCCCCTGAACAGCGAAAGAATGTTTCTTGCCCTCTTTGTTTTGTCGCTGTTTCTATAAAAAAAATGTCCTAGCGAAATAGCCAGTTCGCCATTCCGCCCCTTTAACAGTTTTCTCGCAATACTCCTCACGCTTTGAATGCTGATTACCTCACCCTCTGCCTATTTTCGGACGTACTGTAATACAAAGATTCTTTTCTGAGCCGTACAACACGGATGTGGAATGCCTTGGGAAACTCTATTTGCCCTCCATCGGTATCTCCTTTCATCTCCTCATAATATCCCCACAGCCCGCACTGTGTTTTAACATTGTAAGGGGACACCTAAGCCCTTGATGCGTGTGTGCATTATAGAAGTGAGGTGGCATTGGAAGGAAGGACATATTTCTTTATAAAACACAAGTGTTGAAAAATTCATTCGGTTTTTCATTAGGAGAACATTCAGTTCAAAAAACAACGCACCTATACCTACGTTTCATCTGGAGAGATGAATGGCACCTCTTTCCATCGACACTCTTAAGCCTCACTTCGAGTTATAGCGATGGTAGAGCACAGGATACCAAAACTAGCGATCTTGCATATGCTACAGACTGGAAGTGGGTATCTGAGTGTAATTTGAACAAATAGACAGCTCATATGCATTGAACCGAAACTCAACACCCTGCTTAGCAAAATAGTGCGCAAAAAGCCTTGTTTTATTTACTTGTGCCTTTTTCAAGCATTTTTAGTTCTTCCTCAGTCTGTTCTATAACATTCGTGAGCTCTTTGTACTTGCATCGACTTAAAGAAAAAAAAGGAAATTCTCAGGTAATCACAGAATGAGCTCGCTTACAAAGCTGAAAGAAGGATGTTATCTGTGGGCTGCAAAGGAGCATCGAATGGATACGTTCTTGGACGTGGGCGATTATTATCTGTTCAAATTCATAATCGACAAGGACATGGAAGATATTGGCAATCGAGGCATTGTTAAAGAACCCTCTTTCGCGTAACTCGGTGGATTACAAAAAGGCGTTCACCAATATAGAATTGGTAACCGGTAGCCTGAGACCCATCTTCGATGCCGAAGAGGATGAAAAGGAACATTAGCACGTCATTAATGATGCCACTGGACACGCCAACAAGAAACTTCTACACAATTCTTTACTAGTAAAAAACTAAAACTAAATATTCACATATACCAACAGCGTATTAACCCGAGTCTATCCTCACGACCTCAACTGTGGAGTTAAATAGAAATTCGTTTGTTTTTAAAATGAGTTTTTTAATTTGTGTTCTTTAATTTGAAACAATTAACATTTAGCTGTCCAACTGCCCGTGTCGAAGAATTTACCAACCAGCGGCATAGCTCAATGGGGCTGAGTGGTGGGAGATTGGTTCAGCAGCAGCATACCTAAAGTGAGCTGGGGCATCTAAAGTCCAGGGCTCAGCAGCAGCATAGGTGTGCACCAATGGAGTGTGAACAGCCTTAACAACTGGAGCAGCAGCATAGGTCTTCACAATTGGAGCGACGATTGGTTCAACATGATGAGCTGAGTTGTGGACAATGGTGGAGCTCTGATGAGACACTGCAGTTGGGACACTCTTAACGATGGCGCCGACCTTGGCAAACGAATGCTCTTGGACGATTGGTGCTGAATAGAGTACTGGCGATGATTCGAAGTGTACGTTTCCTGGACGGGCAACAGCTACAGCGAGGAGAGCAGACAATACCACCTACATAAGTGAATAAGCGAAATTAGTATCCTTTCGGTGTTCTATGTCCTTTTATACCTACCAACTTGAACATTTTGATTTTCTTTTTGTGTTAGGAGGTCTGTATTGACTGACTGACGAAACGTTAATTGATAAATTGACTTGGGGTCACACTGCCTTATATATCAGACTTTTTGTTCTTCAGGCACGGACTGCAAGCGCATTACTTGTGTGCGGGGAGAATCAAGCAACAGAAACTGGAATAAGGTTCAGAAGCATTGTGCTCTTATGTCACTTAGCTGGCGGCAAAAGTTGATGTGTCACCAGCAACATTCACTGACTTTTCCCGTTACTTTTTCCCAATTAGAAGCATGCTATTACCTACCGGCCTTATTAACTACCGGCCTCTCAGAATGTTCTATAAATCAGCAGTTTACTCTTTATTTCATTAAACCCCGTTAGTGCACATGGTCCGTTAAAACGGACGTCCTCTGAATGCCATTTTTTTTACAGAAATGCGTTAAAATTTTAAGATTTTTAAATTTACAGTAGATTTATTGAGGGTTTGCTTTCTTGGAAATGACAAGTTTATTTCATACCGTTTGGTAAAAGTGCTGTAACAAATTCTTATATGTGCGTGGGTCAAGAAGTGAAAATGACACATCGTAAAGGATACGTTGTTATAATTATAATTATTTTCAAAAGTATATGAAAGTGATTATTTCATTAAAAACCGTTGCTTTATTATTTATAGTATTGTATTTTGTAAACATAAGTAGAGTAGTTGGCATTTAGTGAAAGTTATTCGTGCTTTTAAACAATGTCCGTTTAAACGACTGCAGGCTTTCCGGTCATTTCACATTAGTATTATGCGAGTATTTACCTTTTAGACATTTCCCGGAAAGTGTGTACTATTCTGTGTATTTCAAAAGCTGTTTCGGAAATTTTTGAAGAATTGGAGCCTGGTAAGAAGCTTTCTGAGATGGTAAGTCTTTATGTTGTACATCCCATCGATGGTTGCGAAATGGATAAGGACTCTGATAACAGCCATACGAGCATGAAGGTAATAAATCATTTGAGACCTGCTATGCTCAGAATTTTTGATGAAGCTCAAACTGTTCGGCAGCAATGGCAATGGGTCTTCCAGTTCCGATGAAAGTGATAATGAACCTCTTTCAAAAAATCGGGTACCAGAAATTGGATGAAATCACAACCGGAATATTGTATTGGAACAAAATTTGGGCCAATTTCACGAAGCCACGAAGCTGAATTGTGTCAGTCGCCCGTTTAATTGAATTTTACTAATATTTGTGGTTATCCTAGGGTTTTTGAAGTTATAATAAAGGCATGAGTGACATTGATGGAACAGCTGGTTGCTGTGTACATACAGAACGAGGATTAGACAGAATAAAAGATGGTGGCCAACTTTTGCTGGATGTTTCTGTGGTAAATACTTGGCTTCTTTTGAGAAAAGTGAGACCAAACACCGTCAATCAAGAACACTTTAAGGTTTTCGCCTACTCACCTCAACCACCCTTCTACAATCCTATGGCACATGTTCATTGAGAGGGTCGAGAACTTCTATTTGTCCCGACGATGTTCACTTTGACGAGTGGGATCACTTTATTGAGTATTGCTCAATTCGTTTGTAAATAGTGCGATAAAGGTCTCCACCCAAATGACTGTTTTCAAAATTTCCATACAAAACAATGACTTCTCTGCATAGAGTCCTTTTAAACGGACACCCTACATCTTCACTATAAACAGCAAAACGTTTTAAGACCTTGTTTTTTCCTATAAATTAAGATTATTTTACTTTAGTTAAACAAAAAAAGATATAAAAAATTGTTTCATTAACTTTATGCACTAATGGGTTAAATTTAGTATTCCATGTAAAAGCAATACGCCTCCCAGGCCACAGCAGCGTTTTCCAAGCGGAGGTCCTGGCAGTGACAACAGCCGCCCGTGAGTCTGCAGTAAGGGCAATACCACAAGAGGGTATCACCTTCTTTATTGACAGCCAGGCAGCTATAAAAGCAATAACTGCCACAAAAATTGAATCGAAACTTGTGAAGTGCTGTAGAGAAGAGCTTAAGGTTCTTGGAACACAGCACAAGGTATCGCTCTGCTGGGTCCCTGGACATGAGGGTATACCAGGCAACGAGAAAGCTGACGAACTAGCAAGAGAGGGTTCTGCAGCTGTTTCAAGACAAACAGAACCACTCGTGAACATCTCGCTTTGCGCACTTAGGCTTGAAGCAGGGAAATTGGATTCCTGTGTAATCACAAGGAAACTTTGGCCGTCCTTTGATAAAGGCAGAACCGAGAGACTTATACGGGAAGACAGGAAATCCCTTTCCACCCTCGTTGGGGTTATCACGGGGCATAACTCTCTATGGTATCATTTGAAAAAACTACGTCTAACGGAGGAAGACGTAGTCCCCTGCAGAGGTTGCGGGGACGAGGGAGCTTTTGAGGACACAACCCACTTCCTATGTCACTGCTCTGGCCTCCAACACAGCAGGAACAGGTTCATAGGCAGCTACTTCTTCCAAGACCTAGATGAACTCGCTAGCACGCCATCAGGCAAGATAATGAACCCAGCCAACCCACTTACCTAACCTAACCTAAAAGCAATGGCATAAGTCGGATTTAAATCACAGATAATGGAGTCTAAAGAGCTTATGATACTGCGTTTTTAAGGTTCCGCACAATCAATTTGTCTAAAGTGTAGATAGTGTCGATTTCGATCTAGTCTGAGACTGTGATCATGAAATGGGACGGTTTTTCTTTTAAATGAATTTTGAAAGATATTATAGCGTCGCGTAGTTTTCTCATGATTTTACATTTTTTCCAGTCAGTTTATGGGGATTATATGGGGTTAAAGGATTACTCAAGTCTCTGAGACTCTAAGTACTGTGCACGGCTCTAGAACCCAATATTCTTAGACATAAAGAAGTCTAGATTCACACAGCCATAATGTGGTTTATATCCTTCTGAGATGGGATATTAAAACTAAGCAATAGTTGTCGCGCTAGACATCTTATAGTCATGCGAACGAATCTGGTCGAGAGCCCCATCAAGCTAGCTATCGTGGAATGGACTATCGCTTTCCTGATGAATGGAAAATTCCCTTCAGAACGAATCAATTCAGAAGAATTTTACGAGTCTATTTTGTGGTCTTTCAGAACTAACAAACAACAAAATTTGTTCAGAAGATCATGTACTGAAAGCCACTCTTCACCCGATACCTTAATTAAGACCTCAGTTACAGTTTTGCCAATTCGTTAAGGAACACTAAACCAAACACGAAAAGGACGGATAATGTACTAGAGTTATGTAAGTAAATAAGAAAAGAAATTGGAAGCGATGGACATTTCCGATACTGTCCGGGATTAAGGGACAAAATCCATGAAAGAGGGGCCATCTACTCAAATGGACGAATATTGGAAGCTCCGACGTCGAGCCTGGAGAAGAGCGTAGTTTCAAAATACACAAATATAGGTCATCGCGTATTTATTGCTTGGCTTTAAGAGGCCTCAAAATACGCTCAACTGATTGCGAATCTGTTCATGAAACCTATTTCAGGCGTGAAAAAGAAAACATTAATTTTTACGACCCATTAACTTCCAACTCTCCCACTAGACAAAGTCTATAAATCGAGTGGAGATCAATTCAGGAAATCGGATCAGGGTATCTCCAAGACCCAAACACATTTAAAGGATCATATGTCCAGTCTTGAGCAGAAGCTCATTATAGTTACATTTCAGCTCGGAATTATATTTAAATTAATAATTAACACATTTGACATGTGTACGTAGGTACCCCTCCGTCTTTCCAAGAGAAGATACTCCACAAATCCAAAATTTTTAAGTCCTGTTGAAATTTATCCAACACAAGCTCCGGCCAACGAGATTCTGCGAATTTTCAGTCCAACTGAATTAAATCACGAAAACCTTTTTCGCTAGTTTTTCGTCCCCCTTAAGAAGCCAAATTTTTGATGTAAATTTTGCTCGATCAACGAGCTCGAACCAGGATATGTTAGCCCCATTAGGATGCATAAATTAGGAGAATATAATTTTTCATTATCGTATTAATTTTCATTTTATTTATTCTGATTTAAATTTTGGAGACTTTCTAAAATATATTGCCACACATCAACTTTTGCCGCCAGCTAAGTGACATAAGAGCACAATGCTTCTGAACCTTATTCCAGTTTCTGTTGCTTGATTCTCCCCGCACACAAGTAATGCGCTTGCAGTCCGTGCCTGAAGAACAAAAAGTCTGATATATAAGGCAGTGTGACCCCAAGTCAATTTATCAATTAACGTTTCGTCAGTCAGTCAATACAGACCTCCTAACACAAAAAGAAAATCAAAATGTTCAAGTTGGTAGGTATAAAAGGACATAGAACACCGAAAGGATACTAATTTCGCTTATTCACTTATGTAGGTGGTATTGTCTGCTCTCCTCGCTGTAGCTGTTGCCCGTCCAGGAAACGTACACTTCGAATCATCGCCAGTACTCTATTCAGCACCAATCGTCCAAGAGCATTCGTTTGCCAAGGTCGGCGCCATCGTTAAGAGTGTCCCAACTGCAGTGTCTCATCAGAGCTCCACCATTGTCCACAACTCAGCTCATCATGTTGAACCAATCGTCGCTCCAATTGTGAAGACCTATGCTGCTGCTCCAGTTGTTAAGGCTGTTCACACTCCATTGGTGCACACCTATGCTGCTGCTGAGCCCTGGACTTTAGATGCCCCAGCTCACTTTAGGTATGCTGCTGCTGAACCAATCTCCCACCACTCAGCCCCATTGAGCTATGCCGCTGGTTGGTAAATTCTTCGACACGGGCAGTTGGACAGCTAAATGTTAATTGTTTCAAATTAAAGAACACAAATTAAAAAACTCATTTTAAAAACAAACGAATTTCTATTTAACTCCACAGTTGAGGTCGTGAGGATAGACTCGGGTTAATACGCTGTTGGTATATGTGAATATTTAGTTTTAGTTTTTTACTAGTAAAGAATTGTGTAGAAGTTTCTTGTTGGCGTGTCCAGTGGCATCATTAATGACGTGCTAATGTTCCTTTTCATCCTCTTCGGCATCGAAGATGGGTCTCAGGCTACCGGTTACCAATTCTATATTGGTGAACGCCTTTTTGTAGTCCACCGAGTTACGCGAAAGAGGGCTCTTTAACAATGCCTCGATTGCCAATATCTTCCGTGTCCTTGTCGATTATGAATTTGAACAGATAATAATCGCCCACGTCCAAAAACGTTTCCATTCGAAGGTCCTTTGCAGCCCACAGTCCCCTGCAGATAACCTCCTTCTTTCAGCTCATTCTGTGATTACCTGTGAATTTCCTTTTTTTAGCCGTTGCAAGTGAAAAAGACCTCACGACAGTTACGATTGGGGAAAAACTAAAAATGCTTGAAAAAATCCAAAGGGCTTTGGAACCACTGGCAGAAGTAAATAAAAAAAGCTTTTTGCGCGCTAATTTGCTAAGCAGGGTGTTGAGTTTCGGTTCAATGCATGGATATGCGCTGTTCATTGGATGTCAGCGATATGTTCAAATCCCACTCAGATGCTATTTTTCCCACTTCCAGTCTATAGAATATGCAAGATCGCTAGTTTTGGTATCCTGTGCTCTACCATCGCTATAACTCGAAGTGAGGCTTAAGAGTGTCGATGGAAAGAGGTGCCATTCATCTCTCCAGATGAAACGTAGGTATAGGTGCGTTGTTTTTTGAACTGAATGTTCTCCTAATGAAAAACCGAATGAATTTTTCAACACTTGTGTTTTATAAAGAAATATGTCCTTCCTTCCAATGCCACCTCACTTCTATAATGCACACACGCATCAAGGGCTTAGGTGTCCCCTTACAATGTTAAAACACAGTGCGGGCTGTGGGGATATTATGAGGAGATGAAAGGAGATACCGATGGAGGGCAAATAGAGTTTCCCAAGGCATTCCACATCCGTGTTGTACGGCTCAGAAAAGAATCTTTGTATTACAGTACGTCCGAAAATAGGCAGAGGGTGAGGTAATCAGCATTCAAAGCGTGAGGAGTATTGCGAGAAAACTGTTAAAGGGGCGGAATGGCGAACTGGCTATTTCGCTAGGACATTTTTTTTATAGAAACAGCGACAAAACAAAGAGGGCAAGAAACATTCTTTCGCTGTTCAGGGGAGTCTATTAACTCCGCGATATTTCTGTCCCCTATTGGCCTTAACGCACGTTGTTGAATCCTATCTCGTACCATTTATTGTAGGACTCCTTACCTAGACACTTAGCAGCGTTCTTAGTGACGTCCAATGGGTGGTCATTCCAACATACATAGGTTGTCATGAATATACTGCCTGAACTGTAGATATGTGTCGTGGAAATCACTACTTTTCCTCCACAAAGGTCTCACACTTCGTCACAAATTCCATCGTCTAGTGCCTCATTTCATCTGCGCTATCGACACATTTTTACTTTCAGATTGGTCCTCACCTGTTCTGCTAAGTCTGCTACCTACTGCGTGATGTGGCTCGATTATATATTTTTCGTTTAGTGTATCTATTGTCATCTAGCGATCCATTAGTCTTTAAATAATAAACATTCGCCCTCATTACACGAGCATTAAGCGTAAACACCATCAATTAAAATCTGATAAAGCAAATTATTGACGGCGGGTTCACCGGTTTGAACAAACCGTTTCCGTGAGGTGAAAATGATTTTCAAAATAAATTCAGGAGTCACCATTCGCGTGTGTTTGCTATTCGCAAACATTTTCAGTTTTGCCGACGGCAGGAATAATATCTTGTGGACGTGGAATATTTTCCGGAGAAAAGTCGATCACTACGACAAGGATGTTGAGAGCAACGCCAAGTTGACTACGGTAGAGAAGGGTGAGGCTTGGGTTAATCCACTTAATCTGTCGGTCATCGTTCTTAGGACGAATGGATAAAGAGGGCCAACTTCGCTTGTGAAATGCATGAAGTTACCACGGAAGATGGTTACATTCTAGTTTTGTACAGAATTCCAAAACCAGGACATCAACCAATCTTACTGGTCCATGGGTCGATAGCATCGTCGTTGAGTTTCGTGATGATGGGTGCTGAAAACAGCTTAGGTAAGAGGTAACTGTGCTGGTTGGTAGACAGCCTTAACCATTCTTACAGCCTTGCAGTTGGCATCGAGTGATTTTGACGTGTGGCTCGTTAATACTCGTGGCACTGTACAAAGTCGTAACCATACGACGATTTCCAAGGACGATCCTTTATTTTGGAAATTTAGTTTTCACGAAATCGGTTTGTATGACATCTCGGCTACGATTGACAATGTTCGCAATGTCACAGGGTTTCATCAAGTCATCTACATCGGCCACTCACAGGGTGCCACTGCATTATTTGTGCTCTGTTCCATCCGGCCAGAGTACAATGATCGGATTTTGTTGATGCAGGCACTCGCTCCTATTGTTCATCTTAAAAGTCTTGCAAATATTTCAGAAGACACTGTCAAGCTCGTAAGGCGATTTATAAAGGTATGAAGGGTCTTAGAAAAGAAAACTTCGTGTTCTTGTAGAGTGTTGTCTTTTCAGACCAAAACCAAGTCGAAGTCTTTGGAGATATTTCCCCAAGGAAGCCTCTTACGCATGTGTTCCATCAAGTCGGCAAGGAGCGCTGATTGCTTGCAGCTAATGACGGACATTCTGGGACCTGGTCAATACAATCAGGTTAGCGTAGTTCAGTCCTATTTACTTCGATATCTCGACTTCTCGTTTGCAGTCATTGGATCCAATAGTCCTTGGGACAGCTCTCGCCGGTGGTTCCATTCAAGAGATCGAGCACTTTCTTCAGATTTTGAAGTCAGGCGACTTTGTTGGCTACGATTATGGCTTAGACGGTAACCGTCAATTGTATAAGCACGCCGAACCAGACGGGTATAATCTGTCAAAGGTCACGTTGCCTGTCATTCTACACTATGGTCGCACAGATGCCATTGCAACCCCGAAAGCGGTTCACAGGCTGTACCAAGCTTTGCCGGGGACGGTAGGTGTGTATGCAGTGGAAGCAGCTAAATTTGGCCATTTTGACTTCATATGGTCTCCATCCGTGCGTAGCCTGGTAAATGCAAACGTTGTCAAGTTGTGCGATGAATTTTTGAAAGGAGTCTTGCGATATCGTATTGAATGAGAAGGGGTGGGGGGATGATGTGTAAAACAAATAAATTTGTGGCACATTGGCTTTCTAATGCGTCTTTGATTCTGTGGTCTTGATTCAAGAATATATCAAATGGCACCCTTCAAGACGATTAAGGAGTGTGGCGTGGTTTTGTATGAGCCTTCTGTGTAGTGTGCTAGGAAGGCAGCCGAGGTAAGTTATTGAGCTCTGTCTTGTAACGAAATTGTCGTTACCTTTATGTGGCCCTAGAATATCAAGAATTTTACCAGGTTCCACTTCATGCTACAATCGTTCAGAAATCGAATGCTCTGAACCTTACAGATTGTCTTTGTGGTTTAGCTCTACAACTCCACATGACCCATTTATTCAAATGCAACTTTTGGGGTAAAGGACTTTTTTGGGACGAATAGCCATCCACCTTCCCCGACTAGACATTGATCATCATGGTGATCAGTCATTGCCTGCAGCTGGTGGGAAAGCTAGCCTAAGGGAAATCAATTTGAAAGAAGCTCAGCTTAGTGCAAGTACATATGTTTGTCATTACATATCCGGTTACTTATTCTCCAGGTCATGATGTTCTGGTCTCTATGGTTATGCCAGCTATGAACGTTCTGGTTTTAGCTTCCACATATTTGTAAGCGCCTGCAGGTGTTTGCTATCTGGAAAGCAAGTACCGTCATGAAGTGAGAATCAGTTTGGGCAAAGTAAAATGCTTCGCACAAGTTCTGCGCTATATAAAGCGCTGTTAGTCGACGTCAAACTATCAGTAAACTATTCGTCAGTCAGTCAATACAGACCTCCTAAAAACAAAAAAAAAAATCAAGATGTTCAAGTTGGTAGGTTTGAAAGGACATAGAACACCGAAAGGATACTAATTTTACTTATTCACTTAGGTGGTATTGTCTGCTCTCCTTGCTGTAGCTGTTGCCCGTCCCGGACACATTGAGTCACCCTCACTCCTGTATTCAGCACCAATTGTGCAGGAGCACTCGTTCGCCAAGGTCGGTGCCATCGTCAAGAGTGTCCCAACTGCAGTGTCTCATCAGAGCTCCACCATTGTCCACAACTCAGCTCATCATGTTGAACCAATCGTCGCTCCAATTGTGAAGACCTATGCTGCTGCTCCAATTGTTAAGGCTGATCACACTCCATTGGTGCACACCTATGCTGCTGCTGCTCCCTGGACTTTTGATGCCCCAGCTCACTTCAGGTATGCTGCAGATGCACCGATCGCTTACCATTCGGCGCCTTTGACTTATGCTGCAGGTTGGTAGATTCCACTGGATGGGTAATTGGACATTCGGTCTATATACCGTTTAAAATGGAAATTGTTTAACATTTAAAATAAACGAATTTATACATAAACATGTGGTCATTGAAATTAATTACTTGTTATGCTTACGGCCATAGAATGACAGCCTTATGAACGTGTAAGGTGATGTAGAAGCTGAATGAACTTTAATTGCTTGAAATCTGGCTCTAAGTGGCGCAATGAAAGGTTGAGTTATAAAGGCATGAGTTTAAGTTAGGCTTACAAAGGCATAAAGCTATGTGTCATCAGAATTAACACGAAAAAGAGCAATGAAACTCGTTTCGCCTGCGCTTCATACAGAATTCGGTTTTTAAGAATTTTTTAATACTTCCCAGCAAAATTGTGGAATTTTTCTAAGGCGTGACGTTTTTGAGACACTCATGTTTGACGTGGGAGTTTTAGGTTTAGTTGCCTAATCCTAAACGAAGTGTGCAGCACCTTTCTTGTCACAATTTTCGGACCACTTTCGGACGTTTGTCAGAGATTCAATAAGTGCGAGACCTCTAGAAAGTCTTTTATATTTTCGGACCCACGGCGCAGTGACTAATGGTCCCGTCTTATTATTATTAAGGCAGGTCGGAAATGGGACGGTGTGATACAAAGTTGTGCTATTTGTTAGTGCCTTAAAGTGCATACTGTGGCAACACAGACGCGATTGGAATATTGAAAGATATGTAGTCTCAATCGCTTCCGTAGTATTAAATTTGTCAAATTACTTACAAAAGTCAATGATGTGTTGCAAAAACTGTGCAAAAGTTGAAAGTAATTTTTAGCCAATCTGAAGCCCATTCAGCAGCTGATGTAAAAAAAATTCAAAATTGGGTTCGTCCAACTGGCATGCTTATGGATAACAGAAGCTATTTCCATGCTCGTCCGGTAGGCATAGGCGAAAATATTGCATCTTTTGCTCAAAGTGATTAAGAACTCAACAACTGAACATCAACCACGTTTCTTTGAAGGGAACTTTGTATACAGACCTCTAAATATTGACTTACAAGGTCCAACTTACTCAAGAGTTGAAGCAAAACGAAAATGCGCTTCAATGTCGTTTCTCTGTTTGGGTTTTAAATGAGTTGGAAGGCTATTTCCAGTTGGAGGTTTTGTCAACAAGCACAACTACAGGACTTGGGGTTTCGAAAATCAGCACGAAGTCGTAGAGGCTCAAATATGTTCATCCTCAAAGTGTTCAGGTTTTAGAGTGGTGGCATCATTGGTCTCTACTTCCTTAAACATGAAGCTGGCTGTAACGTTACGGTCCACTCAGTGTGCTACAGAGACATGATAACTGAGTTTTTGTTGTCTCAATTGGATGATCTGAACTTGGACGGGGTATGCTTTCAAAAGTTTCGTGCCACGTCCTGCACCATTCGTCAAACAGTCGAGCTTTTGCGTACAAAATTCGGTAACCATATCATCTGCTGTTTTGGAGACGTGCCTTGGCCACCACGCAGGTACTATTTGGTGTCGCTGTGCTTTTTAGATTCTGTGGCGAATTGCTAAAACCCGTTGTTATTCTGCAATCTACAGAGAACTGATGTACTTTTGGGAAACTTCCATCGAGCTATTCGCGATGGGATACTAATATTGAAAAATATTGAACGATGGAGTCCTCATAGTAATTTCAAAAAGAAACCAAGCGAACACCACCATGATCAAAAACCAAGTTACAAATACTTGTAAGCCTAAGTAACACGCTTACATCTACATCCACTTTGTGGATTATGGTTAATGGTCTTGACGACTTGACCTTAATTGTGAATCCTGTGCAAAAACGAAGCCATAGTCGGCGGAAAAAATAAACATGATCATACCAGTCCCAAGCCTTTAATTGAGAAAAATTTTGACGTAGTTGCTGAAACGCGGAGCTTGTTCGCTCCTCATTGGCTAACCAGTCTTCTCCTAGCTAGATTCTGATACAAAAAAAACCCTCAACACTTAGTTAAATAAATTCATTAAATTTATTTTTTGCTTACAGGCACGTGGAAAGTTTTAATTGAAAGCAATTAACAATAAACTGTCCAACTACCCGTTAAGGACAATTTACCAACCAGCAGCATAGCTCAATGGGGCTGAGTGGTGAGCAATTGGTTCAGCAGCAGCGTAGGTGGAGTGAACTGGTGCATCAAGAGTCCAGGGAGAAGCAGCAGCAGCATAGGTGTGCACTAATGGAGTGTGAACAGCCTTAACAATTGGAGCAGCAGCATAGGTCTTCACAATTGGAGCGACGATTGGTTCAACATGAGGTGAATTATGGACAATGGTGGAGCTCTGATAAGACACTGCTGTTGGCACGCTCTTGACGATGGCACCAACCTTGGCGAACGAATGCTCTTGGACGATTGGTGCTGAGTAGAGTACTGGGGATGATTCGAAATGTCCATGTCCTGGACGGGCAACAGCTACAGCGAGGAGAGCAGACAATACCACCTAAGTGAATAAGCAAAATTAGTATCCTTTCGGTGTTGCATGTCCTTTCAAACCTACCAACTTGAACATCTTGATTTTTGTTTTGTGTTTAGGAGGTCTGTATTGACTGACTGACGAAACGTTAATTGATGGTTTGAGTTGGAGTCCCCCGGATTTATATATCAACATTCTTTTGTGATACTTTTACCCAACGAAAGTGACGCAGAAGTTTTTCAGGTACAAACTGGCTGCAATCCAAATACACGCAACAGCAACAAGTAAGATACGAGCAAACATGATTGAAACTGATGACCCAAAGACCGTGAAAGCACTTTCAGTCGCATTATGTCACCTTGTCGTTTGTGAATACTTAGCAGTTTCACTTCATTAAAATGTTTTCTTGGGTTGTGATGGAGGATTTTAAAAAAAAAATGTGTGCGTAGAAATATGGGGCATCGGACGCTGATTTTTTTTCCCATTATTTTGATGGAATCTGTAAATTTGTGGTATCGAAGAATAATTAATGGTGTCTAAGGCAAAAACTGCTTCACTTCATTATTGTAAAATATTCAAAAGTAATAAATATTCAAGATGTGTTAGGAGTAAGGGCTGCCACGGAAACTCATAGCTCTGAAACCGTGCTTAAAGGACGATGTGCTGCAAAATCGAAAGAACTTAACCTAGTTCAAGTGGCGTTCTATGATTGGGATATGCGTTAGGCCAAGGCATTTCGGGTGGCCACGGATTAGTAGCTAGTGTGTTTGCTTGTGACCAGGCCAGTGTAAGCCAGGGGAACAGGAATCACAGCCACCAAGTACAACAGAGAAGTTAATACAATCTGAACTACTACACCAAAAACGAAGTTGCTGCCTGGTATGAAGAGCCTGAGTGCTTCTGGGATTTGGTTGCTCATTTTTTAAAGAAAAAAAGCCAAGGCATCAACCATTATTCCCAATCAATCCCTTGCCAGTTATACCCGTTTTGTACTCTAAGTTGGCCGGAATCTCGTTTCAATTTCAGACGCCACGTTAGGTATGATCTGCTTTTACTACACCATCACTCTGGTATATTCCGAAGACTCTCTGGCACAGTACGTCACTTTAAATCTCCTACCCAGCTTAGTCGATGAATTCGATCAGTGTACAGCTTACAGTTCGTACCCTATCAACCTCACCTAATTTGAATAGTTCGACAGGTACAGAAATTCATCGGATCCAGCAATTTTGTTTTCGATTTAAGCTCCTAACTGTTGTCTATCCTTGATTTTGGTAGTGTGGAAAGAGATGTTTTCTCTCGTCTGTTATGTTAAATGGTTTAATCTGTCTGACACAGGGACGTTTGTGTGTCCCAAACGCCACGTGAGCATATTTTACAAAGACTTTCAACACTCTATGCAACTTGGCTATTTCGTAGCTGTGCCTGTCGACACTGACAAAGCCGTAGTCGGTGGACGAATGCTTCTTTGTTTATCGACAGAGGATATTTGGTTTTGTCTTCATTCAATGCAAGGCCAACTTTTTTGCTTACAAAGCTTCTATTACTGTTCACTAGTATAGTCTATGTACGTATGCCAACAGCTGGACGGAGGCGGTACCCTCTGTTTTGACAGCGGCTGTACTGATGTCTGTTCCAGCACGATAAATCACAGTTAAATCCCTGATGTCAGTAAGCATTATATGATAAGAGGCAGTCCGAGCAATTGAGAAAGCTTATGACAACACTACTGCGAAGGCATTACACTGTTGATAATTAATATGCTTATGACATCAGGTGGACTGCGAAAAAAATACTGTGAATCAGTAGCGAAGACAAAAAAAAAATAATGACAACAAATCTCCCCAGTTATCTGGACACCACCCCTGGAGCTAATGTGAAACCTAACACATCTGAGTTTCAAACCACTGCACCAATCTCTTTCTCTCTCTCTATCTACATTTCCGACGCCTGCACCGTGTAAATAACATGTAAAAGGGTATTCATAACCCCTTGAGTGCGTGAAAATTATACAAAAAAAAAAAATGACGCAGCACACTTCCTAGACATAATCCGTTACACGTTTCAAAAACTCAGAGGACCTATTTCCGAAGCACTCAGTACACCACTTTGATTCCAGCTTTATGCGGCTTAATTCGATTAGTTTACTCGAGATTGCGAATCCAGTCTCGACTGGTACAAGTCTTGGCGAAGAATGCTCTCACAGGAGGCTTTGTAATCATTGTATAGGTGGGGACTTCGATTTAAAATTACTTGGTGTTTTCCAAGATTTGTTTTAGTATGAAAATTTGGTCAATGGTCGATCTATCGAGCCGGAAGCTACACTTGTATGAGCCAATTAATGTGACGCAAAACTGTTATACTCTGTTATACTCGTCAATGTGCCAACAGTGCGCTGAATAGGATCTTGTGCGCAATATTTACCAAGAATATGCCTCGTAGTCCCTACAATATACAGAAACGTCATTTTTGTAGATGGAGCATATCAAGTTAATGTTGAGGTCAATAGGCATGCTTCTGTTGAACCATATTTATTTGTTAATTTAATGTGGGCACTCTACAAAGACTTCATAGCTCAGAGTCATCGAGAATCTCATTTTCTTTAAAAGTATTTTTTTCTCTTGCCTCCTTTTAGGTCGGTACCATTTTGTTGCAGCCCTTCTTTTGCGCTGTAAGATCTGCACACCTCTTTCGTCACTCTTTGTAAGCGTATTCACTTTTTAACATACCACGATCTTTTTTTTGTGGTATGCAATCCATGACTTTTATCATGATGCAACATAGAATCCACTGGTAGCTTGCATTTATAATGTCCTTATGTGTTGAAGGCAAGCTCGACAGTATTTCGGTTATGAGCTCTTCGTGTTTGAAGAATTTAGGTACGTCAGTTGCACTAAGGCATGCAACGTTGAATTGTTGTCCTCTGGGCAGCTCTCAGTTTCCTCGAGTTTAAGAGAGAGTCGAGCTTTCGGGATGGATATGCACCTTCAACTTGCAACTGCGGCGTAAGGTGTTGTACGGTGTTGGCATATGTACATACATATTTTCTGGACCGGCTTAGTAGCCGGTGTGTAAGTTGTTCTTAACAGCACCCATCGACTCCTTTCATTAGTGAGCTATTAAGGACTGAACATCGCCCGGTTGGTAATTGTTTCGTGATTTTTTTTAAGAAGTGGGTGATGTTATAGAAGAAGGTTTGTGTTAGTTTAAGAAAGACTGTGAACTTATTTGGCCAAATTAGACATCTTTGGATGAAAAAAAAACTATATTTCTCGCACTCAGCTAAGCCCATATGCCTAGACCTTTATTAAACTGAGTGCTTTTTCGAAAATCCTATCGATTAGAAGGATAACGACGGCTAAGTGCTCCGACTTTGCTGAAAGTCGTTCCCTATTTTCGTACATCGTCGTTATATTCCTTTGCAAGAAGGGAAGGATTCATATTTAGTAATGCACATATGTAAGTACGTATGCATATTCACAGTTTTTCTTAGCCGGCCCTTATTTGTACGCAGAAAACTTATTAACTTTGCACTATCCATCAAGTCTTGTTATTTGCCACCCGGCAGAAACCAACAAGTTTCTGTTTTGTGTTTGTATCTGCACCAGCAATTGCTTGAACGAGTATTTGACTTGCACCCACTTTATACCTGAAAACAACTGCGTCACTTTCGTTGGGTAAAAGAACATTGAAAGTACGAGTATAAAGCCATTGGATTCCAAGAAAAATTATCAATTAACGTTTCGTCTTTCAGTCAATACAGACCTCCTAAACACAAAACAAAAAATCAAGATGTTCAAGTTGGTAGGTTTGAAAGGACATCCAACACCGAAAGGATACTAATTTTGCTCATTCACTTTTGTAGGTGGTATTGTCTGCTCTCCTCGCTGTAGCTGTTGCCCGTCCAGGAAACGGACACTTCGAATCATCGCCAGTATTCTACTCAGCACCAATTGTGCAGGAGCATTCCTTCGCCAAGGTTGGTGCCATCGTCAAGAGTGTGCCAACTGCAGTCTCATATCAGAGCTCCACCATTGTCCACAATTCACCTCATGTGGAACCAATTGTCGCTCCAATCGTGAAGACCTACGCTGCTGCTCCAGTTGTCAAGGCTGTTCACACTCCATTAGTGCACACCTATGCTGCTGCTGCTCCCTGGACTCTCGATGCACCAGTTCACTCCACCTTCGCTGCGGCTGAACCAATTGCTCACCACTCAGCCCCCTTGAGCTATGCTGCTGGTTGGTAGATTCGCATTAACGGGTAGTTGGACAGTTTATTTTAATTTTTTAAATTAAATTTGTTGAACATCTGTAAATAAAAAAAATTAAATAATTTATTCGCCAAAATTTGGTTACTTCATGGTACTAGTCCTTGGACAGGACAGTTCGACAGGAAATGACAAGACTGCGATTGAATTTCAAACAAAATGCTAAATAACTGCTGCTTGATGTCTTAGAATCCTGCAGCCAACATGTTTCATGGAAGTTCATGTTAATTGAACAAAACCGTTATTTTTGTTTTGTTTTTTAATTATATCCTTACCCTTATGGCTGACACTTCGATCTGAGAGATCTACTGTGTGAGAATGGGAGTGAACCTTAAAGAAGAACCTCTTTTCTTATGAAGGTAACCTTAGTATAGCAGACTTTTTCAACTCCACTGCGGAAAACACGTCTCCTTAACCAATCTAGTGTAATGCTTAGTAGGATCACACTGCAGTAGCGCTGGACATTCACAGATGATTCAACATCCTCCAGGCAGAATCGACATACCTTCTTAGGGTAAAAATTCATTTTGTTAAGCTGGTACCTCAGACCACCGTGGCCTGTGAGAGAGCTCACCAGATTTCTAAAGCTTTCCTTATCTAGTTCAAGATCTTTTTTTTGTGGGAACATGGCTTCATTAATAGCATGGGTTGTCTTAGCCCGGGACACTTTCCAAGTGGGCTTGACGAAGTTTGTGTTCCCAGTTATTAATCAATGCGGTCAAGTTCACTTTTTAGTAAGGCTCTGGAGCAATGAACCCAGATTATGAGATACAGATTGCCTAAGGGACAGAGCTTAATTTTTCATGTACCTGAGCCTCAGAGAATATATCTAGTGATCTCCCGAAACAGACATAGCAACATGCAATCATGATGAACATGCAAGACTCGTTGGCAAAGTTATGGCACCATTGTTCCTATCACTTGGGATAAAAGTGGGGCTACTCACGATCCAATTTCCTTAGAAACCGATTTAAAATTTGACAAGTATGAAATGTACAGGACTTCTTTAAGTGTTTAACTATTTTTTGCTGCGTTACGAGTATGATGGGGATATCCAAGTAAGGACGGCTTTAATTAAGATGAGCTTCAGAAAATAGACAAATAATTTGCTCTACAAATAATTTTGTTTTTTTATTCGCAGGTGCTCAACAGTTCTAATTCAAAACAATTAACAACAAACTGTCCAACTACCCGTTAAGGACAATTTACCAACCAGCAGCATAGCTCAAGGGGGCTGAGTGGTGAGCAATTCGTTCAGCAGCAGCGTAGGTGGAGTGAATTGGTGCATCAAGAGTCCAGGGCTCAGCAGCAGCATAGGTGTGCACCAATGGAGTGTGGACAGCCTTAACAACTGGAGCAGCAGCATAGGTCTTCACAATTGGAGCGACGATTGGTTCCACATGAGGTGAATTGTGGACAATGGTGGAGCTCTGATATGAGACTGCAGTTGGCACACTCTTGACGATGGCGCCGACCTTGGCAAACGAATGCTCTTGGACGATTGGTGCTGAATAGAGTACTGGCGATGATTCGAAGTGTCCGTTTCCTGGACGGGCAACAGCTACAGCGAGGAGAGCAGACAATACCACCTAAGTGAATAAGCAAAATTAGTATCCTTTCGGTGTCCTATGTCCTTTTATACCTACCAACTTGAACATCTTGATTTTTGTTTTGTGTTTAGGAGGTCTGTATTGACTGACTGACGAAACGTTAATTGATAATTTGACTTGGGATCCCACGGCTTTATATATCAAACTTCTTACCTAACGAAAGTGGTTCAGGAATTTTGCAGGTACAACCTGCCTGCGGGTTAAGTGCAAGTAATTGCATGCGCATATAACAAGAAACGTAAACGTGATTAAGGTTGGTTGACCTAGAGTCTGTGAAAGTACTTTTGCTTGCATTGTGTCACTTCTTCACAGGTAATTGGCATATCGAAACGCTCTGAATGTATTTATGTATGTGTTGCTTACGTCAAGCATTTTGAATATCCTTGCCTAGGAGTAGAAAAATTATCCTTGGACGTAGCACACAAATAATTTATAATCTATTAAATTTTTGAGTTAAATCGCGACGCCAACTGCTGTTTTCTTTTAAATCTGTTCTTAAAAGTACGACGTTCAATATTTGTTGCTTTCTTGAAGAGAATGCACCTCCCGAGTGCTATGAGAAATAATTTTACTTAAATAGGTGCCGTGGTAGAGGTCCATCCCTTCAATACAGTTCTGCAGACCATTGTTGATCGTCTGATATTTTTCTTTAGTCCATCAAAAGTCTGTGGATCGTGGGAGTAAAAACGGTCCTCAACAGTTGCAAGAAAAAACAGTCAAACGCCGTCAAATTGCAACTGTGCAATTGGTCAAGTGGTCAATGAACTTGTCCGAAAAGACTGCTTACCAAACTTAGTCCACAAAAGATAGATTTGTTAGCCGTCTGGTGTGGCACATTGCAGCATTCGGCTACATCTAAAACCCTTCCCCAAATCACGAAATTTCATGTCACTGTAGAGCATTTCCCTTTCCGTAACGTTGTTGCCAGCTTCATTTTCAAAAGATTGTATACTAATGATGCCACCACTCCCAAAACTCATGCTAAACAAACTCTTCGAGGATGTAATCGGTTTTCTGCATCAACATGGGGAATGTCGGAGTCCCAAATTCCAGAGTTAGCTTGTTGACTCAGTTTCTTAGATAAAAATTAGATTCGTTCAAAGAGATGATTTTGGAAGTAACATTGAAGTCACTTCCCTACTCATTTAACCCCACCGCAGACAGACAAGCGATAACTAAGCTGTTTCTGCTTCAGCTCTGGAGTGAGTTGGATCGTACAAGCAAATAAGCACAGCATAAGCCATTGACTACAGGTATGTATCCCAGAATAAAAAAATCTAAAGACGTTAAGTCACCCGAGCGATTTGGCAGCTCTTTAGTTCTTATTTCCATCTTAATGGAACCATAATTCTCGAAGATACATTTTATAGTAAAAAGAAGTTAAAAACCCAAGCTTTGAACTTAAGCCACAGGTGGAGCGCCTCCAGATCTCACTCAATATTTGACTATTTTGCGTTCCAAGAGACTCATCACTGATCAAAACTTTGCATCTGGTTCAACATAGAATCATAACTAGCAAACAGAACACACATTTTCACGATTTATAGGCACAGTTCAAGGCCACAAGGTTCAGTGGTGTTTTCCCTAAGTGTTGGGAATATCTGTAGGCGTCCGATAGATCCCGTAAACTCATATGCTACTTCCCAGCAATCACTACCTTAAGATAGTCTTAGAAAATTTTCTTTTTCAATCCATCTTAAATTCCCCACAAGCCCTCAAATTATGATCGGATGAGGGGAGAATTTCTTCTCAATTTTTGAGGGAAGTTAGCATTTACTAAAGATTCTGCTGCGACAAAACCGGAAGTTTATAAGGGGTCTTTCATTCAGCGCTTCCTATCTTTAAATTTAAATAAAACAAAGTGTGTGTGAGACATCATCGAAATTTTTTATTCGTTTGAAAGGCCTATCGATGCCATTATGTATGGAAGATAACATCGTTCAAATGTCCACCGCGACTTCTCTGGGTGGCGCGCATCTGAAATGTCCAATTTTCCATGACTCTGGCGCATAAATCAGGCTGAATTTGACCGATGGCATGGGTTATGTTAGCTTTGAGGGCCGCTGTGGTTTGTGGCTTATTCGCATAGACCTGCGACTTCAGAAAACCCCACAAGAAAAAGTCTATCGCACGATCTCGGTGGCCAGTTCACATCACCTCCACGTGAGATGACCTTGCCCACGAATCGCTCGTGCAGAATTTCCAATGTGGCGTGAGCTGTGTGGCACGTAACGCCATCCTGTTGAAACTACATGTCGTTGGTGTTCATATGATCCAATTCAGGCTAAAAGAAGTTGGTAATCATCGACCTATAGCGCTCGCCGTTGACGGTGATGGCCTGGCCAACATCGTTCTCAAAGAAATATAAACCGATGACGCCGCCAGCCCAAAATCCACACCAAACAGTGACTTTTTCGGGATGCATTGGACGCTCTTGGATCTCATTTGGATTGGTATCGTCTGGTATTGTTTGTTGACGGACCCATTCATCCAGAAATGGGCCTCATCGCTGAAGATGATTTTTCGATGAAAATTAGGGTCAGTTTCCAACCGCTCCAGAGCCCATTCAGCGAACACACGTCGTTGTCCATGGTAGTTTACCTTCAGCTCCTGGGTCAGTTGAATTTTCTACGGGTGCAGGCCCAAATCACGACGCAAAATTCGCCAAGTTGTGGTCTGCGAAAGGCCGAGTTCTTGTGAGCGACGCAAAATCGACTGCCTCGGATTCTCCTGCACACTCTCACGGACAGCGGCGATGTTTTCGGCAGATCTTGCGCTTCGTCGACGCACGGGTGTTGGTTGATCATTTACTGAACCAGTGGACTCAAATTTATCCCCCACACTGCGAATAGTCCTCTCGGAAGGTCGATTATGGCGACCATAAAATGGGCGAAGCGCGCGGAACGTTGACCGAACAGAACACCCATTTTGATAAAACAATTTAATTATTTGCACTTGTTGTTGAACGCAATATCCGTCCATGGTGATTTGGCAAAACAGGCTGAATAAATGGCAGCCAATTTGACAGATGTAGCTTCAACAATATGGCCGCTATCAACTGTCAAAGTTCGGAAGTCCCTATTGGAAGACCCTTTAGATGGCCCTATGTAAAAAAATCTACGTCCATTGGAACTGTAAGATGGCGCTTATTTGCACTCGAGCAGAGCTTTTTTTCCAAAATTCACATGCCATCCACCAAAACATTTTGCTACACCTACCAATTACCTGTGAATAAGAGACACAATGTAACTTGCACGGTTTCTAGGTTGACAACCGTAATCCGGTTTCGGCCCACGTAATTATGAGCACTGCTCTTCCAACCTGAAAAACTTCTGAGTCACTTTCCGTAGGTAAAATTGTCGCAAAAGATATATAAAGTCATGTGACCCGAAGTCAGATTATCAATTAACGTTTCGTCAGTCAGTCAATACAGACCTCCACAAAAAAAAAAAATCAAAATGTTCAAGTTGGTAGGTATAAAAGGACATAGAACACCGAAAGGATACTAATTTTGCTTATTCACTTTTGTAGGTGGTATTGTCTGCTCTCCTCGCTGTAGCTGTTGCCCGTCCAGGAAACGTACACTTCGAATCATCGCCAGTACTCTATTCAGCACCAATCGTCCAAGAGCACTCGTTCGCCAAGGTCGGTGCCATCGTCAAGAGTGTGCCAACTGCAGTGTCTCATCAGAGCTCCACCATTGTCCACAACTCAGCTCATCATGTTGAACCAATCGTCGCTCCAATTGTGAAGACCTATGCTGCTGCTCCTGTTGTTAAGGCTGTCCACACTCCATTGGTGCACACCTATGCTGCTGCTGCTCCCTGGACTCTCGATGCACCAGTTCACTCCACCTATGCCGCTGCTGAACCAATCTCTTACCACTCGGCCCCATTGAGCTATGCTGCTGGTTGGTAAATTGTCCTTAACGGGTAGTTGGACAGTCTATTGCTAATTACCTTCAATAAAGATGGTTGAAAACCACGATAGAAAAATTAATTTGTTTAGTGATACTAGTCGTTACACGTTGTGCCACAGGAAACGACATGACTGCCCTTCGGTTTCAAAAGAAGTTGTAAGCACCTCCAATTCCAAACCAAATTTTTCCTGAAATTTGAATCGTATTGAAAAGCTATTTGTACTCAGTCAACTTTTTGTATTCCGCCCATAATTGACAAAATTATACTACGGCGATCCGAGCAACTATTATTCCTACAGATGGTAATGACACATTCCAGGAAATGCTATGTGTAAGTTGCTACTACAGTTTAACGGATGACAAGGAAAACTTCAAAATATCTTCAACTTTACTGGTTTTCGGAACATTAATCTTTCGTATGCTCTTGAAATAGTCGTGAAATCACTGAGCACACCGCTCCAAAGCCACCTCTGCAGCAAGACTTTTGTAAGCTTCCGCTGATGCTTGAGAGCTGCTCGGACTCTGAGGCAGATGAGCTATCAGTTCGTCCTCTTATGCATTTCTTATGCAGTTTTGATGACTTATTGCCATCTGGGAGGATTCACAGATCTTCGCCTTTGTAAGGTATCCACCTAATAACTTAAAGGCATTGATCGGGCCTTTATTCCTTACAGCCGCAGGAGTATGTGAAGGATATGTGAGATTCCTTAAGGAGCACCTCAGGAAACTGGGAATAGAGCAACGCGGAGACTACAGATTCTACGCAGATGTTGAGGAAACTCCAGGGCACCTTCTAAAGGAATGTGGGGCACTGATCAGCAAAAAAAGAAACACATTGATGCCTCGACAAGTTGGAGCTATTTTTCCAATGAACAAAATTTCGGCCAGGGCCAGAAGTTCAGTGTAAGGAACGACACATGGCCTTATGCATAGCCCTCAGATGACCCTTTGAAAATTGAGGTGATTTTTTTTTCCACGGCAAAGTCAATTAGCCTAAATCTGTTTGTAGCCAAAGTCCGTTGTGTCGCTTGCCGATCGTGCTGCCAAAGATGTCCTTTGCTGGTCGGCAATCCCGTTCTTCATAGCTTTTTGTTACCCAACTTTATGACCTCATCGATCAAATCCCATGAGAGGGGCAGCAGCAATGGACAAATTTTACACCATATTACCGCTTACCGCTCTTGAGCACCCCAAAGCCCCCCTCGCACAAGTTCGCTTAAAAAAATTCCAGTAGAATAATGACGCCTTCTTTCACTAAATTTTGAGACCTCTCTTTGGCACTTCTGACCTTTCTAACTCTTTCACGATGCGGAAAGCACATTTTAAGCTTCACGTAATGGTGCCCTAAAAACGCTTAATCACGTAAAAAATTAAAGTCATCGAATTAATTTTTTTTTCTATTTTCTATTAGCACTCAAAATTAAAACAAACAAAAAATCAACAACATTCAGTCCAACAGCCCGTCAGGTATTTACCACGCGGAAGCATAAGACACTGGGGCAGCTTCAGCATAAGTATAATGAGCCGGTGCAGCAGCGTACGTCTTATACAATGGAGCTTCGATGGTCTTCAGTACCGGTGCAGCAGCATAGGTCCTAATAATGGGAGTGGCATGATAGGTCTGCAGCACAGGGGCAGCATAGGTCTTGACAACGGGTGCAACAATTGGTTCCACATAATGAGCGTGGTCATGCACCACAGTTGAGCTCTGATGCGAGACTGCTGTTGGTATACTCTTGACAATAGATCCAATCTTAGCGTAACTATGCTCCTGCACGATGGGTGTAGAATACACCACCGGCGATGATTCGTAGTGTCCATGTCCTGGACGGGCAGCAGCTACAGCGAGGAGAGCAGACAACACCACCTGCAAAGAGATGTTTGATTAGCCGGATTCAATTATGCAACTGCCCTGTGGGTGGCAGTACACTTACCAACTTGAACATTTTGAGTTTTTTTTTGTGTTAAGGAGGTCTGTGTTGAATGAGTGAAAAATTCAATTGATACCATTTCCCAGCTGCAGGCCCACTTATATACCTACTTGGACTCCAATGACCCAGGCAACATGTTTCAAAAAAAAAAAAACACAAAAATCTCCGACCAAATGGCTGGGTGAGTCACGAACATCAACATCGCGGCTGGTGGAACAAGAAATACTCTTTTGGTGTGCCAGGTGCCTCTTGGTGTACCCCCGTACATAGTTGGCCGACGCATGGTCGATTACGTGCGTTACAGCATTGCTGACCGTGAAAACGATTTCAGGTACACTATTCGCGGACATTGCACGCAAGATGCAGGTAACCATGGTAGTCTCGGGAGAAATGTCGATCGTCAGGAATGTTGCGTGCTTAAGGCAAAGGTCTGTCGCTTTTTTTTCATTAACACGTATGTATCTCTTGGATAATTGGCCAACGCAATGTGGAGCAATTTAAGTTTTCCGTGTGTGCTACTGATTGCTGGGTTGAGATGGAAGTGGACGTGTTGTGTAACTTCAATAAGTGCACTAGCACAGCCATACGTGCTTAGGGTGTAAGAATTGGTAAAGTGCCCATTAGACTGGAGGGCTCCAGGGAGGAAAACCTTTCAGTATCACTAAGCAAGTGTAGATATTCCGTTTCTAGAGTCAAATGACCAAGGTGCAGGTATCAAGCATGTAAAAAAAATTTATTTTGAGTCCAATAGAGTCCACAAGACACAACAGATGGGTTCTCCCATAGACAACCTTGTTGATATGGTTGAGAATGCTCCGCTGATTCCAGGATATAGTTACCACATGTGAATGTTAAGGATTGGTCATCGGTGGGTTTTGTTTTATCAAATTTCTAAGAAGACTTTACCGTTAAATATTTTTCAAAAATTGTCGGAAAACAGTTTCATTTAAATGGCTGCCGCAGGTGTGGCTTGGCTACAGCCTATCCTCCAACCAAATGTTGGTGAACATTGTCTAGTGTTTGTGATCCAATTTTGTTAATAGCTTGATGGATGCCTCATTAATGAGTAAATTGCTTGTGCAGAAACAACGATCCTTAACAGTTTTCTATAATTCGAGGTTCAATGGCGTCAAATCGCGGCTACGGAACGTAATAGATCGATAGTTTGACGGCTGGTGTCAAACCTTGTGCCTTTGGAACCAAGTCTCATACAAGTCCAAGTCGCCCAATGCGGACACAAAAATCAGGTATCACGTCTTTCTATCGCAGTCCGTTCACCGAATAGTTGTAGCCAGCCTAATTTTGGGGCCAATGATGGGGACCAATACAAATCTACAAAACAGTCACTCCTTGAGGATACATTGGCCTTATAAATCCCACACAGAGGAACGATAACGAAGTGGAAGGTATTTTCGCATCACAGAGAAGTGCGACTGCTGTTGAGTTGTTGAGCTCTTCGACTTGCTAAGGGTCTTAGGTTTTCACGCACGCTTTGCAGAACAGTAGTAATTCTTTCACCAGACGACAAGCCCGCGAGTAGCTTTTGTTATCCTATCCACAAATATGTCAATTTCTCGAGCTGTCGTTATGAATTTCTTCACTCCAGCTACTGAAGGAAGTGGGAAGTGGGCGCAGTGGCTCAGTGGTTCGTGCATTGAATTATGAACTGAACAGGCGGTTCGAGGTTCGAATTCCAGAAACACCAAAAAGTTTTTTCACGGTCCCACCTCTCGCGAATGTCTGACAAACGTCGCAGACGTCTAAAATAAGCCTTTCGGATAGAGCTCTAAGCTGTAGATCCCTTCCATTTGTGTGACAAAATATAAGACGCACAACACAGACGATCGTTAGAAGCGTCCACATAGGGTTTGTTGGGCCAAGTATTTGTATTTTTTGGAATAATTTTTCAATACTTTCCAGGGTCGTTAAAAGGATCTCATACCGGGGAGACTTGACTCATTATATGTACGTATCTGTCAATATTTTAATCGTGTTAGTGTTGCCAGTATCGAAATACACGCGCTTGAAAAAGATAAAAACAGCAGACGATCCACTTATTTCCAAATGATATCTCTGTTCAGATTGCTAAGTAAGGCTCAGAGAATATTTTCTCAAGACCTAGACCTGCGTTGGACTTCCCGCGTCCACGGTCAGGGTCTCCATTGACTGAGATTTTCACAAACATTGCTCTCCAGGATACACGTGGACTAAACGGATGCTCCCAAATGTTTGTAAGAAACCAGCGGCATATGCACTTGCTGTCTCTCAGCAGAAAACACTGCAAGCAACTTAGGGTGCTGGGCTACAGAGATCCCACTGTCTGCGATGCTTGTAGAGAGGGTGACGATACTTCACTTCCTTTATTATTGTCCTGCCTTAGCTCGGATCAGATGGCGGATCTTCGGTGCTGATGTGATGAGTGCTGATACTGTAAGCTCTACATCACCGTAGTGCCTTCTTAGCTTTCTCCGGGACTCGTAAAAATTCCTACAAAATCGTTAATACTGGGCTGAGTGCAAAAAAAAAGTCTTAGTTCCATTTCCAAATCGACGATACTGTAGCTAACTCTCATTAAATGACATCTTTGTGAAGATAAGTAATGCCGTTCGCCTTCACGGGCTCATAGCCTTAAAACATTCCGAAAAGCGAGCGAAATTAGATGGACGCCTGTTTGGTTAGTGATTTGTAAAGTTGATCCTAACACGTTTTGCAGGGATGCCAAGGTCTCTGTAAATTGTGACATAAGCCGCTGTATGCATCGATCTAAAATTCATGAATTTTCGCAAATAATTGGTCGATGATGTACTTTCCTGGTTTAAGACCACAAGTTATTGACACACGACGTCAGCTGATATTGAGGAGACGTATACATTTTTAGATAGCGCAGTTCAGAGAGTCTAACCTTTTGGGTATCGAGTCCTTTCTTTAGCCATGTCGCAGGTAGGCTATCGGCCTACATCTGATCTAATATACCCCCGGGCTTATAAAGAAATTGTTTTAGAAATCTAAAATGTTTGATGGAATATTGCCTCTCTGGTTATACATAACTACAATCTATTCGAAAGCAAAGCAATTTCTTTAACGTGAAACACCTAAAATTGCATAGTACTGGTTAGGTACCAACTATTTTATTTATCATAACAGTTGAGTCGATTGGAATTTACTATTTCAGTCCACATAATCTCTCAGATTAACAGAAACAATTCGAAAACTCGTATCGGCACCAGTGCGTGTTTGTGAAGGTCTCTATTTTGGATTAATAAGGTCTCTGACATTACAATATGAAAAACCGGACCGGCGAAATGACCTCATTAAGTTTTTAATAAATTTGCAGATAGTTTAACCTGTATTTGTTGGAGTACCGTACGGGTTTATTGGGAAGTATGCAGTTTGGTGAATGTGCACACTTCTTACAAAATTGTTTCTGCCAGAAAGCCTTCGGTGTCCATCTCAGTAAAATTGTACCCCAACCGAAATTGAGCACTAGTACTCGTACAAGGTACATAATTGTACTCGTACTCTGCTTGAAACAAGTCTTAAGCAAACCCCAGCTGAAATACATACTGAGATTCAAAGATTCTGGGTTTATCATTTAAATGCTCACCAGGGGTTTGTTTACAAGAGGCCATCTGGGACAACTTCAAGGAGCTGCCTTTGCATTTTTCCAGATACAAAGGTAGCTCCGTGAACTCTTGTGGATTAGTGTCATTTCAGATTCAGCAATTTAAATTTATTTACGAAGCCATTCAGCTAAAACCATGCCCTGTCACTGAAGCAGCTGATCTTACCAACAGCGCCAGCGCGGAGATCAGATTGAGAACAGCTCTTGTTAATTGCTTGAGGAGCATTGTCCTACCAAGCAAAACTAAAAAGCTGCTTCCTAGTCTTGGTACAAGATGATTTTTTCAACCAAATTGGGATAAGCTTCCAACTGTTCAAGGGCCCAGTCAGCCAACGACGCTAGCTGTGCGCTTCTCGTTTTGGTTCTTGAATTAAGGGCGCGGAAAGACAGACTTCTTATGAATGACGAAAAACTGCAGCAATTCCCATTGGACTGACCGTGTAGGCACTGCTTGATAAGCATCTGAATCATTTTGATGGAATTTCGTGATTATTTGCCAAATTGAGCTCTCGGCCTCTCAGTTCCCTCTCTAAAGTCGTTTCACCTATCGAGGGGTATAGAGCGCCAACAAAGCCTGCGTGCCATCTTGTCTGGAGTACTGTAACGCGTTTGAGCTGCCTCTATTTTATTCCCAAAGAGAAAGGAATCAAGTCCTTTCTCGACTCCCCGCCATGTTGAGTTGAGCGTTGGCGGTAGCTTGGGCTACGTTTTTTGTTCCACTTTGTCTGCCTTCTGTTTCTATATTTTAGGCCACCAGATAGAGGTCCCTTATCCGATGCGAAAGTAACAAGCATCGTCAGCATAGTCCAGGTGTTTCAGGTAAGATGTCATAGCCCATCTAATTCCATGATTACTTTGTGTCAATACTGCCCGGAGTATGTGCAGCAGTGATGACCACCAAGAACAACAGTGGTAACAGTATGCGTCCCTTTGTACCTCCGACACCACACCATTGCTTAAAACGTGACACTTACTAGCCTGATCCTTAATAATAGCTATGAGTTCTTCTGGGATGCTTCTCCTACGCAAGGCCGATGAGAAAGCATCTCCATTCAAGGCCTTCTCGTAGTCGATAAACAGAAGATGCAGAGGAGACTAGTACCCGACACATTGCTTTCCGTTTGTTTCTGTGGTCTAAGCAGGAGGATCTATAGAATGTAATATAATTCAGCAACTCATGCCGATCATAAATTTTACCTGAAATTGAGTAAATTGCAGCAATGGCAGGATACAATTGCCATAGAATGACAGCATTTTCATTTAAAACATAACCTCAATTGACTGTCAAAGTTCAGACATTCCTAGGTATTGAAAAATTCTATATAAGCATTGATTTGCTGCTCTATCAAGGTCGAAAAACGTCCGAAAAATTTGAGGAAATCTCAGGCTACCTTTGCTAGCATCGAATCAGAATAGTCCAAAATGGGTCCATTTATAAACTGTTAATGAAAAACGAGACTTACCGCCAATGCATTGGCCATTGTTTCAATTTCTTACAAATCTCGGCCAGAAAGATAGCGATTGGCATTAAGGGCGGGCGCCAGCCTTCGAAAACAACATCTGGCCTGCCTCGGATTCATGACGAGCAAATGGAAAGGAGAGACGATGGGAAGGTGTAACTGCGATAACACAGTTGTTAGGAAAACAACAGATGGCGCTGTTAAGGCGGAGAAGAACTCCAAATACCTTTGTAGACATCAAAAGCAAACTATCTGAATCCAAGGGTTTTATGAAACACTGTGGACTATGAGACTAACTCCTTCGAGTTGCCATCGTGGCAGGCGTTCTAGGTTAGGTATACGGGTGCCTAGTTGACAGGAGGGTGTCAACGGCTTTTTTTTTTTTTTCCTCTTGTACAACCCTTGCCCGCATGGCATCGACACTGCGACCTAAAAGATCTATTGTATCGAGGGGTTGGAGTTAATCCAAAAGACGTATTAACTCCCTTATGAAGGCAAGTACATCCTTGGTAGCGGATCTCTTGAGTTCCACTGAAGTGAGTATCTCCCTGTGGAGAGTACGTATCCTTAACCAATGTAGTGCCGGGCATTCGCAAAGAATGTGTTCGGATGTTTCATCTTCCTCGAGGCAGAATCGACAATCCTTGTCCTGGCAGATATCCATTTTGTTAAGGTGGTATCTCAGGCCGCAGTGGCCAGTTAGGAAGCCCGCCAGCTTCCTAATGCTTTCCTTATCTAGGTTAAGGATTTCCTTGTAGGAGTAAGGCTTAATTAAACGTTTGGATTGTCTCAGACCAGAGACATTTTCCCAGTGGTTTAGACGAAGTTGATGTTCCCATTCGTTTAATTGACCTAAGGCAGAAGCCCAGTTGACTCTGCAAAACGGTTCTGGTCCTAAGAACACGGATTCTGATCCAGCCCTTGCTAGTTCATCCGCCGATTCGTTGCCTGCAATACCCTGGTGACCAGGTACCCATCCAAGTTTGACCTTGTTGTGTCTGGCTAGGGCCTGTAAGGCATCGTGGCAGCATTTAACTGTCATAGAGCCCATCATGTTGGAGGACAGTGCTTGTAATGCTGCTTGGCTATCCGAGAGGATAATAATTCTGGCGCCTTTAATGGACATAAACATGTCTACATTTGGGATTGAGTTAAGTATATTCAGGTGTCCCACATGGCCATCTGTTTTATACTTAAGTTCGAGCTGCAGTTTGATAGCGCATCTAGCAGCCGTCTTCCTAATGAAGATGTGTAGGGGTGTAAGTCCAATTAAAGCCTCGAGTGCTATAGTTGGGCAGGTGCGCATTGAACCTGTAATACCTAGGCAGGCAATACGCTGTAGTATCTGGAGCTTATTAGCCGTTTATTGTTCGAGGGTTTTAGGCCACCAGACAACAGCAGCGTACGTAATGATAGGTCTAGTTGTAAACCCCAGGGGTTGGTGAGTGGTGAGCCTCAGAGGCCAACAGAAAGTTCAACAACAAGCAGCAAAACATAAAAACAAACTGAGACTATGTGGTTGTGTAAATGCTTGTTGTATTCGAAAGTTTGATAGATAGATAGATAGATAGGCTCGGAAACCGTCGATTTCCTACTCGACAGGACCTTTACCAACTACGCACTAATGACGGGCTTACTGTTAGTAAGTAGTTGAAACAGCTCCATGCCGTCCGGAACAGAAACTTATCCGGAAAGAGATACGGAATTTATATAAAAGGTATTCAATTCCATGGCGCGCGGTTTACATGCGAGCTTAACGCCGCCGCAAGCAATCACACCGCGTAGTGTCAAATTCATCAGAAATTCACCCAAAACACCAGGCCACCAGAAATGCGAGAAAGCGTCCGATACTGATACTTCTTCAAAAAAAAATATTGAATGACCTCGTTCATTCTCGATGCTCATTGGTCGAGCATTTGGGTTTATCATCTTTCTCGTCTACTTGACCCACGATCTACTTTAAGTCGACCATGGTGCGAAACCAAATCAGTCGCTAATGAGCGGTCGATGCATGCGGAGTCTGTCAGAAGTTATTTCAGAAATAATGTTCCCGCCTTCGCAAGCCACCATCCCACCAACCCACCCATCACGACGACTGACGCGACAAATCGTCCCAAATTCATTACGTATTCCCCCGTGAAACACCAGGCCACCAGAAATCCAAGCACGCTGTCTACCACTGCCTGAGGACAGCAGTCAATCCACACGTAGACACACACACAAGAGCATCTGAACAATTCTCGTCTTTCTTTTCTACTTGATCCATGATCCACTGTAAATCAAGGACGGTCAATGTATTCGTAGCAAGAAGAGAGCTCGGTTCTCATTGGCCGCAGCATCGTTTTCTTTTTGATCCACGATCCACCTTAAGTCGAGGATGACGAGCATGGAGCGAAACCAAATCAGATCAGTCGCTAATGAGCGATCGATGCATGCGGAGTCTGTTAGACGTCCTTTCAGAAAAAAATGTTCTCGCCTTCGCAATATACTTCACTTCAGTCCGACGGTGTAGGCACCTGAATGACAGACAGCAAGCCATCAAGCCACCATCCCACCAAGCCAATAACCCACCCACCCATGACGACGACCGACCGACGCGGCGCTCGTACCAAATTCACTACGTATTCCCCCGTGAAACACCAGGCCACCAGAAATCCAAGCACGCTGTCTACCACTGCCTGAGGACAGCAATCAATCCACACGTAGACACACACACAAGAGCATCTGAACAATTCTCGTCTTTCTTTTCTACTTGATCCATGATCCACTGTAAATCAAGGACGGTCAATGTATTCGTAGCAAGAAGAGAGCTCGGTTCTCATTGGCCGCAGCATCGTTTTCTTTTTGATCCACGATCCACCTTAAGTCGAGAATGACGAGCATGGAGCGAAACCAAATCAGTCGCTAATGAGCGGTCGATGCATGCGGAGTCTGTTAGACGTCCTTTCAGAAAAAAATGTTCTCGCCTTCGCAATATACTTCACTTCAGTCCGACGGTGTAGGCACCTGAATGACAGACAGCAAGCCATCAAGCCACCATCCCACCAAGCCAATAACCCACCCACCCATCCCAAATTTACTACGAATTCCCCCATGAAGCACCAGGCCACCAGAAATCTTAGCACGCTGTCTGCTCTAGCACTGTCTCCGCACAGTCACTCCAGTCGTACACACACACAAAAGTATGTCCTCTATCGGCTCTCAGTGGGCGGAGCATATGAATTTGTTTACGTCTTTTTATTTTGATCCACGATCCACTGTAAATCGACCATGGAAAAAAAAAAAAAAATAAAAACTAACCATCATGATATAGAGCCAGTATATCATTTTGGGGTTAAGCCCCCAAGTTCTGCCATAGAGGCGCCTGCTGGCCCATATGGCTCTAGTGGCACGCTCTGTGGCTGACTTGATGTGAGAGTTCCAATTGAGTTTCCTATCTAGGATAATACCGAGGTATTTGACTTCATTGGAATAAGGCAAAGTGGTGTCTTTTAAGGTGATTGGTCCAAGGTTAACAAGTCTCCTTTTAGTAAAAGGCACTAGAATATAGTTTTGCTGGGATTAATAGATAATCCTTCAGAAGTGCACCATTCTAAGACGTGAAGCAATGCGTTCTGCATGCCTCTGGTAATGGTTGCGTTAAGCTTGCCACTACAAATGATCGCCAGGTCATTTGCATAACCAATGGCGTTAAAGCCAAGTCTGTGGAGACTGACTAAAAGATCGTCAATGACTAGTGTCCATAATAAGGGAGAAAGTACCCCACCTTGGGGGCAGCCTTTGACCGCCGTCACGGACACCGACACGCCACCAGAGGAGGCGGTTATGATTCGACTTTTTAGCATTGCTCTGACCCATTGGTTGGTCGAATCTTCGATACCTTTACGACTGATTGCCCTAGCTATCGAGTCGTATCCGGTATTATCGAAGGCACCCTCAATGTCTAAGAAGGCACATAGGGCAATTTCCTTGGTTTGAAATGCTTCTTCGGTTTGAAATGCTTGACCGGTGGCCAGGTTCGGACTCTCAGGGTAAAGTTCCTGGACGATCCCTGGCGAGTAACCGTGACAAGAAGACTCACTGCCTCCACGGGGCGGCCACCGGGCAACGAATACCACAGCGAGATAATCTGGCCTAGCACCGTGGACGTGTACAACTGTACTTATGGTCTATTGCGCACGCCTGCGATGCACGGCTGGTGTTCACGTCTGTGGCCATTCGGCTAAAGTGAGCGACGTGAGGAGTAAACCTCTAGAATAAATCTCTAATCCAAGGTGGAACAGCATACGCCAGGGATGCGTGGCTAAGAGAGTGCTTAGTCGCTAGTATGCGAACTCCGAATACCAGGCTACCTTCGGTTTCAACCAATGCCTTCCCGTGCCGTACCGTGTCAACGGCTTACTTAGACAACAGGCATCCTAACTCTCATTAATTCATGTGGAAACTGCCGTCGCTCATCCGGTACTTTTCGAGCTTCATAATAATCACTGCCGTTACCTTCATACAAGGGTCATATAAGCCTTGGTCAACGGAATACTAGCTTTGAACATCCTAGTGAGGCTACAACTATTCTGTCCTCTTTGAAGGAATAGCACAGTTGAATGGCCTCAGGTTCAGAAGAGAATAATAGCACCCGCATCCATAGTCTTGTCTCGAAACACTTGTTCCAGACTTCCATTGTGACAAATGACAAAATAAAAACAACTCACTTCACCCTCACCACATAAATCTTATTTTCCACGAATGCAAATTGCACATAATCCTCCAAAGCTACTCCATCAACGCCTAGCTATTTGCTAACAAAACTCTTCGCCTTGTCGAAGCGGTCATTGAGCAAACATACACCTGAGTACATTATGCCCATGTCCAGGGGTCCAAGTGAATGATTTTAATTAAGAAACCAAATATTTCATTGAATTTTGTAACAACAAACGCTCACAGACGCGGACAGCTAAAGAATGAGCGATTCCATGAACTCTATGAACCATGTCTACGCCAAGCTCAAACGTTGGACGTAAACTCGCGAAAAAGCAGTCGAGACAATAAAGCCAAATTCACGGTCACGAAGAGTATCCGTGTGTGAAGTCTCCGAATGGAATTCGCTTAGTATTGAGATACGATGAAAATTTTTTTTTTTATAATTTTATATAAAAGCATCGCACTGCTCTGGAAACGACATCAATTAAAGTCTCACTTCAGTCAACACAGACCTCCAAGACAAAAATAATCGAATCAATATGTTCAAGTTGGTAAGTTCGGAGATGCAAACCTGCAGATACAGATGGGATGCTAACTCAAAATTTTTCTGCCAACAGGTGGTGTTGTCTGCTCTTCTCGCTGTAGCTGCTGCTCGTCCAGGACTCTATGAGTCATCTCCAGTGGTGTACTCGGCTCCAATTGTACAAGAGCAGGTTCTTGCCAAAGTGGGAGCTATCGTCAAGAGTGTGCCAACTGCAGTATCTCATCAGAGCTCAACTGTTGTCCACGATTCAGCTCATTATGTTGAACCAATTGTTGCTCCAGTAGTGAGGACCTATGCTGCTCCAGTTGTCAAGACTGTCTACAGTCCTTATACTTATGCTGCTGCTCCAGCTCACTACACTTATGCTGCTGCTCCAGCTCACTACACCTATGCTGCTGCTGCTCCAGCCCATTACACCTACGCAGAGGCTGCTCCAGTGGCCTATGCATCGTCGTGGTAAATTTCTGACGGACAGTTGGACTGACTTTAATTTGACTGATAGTTGTACAAAATAAATAAAAGTTGTATAAATATTCGAAACGAAATTGCGCAGTTTTTTTTTATTATTTTTTTGTGGAGGTTTCTTGGAACTGTGTCGGTCAAAATAGTTGGCTTCCTTTCGGATTCAGTAAATCAAGTCGATGGTGAAGGAAATATTCTCCCACACACTTGGAATGGAAGTGCAAAGCGTGTCTAAAATGTTACGCTTCACTCAACTAGAAAGGTTATTGTTCTGCTGTCGATTGGTCTTCATTAATGGTCGTGGAGGTGATTTTCCAGGTGTTTAAAAGACTTTGGTTCTATTGAGACATTCAGTTAACCGCAACGTTCCTAAGATTTGCACACTGCACATTGCTTCATTAAAGTAACAGATGTTACTAAAATGAAAGCACGACGTATTTCAAAGTCGTAGAAGAAAGAGGTGCTGCTTTAGATAGAAGTTTGGAAAATGGATTGGTTTCAAAACGAAGTCAAAAGTAGTAGGTAAGCCTCTCCATAGATTCCTCTACGTTCGAAACACATATGCTTACCTCACCTCAAAGCTGTCCAAAATAGTTCAAATTATAAACGAACGCCAGAAGGACGTTCTGGATATGCCGTGAGCTTTGGTAAAACGTGGGACTTGAAACCGAAGAAAGGTTTGCATTGTCAGGGTCATCCTACTCTACGGAGCGCTTGCATGGTGGCTGGTAGTAGACAAGCCGGCGTATGACTTGCTTTGGAATTACCGGATCCTAATCCAGAACACCCACAGCAGCCATGGAGACAATCTTGAATATACTCCCTATACGACTGAAAATGAAAAGATCTGCCAGACGGGCTGCTCTTAAACTCAAGACCTTAGGACTTTTAAATAAACGGATCACGGCAAGACACAGGGCTAACTGAAAGAAGTAAAGGCGGCCTATGGACTCGTAGGGCATCCAAGCGACCTTCAAAGTAAGGGTACCATACCGACACAAGTTATATATATGAAGTGCGATTCCCCAAACCCGAGGAATGGCCGCAGGCCTCGTTCCAATCGAGAATGAAGTAGAAGTGTACATGGATGGATCACGCGTCAATGGAGAATCGGCGATGGGGGTTTAGATACTGCCAAACGCCATCTCTTAATTCACGCAGTCGAATCTGGAACAGTGCGTGACTGTCTTTCAGGTGCGGAATGGCACTTGCAACCCTTATAACCAGCTCGGAATTGGTGAAGGAATGCGAGGCTTAATATCTTGAAAAGCTTCGAGCAATTCCTGTGCCAATGCCATACAACAGGGGCGCTAAGACACAAACACTTGAAAAGACACGTCCTGCTTGGGCTGAGTTATATTAGACGTTACGGTTTCGGTAGGTTTGTTGCTAACGTGACTTAGTCGTTGGTGCGTTGAATTACTGAGCAAGAAATTCGGGATTTAAGTCTCAGGGCACACACGAACTAGTTTTTTTTAGGGCGCTGAGAGACCTGAGAGACCTGTAGAACCCTTCCATTCCTGCTACAAATATAAGACGTAAACATCATTGGCTGTGCGAAGCTATGCCTTAGTACCTATTCAATTGATCATGTTGGAGATAAAGGACGGCACAAAGAAAATCACACTCACATGGACTAAAGAACCAAGAAAAAAAGTTTCTTTAACGAGACCAACAGCTGGTAACAAAGTTTACAAGGAAGAACCTGGAAAGCAGCTTTAAAAAAGTGTCTCAGTGAAAAGGATTACCCTAGGTTAGATTGTTTGGTAGTGACGGCCACTTAGACCAGTAAAAGTCCATTGAGATACGGAGTTTGTCATAAAGCGCTGGAGGCAACTGTTTGCCAGTTTGACAAGGCTACCAAAGAAGTAGGATTCTAGGTGTAGCCTTCTTTGAAAACAGATATCTTGGCACGTATGTACATACATAGGAGGTGAAGTATTTCCTCCTCTTCTACTTCCATACAACTTCTGTAAAAGTCATTAAAGAGGAAGCCTAGCCTAATGGCGTGCCTGCTCATGATGCAGTAAGCGTAATAAGCACCCTTTTAAGTCCAATAAGAGAAGTCGAACATTAGTGATCCAGCTTATACCGAATCTGTCTAGTAATGAAGCGCGTGGTGCCATTTACCCACCGGCAGTTGATGGCGTTAATCGCATCAGTTTACATGTAGCGAGAGGCATGAAGGGATTCCCCGTTTCAATCAATAGATTTATACCATGACTGGCGAGTTTCCTAGCCATATAGCTTCCTAGAATGTGGCCTTGCACACAGGAGAACCCTAATAAGAAGGCAAGTCCAAAGAGGTTCTCATCCAAGCGGCACTGCTAATGCAATACCCAGTGGGACTCCAGGAAGTACCACAGCTTAGTCGTACCAAGACGCACCGAGAATCGTCGTCAATGAGTGAAGGATAGAGCATGGGTACTGAATACAGCAGCTAGCAAATTCGCCGGAAAAATCAAAAGGAAACTATCCAGGAAGAAACCAGCTACCCAGAGAAGAGATCAAGAGTCAACGGAGTGGTCCATTTCAGTGGGAATGACCAAAATGATCTACTCTACTGAGTCCGGGTGTAGTGGATCTGACTGTAGTAGGTTTCAATAGGCCAAGTGCACAATATATGCACCCATACGTTTGGCCTGACAGTTCTTGGCACCAACATCCTCCTAAAACTGGAGGAACCGCTTATGATCAAGCTCAGCCATCTCCCCAGATTCATGCATTTATTTTGGTGGTCTATGCAGAGGTTGCAGTATTTTTTAGATTGACAGGATTCGTAATCAAATGGAGTATATGTTGTCCCCCTTTCAATATTCACCTGTATTGGGTGCCGAGGCATAGAGACATGCCAAGGAATTGTAAGGCCGATGAACTCGTCAGAATAGGAGCAACTATACCCATCTTGCCGGACAATGGCACCTTAGGTATTCCAATCGCTACTCGCAAACTTAAACTTAAGCTGGATGCTGTCGAGAGTACAAATCTTAGGTGGACAAGTGGATCAACAGATTTGGTCGAAGCTGGATCTAAATCGCTCTAAGAATTTGATTTCTCTCAATAGATTGCATATCGGCGCTACAATAGGCGTCATCACTGGACACTGTCTAATAGGCAAGCACGCTACAAGGCTAGGCCTCTTCGTGAACGATTTTTGTAGAAGCTGCATGGATGTAGAAGAGGAGGAAAGTAACCCTCACCTTCTTTGTTTCTGCCCAGCTCTCTCCCGTAGAAGAAAGCTTCACTTAGGGGCTCCCTATTACAACGAGATAGGCGATCTGATAGATATTGACATTAAGAGCCTCCTACGCTTCACAAGACGCTCTAATTGGTTTTAAACGAGTAGGTAGAGAGAAACTTTCTCCCATGATCCACGTGGTATCACAATGGACCTACCGTTGGTCTAAGTGTGCTGGCGACTCCTAGCTGTCAGGCACTTCAACCTAACCTAACCATATGCTGTCCCTGTCATATTCAGTGTCAACAAGACATTCCGATTTTTAACATACCCGCTATTGCTTAAGCAGAAGGATGCATCTCGCCTTTCATTGTGTACATACCTTTAGGATAAGGTTGCATTGGGAGAGCTTGTTCGAACGGAGTAATACCCCGTCACTTATTATCGTACAGCACAACAGAGGGATGTTTCTAGCAAGGCTGTCTTCATACTGGGACGGCAGCTGTGGAATTCCTCCCCAGACGCAATCAGTGGAACCATTTGGTGAACACCTTAAATATGCTTCCTCGACACATTCGTATCATAGGTCAATTCCAACCGCATTATCCGGCCCCTCTGTTCCAGAACCCTAGCAAAGGGACTGCCCCTCCATATTGGAAATCTTGCGCGGGGTTAACAGCCCTACCATGGAAAAATCAAATTGCTGTGGAGCAACTTATAGCCTAGCCTCGAAAATACATTATTTTATTGTTGAAGACCCTTCAAAACGAAAAAGGATTACGAAGACCGGATCTGTACGTGGAATGTTCAGATGAATCGGAAAGAATGTCGCAGTGGATAGTTTTAACTTTAAGGAAGTAAGGGACTTGTCTACCGATCATCAAATGAAGAATAACTCCTGCCAACCTCATTTTTTTGAGATAAGAAGGCAAATAAGTAGTAAGGCCCTATCACGAACATCTCAGGAGACCCCAATACAAGACTCTTATCATCCCAGTTCTACATACGGGCTCCGAAAAAGCGGAGGAAGATATCCTTCGTCGTTTCGAGAGAAACTTTTTTCGTAAGATATTCGTTGTTGACCGACTTTGAACGACGACTTATAGGAGCAGTTAGGCAACATCGGTAGTTAACAAACTGCGCATTGGACGTTTGCGAGGGCTAAGACGTGTTAAGCGAATGAACACCAACATTCTGGACCACAGAGTCTTTGAATCGCACAAGTAAACCAACTTGGAGTGCACAGCTGGAGGTAGTTAGCTAGAGACCCCTCTAATGAGAGTGGCTTGATGGTTCAGGCCCTGGTTTACTACGAACAGCAGCACCACATAAAAATAAGTCAGCATGTATCAACAGGTATAGGTATGCAATGAAATCCACCATTCCAGGCTCAGCAGCCCAGTAACTATGACGATTGATTTTCGCCTAATTAAGGCTCCTTTACAGTTCGATCCATGATTACTATGCCAAAGTATAGAGACATTCACATTCCAATAATCTCCTGCTTCCTTTGCATACACACTAACCACTGACCACACTCTCCTATCAGCGCCTCTTCTCCTTCCCATCTAAGCCTGATTAGGTATTAAACATTCGAAGTCGGATTTGGCCCCTCTGTTAAAAGACTCGAGCTGAATACGATTATTATGGCAAACTGGATTTTGGCCCAAACACTTGCATTCACCAGTACCACAAAGGATAGCCAACGTGCCCGCAAGCCTGCAGCTTTTGATTTACCAACATTTTGATCGAAAATCACATTCAACTACGCAATCTTGCCTCACTGGACCTACAATTAGCATCACGTACTCTCGTTGAACTCTGCGTTGAACAACACCAAAATAATACAAGGAAATCCAATGAATCGATTAGCACACCTGGCACAGCAACCACAAAGTACCGGTACACGCCCTATATCTCGCATTCGAATCTCAATCACAATCTCTCAAACAAAACAAAAATAAAAATAAAAATTCACGGTCACACCATGAAGAGAACCACAAAAGCGGCGTCCACACACAACCGAATTGTGACCACCAGTGTCCGGTAGCCAAATAAGCGAAAAAAAAAAGCTAAATCATACCAAGAAAACGTTGCTATTACAATTAACCATAATGGAGTGCTCACTCCATTTCACGCTGTGACGCAAGAAGTTGGACCACATGTGCACTTGGTCATGTATCTACGTATCTGCATGCGCCCCTCCGCCAGCCTTTTCGACGAATCGAAAGCAAAAGTCATTTCTCGACACTGAAAGCCGGTGTATAAAAGCTAAGCACCGCCGTGTAAGTAGCATTAGTAATCCATTTGTTCTCCAGTCAACACAGACCTCCTTAACAAACAAAAAAAAAACCTCAAAATGTTCAAGTTGGTAAGTTGCCTCCTTAATGCGGGGACATTTCAATCGATTTTAATTTTTTTTTTTTTTTTTTTGAACAGGTGGTGTTGTCTGCTCTGCTCGCTGTAGCTGCTGCCCGTCCAGGACTCTATGAATCATCTCCATTGGTGTACTCAGCACCAATTGTACAAGAACATGGCCTTGCAAAGATTGGTGCCGTCGTCAAGAGTGTACCAACTGCTGTATCCCATCAGAGCTCAACTGTTGTCCATAATTCAGCTCATGTCGTCCAACCAATTGTTGCTCCGGTAGTGAAGACCTATGCTGCTGCTCCAATTGTTCACGCTCCATTGGTTCATTCTTATGCTGCTCCTTTGAGTTTGGCTGCTCCAGCACATATTAGCTATGCTGCATCTCCCATTGCTTATTCAGCTCCACTTTCTTATGGTCATGGTTGGTAAACTCTGCGGTACGGGTAGTTGGACAGTTAACGTTTTTTTTATTGTTGAACAAATGAGAGTTGTTAAAAAATGAAATAAAAAAAAAAACAAACGAATGCAAAATTTTTTAATTTTTTAATTGTTAGAGCAAACAAGGATAATGTAAGCACTCATGAAGCTTACACTTATGAAGCTTGCAGGCTTTATAGTTCCACTCGAAAATGTTTTACAGTTCTACTCTCTGAATTATCTTGACGAAGACATAATAAATTTTCCATTCTATATACGAGAATGTCCTTTCTTTGTACGCCCAAAGCATATATGCAAGCCTACTGGGGTCCAATATTGTGCTCGCAAATGGGAGCCATACCTTACAGGTACCAGACTACTTTAGGCACCGATTACTTCTAAAGCCGAACACGGCCAGAAGGAGTGCAGTGTAACTGGTGGTGTGCCACAGGGAGGCGTGCTGGGCCCACTGCTGTTAAACATTATTTTTGATGGCATACTGCGGCTCCCAATACCCGAGGAGTCGAAATAGTTGGTTTTGTTGATGACAACGCCATTCTGGCTACAACCAAACTGTACCTAGAGGTTGATCAGATTGGCAGTGAAGCCGTAAGGATCGTCCTAAAATGGGTTAGTTCGGCTGGTTTATCACTAGAGGAACATAAAACTACACAACGAGGATCGAGAGAGCATCGTTCCCAGTCGGCGGCTATAATTTCGAAACCGCACATAAGAAAGTCTGGAGTCGTGCTAGATGCAAGACTATGTTTTAAAGACCGTCAATTGCAAATGGGAGCGGAAGACTATTACTAGCTAGAGTAGTCACGTCTACTATTCCGTACAAGCAAAGCAGGACTGGCACTAGTAGGGGATGCCTGGGTATAATTGAAAGAGGTCGAAACATTACGGAGTAGGAAGAGCGTTGGAATAACTCGGAGAAGGGCAGATGGACACAGCGACTTATATCGCGTATTCAGTCATGGATCGAACGACGACACAGGGAGTACGATTACTACATAACCCTGTTCCTGACGGGATATGGCTCCTTCCGCTCGTACTAACTCACATATGTAAGCAGAAGCGCGACGATAGCTCGCACTGCCCACGGTGCACAGATTGCATCGAAAGTGAAATGGAGGTAAATATATCCCTCTGGAGCTAAGGACCGTAACAAGCATGAGAAGAGCGAAGGAAAATTTGAATTACCTACCTACTCGGGCGGGCTTAAGAACCTCTCGGAAAAAGTGTAAGTCTTTCAATAAAATTCGCTGTAGGGTCCGTCTAGTGATGGCCAATTGCGTGGCCCGTCGTCTGGTTGATGTTTCTTCGTTCTCGGCGACATCGGCAGTCACGGCCGCGATATTCTCGGCCGAACGACCAGTCCGATGGCGGCATGGTCTCCTGTGGTTCCAGTCTGTTCGAGTCGAGTAGCTAAGAGCCGGAATGTTTGCCCAGTTGGCGCGACACGATTAGGAAATCGACGTCGAAATTCACGCTGCGCTAACACCACCAACCGATTATTGGTCATAAAAATCGACACAACTATTCCACGCTCTTGCGGAGACCGGATATAGAATCAACCAAAAACTTCTGATCTTAAAAGGACACTTTAAAGATGTAGATCTCATGAACGCCTTGGGCCCTTTTATGCAGCATCGAATCGTACATCACTTTCCTTCCTGCATGTGCCAGAGGGAATTTTTCGTCAAACCAAGGTTTCCTTGAGATGGCTTGTTGTCAACAATGTCACAGGTCTTACGCGTTTGCTGCTTAGGGCATTGTACTCTGCTGCAGATTAAGAGGTACTCTTTTGTCAAAGGCTCTGACGACCTTGGCCACAGTATTTTTTTGGTTTGGATCTGTACTGAATACCCGCTTAAATACCTTGGCTGCAACTACTTATAGGTATTGATCCAAGTCCACCTACCTACCATGACCCTCACAGTGACAATCAGTAAACTGGACGAGTGACTGGCGTAGACCGCAAAGTTATAGATTAGGTTAAAGGCTATTCGGCGAAAAGAGATCATGTCCCTTTGGAGATGAAGAAATCGAGTGCTAGCCACAACAAACGCGGTGCTTACTCTACAATCCCGTACCTATTGCTGGTTGGGGCACTGTGCAGATGCAATCGGTAGAAACGTTGCCTTAAAACCACCGAAGAAAATTAGCACTACTTGGACGGTAAAAATCACCATCACTCTCCTGACCCATGACTCATAAGTCTAAGTCTGTTCTTTATGTGCAGACCTATCCTGTAGTATCCACCTTAATGGCATTGAATTTGCTTAATCCCCTGCTCTTGACAATGGCTAAAGACCAGTGAAGGGGGTAAATGAGCCGATCTTGTCGAATGAGTAAGCCATTTCGCTAGGACGAAAGGACGATTATGTCTTCCTTATTTATTAATACTGAAAGCAGGACATAGCTCCCCTTTTGCCGTGGCCTAGCCCGAAGGCCTTAGAGTGGTTTGGCTATCAGAAAACATGGAGATGCAGGTTTATGCTTACTGGTTGCAAATAAATAAGTTTGCCTGAAGTGGAGTGCGCGATTGGAAACGGACCGCAATCAATTCATTGTGCTACACTGGAGCCAGCTAGATAAAAATTGGAAAATTGTTTTGGTTGGGATCCTGGTTCATCCTTGAATGTAACACTGCCCTTCTGCAGTTAATGTAAAGTAAAAGAAAAGATTGTTGAGCCTGGCACATACATGGGTGGATCGAAAGCTTTTAGTCAGAGGAGTCATCAAAAAATCAAAACCCAGTTCCGCTACCCATAGGTTTCCCATCTTCTCTTGAAGGGTGGCATGAGAAACACGTCGCCCAATGGCATGCGGAGTCCACAGTAAGTTCAACAGATTGAGACAACCATCGAGAAGACATGTGGAAAAAAAGTTTTTGAAGTGGCAAAGCCTGTACAGACTAAGCTTCGTTTTCTATATTGGATTTGTATTGGAGGTAAGTAAGGCAAAGTTCGGCTAGAAGTTGGACTTATTCCAATTTTCTAAGCAGGAGTGAGTTGGCTTCAATCAATGTCCATCAGCCCATCATTTTATTACTGAGGGTACGTTTCTGAGTTTCTGTATACGATCCTTTGATATGTATCTGAAAGGTTTCAAGTCAGATCCCTTTTTTTGTGTTTTTGCGAGCAATAAGGTACCGCTTCGGATAACCGGAGCTAAAGCTTTCAGTTCAGTCGAAGCCCACTCGGAAGTAATTCAATTATCACTCTGTTGGGCCACGGATCGAAAGAGGTTTCTAATACATAGGACTCATCGGTACAAATTTTGTCAAAGGAACCTGTGACACCAAGTCTGCAGTGGGAATGTTGCCCAACAGGCAATACATTTAGTTGCAACACAAAGCTCAGATGCTTCTACTCTAGGGCTAAGCTACTGGTTTTCTATGCGTATTCGCTGTTCAACTGACCACCACTGTAACAGATAGCTGTAAGCACTTACAAGTTGGTAAGTAAAGTTTATAAGCCATTTCCAAGCCGATTGATAAAAAGAGCGTTAGTTCTAGAAGGAAGAGAAAGTGGGCGCCGTGGCTCAAGTGGTTAGTGCGTTGGATCGCTGAGCGTCAGGTTCGAGGTTCGAATCCCAGAGAACACCAAAAAGTTTTTCACGGCCCCACCTCTCGCGAATGTCTGACAAACGTCCGAGAGTAATAACTGTCATGAGGAAGCTTCTCAATTTGCCTTTCGGATGTGGCTCTAAACTGTAGGTCATTTCCATTTGAGTGAAAAATATATCACGCACAACACGAACGGTCGCCGGAAGCTAGGCCCTGGACCATTTACGTCTGTTGCGCCAAGTAAAGGTGTAAGCAGTTATCCAGAATAGCGTAAAAGGAAGTCAGACAGGAAGTGGAGTGGCAAGTGGGCATTGTAGAAAGCCTAATCAGAATCTCGGAAACTCACATTGATTTACGTATGGATTTCTAGACCGCCGCCATCGACAACAATTTTACGCTTTCCTTTAGGACTTTACAAAGCCAAGAGCCCACACAACAAGGAGCAAGGCACCACTAGAAAAGTCGTAAACCCTGTCAAGTTTTGTCGTTCTAACAGCATTATTTCTCTGGAAGTTATTAGTCTAAAAGTGGATACCAGTTGAAAGGCATTGACACGGATGACTATTAATGCGGACCACACAAACCGTACAAGATGCCATTAACAACCTGACTGCCTCAGGCCGGATTCTAGAGATGCTACAAAGTTCAAAGACCTACCCAAACAGATCCTCTCAGTTTCTCAGGAACTTTAATTAAGATCCAGATCGTTTCTCAAAACCGTTGACACTTATCCGCAACAGGTGATCAGCTTACTGATCCTCCCAAACGCAAACATCCTCTTACTATAATCCCCGCCACAAATTCCCCCATCCTGTTTGGTGTCATTAAAAAAAAAACAAATAAAATTCAGTTCCGCAAGATCAGACATCGATAAGCCTCCCCCACATCAAAAAACAAAAAACAAAGCGAAACAAAACCGTCAATCTACCGAAAAATCTATCTCCACCTCGTAATCGGATTAAGAAACTCCTCTTGGCAACGTTAGGAATTCCAAGGGGAAATGCCAAGCTTCACATCGTTCGCGACGGTACAATGGATTAACTGGTTTCGGGATCAAGTTCAAAAACCCGCTTCGCTAATTAGAATTCGATTCGAATTGGAGTATGAGCCTCGGATACGCAGCCGATTAGAACGCCCATATGGTCACAACCAGCTCGGTGACTAAGCAGGAATCAACTGCTTTTCATTTCTTTTACTCTAGATACACACAGGTAGGTACGCAGCGCACAATCGCACAATCGCACCGGCTAATGGAGCTCTACGGTGTGGGACAAGTTTTCTGCGCTTTGTTTTTGTTTTGTCGTCATCAGACGAGCGATGTGGCCATGAAGGTCGAAGCCGTTGGTCGGTGTGACCACCGTAATTGTTTATTGTGATTTCTTGGTTCCATGACATTCTAAACCACAAACCAGCTTGGGTGGGGATACACAATAACAAAGCGCACAGTATCCACCCTAGGCTAGGCCAATTTTTCATGTGACTGTCATTTGTTTGTTGCTATAAAACGGATGAAGGTTCCTGGAACTGAATCATACGCTCAAAGTTCCCTGTTCAAGTAACACAGACTCACGAGGACTAAAAAATCAAACCAACATGTTCAAGTTTGTAAGTATAGGACGAGGTGGTGCCCATCCCAGGATTGAGTGGGATTTAATGAATATTTCTCGTCTTTAGGTGGTGTTCTTTGCTCTTTTCGCCATTGCTGCCGCGTCCCAACTGCTGTATTCAGCTGGTCTGCCAACAAGTGGATACGAATACACTCACACTGTTCAGGCTCCCGATTATGTGAACCATGTCTCAGTCAGTGCTCCATTGAACGGACTCGCCAGGGCATACGCTTCACCTTTAATCCAGACCCTTTACAATGCTCCACTTGGCTACCAACAAGCTTGGTAATACCGGACGGATAGCGGCTAGAGATTGGATCGAGATAGACGTATTCAGGGATACTTTTGTGCGTCGATGAATTGAATTGAATTGAATTGAAATAAACGGAAATGAAATAAGAAAAAATAATTAAAAATGTGTTTGCGTTGATTTTTTTTCGAATGAGTGAGTGGGGCTTTAGTTCCGGGACTATGCTTCAGGCGGGGTTAATGTGACTTTGAGATCATTTGCAAGAACAAGTTTTCTTATTATTGTGCTCGCAGTGGTGACGCAGAAATGTTTAAGAGATGTCGGAACTAAGTTGTAGATTGTATCTAGAGAGAGGTTATAAATTAGAGTGATCTAGCGACTGACAGGCTAACAATACTGGCCTAGTGGATGAAATATGATTTCAATCAAAAACTTGTCAAGAATTAGATTGCTCCAAATTTTAGAAGGCGTTTCCTTCACCTTTTAATTCTTGTTGGTCTTTTGGAGCAACGTTTTCTGTGCTCTTTTCGACAGCTGCGTCCAGTTTTTATACTTTCTTTGGTTTTTCCTCTGAAGAACCATTCGAAGACTGATACACCCACGTAGTCGATATCCAAAGCAGTGGTGCTGAGCATATTTCTAGATTTCAGAAGTCACATAGAAATAACATGGTTCGCATGGTTGAATGGAATGGACCAAGCTCTGTCGTACCGTGCTTACGCAAAATATCTGAATAAATAAAGTATCAACGTGCAAGAGAACTTGTGTATCTTTCTACATGGAACCGTTCTAAAATCGTTCTAATTTCATTTCGTATGCAAAACAAAGGTTGGATAACTGGGTGATGATGAACTGGCTTTATACCACGTTTGTAGATCAGTGGTTGAAACGTACTGACAAAGCAAACATTTTATTAAAGCCGCAGAAGAGAGAGAAGCGGATCCTACCATTCTACTAAGTACATTAAGCACTATTATCTTTCCAAGTGTTATGCCAAGACTATCAACTGAAGGATGTTCGACAAGGCGTTCTTATTTTATCATCGAGGACAAGTTACGTGCAGTAAGTTTCATAGCACATTTTGCGAATCACACGCGATGTAGATAAAATCACCAAAATAATGGGGGAGAGCAGGAACTCGTTCCATATAAGCCACCTGCAATGGATGACATTTAAAAAAAAATATGTCGCGCCCTGAAACTGGACCTTCGAATAGCGGCTCACCTACGCATCCAATTGTCACATTTCTAAGGATATTTCTATTGAATACTCCGAAACACCTGGTACGATGAAATGAGATTGAAAATAAATTTACTAGTATGCATCCCAAGCACTCAGCCACAGAAAGGTTCTTTCACCGTTGGAAACTAGACACCTAGACAAATATCTGAACCAAACAATTTCGACCAGAAATTGTATAGAATCCATTCCTACCACATCATGGTCTCGATTTTCGTGGATACTGGCAGAGGAAGTGAACCATCGAATTTCGAGGCAGGACCCGCACGTAGGATCCGTCATGAATTCCCATGTTAGTCATATAACCACAGATCTACACTCTTTACTCCTCAAATTGAGAAACAAATTTTGCAGTGCCCTTTATCAGGACTTTTCACGAAACCATTGTTCCAAAATCGAACGTTTCATGCGAGTCGATCCGGTATAAGACTTTTTCTTAACCGCCACCAATTATCGGTTGCGAACTTATGGAAGTAGTCTCTGATCCCTTCTTTGAAAGTCAATTGTAGATTTAATGTCCCACGGTTCCGCTTTGGCTTGGCACCCATATAAGATGGGCCTTATTTCATTGGGCTAGTTTGTTCAGTCTATTCTTGGACAACCTCTGAATAATTTGTGGAAGTGTCTGGCAAGTTAAATGCAGTCCAACTGCCGCTACAGATGTTGATTCTTCTTTCACGCAATCTTTCAGCTATCATCATGGCAAGGACTGGGAGCTGATTTTTTTGCTCAGAGTACCGAACAATTTGGTCTCAAAAAAGTGTGCCCCTAGCGATGCTAGAGCCGTGAGTCTGAAAGACATTTGTAAAGTCCTTAAACAATTCATTTGCTTTCTACACAGCATCTGACAAAGTCAAAAGAAATAATGCTCCGTCCCGAATGTTGCATCGATGGTACTGTACTCCGTTTTTCCTGAGTCTACACCTGGCTTTCATTGCCTCCTTCCAAACAATTGGGTCCTGCATCATCAGACGGCGGACGCATGAGTGCAAATTGGTCCGGTGATCGCTATACAAAAACAGTGTACCGAGGCAGATTGATTATGGCACTTCAGGTCACTGTATAAGTCTACTCCTACATAGATACTTACCTTGAGAAGTAAGTTGAAATTTTTAACCTTGGGAGTGGAAAGCCATCACGTTTTCTCTTACTAGGAAATAACACAAATTGTCATACATTCTTAATGAGCTCCTGATCCTTAACGGAACTGGAACACAGAGAGCAGGCTTCTATACTCTTTGGTGCCGTGATACTTGCTTCCTGTATCTACTGCACTGGGACACAACTGGATTATTTTACTCGAGATAGTCGTTCATCGCCTTATGCAATTCTTGGCAGTGTTCGCTTTCACATGAGGATTTTATGTCAATAAATAGGTGAAAGGATTCGACTTAAAATTTATGGCTGTTGCCTAAATTTATCTTAGAAAAGCTTTAGACGTTCCAACAGTACCACGGATAGGATCTCGTACCCAACATTTCATGCAACGATATGTGGTCCATGATTTGGTGCATGCTCTCCACCAAGATATCACCACCGCAATTAAAAGTTCCTCCACCGAGCTCCTCTATATCGGGTCAATGGACTGCTTTTTCATTGATTGGAGTTGAGTATCTATCTGCTGCCTATTTTACAGCTGCATTCCGAGTGTAAAGTCAGCTGCCACTTCCCCTCCATTTTTGTAGAGCCTAAGATGTTGTTTCATAGCGGGACTATTCGACATCCTTAAGCTGAGAAGTAGCATCATTGGTTTTTTATTATGTCCCGATATTTTTCTCTACCCGGTCTTGTTTTGCAGTACAGCACTTGTATGTTTTCGGCTTCGTATCAAAGCTGAGCATTTCGGCTCAGTTTGCTGGACCTTACGGATGTAGCACCGCGATGATCACTGCTGCTGTCATTCGTAAGCCAGAAGGATTCATTAGGACATGTATACTAGCAGCATCTCGAGCAAACTGCTATTGGGCGAAAATTTCGACACCAATTATCCCATGTAATGGAATCCACTCCATTAAGTAAATGTGGCGCAAAATGGTGAAGGAGTGGAGACATGACTTAAGTACGTCACAGAGATGGCCACGGAGTAGTAGGTAGAGTGTTTACTTGCGGTCTGGCCGGTGCAAGCCCAAGCTCCGCTAGGGGAACAGCAATCACAGCCACCGGGCACAACATATCTGAGTGTATCCACCTCCTACACCCGAAAAGGGTTTGCTGCCTGGAAGTACAATGGACGCGATTTGGTTGCTGTGAATATTTTCTTTTTAATTCATCAACTCACCGTGAACAGGATAATTGTCTCCACCGAGGTAGCAGAATAGAGTTTACATCATCGATGCTGTGTAAGCGTTTTGAGAAACGAGGTAGGAGTTGGCCATCGATAAAAATTCCATTAAACCATAAACTCATATGAAAATGTGTGGCACTCCTTTCGTGTGCATGGTCATGTTCATTCATTAAAAATGCAATTCGTCTCCACCTCAAGACTTATCAATGAACAAGCATCCAAAACCCAGTAACATACACAAACCCCCCTGCAGCACTAAGCAGCAAATTGATAATCTCATGCAGGAAGTGTTAGATCTCAACTCGTTCCCAAGCCATTAACCCAAAAACCCGAGAGACAAACAACCTACTTCCAAGCAGACAATGCACGTTCGTACCTATAACAAACAATCCACAGCGTGCAAATTGCCACACACTACCAATCGCTACCATTTAAGCCACCATCCACCAGGCACCACCACAAGTCGCCACGACCAACAATCTCGCCTGGAAATTATGCACACCCCGTCCAAGGCACCATATTAGTCGCAATGAATTGCTGCATTTCCAGAGATCCAACGATAGACCCCAAATGAAACGGGGGGCGGCACTTAACCATCCCTCACCCACCTCACCCTCACCGAGCCATGCAAATGTCCATAATTGAGAAATTCCAGCTGCCACCACAAGCCACTGAAAAATGGTTCTCAACCAAAAGTGTAACTCTAGGAGCAACGAGTGGGTCTGGTCAACTTGTTGCTACATGGGCACCCGGCCACATGTGGTGCGTGTTCTTTGCTTCACAATCGGATTATGAAATCTCATCAACAGGAGGTGACGCTGTTACATGGCATCCGAATTAGTGTCAGGCATGACCTTTACCCAGGCGGTAGCGCGCCGCGGCGGGGTGTTTAGAAGAATGACATTCCAGCATTTTGCCATGTGTCACGTTCCTTAATTCGGCACGGATTGGGTCTTTTTATGGCCATTTGTGGTGGTGGCAAATTGCTTTTTTGGTTAACTTGATGAGGCACTACCGTGCCGTGTGCACTTTTTGGCACACGTCCACGTCCACACAGGACCATGAGACACGTTCTTTTAATCAGCTCCAGTTGCTGGTCGGTCTAATTGGTGGCGGAGTTCACAACCGCCAGAGCATTCCACGAAATCCCGGAAATGTCCAGCCCAGACGTAGCCTAAATTCGAACGAGCAAAAAGCATTCCTCGTGACCACAGATGTGGAACCGTAAACAATAAATTTTATTTACTGGTTACCTGTGCGGCGCGGCGATTTAATCGTCAAAAACATTGTGTGTGTGTGCAACTATTTTAGCCTGGCTTAGTGGCAGCAACCTACGTCGCAATCACATTTGTTTCTTTCGCAAAGCGCTAGTAATAATGACACTATCAGCCTACGATCTGAGTGGCAGTGGACGGTCCAAGCCGATATCGTATTAATCTCATTAGTGTCTGTGGAGGAGGCCCAACGTCGAGGGAAGTATTGCGCGGGTCTTGTGCAATATCGGTGAACAGTCGCTAAGGGCAAGAAAAGTTTATGATCTCGAACGCTGACGTGTGATCGGTAGATGAATCGGTAACGGAATATGCTCGGTGGTGCAATAAGTGGGTCGACTTGTGGGACTGTGTGGGGTGGGAGCTGGCTTCGAATGGACTGAAATATTCTTCTGACTGACCATCACTATCAGCTATTGTAACGTCAACCAGGAAAGAAGTCTTGGATATTACGTTTGTATCTGAACAGAGCTCTGTTGAAGTTACTGACTGGAGAGTCTCCAGTAAGGCGTCACTATCTGACCATTGCTGGATACTCTTCAAACTACAGCTATCTACTCGCGGGAAAGGGTCTTACAGAAACCCGCGTCGGGCAAACTGGTCAAAACTCAAAAGAGAAATGAGGAAATCGGGGAATCTTTTCACCGATGACCTCAATTCTGCAGAAGCAGTTGACAATGCAGTCGATGCATTGACCGGTTCCCTTACGCGATCTTTTGAAAGGTCCTGCCCTGTTAGTAGGCAGAGCGGCAAAAAACGTCCACCATGGTGGAGTGATAAAATAGCGGAACTCATTCGCATTTCAAGAGTAGGGTGGAACCTCGCTAAAGAGGGGGTCGTGGAGTGGTCCACCTACAAAAAAAAAGCGTAAAGCTCCTCGAGAAAGAGATTAGATTCGCAAAGAGGAACTCCTGGAGGACCTTTTGTGCATCTATAGAATCCACTAATGAAGCGTCTCGCCTAAGGAAGGTTCTGGCCAAGACACCAATCCCGGCATCCAATAATACGAAAAGTGACGGTACTTGGGCGGAATCACATGAGGAAACGCTGGATATACTTTTGAGCACTCACTTCCCCGGATGTACATCAATCTCCGGAGATGACCGGAGATAACATTCGACCTGTGATGTTGCAAGAGTCAGTGGATATTGCTACTCCATGGCTTAAGCGTATCTTCACAGGATGCCTTAAGCTAGGATATGTTCCTAAAGCATGGCGAGAGGTGCGCGTTGTTTTTATCCCCAAAACAGGGAAAGCGAGCCACACAAACGCAAAAGACCTGAGACCTATTAGTCTGTCGTCTTTTCTGCTGAAAACATTGGAACGATTAATAGATGCTTACATACGAAACGTGATCGGCGATGATTACCTATCTAAATCACAACATGCATACATCTGCGGCAGATCGGTAGATACAGCCCTCCACAGGGTTGTATCAAGCATAGAAAGATCCCTCCACCTCAAGGAGTTCACTCTTGGAGCGTTCTTAGATATTGAAGGGGCGTTCAACAATGTAAGCACTGATGCGATCCTGAGCAGTTTACACAGAGCTCACCTCAACACCGGCCTCTGCAATTGGATTGCACAGATGCTTAAATCAAGAGTTGTATATTCAACGCATGGAGACATAACCGTCCGGAGAAGGGTCTGCAGAGGAACCCCCCAAGGCGGAGTTCTATCTCCTCTTATATGGCTCCTTGTAGTGGATGAGATCTTGGTAATATTGAAGGATAACGGCTTCAACGTGACGGCCTATGCCGATGATGTGGCCATCCTGGTTTCGGGAAAATTTCCTTCAGTCCTAAGTGAAAGACTCAATCTCGCACTACAACTAGTGAATAAGTGGGTTGGTAGCAAAGGACTGGGAGTGAACCCCTCAAAAACGGAGGTAGTCCTTTTCACTAAGAAAAGATCAACCCCTACCTTCAGACCCCCAAATATCGGTGGTACTGAACTAAGTCTCTCAGGTTCAGCTCGATACCTTGACGTAATACTGGATTCCAAACTAAATTGGAAGGATAACATTACCGAACGCATCAAAAAAGCAAGTGTAGCCTTCTATGCTTGCAAGAAGGCCTTCAGTAATACGTGGGGTTTTAAACCAGCTGTGGTGTACTGGATATACACGGCGCTGGTAAGACCCATTCTCACATATGGTTCATTAGTATGGTGGATGGTACTTGAGCAATACCAGCTCTCAAACCTCACCAAAATCCAGAGGGCAGCGTGTATCGGAGTCATGGGATCAATGAGAACAACACCGACAGCGGCAATGGAAAGCATGCTTAGTTTCATTCCGCTCGATCTATACTGTAGCAGTCTGGCTGCCAAAACCGCGGTAAGACTAAAAGAAGGTGGACTATGGTCATCGAGCCTCTATGGTCATGCATCCATTTTGTCTCGATGGGAGACTACCAACAGATCGACGGAAACTGATCACATGAACCCGATATTAACTTTTGAAAGGAGATTCGCTACAAGAATTCCTGACAGAATGTACTGGAAGAACCGTAGGAGCATGAAAAATAAGCTGGCATTCTATACCAATGGTTCTAAGATGGACATTGGCACGGATATTGTAAAGCCCTAGGAATAAACCACTCCTTTAGAACTCACGACGACTGCAGCGTCTTTCAGGCCGAAGTCACAGCCATCATACAGGCTGCTGAAATTATTCGCGAGAGCAATATCGTTGGCAAGACGATCACTGTCTATATAGACAACCAGGCAGCCTATAAGGCTCTGGACTCCGCGGTAATCAAGTCGAGGCTTGTGAGAATCTGCAAGTCACTCCTAAACGAGATATCCAGAGCGTCATCGCCATGTAAGAGGTATGTCTGCTAGAAGGACACCAGTTTGTTGTCTGCAGTTTTGCTTCAGATTCGTCACTCTGTTGCTGGAGACTCACTACTCAGGAAATAAAATCATCACCGGCCATCAGGTAGTTCTAGATTTAGAAATTGATAATAAAATTCGGCTGAAGGCCGATACTGTCTCAGAAGAGATTTAATTTTTCAGTGAATCCAAATGTTAGGTTAGAGCACCTGGGTGTATCAAGACGCAGACAAACTTAGACTAGAAAACCTTCTTTGTTATACCACTGGATCTGTTACAAAATTAACTGCTCAAGGATCTCCTAAAAGAAAACGCCAATAGCGCTCGGCTTAAGTAAAAGAGACGCATACCCACAAACTGCGTACTCGACGTTATATTGTGGGTGGTCTGGCGAACTCGTCAGCCTCTTGTAGTAACCTGGAATGCCGCCGTAACCAGATGGCTCCTAAAGATGTTTTTTAAGATGTGTTGCGGAATCATAGTCAGACACTGCGATGAACTTTCTCAACCAACGGCATTCAAATTCCATTCCCAAAGGAAGTCAAATACCTACCTGGGAGTAATCCTAGACCAAAGACTTAGTTGGAATCCACATCTTGACAAAACCCTAGCTAGGGCTACCTCAGCGTTATGGGCTTGCTCAGGACTTTTCGGGAAGAATTGGGGCCTAAAACCAAAACTGATATACTGGACCTACCTCACTATCATAGTCCCTGTTAGGTGGGAAAAGGCTTAACAAACCTCCCCCCAAAACGCACTCCAAAAGCTTCAACGGCTCGCCTGCACTGGCATCACTGGTGCTATGCGTTCGTGCCCTACAGCAGCTCTGGAAGCTCTTTTAGATCTTTTAGATCTTCCTCCCATGCACACAAGTATCAAGAAGTCGGCCGCAGCCACTGCCATAAAGCTTCATCTTTCGTGCAACTTCCAACGATCTAGTTAGGCGTCTAAATTCGTTTGATTCCCAGTCTATCGCTTTGTATTACGGACGTTATGCCCTCTCGGATGAACTTCGCCAGCCCCTTCAAAGCCATTATTCCGGAACGCAGTGTATTGTCATCTTTTCCTACAGTCAGGCGGCGATAAAGGCTCTGAACTCCTTTTGTTTTGAGGCCAAGCTCGTCTGGAACTGCCTGGACGCTCTAAAGTGGCTCGCAGCTCAAATTCAAATCACAATTCATTGGGTTCCAGGCCATGAGGGAATAGAGGGCAGCGAAATTGCTGATGAGCTAGCCAGACTAGAATCGCAATCTTCATTCATTGGCCCGTCTCCGTTTTGCGGCTTACCCACCAGCCACATAAAAATGGAGCTCAACTCATAGGATCATCAAGAGAGACTCTCTAAATGGAACTTAAGAACTGGGCTACGTCAAGCCAAGAGATTAATCAACGCTTCCGATAGCAAGAGAAGTCAGGAAATTCTCACATTGAACAAGCGTGATGCTAAGCTCCTCACGGACACTGTTCACTCAACTACCATCTCCACAAGATGGGCATAAGTCCTACGGACATGTGCCAATTTTGTCTGGAAGATCATGAGACTGCCGAGCATATCCTGTGCGATTGTCCCGCCATGGCTCGAAGCAGACAAAGACACTTTGGAAGGGGATCAGCTCCCCAAACATAGTCAACCAGTCACCCGCAAAAACGATCCGAAGGTTCCTTCACGACCTTAATCTTTACTCGGGATAAATATTCTCTCCCCCACTAGGTGAACCTAGGGATAGCAGAAAAGATCTTTTAGGTCGCAGTGCGTGTCCGGCCTTCCCTGATAATCTGGGCAGTGCCCACGTTTCTAACCATATGTGGGTTAGAAACGTCTCTCTGTCTGAATAAACAATCCATTTACTCCTGTCAACCCGCCTTGCACGCTCAAGCTTGAAGCAGGGAAATTAGCCATGAGAGAGGCGAACCTAAGATGGAAGTCCATGGAAACGTGTAACATCACAAGAAAACTATCGCCGTCCTTCGATAGAACAAGGACCGAGAGACTTATATGAAAGAACAGAAGATCCCTTTCTATCCTCGTGGGTATCATCACGGGGCATAATAGTCTTCGGTACCGATGAAGAACCTGCGCCGGACAGTAGAAGAACTTTACAGAGGTTGTGGCGACGAGGGAGTTCTTGACGACACCACCCACTTCCTATGCCACTGTCCTGGACTCCAACATTCCAGAAACAATTTCCTCGGTAAACACTTCTTCCATAGCCTTGAAGAGCTCTCTGGCGTTCCTACAGACAAGATGCAGAGCTTTGCCAAGTCATCAAAGTGGTTTGTACTTGAAAACAAGGAAGTTACTAGAGTAGAGTTGATTAGACATTTACAGGGTTCCAATGGGCGGAGGAGCATTGTGTGTTACCCCTCCCTATGGGTAACACAATGGGTCTACATTGACCTGAGTGCGGCAGGAGGCTTTTCTCTCTCTGCCAGCTCGCTTACCTAACCTAACCTAACCTACTCCTGTCAAGATCAGGACCGTCATTAGGGGTTACCGTCCGTGGTCTAAATACTCCAAAAAGAGAAATTTTAGGAACCGTCTTTCTTACTTATCCAGGTCCTTGTGGCGGGAAACGCTTCAACATAAAGTCTTCCCTTCTCAGTTCCCAGCACTCCACTTGGATACAGCTGGCTCTCAGAACTTTTTGAACTCTGCGCCGTTCATCTTGTAGTCACTGCCAGAGTTCAAAATGCGAGTCGTCTGCCAGCTCTTGCCATTTCTTTCCGAGAGCTCAACGCGTCAGGCATTACCTCTCCAGCGAGGTTACATGGCCCGATTCATTGAGATTTTTCAAGCTTTCGTTAGAAGAGCTCGCATAAATTAAGCTTCCACTAGAAGAAATGCTCGAAGGAGTGCTCCAATTCTTACTGTTCAAGCAGTCAATCAAGTTGGTTAACTAAGTTAAGTCTGGCGACCTACTTGTCTTCGCCGTCAGCATCCATCACGTCATCTTTCATTGACTCAAGGTTAGGTTAGGTTAGGTTGGCTGTCCGCACGAGCGTGCAGACACACTTAGACTAGTAAAGGTCCTTTGTGATACCATGGATCAGAAACCATTTGGCCACTCAGGTACTAACAAAACCAACCGGAGCTTTGATGCGCTGGATGCGATGGATGCGCATGACGCCCAGGGGCGCTAGATCGCAGGACTTCAAGGAAGGGGGACCCTAAATGGAGCATTCTTTTATGTGACAAGGCTGGGCAGTTACACAGGAGGTAAAGGATGGTTTCTTCCTCCTCCTCGTCCCTACAGCTCCTGCAGAAGTCGTTTGAAAAGAGGCCAAGTCTTCTGGCATGATGGCCGCAGCTGATCTGTGATCGCTTTAGTTTGACCAACTCGGCACTACGTTTATTATCTACCCTAGGCCAGATGTGCCTGGAAATGTGACACGTTGGGCCATTTTCCTATCTGAGGTTGGTCATGCTAATAGCGTTCAGCTTTAGTAGATAGCTAGGGGCATACCCAGGGATTGCCTATCAGGCAGAGTCCTTAGAGTAGTACCCTGTCTGGCGAGCTCGTCTGCCCTGCAGTTGCCTGGAATGTCTCTGTGGCCTGGAACCGAGCATAGGTGAATGTTGAACTGCTCTGTCATCTCCATAAGAGATAGACCGCAGCTGAAAGCTGCCATTGAGGTAAAGGAGCACGATTCCAGGGACTTGAATGCCGCTTGGCTGACAGTGAAAATGGTAATATCCCTGACATTACACTTCAGCCAGGACAGGGCTTCCTTAATCGCCATGATTTCCGCCTGAAAAACGCTACAAGGATCAGGGAGGCGCGACCGATATTCTCTTCATTGACTCAAACACTGAAAACAATTTAGGAGCCCATCGGAGTCAACCGCTTCCAGAATCCGCTCAGCCTTTATTTAGGTGGACACAAAACGCAGCAGATGGTATTTTCTCCCAACTCCGGTTCCTCCTTTTTACCCAATTGAATACCAAACACCTGCTGTACTCTCAAGTTCCGCGATTGAGAATAAATTGGCCAGTTCCGCCTGGACTTTCAAAGCCACTCCGACTCTTTCAAATGACAAGCAAAACAATTGCCCACATCCGGGAACTGTATCCAAACATGCTTCACAGCAACGCAAGCACTTGCAACTACTCGTAATCTCTCTGAAAATCTGAACCCCATTCGCATAAGTCATAGCTTTATATAGACCTCCGTCAGCCAGCCATAAGCCTCATCAGACGACAAATCAAAAACAGGTGACACTACCGTAAGCCAGCATAAGCGGATCTATTTCAACGACATACACAGTTCGCCTCATTAATTCTATGCTTCCAAGGAAGAGAGACCGTTTTGCACTTTCCATCAACCACCGCCTGGTAGTTCTGTCCATGCTGCATATGTAGGTAGCTGCACGATTTTTGTGCTGTGACATGCTGGGGTCTGCAGCAGACCCACCACCACCACCTCCACCAGGTGCCGCAAGAGTTCACACAATTAACTGGTCTGCTGCGCGATGCATTCCCATGTCCCGGTCATGTCAGTTCGACATGATGCATATGCATGCACGGCTCTGATCTTGTTTGGGAAAACTCCGGCGCGCATGGAAATTGTGTTAAATTGTTTTCAGTGTTTGTTTTCCCTGAAGGTCGCTCCAAAGAAGTCACCTAGACTATAGCATGTGGCGGCGCTATCAACACCATGCCATGCCGTAACCCTGCTAGTGCTGGTGCTGGTGCCAGTACCGTGCACGCTGTTAATGGGCCAGCCACATCGGCATTAGCATTATGCAACTTTGAATCTAAGTCAGTCTGTGGACAAAAACATAAACTTAACTGGCGCTGCTGCTGGTGCAATTCTGGAGGGATGCAAGCTGTGGATTTGCAACGGCATCTGAATGTGGAGTAATGATTAATGAGCAGCATTGCCGTGGAGTAATTTGTGCGAACCTGGAAATATATAAAAGAGCTGCAGTCGATAGGTTAGGGCATCAGTTCACTTTCGTCTTAGCCAGTTCGTGGAGCTACATAGAATCACTTTAAGGAAAAATGTTCAAATTGGTAAGAGTCCGCCAGCTGTGGTCCAGTTTGGGAGTCAGATACTTAATATAATCTACGATCACCTTTCAGTTCGTCGTGGTTTCAACTTTGTGCGCGCTTGCTGCAGCACGTCCTGGATACCTGCACGCCCCACTTCATGCTCCACTTTTGGAATATGCTCCTCTGGTGCATGCACCTGTCGTAGCTAAGGTGGTCCATAGTCTACCGCCAGCCATTTCGCATCAGAGTTCAACAGTAGTGCATAGCCAGGGACACATTGTGACGCCAATCCTCGCTCCAGCTGTGAAAACCGTTATTGCCCCAGCTTACCACCCAGCCCCATTGTTGAGTCCATATCATGGCCTGCATTTGGGCCCACATTACCATTGAATCGGTATTAAGCGAGCACGTATGAGGAGAGCAAGAAAAAGGAGTTAAGGAGCTTGGCAACGGGGGAAGTAGGGAAGGAAGTTATCATTTTCTTGTACAGTTTCATTTTTTTTTTTAATTTGTTGCGCTAATAAATTGTGTTTTTCCATGGTGAATACAGTTTGCGGATTTTTTTATTAGAATTTGGTTTCAGACTGGTCCTTGAGTGGTTTCTGCAATGGGCTATGGATCGGAAGGGATTAAAACGATTTCGTGGTCCCATCCCTCGCGGTTCTCTGACAAACGCTCAAGAATTGTTTCGCTCCACCTTTCGTCATCAAGCTACAGGTCCTTTGAATCCTTGCGAAAACATAAGATGGCTAACATGAATGGTAACGAAAAGCTAAGTTAATGCCATTTATGGGCTTGCTACGAGGCATATTTGCTTTATTTCGCTGGTGTGACAGCACCTCATAAACAAAATCTTAATTCCACGGTCGCAAGCAAGTCGCAAAGGACCTTACTTAAGGTTATACGACAGGACTATTCGGCCTGAACCAAGAAAACTCTCAACGCAGCTCGATTTTTCTGCAGTTCCTACAAGTTTAGCACCCAAACGTGCTTCAACACAGTTTCAACTCGTGTGCGATCTAAAAATTGGGAAAGGACTTCCTTTACATTTTCATTTATCCGTGGTGGGGGTTCGATAACTGCTCTATCTATGGGCGTTGACGTCCATACACTTTGCATACTGCATCCTGCAGAAAGCCCAAGATGATCTACAAATCTGAAGCTCTGCAAGCTCATAGCATGGAATACTTGCCAGGAGGCCAGGAGGCCAGGAGGCAGCGGCCACCATTATCTACCAACTACTACAATCGTTAACGACAGCAATTCGAGGGTCACCTTGTTGTGGAAGATGAAACGTTCATCAGCCAGCTCAATACAAGTGAGAATGGTTGACCACTACGAAATGTTTTCCCAACAACAGGTCTCCAAACAAAATTCCAGAAAAGCCTGAAACCCCACGGCACATGGTTATCGGCTGACAACTGACAACGTATCGAGCTGCGTGTTACACTCAAGACTATGACTTCAATGGACTCAGCAGCAGGGAAACTAGAAAGGTCTCCAGTATCACCAAGACGCTTAATTGGGGTGAAAATCATCGGAGGAGAGCAACGTAAAATAGACCGTTACGATCCCGAATTCCAATGAGCACCAAATATGTACCGCACCTCACAGTCAGATGACCATCGCTTTCCTCAAGCGGCGCCAGCACATTCACAGAACTGTCCCACCCACTCATACGAAGCCATGAGGAAGCAAGTGATTCCTAGATAAGTAGAGAAGAAGGATGATCATCTAGCTTTACATGCACTCTTCTAACCGTTGCCATAGCCAAGATGTGTAGAACGGTTTCAAGTAAAACACGTAGAATAAAAGAGCAAGACTTCCGGCCCGCATGCCACTGCAAACCCCTTATCTACTTCCTTAGAACAACTTGAGCTGCTTGAGTTGCGTATGCGATAGCATGGACTTCAGCCTGAAAGATATTTGTACATGTACCTAATGGAATAGCCATATCCGCACTTGCTTCCTCGGAATAGATGAACTGAAAGCCCATTAATCAGAGGCACTTCTCTGTAGAACACAGTACTAGCTGGTTCGAACCCAACCCATCTGCCGACGCTCGGGACAAGAGATTTGGAATCTGGGCTCAAGGACAAGTTCCGTTCGCATAATATCCAACGCCCCTTCGCGGACACAAAAAATAAAGCTGAGAAGGTCTTCAGCCTCACTTCCTCTTCACCCTTCGGAAGCGGAATACTGCTTTTCTGGCCACGTTTTCGATGAAAAGATACAAAGGAGGTAGGCTCGGGAGACCTTCCATGAAGGCATTTGGAGTTCATCTCACCGCGCCAGTAATGCAGTCTGGCAACCGCATCATACACAAGATACGGTCTGACTGATACCAGTATATATCCAGTGGACCATCTTAGGGCTTAATACTTACGTCCTACTAAACATTCTACATCACTGCCAAAGGATGCTGGTAGCCCCTGAAATCTTGATCTCAAGGTGTTCTTAGAAAGCAAGCTTAGGGTATAAGGTAACTCCCAAGTACTTCCAAGTACGAAAGTTGTTGCTGGGTGCCGGGAAAGGATGCCCATCTTAGAGGAGGATATTTCCTCCTCGTAGTGAACAGCATCATCTCAGTCTCGACTGAATTCACGGACAATGACTGTCTCGACAATGTTGAGTGCCGCCTGCATGCGTCAAGAAAGAGCCGGTAGATTGCTGCTGCTGACAACAATACACTTGTCGTCGACAAACCCTAGAGCAGCCCCCTCGTTAAGCCTACTCAGTGGTGGGTCTACCAGTAGGTTCCAGAAGCTGGTCGATAGCACGTCACCTTGAGCAGAGCCTTTTACAGCCTGCACCGATTTCGTGCAACTACCAAGAGTGGCAGTAGTTATTCTACATAGAGACGATCTACTCCACTAGTGCGGGATCGACTCCCTTGAACCTTAAGGCAACGCCTATCCTCTTAGAGGTAGGGTTGTCGAAGACACCCTCAATGTACATATGTAGTAGAACTCGGAAAGCGTTTGGAATGCTATCAAAAATCTGACAAATAAATCTGCAACTGGGTTATCCTCCTTTCGTGCGCAATAAATAGGAGGGGACAAATAAATCCGCGATGCATACTTTCAAGCGGCCACAACACCCTGAAATGGTGTACAGACAGCTGATGCCAGTTCCAAGGATATTTATTGGCAAAAAGGAAATCCATTATTCAAGCGGAAATCCATGCAATAAGGTGGTGTATGAAACTACCACGTAAGGCAGCCAGTCTACCATCAAAGTGCAGACCAAGACGATGTAGAATTGCTTAGACAAACTCAAGAAATTAAACAGATCCAACAACATAACCTGGGGTACCGCGGCATGTCGAGCTGGCGAAAGAAAAGACAACCACCCCGTTCGTAGAACCCGAAACCTTCTGGAGGAAAGGTGGATAAATTACACGAAAAAACGTTGAAACAAAGAAGGATCGAAAAGTGCCAAACTATGAGGAGAACTCTCAAAACCCAAGGCAATCAAAATCACGACTCAGAAACTCCGACCGGAGAAGATAAAACAGCTTGAACTACTCACAACGTAAATAGAAAACAGCTGAGAATACTAACAGGCTTCCGAAGCTTGGCCTTAAAAATAGCAAGGCACTGCGCTTCCGCAATGACGATAAAGAGACTCCGGATCATACGCTAATAAGCTGCCCCCCGACTCACACAAGAATAGATTGTCTAGGGGTCTACAAGTTCGACGAGAACGACCATGATCCATACCCTCTAGTTTGTACGGGAAACCAAGCTGTGTCTGAAAACAGCCTCGACTTGAACCACAAGTCGGCAATGTAAATTTTCTATGCCGAATGGTCCCTCGGTCATTGGTGTTATACTGGAAGGATAACTACCGCTGCCACTCTTAAGCTGCAATCCTTTGCCAACAAATGTCCTTGTGCCATCATACGGATATTCTGGCCTAATGAAAAGCTTCACACGACAACGTGCCACGAAGAAAGTAGCCACACGGGCTAGTCACATTTCCTGTACAATGGTGTACCTATTACCGCACAAGACATGCACTAGAATCAATTGCCGAAGAATGGGTCACCATAAGCAAATATAGCGCAGAACAGTCGATGATGGTTCAAGATCATGGCGAATGAGTTGGAGAGATCTCAAACACGTTGTAGAGTCGCAGCACAATGGAGAGCGCAACTAGTCTTGACACCCACCTTCCACAGGCAGTGGTACCACCCAACTAATTAGGACAACTTGCTCCTCAATTTAGAACAGTATCCGAAACGCTGTATAACAACCTTTAGTAAACCGGTGAACGCGGTTTGATTGGCTTCAATAAAAAAAATTGATTTCCCTCAAATCCTCGTTATTCTCCATCGATATTAAATCAAAACAAAGAGATAAAAAGTCAACCAGTTCTAAGGTGTAACTATCCGCCGACTCTAAACCTTCCCCCACTCTTGTGACCTTGACTGAACCTCTCACGGGAACAAAGTGTGACTACTTTGTCACAAATCAGGCCTGGTGCCTGTCACTTCCGAATACGAGCCAATGTCACCTCAAAGCAGAGCGGAAAAAGTCTCCAAACCAGCCTCGTTATTCCAATTGCAGCTGGCAATTAATTCCTCAATAATTCCCACGAGTGACTCATGACTCAAGGTTTCCTGAATCTCTGACAACAACATGGTAATTGCCGCCTAGTAAGTGTCACTCTTTATGGAAATTATAATTACAGCGCCGTTTTTATGCTAATAGCCGAAGACGGAGATCGTTACCTGTTTACAGCTCAAACCAGTTCCTGACTACACCAAGTGAAAGGTAGCCTTCCATATGGCACCACAATCGCCTCCCACAGCATGATTAAAACACAAGATCGGTATTCTTTTCGAATTCGTTCAAAATCTATTGCATGGCGCTTCTATTTTGCTTTCCCACGTACGCACACATTCACAAAAACGAATGGCATCCCCGGAGGGTTGGAATTTAATGAACTCCCAAGCCCAAGCCCAAACCCAAGCCCAATCCTAGGTCTGAACGTAAAATTGGAGCTCCTGCGGTCAAGATTGGTCCTCCGGCGGAGATGATTGATGCTGAGCCAAGAACGGAAGCTGGTCCAGTGGCCAGGAGTGGTGCAGCACTCTGGATGATGGTTGGAGCAGCAATGGTCTTAATTACTGGCGACACGACGGGTGTGACAATTGGGGTGCTGTGCACTTGGGTTTGGCTCGAGTGTGAGATGGCAGTTGGAATGGTACGCACAATGGAGCCGACTGGTTCCAGAACGGAGGTGGAGGCGAGAAGTCCTGGGCGGGCAGCTGCAACAGCGAGGAGAGCGGACAATACAATCTACGAGTAAAAGAACAAAATTTAGAATAAAGTCCTTGTAGTCCTGTAGAATCCGCGACAGTCCTTACCAATTTGAACATGTTTGCTAAGTTTGGTTGGTTGTTGACTCGTTAATCTGAGAAGATTGAAAGTGGTTATGATGCCTGACAAGACTGGCGCTGGGGTTTTTATAGCAATGCGTTCCGTTACACCCTTCCTGATCTTTCACTAACCGCGCGCCGTCGCGCCGCAGTCTTTCTCTTCCGCAGTGCTGCACATGGATATCGAAAACCAGTGGAACACATATTCGAGAAGGTCACCGTACCACTTTGCACAGACGCAGGTTGCACTGCTGTCGTGGGGTGAGTGGGAGGGGTGCAGTGCACTATGTGTTGCACTGTTGGGTTGGATGTTGAAATTCGCCGCCACTATTGCGTGTGACACCTCTCGGGTGTTGTTGACATGCAAAGCCGTTTTCGGTTTCAGTGGAAATGGCTTCGGTTAGCGGTGAATGAATGGCTTTTGCAAGAAAGTCTGGCGCAAGGCATTAATCAGAATTTGACTTAGGGGTGAGGGTAGGAGAGAGGCGAATTCGGATTGGCGCGGACTAGGACTAGATATTACTTCATTCACCTCCTTGTTCAGTTTTTTTCATACAGGTATCTGATTTACCATGGGTGGCTGACCTTGACCTATGTCGCAGTTGAATAAATCATGCATCACGCTCCGAGAAGAAGTAAGCAAAACTTATCGAAAAGCTTCTACCAAATTTCTTATGACTCTGGAATGACCTGGTGCACTTATGTGGAAGATATTCATCTAAGATCGTAGCTAATATGTTCCTCTGAGGTTCCCATTTAGCATCGAAGGATTTGGCACGTAGCACTTAAAAAGATTGCAGCTCAATGCTTGATGGGCCCTTCATTTTGTATCTGTGTAGATCTGCCTTATTGTTCTTAGCTAGCGCTGCGGTCCGGGGTCTCAACCTGGGCCTCAACCAACGAGCCTCTCCAGCCACCTCGATTTATAGCTAACTGCCTCCAGTTTTGCACACCAAATTGGTTATGATCCCTTTTCAATGGTACGCGCCACCAAAGGTTAAGATTTCGTCTACTACGCCATTGCTCGGCTGGATTCGATTACCCTTCAGGCTGGCGGGCAAGTCTTTGTTTGCTCTACATGCCTCAGCCATCTTCGTCGTGGAAATCAGACTCTCCTGACGATGTCAGCGTCACAGTACAGCCCGAGGAGTTCGTGATTCGTTATTCTCCACTCACCGTCTAGACGAGAACAAAGATCCCTCGAAGGATTTTTCTTTCAAAGCAATCGACGGCAATATCATTCATTTTTGACATCGTTCAGTTCATATACAAGAACTCGGGTGATTACGGTTTGTACAGTGCCACTTCGGTTATTCATTGTGGAGCTTTGTACCTCAATTTGCTTCTTAACCTAAAGAAACAGCAGTCAGCAGGAATTATACTCCATTTGATCTCAGCGCTGGTGTCGTTGTCTGCGTTGATAGCAAAGGCTAGATGGATAAAGTTCCTGACTTTCTCAAAATTTTACCTGTCAAGAGTGACGTTCTGTACAAGAAACCGATATTGAGTGCCCATATTCATCTAAAGCACGCACCTTTTGCCTCGTTCTCCATAAAAATAATCGATGCCGACATCTCTGAAGGCCCTATTGGTATCGAACTGTGTCCTTCCAATTAAGTCAATATCGTCGAGATATGCAAGCAATTGTACGGACTTTTGAAAGATCGTGCCTCTGGTGCTGACGTGTGAGTTTCGCACAATTTTTTAAAGAAGTTACATGGCAGCCCATCACCTTGTCTAAATCCTTTTTTGACATCAAAGGTCTTCGGTGAGGTCATTACCGACCCTGATAAACCAGCCAGCGTTCTCCATCGTCATCCTGCACAGACGGACGTATCGCCAGAGCTAGATGCCAATACTAGACATGGCCCTGTATAACTAGTCTCCTTAAATGCTGTCATTAAAATGTGGTGAGTATTGACTTGGACTTCTTGGATTTTCTCCAGGATCTGCCGTGAAAATTTTATCGACTATGGACTTTCGTGGCCTAAAACCACACTGATAGGGCCCAAACAGATCGTTGACGAAGAGTTTCAGGCTTTCAACTAAATAGCAGATAAGATCCTTTACGCGATGCTGAGGATACTGATTCCTCAGTAATTGGCGCAGTTGAGAGGCACACTGGTGGTCATCCAGAAAATTCAGGAGGGAATAGCCTCGTCCATTTTTAAGTTATCTGTAAAGAGCGATGAATTTCTCATTCCTACGACCCTTCATCACCAGTGCCTCTTGAGGGTTGGGGGTTAGGTAGTGCGTTATTATTTCTGTTTTCGAACGTTTGGCGATAGTACCCTGACGAGTTTCACCTTGGTTTAAGTAGTTGGAGCTCTGGAGTTACAAGACACGATTTGTTGCGGTTTGTTTTGTAAGTAAGTGGAATGGTATGTTGACGTAAGTGCTGTTATACCAAGCAGGCATATGTTAGATACGTCGCTCCCAATGGATGACAGCATGATTGGATCTCCTATTTTGCCCAGAAATGCTGGACATGACTTGTATATCTGCATAGAAAAGATGAGTGTGTTTAGAGCCAATTCTAGCGGAGATCTGGGTTGCGAATGGATCATCAAGCCACGAGGGACTGTCAAAAATCGAGTTTGGACCAATAGCGTACCAATGTTTTCCCGTTAACTACACGCGTAAACCCTTATATATCTAGGGCAAAATTACCAGTAAGGGCTGTCTAGAGTATTAATTATAAAACTGATCATTCACTCAGTTAACGCCTGTCTGGACCTCTGGAACAGCGGCTCATTATCCGCTCTTCCATTGCTGAGGTACGACAAATGTGTTTACCTCTCAATTGGAAGATATTGTCGCTAGAGCGCATGAAAGGCATGCACGTGACTAACCGAAGTGGCGTAGAGGCACATCAATGAACATAAATAGCTTAAAGTCCGACAGTAGACAGAAGCGAGCTCAAAGATACGACAAGAGCAGCCTCCAGCGTGGCAAGCGAAACTACATCAACGCGAATCGGAAAATGGGTGTGATAGTCGCTACTTGATCAACACAGCCTTACCGAAATATTCGGTGATGGGACCAGATGGTACTCTGCTTACCTCAAATAAGAGCATTTCGCCGCGGTTTTGAATCCTGCATTCGCCATCCGCCAGGGGTACCAATTTCGCAAATGTGCACCAAGCCTCACAGTAAGCGTGAGATTATTACCACGATTAAAGCAATAAAAACGACAAAGCCGACAAACGACTTGACGGGATTCCTCAGGAACTTGTACAAACTTCACCAGCAACTGAGGTCTGGCGCTCGCTTGTAAGAACACTTTGGAGACCGAACCGAGAGAAGCGTTTTGACGCTGCCGATTTTTGTTATGACGAACTGGTAAGTATCGCTTACTTTCAATCCATAAAAAGTACGTATACGCACTTAAGAAAATGTCCGTCTAGCTATTCGAGAAATGAGGCCGCAAACAGTCGACGAAGTTCTGCGAAATTTGATTAATAGGATGAGCTACTGCCAAGCCAGCCTCGGTAGCCATTTGAATGAACTTATTTTCCTTAAATCGGTTGGCGAACTCTCTTCAGCAGAGTTTAAACTCTTTTCAAAATATTTGAACGGAATAGTTTTAAGAACAATTTCAAGAAGGAATCAGCAGGCTTTGGAGACTTCCCTGTGTAACTCCTCCTTCAGTCTTAAATCAAATGGACAACACATAGCAAACTACTGTGTTATTCTCCACGTAAAGTTGTATCGTATCACAGGTCCTTCTGCAAATGTTAACACAGACTTCGAGTTTATTACGAGCTACCACCACATTTTTAACAAAATAAAGGCATGTACCTGTAAAAATAGTTTTTTTTATCTAAAACCATCACAAAGTACAATTTTATCAGATGCTCCTCTCATGCGAAGCAAGGCTATAAATCCATAATTACTGGCAGATTTCAAACAAAGCTCGCATACATGATGTTGTTCTCATACGTGATGTGCACGCGGTCAACTCCAATTAAATGGGATCAAGTATCAGATACTCAATACTGACAAAAAAAAAATAAACATCTTCGTCGATCGATTGATAGGGTAAACTAGCGGCTGAGAGTTTATGTTGTGTGTGCATAATTAACTGCAAGACGACCTCTTGGGAAGGCTAGTCTTTAGAATTTGTATCTTTTTAGCTTTTTTTTGCAATTGCCATTTAACTCGTCAAGCGCGGACGTCTACGGAGTTGTTAATATTGTCTCAGCTCTTTATGAACATTTAGTGTTTAACTTGCTTCAGATACTATTGCGGATTGCTGTGCAACTAGAACAGATACGATTCAGAGAACAGAGATTGAATTAAGCCGCCATATAGCACGTACGTCGATGTTTAAAGAAAATCTATCTCTGTGTAATCTATCTTTTGGTGTAATATGCTGTACAGACAGATGGGCAAATAGACGGATAATATTATGAAACCTCTCTTATTGAGCTCCTCTAAAAGGTGTTTTTTTAAGAGCTATAGAGTTGCGGAATTGAGATTGAATCAAGAATCTGTATTCACTATAACAAATGGTTCAAACGGTGAATACGCCTTCAGGCATTTGGCCTTCACATCCATCCTGTGCGACCAATTTTAGGCCACTTTTTCGAGCATTTGGGGCTCAATCCCACCACTAACGTGCTGAATATCGGCTTCCAAGTTCTGAATAGTTTGCAGGCTATTAGCTTACGCCAAAGACCTTACATAGTCCACGAGAAGTGATGGAGTGGCGTCAAATCGCGCGATCTCGGTGGCCATTTCGCATTTCGTGCCAGGCAAGGCATAACTTACTGACCTGACTCACATTTTGCGGATCAGATGCCTAACAAGAGGTCCTCAGAAGGAGGACATTCAGCGGAGGAATTCCCTCAACGGTGACGACTAGTGAAAGCCTTAGTTGAGCTATTCGACATATTTGGAGCTCAGGTCAGAAGGGAACTTTCACGACTGAGGCAGACAACGATTTTCGGATCTGCATTGAGAATGTTTGGACCCTTAAAAGACCACGTGCAGTCGATCAATTACCAGAGGCCTTAGACTGCTATAAAGCATACGTTATAGTCATCCAGGAAGGGATGGGCCGGGCAAACGGAGGATGAAAAACTGTGATATTTATTAAGGTGATTGCTACGGAGAGCAAAAACAGCGCTTATTGGGATGCGGATTTTTGTACGCGGCAGACTTAGGCAAGAAGTCTTGAACTATGACACTCGAGGGAGCGTCTTATGACAATCCGCATCAAGGCTAAATTCGTCAACATCAACCTAATATGCGCTCACGCCCCCACAGAACACAAGGACGGCGCTACCAAAGAAAGTTTCTACGAGCTCCTCGACAAAACCTTCGAGCAATGCCCTACATATGACATTAAAATCGTACTAGGGAATTTTAACGCCAAGATAGGAATGGAGATTATCTTTGGGAGGACAGTTGGTAAACATAGTCTACACGACACCACGTCTGGCAACGGACTCAGGCTGATTGATTTTGCTGCGGGGCGAAACGTCACAATAGCAAGCACACGGTTTCTTCATCTCAATATCCACAAGGGGACATGGCAGTCTCCTGATCATGAAACGGTCAGCCAAATTAATAGCATTGCGATATACGCATTGCATGCCTGCAATATTCCGGATGTCCGAACCATCCGAGCAACCATCATCGATTTGGACCACTTCCTTCTTGTAACCAAGGTACAAATGCGGTTATCCCAAACGCCACAAAGAAAAATTGATGAAATTTAACGTTGAAAAGCTGCAATCGCAAGAGACCGCCAGAATCTTCGCCGAACGCGTATCCCGAAATCTCGCCACGACTCCTATGCCGCCAGCATCAAGTGGTGAAGACCAGTGGCAACGCTGCCAAAATGCCATCAGAGACGTCGCAACTAATTTGCTGGGTTTCAGTCGACCACCACCAAGAAACCCTTCGTTTGTCGAAGAATGCCGGCAAGCACATGCCGCTAAGCAAGACGCGTATAAAGCGGCACTGCAAAGAAGGACGAGGGCTGCTCGTGAGCTCTTGTCACTGAAACGAAAGGATTGTTTGAAAAGAAAACTCTGAATAGACAAGAGCATGCCTACCAGATTCAAGTCTGTGAATCCAATTCTACAAGTACGCCTGTGTATATACCCATTTTTAGGCTACCACAGTAGATTTTTTTATTTATAAATGTTAAACCAAAATCTGACAGCAATCCATCTATTCTCGCCTTCTAAGACTCTTATCTGACAGACAGACATTGGGAAGCTTTCTCATGATAGCTAGTACTCTCGCACGTTTGTCAGACATTCGCGAAAGGTGGGACCGCCAAAACACTTGTTGGTGTTTTCTGGATGGGACTCGAACCTCGAACCTCTCGTAATCCAACGCACAAACCACTGAGTACAAAAAACCACACCAAAATGTCACTCATTGTGGATGGAGAGTTTGCTTGACAATCACTGTCGAGTTTTCGGTGCCTCAGATGTGACAATTCTGCTTATTAACGAAGCTTTGCCGATGGAAATAGGGTACGTTGCTCAGGATGCTTTTCTGGAAAAAATCAGCATCAACTGCTTGCATTTCTTACACCCAATCAGCGACCGCACGGGGTTATCCATGGTCCACTGGCTTCAATACTTGAGTTAGCTGAACTAAGCATGGATTTCAAAGATCTTTATGCGAAATGCGGTTTAGACTGGCTTGAGATACTGCTAAATGCTGTGAACGTCTTTTAATGCGACAAACTAACGACAGTCACTGAAGCTATGTTTTCGACTTACGTAGCTTTACGTACACAAGTTGGAGTCTTCACAGTACTAACCTGGGCGGTTGACTCCAATTTTTTTATCAGGCTTACAAAAGCCGGGCGAGAAGGTGCTTCATAACGGCCTGGCTTTACGAGCATGAGCTGGAGTCTTTACATCAATCACCAGCCCAGTTGACTCCAATTTTTTTATCAGGCTTACGAAAGCCAAATCAGAAGGTGCTTCACAGCGTTAGAAAAAAAAAACAAAATTTGCTAAATGACTCCATTAAATGTTCACCATTTTTATGAGTTGCTCACGTGTGTACCGTCAGCTGTCAAGCAATGACAGTTTGAAAGGTCAAATATACCGCGAAATTTAAAATGAAAACTCGTAAAAAATAATCATTTAGTAATAACGTGCTCAAGGGAGGTATTTTAGTGAGTGAATGTCTCACCCTACATGCGAGCGCGCTGCCAGTCTTCATAGCATCTCATGAACAATGTCAATTACCCCAAAAAAAAAATACTTTCAACACTCATGCATCCCCCGTACTTTTTTTTTGCTATTTTTTGTTTTGTTTTTTGCGGTTTTCAATTAGATGACAACTTCATTCTCGTTTACATAAAATGACGTGTAACTGAAACCGGCTGCCGGCCGACCTAAAAACCGAGATAACGTTCTCATATCTGTCAAATACGTAGACAAGTATAATACCAACCAGTGACGATAATCGATGTAAGCTTCTGCCTGCTGGCTCGAGCGTATCATCATTACGGCTGCTCCAACCAGTTTGACTTTTGTGTTCGCCTAATCAAGTCTTGTTTTCTCTGACAAAAAAAAAAAATTAAAACAATGGATGTGAACCAAAAGAACGTTGTGTACGTCGGAGGCTGTGGGGGAATCGGTTCGGCGACTTGCAGACTTCTCGTCCAAAAAAAAATCGCAGTAAGTGGCAGGCAATAGCAGCTGACATCACTCTATTGAGCATTCCTCTGTTTCTAGAACCTGGCCATTCTGGATTTGGTTGAAAATGTCGAGCTGATAAAGGAGCTGGGGGCACTGAACCCATCGACGAATGTATTCTTTCTCAAGATCGACCTTCGCGACAAGGAGAACGTTGAAAAGTGCCTGAATGAGGTGGTCGCCAGGATTGGACATATTGACATTTTGGTCAATGGAGTTGGCCTATTCAACGAGGTGGACGCTGAGGTGACAATCGGAGTCAATTTGGTATGTGTGCGTCTGAAATTTCTGTCGCACAGAGTCTGACTGACATTTCTCCATTCAAGTTGGGACTGATTCATAGTACAATGGCAGCGCTGGCACTCATGGACAAATCAAAGGGTAATCGCGGTGGACTAATCGTGAACATTGCCTCAGTAGCCGGCTTGGATCCGTGTCCTCATTCACCGATATATTGTGCATCAAAGGCTGGAGTGGTTTTATTTACACGTTCACTAGCAGTAAGTGTACCCTAACTATGCAACGCGTTCCAGATAAAATAGAAACGCTTACCATCCTCCAGGTGGACGTGAACTTTCAGCAGTCTGGCGTGTCGCTTGTGACCATATGTCCTGGCATAACCAAAACTAGACTATTGGACCAGTTTACCGCGGAGAGCTTGACTCCACATGCAGGCATTATAACGCAGGTATTTAACGTGGTCAAGAATCAGACTCCTGAAGAATGCGCCAGGAGTATAATGCAAGCAATCGAGATAAATAAGAATGGCGCTGTGTACGTGTGTGACGTGGGCGAAATCAAGGAGACTTCTCATCCAACCTTCTGGGATGTTCAAAAGTAGGAAAGGGCGACACCAAGGCTGCGTGTTTATTGTATTATTTCGCCTTTTTTACGGCATAATTAAAAAGGTTTAATTTTTATTTTCGTGAAGAGCTTGAGTATCTGCTTATTAAGGTTATCATTGCTCGCCGCTGGGTCTGAGTAAAGATTGTAAAGTGCTGATGTTAGATAATTAAGTGTGATTAACATCGAAATGTTATAATTATGACTGCGAGATAATTCTGCGATATTTGCTGATAAATCTGGCAGCAAAATGTTTTCGAAAATGAACGTTGTTTACTTCCATTTCCCTTGAGGAATTTTTGCATTTTGTGCGCGTCCTTTTATTTATTAAATTATTTTCATATTTTATTAGCACAAGTGTTTCATCATCCAAAAAAGTTGCACACACAAACGGAAGGACTTTACAGGCAGGAATCTAATGGAAAAAACCGGATAACACCCAGTATTTTGGATAAAGTCGCGTCTAGAAGGGTAATGATTGGGTTTTGGATACCCAATGCGGATAAATCTTATTCCGGAAAAAGAATTTATCGAAGTAGAATTTATCGGCAACCAACACATGAGCTTACTTACTTAATGGGCTCCCGACGAGTGAAGAATCTGCCAGAGATAGGGAAGCTCTTCGAAACAGAGCATGCTGCTTCCAGACTGCTGCTTGAAGACCTAGCGCTGTGACATCCATGATAACTTGGCCTTTAAGGAGGTGGTTGTGCCTTTCTTCATCTCTGGAAATGGAGGCTGGGGTTGGAAGATCTTCATGGCAAAATACAAATACTTGGCGCAACAGACGTATATGGTCCAGGGCCTAACTTCTCGCGACTATTCGTGTTGTGCGTGTTATATTTTTCACACAAATGGAACGGACGTACAGTCTAGAGCCATATCCGAAAGGCATTTTGAGAAGCTTTCTCATGACAGTTATTACTCTCGGACGTTTGTCTCGGACATTCGCGAGAGGTGGGACCGTGAAAAACTTTTAGGTATTCTCTGGGATTCGAACCACGAACCTCACGCTCAGCGATCCAACGCACTAACCACTTGAGCCACGGCGCCCACGAAAATGGCTGGAGTGTAACTATCCAAACGCTCGATGTGGCTAAGTCTTTGTAGTCGACGCATATTCGCCTTTTGGACTACATCCGCATCTTGGTACAGCTCGAAGGATTCGCGGTTGTATCTTCTCCTCCATTCAAAAAGTTCAACGAGAGCAAACCTGGGTATCGTTCAGCATTCGAAGGCGTACAGCAGAACTGACAGGATTAGTATTTCAAAGAGCACGCGTTTTCTCCTCTGCGTAAGGAGATTTGACCCTACAGTTTTCACCACACTGAAGAAGCACCAATTTCCAGGTATCAGTTTTCGTCGGAGCCCCGCTTAGATTTTATTTGTGGAGTTGATGTTAAGTCCGAGGCAGATGAGCTCCTTAACTACTTCGCAGTAAGAGTTGGCAACCGTGACGTTTTGCCTAAGGCGGTGGGCAGATGGTGTCGAGAGCATGTACTTGGTCTTGCCCTCGTCCACTTTATGACCAACTTGTTTCGGCTGTTTATCTGTGACAGCCTCGACTACAACATGCTTAGAGTGACCTTTGATGTCGATATCGTCCGCGCATCCCACCACCTGGACGGATTTGTTAACGATTGATAACGCATTTCCTTGCCGAAATCCGCCACACATTTGGAAGAATTCAGAGGAGCTACATACTTTCGTACTGCATATTGCATCCCGTATTCTACAGCGTTACCAGACACAACTGGATAATTTTGATCGTGAATTCAGCCACCGCTCGTTAGACGATGAATGCTATCATATCTGTCTGCTATCAGTGTGTTTCCGTAAGGTTTTTGACGTTTCCACAGTACGTATAAGACATTAAGCAAGGGTATGCGTTGACATAGGATCGCCCTTCTTGTTGATGAGGCATCTGGGGCCGACATCCTAGTCATCGGGAATATTTTCGTCCACCCATACTTAATTGATGATGCACCCTACGAAACCATCAGTTTCGTGTTTGAATAGCTCCGCTGTTAGACAATCAGAGCCTGCGGTCTTGTTAGTCTTCAGCTTACGAATAGCTGCACCGAACTTTGTTATACTGGGGGAGAGAATTACTTCTTAGTTGGCTGGAAGTGGGTTCCATTCTTGCTCTGTCATGGTCTCGGCATTACGCCCGTTTAGGAGCTGCTAGAAGTACTATGTAAATTCCTTCACAATTCCCTGTGCATCGCTGACTAAGTTCCCTTCATGGTTTTGGAGGTTTTTCAGTCCTGTAACTAGCCGCTAGTTGCTTAGCTTTTTTATAGAACTACCGAATGCTATTCCTGTCGCACGACTCTTTTATTTCCTTGAATTGGCAGAATGCGTGTGCCCACTTCTTCCCACACAGAGTCTTCCTGTCCTCCTTTCTCCTCGCCCGGTATTCTTCCTCCGCAGTGCTTTAAGATGTACATCTTCTGCCAGCTTATTCCCGCATTCATCATACCATGGAATCCTTTTTGAAGGTTATTGGTATCCCAGTGTGTTCCCGGCTACTTCATTGATGAGTCCTCTCAGTGGTGGCGTTAGTAGAAAATGAATGCTCAGTTGAAAGCCTATCGCTCAGGTGCTCTATGTAGTCTCTGACTATTCGAGACATGCTAAGGCGTCTCCTTTTTGTTCTATTCGTTGCTCCTTCTCGGTGAGTAGTCAAGCTCTGAATCCAGCTGCTGGGAGATAATAATCAAAGTCGACGTTTTGCCCTCTGCATGTGCTCAGGATATTTTATGCGTACCTCGATCTAGAGACAGCAATCTAGTGCTACTTATCACAGTAGTACGAGCTGCTAGAAAGTCGATTAGTCGGAAACTATTTCCGCGCCGATGAGGTTATGCTTCCGAAGTAACCCGCCGAAGATGTTTTGTTTATTAATCTTAATATTGAAGTTCCCGAATCGACATCGAACTCTGGCCAGGTTCCGTAGGTACCATCTAGGAGATCATAGAATTGCTCCCTAACAGAATCTTCAGCCTCATCGGTAGAAGTTTGAACACATATAATGCTTGAAACTAGCTTTTGCGCGGATCATAGCCGGACAATCGTTTACTGGCTTCCAAATATCTTTTGACGTGTTGCGGTTTTCCATGGCTAATCTGCATCCCAGCATGTGCAACTCCTTGTGGCACCCATGATAGATGTTGCTCTCTTTCGGTTTTCATCTCCAGATCCTATCCATCGAATCTGCTGAATTGGAGTAGTATCTGCCTTGGACTGCGAGATGACAGTATCAAGTAGCACCCAGAGTGTATTCCAGATGCCATCACGTAGGTCATAGGCAACGAAATTCATCTAGAATTCTCTCCGCAAGTCTTTTTTTTGTGTATGAATGTAAATGCTTCCATGTCCTGATGTTCGGTTCCTTGATTGTCAGTTTGCTTATCATGCAAGTCAACGCTGAATGAAAAGTCAGCATGCTGCACATCCTTTTTGCGTTGGACTCCTTTTTTCAACTGAACTACTTTGGTTATATTTTCAGAGTCAATTGAGGTTTTCGTGTACTTTTCGTTGATCAGGATAAGATCCCTTATTTCCCAGTACTCAAAAGGTCACGAATTATAGGCCCGTTGCTTGACTGTCTTGTGTCTCAAAACTCTTTTAGCAACTTGCTTCTGACTCGATATTATTCGATAGCATTCGTGATGTCCTACCACTGAACATGATCAGTTTTATAAAAGCTGACCTTGACCTTTACCAACTATTGCACAATGGCACTCGAGAAACGACTGCATGTAGACTTCATACGCATCGATTTCTGAAAAGCATTCACGAATACTTCATGGAGTTGACTACTAGAGCTGGATCCCTGTCTACTACACGCTGTGGCACCAATGAAAAGAGAATTTCATGGCGTACAATGGACTCATCATTAGTCAAAGTGAGACATTGACAGCCTCCTGTCAACTAGAGCAACCTAAGATCAGAAGACGCTCAAGATTGTATGTATATCGTTTTAAAATGTCACCTTTAACACTGCGTTGATTGCAAATTTATTATCGCGCCCAAAATTATTTCGCGGGGTGGCTGTTTACTTCCATCAAAGCACCTGAATCGCTAATAAATTTTGTTTATCGCTTCTCTTATTTTTAACACACTATCTGTAAGCAATAATGACGTCTAGTAGCGATAAGAGCGTGAACTTGTAGAATTTTTCAAACAAAGCAAAATTAGTCGTTCATTCTATTTGATTGGAGTCAACATGGAACTCGGTGGCAAGAATGTTGTGTATGTGGGGGGATGCGGTGGAATTGGTGCTGCCGCCTGCAGGCTGTTTATTCAAAAAGGAGTCGCTGTAAGTAGCTCAGTAGTATACGAAGGACGACCACCACTTGATACATTTTTCCTCCTAGAATCTAGCAATTCTTGATTTGAATGAGAACCTTGAACTCGTTCATGAACTCGGGGGTCTAAGTGCAGCGGTGAATGTTTTCTTCTTGAAGCTTGACATTGCCAACAGGGACGATGTTGAGCAGTGTCTGAGTGAAGTGATCTCAAGGATTCACCATTTCGACGTACTTGTGAACGGCAGTGGAATATTAGATGATGTGAACCCAAAGCATGCAATTGATGTCAATCTGGTAGGATATCATAGTAATTTCCATGCCACTTAATGCAGTCTTATCAGTTAGGAGTTATTTACACCACCGTAGCAGCTATGGATCTCATGGACAAATCAAAAGGTGGTCATGGTGGCGTGATCTTAAACATCGGCTCAGTGGCTGGCTTGGATCCGTTTGCTCTAGCTCCAGTTTATAGTGCATCGAAGGCTGGTGTGGTTATGTTCACCCGTAATTTAGGGGTGAGTATGCAATTGGAACTCCTAGAGCGAGAAGTCACAAAAATATTTCTCGTGTTAGGACGACTTTCACTATAAACGAACTGGAGTATCGCTGATTGTTATATGTCCTGGTGTAACGGATACAAAAATTTTGGATCATTTTCTACAGGACGATAAGTGCAAGCATGTATCCGAGATACGTGTAATGCTGGATGTGGTAAAAATTCAGAAACCTGAAGACTGTGCATTGCATATTGCCGAAGCTATTGAGTTGAATAAGAGCGGAACAGTATATGTCAGCTACGACGGCCAGATGAGAGAAGTTCCAATGCAAAGCTGGCACACTGCTGCTAAGATGTGAAGTGTTTTTCAATAAAATTTTTATTTTTATTTTTATTTCTCTTTTAATCAGCAATGCGGTCGTTAAATTTGTTGAAAACAGAAAGACTATTAAAATTAACAAGCAAACAAATGAAACCGCCTGAGAGTATGCAATGGGGTTCGGTGCTTTTGGGCTTAAAATAGTAATTAACTAAGCGGTCGTACAGTGAATCACAAACCAACTCTAAGTGAGTAGAGGAAATTTTTAAATCGTAAAATAGCCAGTGGCGGTGACAAGCTTATTGCTTGACTATGCTCGTCGCATTTGTGCCATGAAGACTGCAGCTTTGCAAAAGGTTTTAGTCTCACTTATTCCTGCAGATAGGTATTCCTCATGAACTGTTTGTAGTGAATGGTGATGTGAAATGGTCCGTTTTTTGGTTAAGATAAGAACCAGCTTTTGTCGTTAAGTTTTCGATGACTTCTAGGTTTGTACAGGAAGTTTGCACAATCCAGCGTTTTATGCTTCATGAAGGAGGACTGCATAGGTGGTCGAGTTAGTGATTACTGGCCCTAGCTAGAGTTCTATTGCATCTGTTAGTCGAAGCACGTATCTGGTTTAGATTATACAAAGCTCCACCTTTTTCGGACTCTGTGAGTAATGTACTCTGTTTGCATGAATATGTTGAAGATGATCTCAAGGACTACTTTGGAGTAACGCTTTGACTTGGTGGTTCCTTATGATGGAATATTTTGTTCTGAGATCGCTTGGAGGTACTATCCTTCGAAGCATTCACTTGGTGTTGATGTCTGAATACATTCACCTGATTTTGGCCTTATGTAGAAAATCTGTCTCACTGATATGGTGAACGTAGGGATGTAGTAAAGGATTTGACCTCCTCACAATCAATAAAAGAAGGAAAAAGCGGTCAGTAAGGAAGAGAGGTCCAAAATCATTATGTTAAAGGATTACTTCCTAGATTATTCCAGCAAATAATCCCCTCGAGATTGTCAATTGCAGTGGAACTAATAAGGCGTTTTTTTCTCTCCATCACTATACCCTACTCAGTTTGCACTTCAGCAGAACAAATAAGAGCTCTTCCTACTTCGTAGAATACGAATTAAGGCAGCTTCCACTGATTCACATTTTAGGAGTTCGCGTTGGGATTTTAGCATGGGGATGTGGTCTAGCTTTGATGTTTGACTGTAATTTTTTTGGGACATGACATTCATGGCTTTCTTAACATCTCACCAGTGGAGTCTGGGGCCAGTGAAGCCTACCACCACCTCGATAAATCACAATAAATGTCGAAGGCAATCCAAGATATCGAAATCAATGCTATATCTTAAAGCGGCGTATTACACCCATTAAAGAGAGGAGCTACATATTTAGTTATACAGAGGCGTCTTTTGACGTTTTGACACAACTTTTGAACCTTTCCGTCTAACAAAGACGTCGATGGAAAATCCTGGCTGCTCATTCAAGGCGGTAAAGGTGTTATTGACAAGGCAACGCGCTGTCATGTGACTTCTTCAAAATCAGACTTGAAAGTTGTATGACACCCACAAGCCAACAGCAGAGGAACAATTTTTCAAGACTATGTGAAATTGCTTGCTTATGCCGTCAGTATTGTTATTTTCGGTGGAACTAAGCAGGATATCAGCGGTACGACAAACGGAGGCAAAACTAAGTAGATGCTGTTACCAAAAAGCCACGCAACAACAATTTGGACACTGTGAGCATCTATGTATAACTTGAGATTGTATGGACATTTTTCTACCATATCTTTCCCATTATGTAAGCATGTAATTTATTATGAAAATATCCTTGGTCATTTCAAGCGAGAACTTCTTCGCAAGACATTCTGTTGACGTTTTTTGGAGGAGAATATTTAATGAAAAATTGTACGAGCGGTACAGCGTCATCGACCTGCCCTCTGGACGTCTGAAATGGAAAGCGAATGGACATCACGGCTCCAGATTCCTCAAATCTGCTGTAAATATAGGTCTCGGCCTAAGTGGAGTACTCAAGTGAAAACAGGCATTTTTTTTTTGTCGATTTAGAAAACAATCCACTGAAGCACTCAGTGCAGTAGACCGTATTACCAGCAAGCAAGATCCAGAGATATAGACCATCATGGAGTACCTATGCAATAAATCTGTTTATGTTAGCCGCAGAGGCAGTGCTGCTATCATTGAGGTCATTGAAAAGGGAGTGACCTAGTGTAGCCTTCCTAATATTAGCAAGTGCAAGACAAGTGCACAGGAACTGAAGGACTATCTCTTCTTCCTCCTCGTCTCGCCAGAAGTCATTACAACGGATGCTATGCTTTAGAAACCCGTTAGATCTTCTTTGGTCCAGTTTTGGCCATAGTTGCCTTACAACAAGGGATTGGTCATCTGTGGTTAACTTTTTATCGTATCTGCGTGGATGCGATGCATTGCTGCGTCCAGTTGGAGGAGAGGCGGATACCTAGGTCTTCCGAGAAGGCTCTGGCGCCCACTCCGTTCTGAATTTCGAACCCATCCGTAAAGATTGACAACGATCCGTTTTAAAGGAGATAGCGTTGCGTGGATCTGTCCGGTATCGATTATTTGAAGCCTAGAATGAAATTCGTTTCAGTAGGCAAACGGTCGATGACATTGGCGAGATCACGATGCATCTAAGTATGCTGCCATGACCAATGTCTTGCTCTTTCCATAGGTGAGAGTTTATCAGTGGAAGAGCAGAGCTAGTAGCTATTTACCAGCTGACGCTGTCTGTCAGGAGAATGTAAACCATTGTTTGAAGCGTAACTGTTCACAGCGCACCCGTAATGCTGAGGCATGCCACTCATTGAGCGTTTTCCATTAGATTCAAGTCTTCAAGACTTTCTCTCCACGGCAGTCTACCATACCATACAAGAGAATCAGCCTTGCCACTGATTTGTATAGTCAGTTCATTACGTGGGGTTGCAGGCACCATGTGGAGCTCACCGCCCTCTTACAACAGGGCAACCATTGCCTGCTTTTCTGACACGTTCTTTGACGTTCGTGGATCACCTTTTATATCCCGGTAGGTATGATGTTTAAGTAGGTAAGGGGTGATCAGTCAATTTCAAAGTGCGTCAGAAAGCCACAGTGCAGATAGAATTTGAGGAAGTTCCACATAAATCCATTAATGCTTGCCGCGCCCTTTCCAAGCCCTTGACTTTAGCTTCTTTTAATGTCTGCACACATCTGTAGCAGGAAATACTAAAAACTTTGCCATAAAGACGAAGTAAATTAATCCAAGGGCTACAGTCTATGAAACTTTAGAACAAGTAGTCTGATACCATTTAAGGCTACAATTTCGGTCGACAAATATTTAAATAAATTTCATTTCCCTGGTGTAATACTCAGAAACACAACACCCTGCGTCAGGGAAATCAGCTACAGCACTGTCGCAAATCATTCCAAACATCATCATAAAATCCCTCACCATTGACTGCTCCAAAAAAAGAAGCCCTAAACTGCTCTAGACTTACCCTAGCCAAACCCGTTTGCTTTCTTACTCAAAGACATTGCACTCGAAACCAAAACTACACCTCCACCCGCCGAAGACTCATCTGAAATTCATTACACAAAGCAGTTTGTCAACCTATAACCACATATCTTAACGTTTTCCTACGAAAAAACTGTAGCAACTTCGACGAGTGAGTTTAATCTTAAATTTTAATGCAACCTTGCGATTAAATTTAAATAATTTTATGCCCGGCACTAAACTCCACAGGTATCATGGACCAATGGTTTGGGAAGCTAACTAAACACGTTTTCCTCAACTAATGCAATTGTTTATGGCTTAAACAGTAAAACTGTTTATCTAATCTGTTTGGCAAAATAGACGAAGAGTCATGTGCTTCTTATAACAAGACGACGAGACGTTACAAGTCCGGTTTCACCACAAAGATACACACAACGTACGGAGTATCTTTTGTGCATTTAACTTTAGGGCCATAAATGAAGATATCTGCCATCCAAGGTAGTTAAGTTAGTTAGTCAATGAGTGCCCAAAATGAATATTCATAAGTATCTAAGAATCTAAAGAGGCATCTGGATTCCCTTGACCGAGAATCAAAGAAATTCTAATGAGGTTTAGGTACATGTACAGATAGTGTTTATTTTTTAAGGTGATTATGGTGCCTTATAGGTAATGTAAGGGACAAAGCAAGGATAGTGTATCTACCAGGCAGCCTCATGAAGAGCTGGAGCGGAATGGAGCACTGAAGCGGAGTGAAGAACTGGAGTGGAGTGAAGAACTGGAGCGGAGTGAAGAACTGGAGCAGCGTGAAGAACTGGAGCGGCATGCAAAACTGGAGCAACATGGTGTACTGATGCAGAATGGAGGACTGGGGCAGAATGAACGCTAGTATGAAGGACTGAGGCTGAATGGAGCACGGGAGCTGAATGGACAACTGGCGCAGCATGAACAACTGGAGCAGCGTGAATTGTCCTAACGACTGGAGCAAGAACTGGAGTGACAACAGCAGAGTTGTGCACTTGTGTAAAGTGCTGCGATGACACCGCCGATGGAACCGAGTGCACCACAGATCCTACGTGAACCGGCTCAACCACAGTGTGAGTAGCTAGATGTCCTGGCTTGGCAATAACCAGGCCAATCATAGCGAACAAGGCAATCTAGAAGAGAAAACAGACTTTACTACCACACCGAAGCGCCGAACATTGAACCGAACTTACAAATTTGAACATTTTTGCTTTTTTTCAATCTCAGATACAATATCTAAACGATGTGATAAATTATATTCAACTAGTGTCTCATTACCCCAGTACCAAGCCTATTTATACCAGCCACACACGATAATCCTTCGGAAGTCAAGTACCTTACAATCATCGATCACAATTGTTGGCCCACCCACAGGCCTAACACAATAACTTAATCGGCCAAGTACCAGAAATCACCATCGAATTACATCTTTGAATTCTTATGTGTGGTTACGCAACATTAACGCATGACAAACCAGCCCAACAGTCGTCTGTCCTTCAGTCTAACACTCTGTGTCTGGCTTAGAAGAGATTTGTACCTTTCAAGGTGAACTATCAAAGTACCAAGCCTCCCACTTGCCCTCCGTCGAATATGTGCGATATGGTCAAATGTAAATGCGGTGAGAGTGATATGTAGATCTTATCTGTAGGCCCAAGCAAAGGGCCAAGTTAATGGCTTGTGCGTCTTGCGTTTTTTTGTATAAAAGTTACAGCATCACTTGGTATCAGCATCAGTTAGCTGCTTAATCGCTTACAAGCAAGTTTTCAACTAAACAAACAAACAACCACCAACAACCAAACTCAAAATGTTCAAATTCGTAAGTTGAATCGGATGGAGATACATCCTTCGGATTAACACAAAATTTTTTTCGTTTCTTTTCATAGATCGCTCTTTTCGCTTTGGTCGCTGTCGCTTCCGCAGGACACTTGGGACACCAATCACTGTCTCAACCAATTCTGTTGCACGGAGCTCCAGCTATCTCCCACCATAGCCACACTCAACTCCATGCCGCTCCAATTGTCCATGCCAGTCCATTGATCCATGCTGCACCAATTGTCCATGCTGCTCCAGTTTTGAGCCACCACTCCATCCCATTGCACTCCGCACCAATTGTCCACTCTGCTCCTCTCCTTCACTCAGTCCCATTGTCCCATGGCCATAGCTTGCACGGTCTCCACGGTGGACTCCACCACCACCACTAAGCGATTTCGAATCAGCTGGCTGAAGCCTGCATTCAAATCAATGTTTTCAAATAAATAAAAAAAAATGTTATCTTTGTTTATAAACAATCGTGTTTTTATTTAAATTCATGCAAAGTTCCTAGGGTTTAGGCATTCAATCCAACCAGATGCGGCTGAGATACTTTCACGATGCAGCGGAGAAAACAAGTCTCAAGTTCACGATCGGTGCTGGGCAGGGTGGGGATTAAGTCTGATTGATGATCGGTGATCGTGGAGGTGATCTGGCAATGAAGTGCATCAATCAAGAAGTCACCGAAAGCGAGTTCATTTAAAAGCGCATTTTGTTGACTCCCACGATTTGATCAGTCACGATTCTGAGTCTTCCCAAAGTCATGCTGACGTAACTAAAAGTGCGAAATTCCGTGTTTACATACTCAAATGTGCGGCCGATCTTCGCTAATTTAAATCGTTTGCTCTCAAAAAAAAAAAAACTGCAGCGTGTGCATAACTTAGGACAACTCTTACTCTTTCCCACCATTGTGGATGGTTTCTGGTGATGAGACTTGCCTCATCTCAGTGCCCCACATCTCTAACAAGATCATCTTAGCCTGGCTAACTTACTCACAACAATTGGGCGACATGATTTTCACTTTAAGTCCGACGAGCTAAAGAAAAAGAAGAAGAAATTCTTCTGTAGTGGATCTAGACCGGAGACTCGAACCATCGAACTTCGCTCGATTGGTTGGAAATCACATCCTCCACGACACGACAACAGACAACGGCTTGCGACTAATCGCACACATTTGCGGCACATTAATACGGCGGTGAGTAGCACCAAGCTTCCAAGACTACGAATCCGCACTGCAACCTGGTTGTTCCCAGATCTGTGAACCAACAACCCCGCATGTAATATCCTGAATATACCCACACAAAGGGGGGAAACGTCGGTCTTAAAAATTACCTCCTAGCAGCTAGGTGTAGAGCCCGACTGATCAACAAGAAGAATGCCAAAAAAAGGAGATTTAACGTTGGTCATCTGGGCACACCTGGAATACCCAGAGCAACTGAGTGAGAGACTCTTCATAGCCATTCAACTTCTACAAACGCCTTCACACATCTCGTATCCTTACAGGTTTCCTGACGGGTAGGTTGTAGACTTAAGGAGCACCTCAAGAAACTGGGCTTAGAGCAATGTGAAGACTGCAGATTCTGTGAAGATCTTGAGCAAACCCCAGGGCATCTTCTAAAGGAATGTAGAGCACTGATACACAAAAGAGAGAAAGACTTGGACGCCTACCAACTATCAGAAGAAGATTTACCATTGTTGGATCCACTCCACTCCAGGTACTTCACTTCATCAAGGAAATTGTATTGGAGGAGGTGCTGTAAGTAACTCACCGGCTAGAACTCCAAGACGGGGGAGCGCAATAGATCTACAAACGTCGCAGTACGCGAACACCCCTATATCCAATTAACGAACGCCAGCACACAGTAGACCAAGTATCGCAATGTCATCAAAGTAGCAGAGAACACACTGGGATACCAACGACCTCCAAGAAGGTGTCCATAATATGATGACGTTGGTGAATAGCGGAAAAAGATGACAGAAGATGCACATCGTATAGCGCTACAACGCAAAACAAGGACGGCGAAGGAGCGGCCAAGATGCCTAAGAAGAGGAGGGCATACAAAGCCTCCCAGCTCAAGAAAATCGAATATTAGAGCGAAATGCAACAACATCTGACAGTTCTCCAGGAAAGCCAAGCAAATGGCAGCTGGCAACAGTCCGGAACGCAGGCTCTTCGAATTAGTCAAGGGAACTTAGTCACCGAAGCACAAGAAATTCTAGCTGTATTTAAGCAGGACTTCCAGCAGTTGCTAAATGGGCATACTGTCGAGAGGGCAAGAAAAGAACCCACTTTCAGTCAACGTAGAAGTAATGCATGAGGCTGTTGTAGAAAAGGTTGGCGCAGCTATTCAAAAGCTTTAGACTAGCAGTAGCCGGCTCTAATTGCCTACCAGAGGTCCATACATCAAACCATCAATCAAGTATGATTGGACGAAAGCATACCCCATGGCCGGGATATCGGCTCCAGATGCTCCACATATAAGAAGGTCTTACCAATTTTTCATATATGATCCTATCCAAAGTATGACATGAACTTCTAAAGTATTTCGGTAACTCACTACTTGGAAATTACCAGTGTAGCTTCCTTCCAGACAGATTGACAATAGACCAATACTTCACACCAAAGCAGATCCTGAGTAAAAAAATTTTAAGTCGAAACATAACATCGTCTGGAGCTCTAGACGGCCATGGCAACCGTCCCTTGATGTGGAACAAGTAAGCTCCGGATCCACATTAACGCCTTTCGGATCCTTTTAAAGCAATTCCTTGAGTACAGGTCTTCGCTTTGCCTGGTTTTTATTGACTTTGAAATCTTAAACTGAGTGCGACAGGGCTACATTTTATCACCGCTGCTTTTTCTGGTGACAATAGGTCATATCATCCTCGCTGCGTACCTTAAACACCTGAGTTATACTGATGTTGTCTGACTGCAACTGCAATGTAAAAGGCGAGGCAAACTCATTGGGGCTAAAAATAAATGCAAGAGTCCTCAGCCCTTAAAACTCGTTCACCGAACTTAATTTTGCTGGACAGGATGCCGGGAAAGTTGAAAGCATACTGCATCTAGGAAGCATCATTTCGCCTCATGGCGGCACTGTCCTTAATGTTTACAGAAGAATCGGAAAATCAGAGGCTGGGTTCAGTATGCTATCTAATGTCTCGAAAAGCCGTATACATACAGCCGCAAGACCAAACTGCGACTGTTTCGCCGAGTCAATACTTCCAAATGGATGGAGTACATGGAAAGTGACCGCCATAGTCAGTTGAAGATCTCAGTGAAAATCATTTCACTCATCATACTGAGGTCCTTCTGGCCAAATCGTATCTCAAAGGAACAGCTCCATATGAGAAAAAAAGATTAGGAGCGAAAAGACATAACTATACGGCGAAGGAAGTGGGAATGGGATTGTCACACCTTACAACGCAAAGACACCTCAACTGCGAAGCATGTCATGCAACTGGAATGGGCTTGCCCAGTCTCGTCGAAATGGGAGCCGCTCGCAAGCCATGACAAAGGGCAGTTGAGGAGGTCACTTGGAATAACTTGAGGAGAGGTGCAACGTGTTGGGGAACTCCGAACAAGCTGGCACGCAGGAGTTGCGGATACCTTATACCCCACAAGAGGTAGCAAAACCTAACTAAAAAACGTTCTAGTTGAATGCGCTTCTTTATCTCAGTTTAGATGTCATTCGCTTTACTCACATCTGCCCCCAAATATACAGAACTATTAACCTGTTCTATGTACACTGTGGGCTCCGATGGGATGTTAGATTGCTGTGGCTAGAGGTTCGTCGACACAACCAGGTACTTTGTCTTCCGCTCCTACTTTTTCGGCAGACTGTATAATGGCGGCGAAGACCAACATACCGTTGTCAGTCAGAATTTCACGCAGCAGACCGTATGTGATCCAGGGCTTATCATCTTAAGACCATTCATGTTGTGCGTGTTATATTTTTTCGCACAGATGGAGGGGACCTAAAGCCTTTTTTTTAATTGAGAAACTTTCTCATGACAGTCATTACTCTCGGTTATTTGTCAGACATTCACGAAAAGTGGGACCGTCAAAAGAACTTTTTTGATGTTTTCTGCGATTCGAACATCGAACCTCCAACGCAATAACATTTGAGCCACAGCGCCCACTATGAAGCTGAGTTTTTTTTTTTTTTTTTTTTCCGAGGGTAGGTGAAAATCTTCCATAGACACTATGAGAATAGCAAGCGCGTGCTCATAGTAGTGTCAGATTCTTACTGACCAAAAACACCACCCTTCGATATAAATTTGTTAGATATTGCAACTAAGAAATAACTTATCAAGCAATTTTTATATCACGAAATAGAAGCGTTTGGTAGGTTACTTTCCATTGAAAGATCCTACAGGTTCCGCAATATAAACGCGGTTAATCCACAATCTAAACGCGGTAAATCCTTATCTCGCCAAGTCAAAAGGATTCGTCCTTTATAGTCGGCGCAATGGATTTTCCTGCTAGTTCCTGCTAGCTCCGCAGTTTAAACGCGGTTGCTCACTATCGCGCTAAGTCCAAAGGTTTGGTTCTTTGTAGACGGCGCAGTAAATTACTGTCATCCAAAATTTGAAGGACTGTATTATTAACGTGACTTTCTAGTCGACTTTTATGCTTTCTCGCATAGTTTCTGATTTCGTGTTCGATTGTTATAATGCCGAGATCTCTGTGTATATCTCTATTTCTGATATACCACGGTGCATTAACAATTCCTCTTAGCACGTTATTTTCAAAGGTTTGTAAAATATTAATATTACTTATTTTGGTACAACCCCAGAGTTGTATACCATATGTCCAGACTGGCTTTAGCACTTGCTTGTATAAAAGCAGTTTGTTTCCTATATTAAGCTTGGAATACTTTCCAAGTAACCAATACATTTCTCTGTATTTGCTTTCTAGCTCTTTGCGTTTTTTCTTTACATGCGACTTCCATTTCAGCTTTGCATCGAGTGTCATTCCAAGATACTTAGCCTCGTTTGCAAACGGAATTCGAACCGAGTTTGAAAAGATCGGCAAGTTATTTATTTTTTTGTAAGTAAAATTTACATGAACAGATTTGGTTTCATTCAGAGCGATTCGCCAAACCTTTGTCCATTCATTTACTCTATCCAATGCTTCTTGCAATTTTTCCGTAGTCTCTTCGACCGTTTTACCTACTGCCAAGATAGCAGTGTCGTCGGCAAATGTAGCCAGCGCAGTACCATCTACTTGCGGTATATCACGAGTATATAATAGATACAAGAGTGGACCAAGGACGCTACCTTGCGGTACCCCAGCCAATATTTCCTTAAAGTCTGAATATTCGTTTCCGTGTTTGACGCGGAATAATCTATTCGTAAGATAGGTCTTCAAAATATTAAATAAAGGATAGGGCAGAACTTGTCGCAATTTAAACTTTAAGCCTTCATGCCAGACCTTGTCAAAAGCTTGAGAGACGTCAAGGAATACACTTGAGCAAATCATTTTTTTCCTTCAAGTGATTTTTCTATTACATCTGTTATTCTATGTACTTGGTCCACCGTAGAGTGCTTGCTTCTAAACCCGAATTGATGATCCGGGATAAGACGTTTTTCTTCTATAATTGGCTGTATTCGCCTAAGCAATATTCTCTCGAATACTTTGGATATAATTGAAAGAAGCGAAATTGGTCTGTAGGACGTTTTCTCGTTCGGCGGTTTTCCTGGCTTAAGAACCATTATAACTTCCGCGAATTTCCATTGGCTGGGAACATATTCTAGTCTTAGCGCGGCATTTATAATGAAAAGAAGTTTAAGCTGAGTAATTCTCACAAAACACGCATACAATCCCTCTGCACCAAAATCTACGTTCGCTGTCGTAATCCAACAACGTTATGTCAATATTTACAAAACGTCCGCCTTCAAGCTTATTACAACTCAATCTGAAGTAGGTTTCTGGGAATATCAACATGTACGAGTACTTGAACTTGAACTCGTCGAATGCTCAACTGGTCGATCTTGAAACTCAATCCACAGTAACTGCCTACAAACTTCCCGTCTGTAATCGATGGAAAATGCTTGAATTTTCCCACCCACTCGAAAAAGTTGATGGAATTTTCAAAAATCAACATTTTGACTCACCTAATGCGATTAGAGAACGATAATTACCTGCGATCGCTGATCGTTAATATTCTATTACCGAACAATGGTGACTTGGAAAACCTCAATGCCATGTAATACCCTGCAGATACCGACGCAGTGCGATTTTTTTTGAGGTGGTGTGGTACGGATACCTGTTATGGAGCTTCGAGGCATTTGACAGTACTTTCACTGCAATAAGGAGTCTTGTATAAAAATGCAACAAACTGTGCAAATCACTATCAAACGCATTTTGTCATTCTTGCAAACCACAACCAAAAAAAAAAATCAAAAAAAATGTTCAAATCTGTGAGTTTTTCAAATTTAATCCTTAAATTCTGACGAAAGGACGTCATTCTAATTTCTGAATTCCACTTTTATAGATCGCTCTCCTTGCTGTTATCGCCTTCACTGCTGTTAGTGCTGGAGTCATTGGAACGCACACCGTAGTGGAGCCTTCTGTTGTCAAGGTCGGCACATTTGTGAAGACTGTGCGTGTTGCTCCGGTTGTGAAGACCGTGCATGTTGAACCAGTTGTCAAGGTAGTTCCGGTGAAGCATGTTGTTAAGACAGTGGCAGTGGCTCCTGTTATTAAGACCGTACACGTTGCCCCAGTTGTCAAGACTTTTGTTTCTACTCCAGTAGTGAGGACCTATGCTGCTGCTCCCATTGTTCATTCAGCACCAGTGTTGAAGACAGTTGTGACAAAAAGTATCTGGTAATGCCGCATACCATCACTTGAGATAATCAGAGATGGAGACGAGATTTGAATACGAAGAGAATTAGGCAAATAAACTGAAGTCTAGTTGAAGTTGAATTGTTTTTTTTTTAAATTGTGGTTGAGATGGTCTTTTAAAAAAAAAATTGGAAAATAAATACCAGAAGCACTCAGACTCTACCAAGCAGCAAATCCTTTCTTGGTGTAGCAGTTGGAGAAACTCAAATTTTATTCGTTCCTCAGTTGTGCTTGGTGGCTGTGATTAAAGTTCCCCTGGTGGGGTTTGAACTCACACTGCGAGGTCACAAGCAAACACACTACCTTTCACTCCGTGGGCACCTACTAAGGACATTAATGATGGTAAAGTCTTAAGATACGGTAGTTAGAGCTTGGTGACTTCTGATATCTACTTGATCCAGCTTTGTGGCTAACGAAGGGACAAATTAGGGCTATAAATGTACCTCAGTATGACTCTGGTTGAATATTTTACACGTGACAAGTGAAATAATCTATTCCTATCTGCCGCATTGATATATCCTTGGCTGTTCCTTTTCGCTCTTCACTGAGTTGACAACATCCTGCAACAACAAAAAAAAGAAAGTAAAAGCAAAACAGATACATAGAAGCGGACATTGGCGCTGCGACCAAGTATTTAGAGGGTTGGACTCTCGCTCAGTATTGGGAGGTTCGAACACCAAAAAAGTTTTTCCAGAGTCCCACCTCTCGCGAAAGTCTGACAAACGTCTGACAAAGTTGCTGCCATGAGAAAGCAAACAAAAGCCCTTCCATCTGTGCAAAAATACACCAAGCACAATCGAAGATCTGTAAAGAGTCTTCACCTAAGAAAATATAGTCTTCCATCCTCGTCAATCTCAAGCACGATGCTTTCAACAATCAAGACCAAGCTGAGTGGCATCCGCTGAGTGCTCGTCATTTGGAATCTGAGGTCTGGTATTCGAAGATCCTCTTGGCTAGAGTGCTGTTGGCAAAGCGTTCTATGCGACCAAGTCAATGTCGTCAACGCATCTTGGCTTTTTGGACTGCCACCATATCTCGATACAGTTTTTAGAGTTTGCGGTTGAATCTTCTCCATATTTAGGGCGAAGAATTTTTCAATCAAAATATATTCCCGTATCCACCGAATGCTGGAGAATAAGCAATGCTAGGTATAACTTAGGTTATAGTGGTAGACTTAGACCAGTAGAGTTCACTGTGTTAGCACGGGATAAACATCTCCAAAGAGCTACCCGCTGAGCCAGAAGGAGCTAGTAACAAAGCGCTGGAGGATATTAATATTTGCAATAGCTAGTTCGCTGAGGTTGAGCCTAAAAAGTAGGCTCCTAAACGTAGTCTCCTACGAACGGAGAGAGCTTGGTTTTATCCATGTATCTTCTACAGAAGTCGTTTGCGAGAATGCCCAGCCGGGTGGCGTGTTTCCCGATATTGCAAGGTAACAAGACAGTCAGACCGTTGGCGATCTACGTAGTACCATATGCCCTTCTGCGGTTTCGCATCTGCTTGCCGAAATCCGGTACACGTTAGGAATAATGCAGAAGAGCACTTCCAAACATGATCGTTTCTCTGACGCTACAGGTCGTGAAACCATAAGCCACGACTAGTATCTTCCTAACAACTGTTGGTTTTTCACATGGAAACTTAGTTACTTCGACACCACAGCTTTCAGCCTAGAGAATCAGTTTCAATATTAAAAGTGTAGTCAAAGTCAGCGTGCGTTCATCGTCTCAGACAGCTATTCATGGCACGTTGGCCGACTCGCACTATGCGAGTTTTTGTATGGGTTGGCTAAATGGTGCTACGGTCCTAACTACCCGGCATGGTTTAGTCAAATCATCTCCAATTATAGGAGCAGCTTCCCTATCATGCCACGTTCTGAGCAAAGCAGCTCCCAAGCAGTATGGGGCTGTGATCTTGAATAAGCTGGACTGCTTCACTTTTCTGCTTGAATTTGGAAGCCTATGCGTTTGCCCTGCAAACGAAGACAAAGTTGCATACCTTGCCAGGACGTTTCCAACTTCTACAACACACCTATGCATCTTTTCAGTTAAAAATTAAAATAAAATTATTTCCTTCGAAAATTTAATTCATTAAATAGAAGCGCATCTGTTTTCCATCTCGGATTATCGGCAACAATACTTAATGGTGCACTGCGTATGCAACTGGAGATACCACGGTCTTCACAAGTGGAGCAGAATGTAGAATTGGAGCGGCATGAACAACTGGTGCAGCAGCATAGGCTCTCACTACTGGAGTAGCATACTGAACGTGGCTAACAACTGGGGCGGCATAGCCTTGGATTACGGGTGCCACTGGTATAGCTTTGATAAGTGGAGCAACTTGCACGGTCTTAACAACTGGTGCAACAATTTGAGCAACCTCAGCTCTGTTATGAATCCTTGTGAAGCTCTGATGGGATACTGCCGATGGAACACTGTGTACAACGGCGCCAACCTTAGCAACAACAGGTTCAACTACGGTCTGCGTTTCGATAACTCCAGCACTTACAACGGCAAAGGCGATAACAGCAAGGAAAGCAACCTGAGAACAGAAGAGGCAAACATTTAGAACTGAATCCCTTCAGGAACAGGATGTAGATACAACTTACAGATTTGAACATTTTGGTTTGTGGTGTTGGTTGTGGCTTGCAGGAACTACAAGTTGCGTTTGATATTGATTTGCAATATTTTTGGTATTTTTATACAAATCTCTTGGTATCGCTTGGTATCGCTTCAGGCATTCAAACGGGTATCCACCTTTTGAAGGAGATTTCGCATTCGGATTGAAGGTTAGCGAATTTGACCATTGTTAAGCGGCGGCGTCATCGTAGATTGTTTACTATGGTTAATCGCATTAAGTGTGTCAAAACATTGGTTTCTGTGCGGCGCCATATGATAGGTAGTTTGGCTCAGCTTACAACTAACCGAGCTTAAGTCTAGGTACGAGAAGAAATATTCATGTAATAGGACACAATTGCGGATTATTGAGTTCACTTTTTCTTTAAATATATTCTCTTCTGTCTGCATGTTGATATGTTTATGTAGGCGTTTGTCTGGGTATGTAGTTCTCTGAGTCAATAGGTTCAAGTTCAGAGTAACTAGCAAACCAACCTTCAAACCTACGCAAATTTGGAAGTCTACTGATTTGCTTAAGAATTCTAAGCTCAAAATTTACGAAAGTCAATGAAATCACAGAACAAGCCACACAGAGGATCTTTGTGTGTTATTCTGCTGTCCTCGCTTCAATTCTAGTCGGGTAAAACGCGTGTATAAAGGGTAGTTCTGTAGTTCTAATAACATAAACCCTTGTGGTTTTGACCCTCGAAGGGCACTACAAAAAAATCATTTTCTCGAAAACTGTAAATCGAATCCCGAACCCGATTCAGGAGAGATGCAGGCTCAATTCTACATAAAAAATATTAAAATCGAAGATGATGAAAATTTCGCTATTTTTTACCGAGGGCTGTAATGCGACCTTTGACCCTCGAAGAGCCCCACAAAACATTCATTTTCTCGAAAACTATGAATCGAATCCTTAATCCGAAAGCAGATTCGAATTCAGGAATGATCCGGGCTCAATTCTACATAAAAAATATTAAAATCGAAGACGATGGAAATTTCGCTATTCTTTACCGAGGGCTGTAATGTAACTTTTGACCCTCGAAGAGCGCTACAAAAAATTAATTTCCTCGAAAACTATAAATCGAATCCCGAATCCGAAAGCAGATTCGGATTCAGGAAAGATGCGGGCTCAATTCTACATAAAAAATATTAAAATCGAAGATGATGAAAATTTCGCTATTTTTTACCGAGGGCTGTAATGCGACCTTTGACCCTCGAAGAGCGCTACAAAATATAAATTTTCTCGAAAACTATTAATCGAATCCGGAATCCGAAAGCAGATTCGGATTGAGGAAAGATGCGTGCTCAATTCTACATAAAAAATATTAAAAGCGAAGATGATGAAAATTTCGCTATTTTTACCGAGGGCTGTAATGCAACTGTTGACCCTCGAAGAGCCCCACAAAAAATTCATTTTCTCGAAAACTATGAATCGAATCCCGAATCCGAAAGCAGATTCGGATTCAGGAAAGATGCGGGCTCAATTCTACATAAAAAATATTAAAATCGAAGATGATGAAAATTTCGCTATTTTTTACCGAGGGCTGTAATGCGACCTTTGACCCTCGAAGAGCGCTACAAAATATAAATTTTCTCGAAAACTATTAATTACTATTAATCGAATCCGGAATCCGAAAGCAGATTCGGATTGAGGAAAGATGCGTGCTCAATTCTACATAAAAAATATTAAAAGCGAAGATGATGAAAATTTCGCTATTTTTACCGAGGGCTGTAATGCAACTGTTGACCCTCGAAGAGCCCCACAAAAAATTCATTTTCTCGAAAACTATTAATCGAATCCGGAATCCGAAAGCAGATTCGGATTCAGGAAAGATGCGGGCTCAATTCTACATAAAAAATATTTAAATAGAAGATGATGAAAATTTCGCTATTCTTTACTGCGGGCTGTAATGCGACCTTTGACCCTCGAAGACCGCTACAAAAAATTCATTTTCTCGAAAACTATAAATCGAATCCGGAATCCGAAAGCAGATTCGGATTCAGGAAAGATGCGGGCTCAATTCTACATAAAAAATATTTAAATCGAAGATGATGAAAATTTCGATATTTTTTACCGAGGGCTGTAATGCAACTTTTGACCCTCGAAGAGCGCTACAAAAAAATTATTTTCTCGAATACTGTAAATCGAATCCGGAATCCGATAGCAGATTCGGATTCAGGAAAGATGCAAGCTCAATTCTACATAAAAAATATTAAAATCGGAGATGATGAAAATTTCGCTATTCTTTACCGAGGGCTGTAATGCGACCTTTGAATCTCGAAGAGCGCTACAAAAAATTCATTTTCTCGAAAACTATAAATCGAATCCCGAATCCGAAAGCAGATTCGGATTCAGGAAAGTTTTGATCTCAATTCTACATAAAAAATATTTAAATCGAAGATGATGAAAATTTCGCTATATTTTACCGAGGGCTGTAATGCAACTTTTGACCCTCGAAGAGCCCCACAAAAAATTCATTTTCTCGAAAACTATAAATCGAATCCCGAATCCGAAAGCAGATTCGGATTCAGGAAAGATGCGGGGTCAATTCTACATAAAAAATATTAAAATCGAAGATGATGAAAATTTCGATATTTTTTACCGAGGGCTGTAATGCAACTTTTGACCCTCGAAGAGCGCTACAAAAAAATTCATTTTCTCGAAAACTATAAATCGAATCCGGAATCCGAAAGCAGATTCGGATTCAGGAAAGATGCAAGCTCAATTCTACATAAAAAATATTGAAATCGAAGATGATGAAGAAAAAGTTAACGTGCCCAATAAGAAAACGACGTCATGCAGGAAACTCGAGTTGGCTAGAGATAAATGTTAATTTAGACCCTGTTTCTTCCGGTAGAAGTACATAAGATCAAAGACGCAATGATGGATCTACCATTGGAGGTTGTCATGAGGAACTGACGCTCAACATCGACGACTTTTCAAAATGTCCGTAGTTTAAGCTAGTTTTGACGACTGAAGACAGCATCAAAAGGGATTAAGCGATAAGTGAATTACCAGTTTGGAGAATCCTCGAGTTTACTTCAGAGGCTGAGAAAGGCCATAAGGCTACATCTCAAATGAGCACTAACCAACTTGCACTGCGAAACTCAAGGCAGCTGTAGACACACCGGATTCAACTCTAGATAGAGGAATGTTCAGTGCCTATAGCGCCTTGAATACTTCAAGGAATTCCTCCACCCTGTGTCCCAGTTACGTAGAATTGGATGAAATCCAAGCTAAAAACGAAATGTTGCAGAATACAGTAACGAAACCGGAAGCTGCGAAATGCCATTTCAATAGCTTACAGTTTCTGCCTACACTTGTAATAAAAAGATCTAAGGTTTTTCATTGCTTCATTTTCTTTTATTTTAACTTCCGCTGAATCTGGCTTAATGATGGAGTCCATAGGAGAGTGGGGCAGCATGAACTGAGTGGACCAATGGAGCGGCATGCAAGACTTGAGCGCTGTGAACAACTGGGGCAGCATGGAGAACTGGAGCGGCATGGAGAACTGGGGCAGCATGGACAGTCTTAAGTACTGGCAAAGCATGATGAACATGCGACAGGACTGGAGCGGCGTGCACGACAGGAGCAGCATGAACAACTGGAGCAGCAACGTACGACTTAACGACTGGAGCAAGAACTGGGGTCACAACTGTTTTGCTGTGATACTGAGTTTGGCTTTGGTGGGAAATAGCGCTTGGAGCAGAGTGTACAGAGTGTCCAACAACGACTGGTTCTACCACAGAGTGAGTGCTCAGAAGTCCTGGCTTAGCAGCTACCACAGCGGCGAAGGCAACGATGACGACCTGAGCATTAAAAAAATAATCAATTATGTATCTCTGAAAGTATCTTTATGTGTACGGGTATCTACGGTACGAGTACTTACGAACTTGAACATTTTGAGTTTGGTTTTATTGTTTAGCTTGTAAGTTGCTTGTAAGCGATTTAACAGCTGACTGATGGTGTTTCCGTCAGCGGTAGTTGCTTTTATACTTGATTTACTCTTTCAGTGTTTCTTTGGTTTTCCTTTGCTCTGCTTTATGACCAACATCCGAGGCGATAAAATCTCTGCATTCCCGTTTGACCATATCACACTCGATCAGCGGTCATTAAGTGGCGGGCCATTGTGGTACATATTTCGGCGTTCACCTTGAAAGGTTATTCTGTGTAAACACCAGACACAGAAAATTGTATGTTTGAAGCGAAGGACGGATTAGGCTTTATCATTAGAGGTGCGATCGTTAAAGTTGCGTAAAGCTGCCGTACATGCACGGCTGCCAGTATAAGGAGTGAACTTTGAAGTAATTTTTTTTTATTATTATTTGTACTTCATAGATACAATTTCTGTGTATATGAGTATCTCCGGTAATTTTGCATTAAGTGGGTGTGGCTGCAATTATTATGATTTGAGTTTAATTGAGTACATCTTGCAGCGTAGTAGTGTGTCTCATGCGGAGGTATAAATAAAGTTGTCAGTGCTACAATCAGGCATCAGTTGTACCCAATCAAGCCTTGTCTTTAGACTCAAAAACATTCGAAAACCCAAAACCATTTCAAAATGTTCAAATACGTGAGTAAAGGAAAAGGATGTCAAGTCCTGTTTTGATGACATTTTGACGGTTTTTCTTTTTAAGGTTGCTTTCCTCGCCATGGTTGCTGTTGCTGCTGCCAAACCAGGACTTCTTGCCACTCACAGTGTGGTTGAGCCAGCCCATGTAGGCTCTGTGGTTCACACTATTCCATCTGCAGTTTCATCTCAGCACTTTAGCCGCGTTCATAACTCTGCTGTGGTATCTCCAGTTTTTGCCCCAGTTGTGAAGTCGTACGTCGCTGCTCCGGTTGTTCATGCCACGCCGTTGGTTCATGCTGCTCCAGTTGTTCATGCTGTTCCAGCACTTCATGTCGCCCCAGTTGTCCATGCTGCTCCAGTTTTGCATTCCGTTCATGCTGCTCCTCTCATCAAGACCGTTGTTTCTCCAGTTGCTATCGGTCTGCACCATTAAATCGTTGGAAAATCGAAATAAATCTCAAAATGTGATAGCTAAGACTAAATGTTTTTTTTTTTCTTTTTTTTTTTTGATGACCAGGTCTTTTTATCAAGTTACCCTAGTTGGTTGGGGATGGCTTCGTTATTCAATTGATTTCTTAGCCCATGAAAACAGCGATTTTCAGGAGTGATTCCTTGTTTGAGATCTTATTTGCGGAGTTCTCCATACAGCCTCGATAAACAAAGTCCCTGGATGCTCTAAAATCTTACCTGTCTAGAGGAGACTTACCCCTCTTTTTCTCTGTCGGGTTAGGAAACACTCCACTGGACCACTCAACCGTAACTGGTCAATTGGACTACCAGGAAGCATACTGACCCAGTATTACCCATTCCACTGGAATTTCTTCGACTTTCGGAGAGAGCTGAGGAAGCAGTTCAGTGATGCAGAGCTTACAGTATCAGCCCTTACCACATCGGCACTGAAGATATATCACCTGATCTGACCAAAGGCAGGACAATAACAAAGGAAGTAATCCGAAGTATGGTCGCCCAATCCACAAGCATCGCAGACAGTGGTGCCGATTAAGGCTAGCACCCTAAGATGCTTAGCAAAAGAAAAATGTCCCGTGAGAAGGACAGTAAGTCACCTACAGTCAATCGGCAAGAATGTCGCTGATTTCTTACAAACGTTCGGGAGCAATCGTTTAGTCCACCTGCATCCTGAAGAGCGGTGCAATACACAGTTGTGTTCGTGTGAAACTCAGAAACGCAATGGTGGCCCTGACCGAGGACGAGGGAACACCCAACGCATTAGTTCAGCTCCTGAGAAAACACCCTCTGAGCCTCGCTTAGCAAACTCATCGAAGATTTTATTTCTTAGTTTGACCTGGGGCCCAGGCAAGAATCAGAAAGTTCAGTCTTGCGACCAAATTCAAAGAGTTTTTGCATTCTTGCACTATTTTCGAACAGGTTAAAGTCTGACTACCACGACTGACGCAGATACTCCGACCAATCCATCCATTCCTAAAAATATAGTGAGTAACCATTAGGACAGCAGAGACCTCTGCTTGAAAATAGTGGCAAATGGGTAGTGGAGTTTAGCATTGTTTTTGTCCATGATGACACCAGCGCCAGACCCTTGACCAGTTTTGGAGCCATTCGTGAAGATTCAACTACAGCACAGTCTAGGCTCAGACTCTACCCGAAGCCAACTCCAGAGAGGCAACTCTAAATTTGCAAAACAGCCGAAGGTCCGGTGTCATTACATTAGACGGCATATCCTTTGAAGCAGGGTCGTAGTTTACGTGTCGCAGAAGCTCATCGAAATTCCAGTGCCACCTCGTCTGAGTCGGTAGATTGCTTTGATAGTACAACCCACGCCATACGTATCAAGCGACTTGATTTACCAAGCAGAGCGTCTACAGCAGTACCAGGCATACTCCGAAAAGCTACCATGCAGCCGAGGCAGACCATTCTTTGAAATTTAGTGCAGAAGGCAGTCACTTACTTACGCAAGAACCCCTAAATAACCGAAGCATCAGGTAGACAAGGCCTTATCATAGACATATACCTAGATCCAAAGAAGCTTTTTCAATGATAAGCCCCATGTCTTGCCAAAAGCCCCTTTGCGTTGCCAGTAGACTCAGGTGCATGCTCCTTACCAAACCACCTTCTTCAGCTTTGAAAAGTTCTGCGGCTTACCCGTCAGCTCCCGTAGTTTTATTGGATTTAGGTTTAGATATAGCTCAGGGGTCTTCTATTGAGCACAATAGACTCATCGTTAGTCTAAGCGAGTTACCTAGCGTACCCATCAACCTAACCAAACCTATAGCTACCTTTGTCTCATTTTGGTCAGGTTGACACGATACTGCTCTATCATCGTCCATGTTGAATGCCTCTAGCAAGCTGGTCATCGTCGCCATTTAATAGCTCAGATATGTTGCTTCTATGTCTTCGGCACCGGCGATTTGGCTACTAGGTTACCTGTAGAGCCCTACAAACTTCTGTTCTGTGAAAGCTCTAGAATATTTCTCTTACATTTGGGCAAAACTGTCATTCCTGTAACACCGTCTTTCTGCTTCCTCAATTGCTCGCTCCTCATTCTTCCTTTTGAGAAGCCAATGTTCCACTTTTCTTCTCTGCCCGTAGACCTTACGAACAGATCTGCTTCTTTTAGGCAGACCCGTTTGGCTTGGATTAGATGCGAAGTGGCAGGCGCAGCTGCACCGTTAGACTTTATTTAGGAGCAATTATTAAGGTCTATCACTGCTCCTTATAATACACAAATACTTGTCGCATTTGGGGCAAACATCCATCGAGCTCTTCGCGAAATAAAACAACAAGCAGTCGACAACGTACAAGATAATTAGTTTGACAGATTGAGCTATTCTCCTGAGTCAGCAGTGGCAGGCATTTAAATCAACTTTTTTTCTGTAAATAATCGGAAAGTACACTCTCAGCAAAAAAGTAACAATCATTCAAAAAAGCTCAACAGTAATGTTTAAATAGCAATTTCAAAAAGAAACCAACAGCTGGCTCACCCTTTATGAAATCTCGTATGAAACAAGTAACTTGTACCGAACTGGTTTAAAAAACGAAGGACAAGCAGTTCAACTATTGTTTATTAAATATTGAAAATTGTGGCAAAATTTAATTGCAAATAATAAAAATTTTACCTGCTGGATGCACCTTTGGGTCGTTAACGCAGCGGGAACCTACTATCAAGTCATGATACCTCTTAAAATTTGACCAGTGATTGCATGATGGATTTCTTTTCGGGTTTTTAATGACTTTTTCACGAAAACTGAATTTGAGTGGTGTTCAGTACATGCTTTTGCATGTTGTTGAGTGTTGGTGAGACGCAAGTAGGCGCTAAGGCACTAGGTGTGCTCCAACCAGTTTCGTCATTTTAAAAAGAGCCTGTGTCTCATGAAAGCACATGAGCGGGGTATTTAGTTACTAGTTTGAGTGCTACCTACGTACCTGGGAAATATCTTTGAGCTTCAAGAATGCGGTGTTAAGCCTCAGTGTTGTAAAAAATGTCCCAATGAGAGGAGTTAAAATTAGCTCTTTTTTTTTCTATGGGGTTGAAAACCCTAAAAATTTCAAACACGACATTTGTCTGGAATATCGATACCGATACTATGACAATACACTAATAAAGTTCACATCGGAATCACCAGATGCAAGATCAGACCTATTGTGGAGAAGTTTGACGAAAAGAAAAAGGAGGCGAGTGCTAAGGTTACCTTACTATGAAGATAGTCCAAACTAACACCCACCATAGCAAGGTAGCTAGCTTCAACCTAGCCTACCTCATGGAGGATATAAACACAGAGATCGCCCTGATACAAGAATAATGTGTATCAGGTGTGGCAGAGTAAGTGGTCTTCACTGCAAAGACCTAATTACTTATAGCACAGCACCACATAACACAGAATGTAAGCACAGGACTTGTATAGTAGCTAGGAAACCGACTAACCTCTTTCTTCTATTTACCTATACAGCATGGACCGAACAGTGGTAAAGAATGAGCAGAAGGGGCCATCCCCCATTGATTTTATCAGCCATTAATAAAGCCTAAAGAAGGAACGCCACCCATGATAACCCGCTCCCTATTCCAGAAGGCTTTGAAATAATAAGGGACCTTGGCCACCTCTTCTCTGCTGTCAATTCTCAAAACAACATCTCAGCAGAAATAAAAGGAAGAATAACTTTGACAAGACTCCATTCAAGACCCTTATCATTCCAGTCCTTCTTTAAGGGGTTGAAGCATGGAAGCATATCCTATCGAAAGTGGATGAAGATTTCCTCTGTCGTTTCAAGAGAAAAATTCTTCTTAAGACATTCGGACTTTGGAGGAAAAGATTCAACGATACGATATACGAACTGTACAGCGACATCGACCTAGTTTAAAAACTGCGCATCAGTCACTTAAGATGGCTGGGCCATGTAGAGCGAATGGACGGATATGCTCCGGCCCGCGGAGTCTTCGAATCTAAAGCGGAGGGACTACGCGGTAGAGGACGACCTCGCCTAAGTTGGTGCACACAAGTAGAATGGGACCTCAACCAACTTGGAGTGCGCAACTGGAGGCAGTCAGCTAGAGAGATTTGTTGGTTGAGACCCAGGTTCACCCTGAATTGTACCGCCCCCCAAGTAAGTAAGTAAGTCCAGAAGGCAAGAGCGAAAATATGGGACTTGCTGATGGGACGTGGTGCCAACTCTCACCATGTGGAATGGTTTTAGCGGAGACACTAATCCATGCGGTGAGCCATTGTTTGAAACATTATATTATAGGCAGGAGGTCATAGATGTTTCTTTAACCAGTACCTTTAACGCTCTGGTAATAGTCAGGTGGAAAGTTTTGAGGGAAGAATTCTACTCAGACAAAAAATCATAGAAAACAGCTGCGACCTACCAGCAGCAAGCAGGAACCCCAGGAAAACTAACTGATACCTGTTTAGCAAAACCGACGACACCTTAAAAAAAAGCTTACGGCAAGGCATGCTTAGTCGCCAAAAAAGTAGGAGAGGAGGTGGGTTTAGTGGCGTGGAAAGATACAGAGCAAACCTGCCAAGTCCAGAGAATCTCGTAAGTCACATGGCGAGGTCAGAGGGCGAGTGGATGGAGATCTGCTCCTCCATAATGTATGCGCAGAAGCCCTAAGAATATACCAGGAGATGGCCTCGGAGACAAGAGCATAAATTGATAACCAGCCACGCGAAGTAATACCTAACGGTTGATGAGTGAAGAGGTGTGGTTTAGTACGTAGGAGCGAGGAACAAGAGAATAAGATTCCACATGCATTGGCGCAAACCATAAAAAAAGTCGCCAAAGCAGGACCATAATTTAGTCCTCCTGCACCTCCATGGTGGATTGACCAATGAATTAGGTGCCATTAAGAACAGAGCCAGGGAACTCCTAGAAGCAGCCAAAAGAACAAACTCCGACGAAGACTGGGAACGATTTGAGGTCAGTCAGAGGAACTTCAAACCCAGAGAGCTAATCGTCACTCGTGGCAACACTTCTGAAATGAAATCATGCGTGCAGCAGAGTCTGCAAGGCTGAGGAACGTCCTCTCTAGAGAAGCCAAAGCAGTCGGATCTCTGAAAGACTTCGACGTACTCGATAAAAACTGAATTGTTGATGAACATTAACGATTAAAATTTAAAAAAAAAACATGATAGCTCTCTACTTGTGCAACAGAATATTTTGTAAAATGTATAGATCAGGCCCTGAAATAATTCTGTGGATGCACACGTCGTAAGGCCTACATATATCTACTTATGGAAGCCTAGTATGGTAGCAGGTCATCAGCACAACCTTTAACTTAAGAGCCATAAGAAAAGTACAAATGCTAGCATGCATTGGAGCTACCAGTATCAGGAAGACAACACCAACCGACCAACCGCCGGACCCGAGGCTATCTACAACCTGCTTCCGCTAGAGCTTTGTATTCAAAAACCGGCGGCTATAAGTGCACTCAGAAATGGCCAATCGGAAAGCCAGAGACCGAATACAACGAGAAGCAGTATGATCCTACGCGAGCATCTAGGTAATGTAGCTACCACCGACTACATAACACCGTACCTAGACCTCGAAAGACCTTTCTCAAGTAGGGAAGTATCAGTAAAACATATGTAACTCAGTCATTCAGACTTCCAAACCACAGTAGCGTCTTCCAAGCTGAAGTCCTAGCGGTGACAATAGCCGCGCATTAGACTGCAATGAGGGTAGTACCACGAGAGGATATCACCTTTTCTTTGAACCTGCAGAATTGAAGTCGGAGCTTGTAAAGTGTTGCCGAGAAGAGCTCAAGATTCTTGGAATGCAGCAAAAAGTATGGCTCTGCTAAGTGCCTGAAAACGAAGGAATACCAAGGAATGAGAAGGGAGATGAACTAGAACAAGCCAACGACTCAATGAATATCCCACTTTCCATGCTTAGCTAAGTAGAAGGGGGAAAATCCTTGATAGAGGCGAACTTGTGCTACTGCAAGTAAATTATGGCATCAAAGGAAAAACCGGCAGAGTTTTGCAAAAAGACTGGAAATCCGTCCCTACCATCATAGGAGTGATCATGAAGCACAACTATCTGCGGTACTATTCGAAAAAGCTACGGCTAACAGAAGAGGGCCTTTGTAGAGGCTACGGTGATGAGGAGGTAAATGAGGATGGGACCCACTTCCTATACCACTACCCAAGTATCTACCAGTTAAGGAATAAATTCCTCGGAAGGCACTTTTTCCAGGAAATCGAGGAATTAGCAGACAAATCGGCAAAGGACATCCTCAACTTTGTCAAATCCAAAGAATGGCTTGTAGTATACTCATATGTGTGTATGTTTGCATATAATACTCTACACAGGTTAGGTGGAATACGCGAACTTCCGGGTCGGAAACCAGACAATCAGGTCAAAAGAATCCCTTAAGCTCGACAACAGGCTGCGCTTCAAAACACACGTCGAGTACTCCAGCAAGAAGGCATCGCTGATGCAGGCAGCACTCTCTCGAATGCTCCCGAACATCGGCGGGTCTGCATACGCCCGCAGGATCCTGCTGTCCAGGGTGGTCAGCTCCGTCCTCCTATACGCTGCCCCGGTATGGGCGGGTGCACTGGCGATGAACGAATGCAGGAGGAAATTATCATCGGCATATAGACTCTGTGCAATTAGAGTCATTAGCGGCTTCCGAACGATATCCGACGAAGCAGCCTTCGTATTAGCCGGAATGGTCCCCATCGATATCATCGCAAACGAGATGCAGAGGGTGTACCTTAGGCGAGCCTCGAACCGGCAGGAGACCAAAAGGATAAAGGAGGAGGAAAGAGCAGCATCGGCAGTGCTGTGGCAAGCCAGATGGGACAGTTTCACAAAAGGCAGATGGACTCATAGGCTCATGGACAAAGAGAGCGAGAGGGAACTGTAACTACCACCTCACACAGTTCCTGTCCGGGCACGGAGGCTATCGGAAGTACTTCCATAGATTTGGGCACGATAGTTCGCCCCAGTGTCAAGAATGTCCAAATGAGGAGGAGGATGCGGAGCATGCAGTGTCCCACTGCCAAGTCCAGAAAACCTCGTAAGCCACATGACGCGATCGGAGGGTGGGTGGACGGAGATCTGCTCATTCATAGTGTGTGTGCAGAATGCGCTACGAAGAGCAGAAGCCTTAAGAAGAGCAAAAGCCTTTAGAAGAGTCCAAGGGGCGGCCTCGGAGGATAGAGCTAACCAGCCCCGTGAAGTAATACCTAACGGCAGTCCTTCGGGGAGAGTGGTTGATGAGCGCAGAGGTGTGGTTTAGTACGTAGGCGCGAGGATCTCGCGAATCGTGCATGCTAGTAGTACCTGCTACTGGTATCTATGAAGATTCCACTGGCGCAAACCATAAAAAAAAACCATTGAAACCCACAAACCTAACCTAACCTACACGAACATCATTTCATCAGAACCCGTTTAGTGGTTCTTGCTCAAGAAAGGCCGCCCAGACCGTCAGTCATGGTACAAAATTGTTTGTTTTGACTCGAGCTTGTCATTTTCTTCTTTTTTTTCTAGTTTTAACCAAGGCCACGGTTAAGCAAACGGTGTGCCTCATGTGCGCTCAAAAGTGGGTGTAACTGCAGCACTGCCCCGGTGACATGTAGACTCTGTTTACGGATATGGATTCGGCATTAAATTCCTTTTTAGAAAGTTATATGAGTCACTCAGCCAATAGTATCTAAGTGAAGATGTTGTATCTGCAACTCGCCCCTTCGACCTCCGTTACGTGCACGAGAAACGTTTCAAATGTCAGTCATTGAAATATTTTTCGGTCGGTCAATAGCAAACCAAACAAAGATACTCATCCATCTCTGCGAGTATTGTTGCGGATTGAATCGGGAAATTGTCTGCGTTACCTCTCATTTTCTTTCAAGCCTCCAACTAACAATTTCATAGACCACAACACAGCGCTTATATAACCCCAGCTTGCCGAAAAAAATCAGCCGATATTCCCAGCAGCAACAGCCGCATGAATTGATTGTTGTTGGCCATTGTATCCTGTTACCAGTTTCGTGAAGTCACACAACTGAATGAGTCACCGGTTTCTCAGTTTATACCTATGAAGCAGCATAAGTACCATGATCACCCCACCGTCCTTCATTTCACTAGCAGCATTCGAATGTACCACCTTCGGGTGAGTGTCAGCACCACAGTGGTCCGCAGTCTAGATTGTGGAGCGTGTCTCGTTTGTCTGCTGCTCTTCGGGTTCGTATAAAATTAACCATAACGTTGGAGATCAGTTTCTACTGATGAATTGGACCGTAGAAGCAGCTAAGCTGACCCATATTCGAAGAACATGCTGATCAATGTGGTGAGTGTTGTGATTAATGATCTTGGCGGTTGAATGTGCAAAGGTGTGCTTAATTGTTTATGGTGCCGTTGTAGTTGTGCTCGGTGACGTTGGTGGTGGTGGTAGCCGCCCAATCTGGATATTTGGGTAACCTCAAGATCATTGAACCATCAGCTGCTAAGGCTGGTGTGATCATAGATACAGCGCCATCTGTGGTCTATCATCAGAGCTACTCGCGGCTGAATGGGAAGGTGGTGGTGACGCCGTCTAGGGGTTCCGGACGTTCGTATAATGCGCCTGCAGTGATACCAGCTGTGAGAGATTTTCGGACGATCCCCGTCGGCGAAGATCATGCCGCACCGCTGTATGGACCGGTTTATCGGCCGGGCTTGTGAGGAGGGTTTCCTACAATAAAGTTTTGTTTCCTACGGTTGTTGCTTTGAGTTTTATTCCGTGTCATTGGTGAGAATTCTAGTTTTTGGTTGGTAAGGACGACGAAAGGGAAGATGGCTTTGAAGACATTCTTGACTCTTCCTAAGAATCTAATTTGAAGTAAAAATTGAGGCATCCTTCTGATTAAATAGTCATACGCGAGGGCCAGAGGCAGTCCATACGTGGCTCTATCACTCTTGTAAGATGCACAGAGTACTATTAGAACGCATTATAGCCAAAGTCTACGAAGAGAGGTACCAACAGATAGATAAAGATTCCTTTAAGCAGGGTCGGACAACTATAAAGTAAATGGAAGGGAGTTTCTCCTTTGTCCTTCTCCCTGTAGCTTCAGCAGATATTATTTTAAAAAGGCCTAGACCTATGGGACACCGGTCGGCACCGAGAATGATGCTGACCTGCAATTACTTCAGCAAAACTCATCCCTTAGAGTGTTTCTAACCATATCTGTTTGGTAGCACGTCATTCCATCGTTTCACCGGAAGTTGGTCTTGTTGATTGCATTCATCTTGAGTAAAAGCTTACATGTGGCGAAGGGCTTCTCCAAAGCCTGCAGAATTCTAAGGATAGCGAGGTCGTCGGCCTTACAGTTTATCGGAATGACTCGTAAGATATGTGGCAATCTAGAGCGACCTTTGAAATGAATGAGCATGAGTCTAGGGGTTCAACTTCGACGGGACATATTGCATGTCAACCAGGACAATGCTTCTTTATGAAGGAGATGGTTGGTTGGTTAAAGTAGCCCTCGATGATGTCCATTTAGGATAAGATACTTCCATTTTGCTGCCGCTAGATAAGCCAGGTGGGTCACGCTGTCCGGTCCTGCAAAGGATTGCCCTTTTTTATGAACTTGCTTATGTTACCCGTAGAGGCAGTATTGAGATCATTGAGACCATGGGCTTCCGAAAATTAGAAGTGCAGTACACGTGCACAGGAAGTGTAGGATTCTTCCTCCTTTTCTCTGTAACTCCTGCAGAAGTCATTGTAAGAGGTGCAGGACCTTTGATCATGCCTACTTATCATGCTATGTCCTGTTATTGCATTGGTGTATGCAGAGAATATTCTCGCTAATGCTTTATAAGTCCTTTAGCGACAAGGCATTGGCCAAGCTGGCTCCATCTATGATTGGCTTTATTTAGCGCATAGGCGTGGATGGAATAATTAGCATAAGATGGCGCTGCGTTGATGTTGGCTATAATTATGCTGTTAGCACCGGAAGAGCTTCGTCGTGGCAGTGGCAGTTTTTTCCTGCCTTAGATGAAACGATGCTGGATATGAAGGATGTGATAGCTGCCTGGCTGTCCACATAGTATTTCCCGCCAGGCAGTCAGCAGCATGGCGAATCGCGGTGACTTCTTCCTGAAAGACACTACAATGGTTCGGAAGGTTGCAGTAGATGCGGATAATTAAGTTCTCCGAGAAGTCTGCGACGCTGACTCCATACTGAGTTTTAAACCCATCCAGAGAGAAATATGCTGGCATAACCAGTGTCTTGCTCTTCCCATAGTCGAAGAGTAGAGTTAGTAGCCATTTACTTGCCAACGATGTCCATTAGAAGAAGTTGAAGCATGGTTTGAAGCGCCGCTATTGGAGAGGTTCTCAGCGCATTCTTGATGCTGAGGCATGACACTTTTTGAGCCTTTTCCATTAATTTCAAGTTGAAATTCCTCTCCGAGCGGTCCACCATACCGACGTCTCTAGTCACTACATTGTGTGGGGTTTTAGGCTGCATTTTTTGACACGTTCGTTGACGTTTTCTCTTCCAGTCTGACGTAGAGCTTCCAATCTAACCCCAAATAGCTAGCCCTGTTTGAGAGAGTAAGAGTTGAAGCTCCCAGTGAGAGAGGCGAGAACCAGCGGATTCTATATTTCGTAGTGAAAAGGGCCAGCTCAGTATTGGTCGGGGTAACGCTAAGGCAGCAGCTATTTGTCCAGTCGACTAACTTATTAAACATCAGACAGTGTCTGGGGGTACCTGTCAGATTAAAAGTTAACTACATCGTCCACGTATACAAAACCTTGCGTCCTCGCTCTCTCTATTGCAAGAGGATCAAATGGTTCACGGTACTCTCGCCTCTCGATAATTATAAGGCGACATGGAGGTCTCCCTACCAATCAACCGTCAACCATAGTTCCCGTTGCGTCTGCCGCAAGATACTCTTCTAGAATCCGAACCCTTTGACGACTCAACACTGACTCTTACTCTTCCTTGTTGGTGCCAAGTCGAGGAAGATTATCCCGAACACCGCAATGACAAAGAAATATTGTGAGGAAGTTAGACATTAGACCGCGACAACCACAAGAGATTTCCAGAACTTTTGCGCTGGGGTGTCCTTCCGGTCGGTAATATGCCACCAAAATAAAGTACTGGAGAGCAGTAGCAATGCTGTGAAAAGGTTAAAGGATTGTATAACGACGCCGTCAGGCAGAATGAAACATTTAGCCTGGAAGATGATAGCAACAGGTTTCGTCTTAAAAGACCCATCCTACATGATACTCCATGATAGTGGACCCAAATTCGAAACCTGTGACACGCCTCCAATGACCGCGAACTCCTTCGGTCTATCATCGGCGTTCTGTAGAGTAGTGATCCGTCATAATCTACCCTGGAGTTAAGACATTAAAAGCGAAAGGAGCAGCAGTAGAAGCCCTCAGACTAAGAGAATCCGTCTTATGGAAGCAGATCACATATAGGCATACAGCGCTACAAGAAACGATGCGGAATATCAAAGGAAGTTAAACTCCAAAGGCCTCATAGCAACACCAGACTATGCAACGAATACATGCAGTGTTTTACAGGCTCAAATCCTTGCAGCTAAGAAGGTGGGACCCCCCACACCTCAAAGCCCCACCAATGAAACCACATTCAACTACGTTCAACAGTCCTCCTCATTTATTCCCTAACTCAATCGACTAGCCTTATTCTACGTAAACCTATTTACCGATCCTTGAACGATCGACGGTATCAGTCCAATCTTATTCCTCGTCGCAATTACTGATCCTCGGAACAGGTTCGCTAGTCCAGAAAATGGTTTCCTGAATTTATGCCTTGGGATCACGTCCTCCTCCGAGCTGCTCACGGCAATGATAGGCGGGTGTCTCCTGACTTGTGTCTCATCGTACTGTGCATGTTCGGACACGGTAATGGGCTGGGTAATGGGCAGCGTTACTGGTGGTGGCGGCTGTGTCCTAGGCTCCTCAGTTGTTGTTGTCGTCGTTGTACTCACAGCTGTTGGTGGTCCCAATCGGACTGGATAATACCCTTCTGGCAGTGGAGCATAATACACCGGCACACGATACTCATGGTGACGACTGGAATACACGTCGTATCCATAGTTCGGTTGATAGGGTTCCCTATGCGCATAGTTCACATTGTACCGACGTACTACCGGTGACACTACGGCTGGTGCTGGAGGTTGGGTATACTGAATGTCTTCATAATCATCGTAGATACCAGCTGCAGCAGCTACTCGAGCTCTTGGTGGTGGAGGACCATAGACCGGAGCAAATGGAAACTGCTGTCGAATATCACTGTACGCTGGTGGCTGGATGAATGCGGGCCGCGGAGCGCTTGCTCCTTCGGATATATCCTGTGGATAGGTACGTCGAGGAGCAGTTCTTACCGGATCTGGCGGGCCATATGTTGAGTGCGGGCTGTAATCCACTGTGTCGTAAGCTAGCGGTCGCTGATAGATATCCTGTACATCTCGCACCGAAACCGCACTTTGACGTGGTTCACAATCCTTTATGTCACCCTGTTGAGCTACAGTAACTCCCACAATCACCGATAAGATAACCTAAGCGGAAAACACACTGAAAACAAACTGAAAGGCTCTCCTAAACGAAGATGCTTACCAAGGTGTTCATGCTGCTTTCTATTCGTACAACTGATGTGGCTACAGATCATGTGTGGCCTCTTTTATACCCACTTACAGATGTATTCTGTCATCTCAAACAAAATACTGACAACAAAAAATGGGACCAAGTCATCGTTCTTGACCCCTACGGTATGAGTTCAAGCTCAGAGCAAAGCCGAGGCAAGTGATGTCTCAATGAGCAGCTGGAGAAAAAAAAAGTGAAATCTAAGCGTAGCATGCGTGTGCATGGACCCTGGGAATAAAATTTGGAGCGTGAATAAGTGCCGGCCAAAAGTCTCATAAAAAAACGTTTAAAAGCCAAGCAATTGGCATTGAAATTGGCCCGAGATGTCATTTAAGTGCTCTGGCTTACGCACTTTTAATGCCACTTTTAGTGATGACAGGAACACGCTTCTGACTTGGACGATTCCAGGTAAAGCTTGTGGGAATGTTGTTCTCAGTTGCGTGACCCTTAAATGGTTTTTCTTTTAGGTTCAAGTTGCTACATCTTTATTTTCTGACTTTTTTGGGGAACAAAGGATCACAATGGGAGTATAGAAATTCATTCATTAGTTCTGGATCGAGTAGATGAGCTGTCCACCTAGTGTGGGTTGTCCAAAGTGACCTTGAACTTGATATACTCTGGCGACCACTGGGACCTTCCTCACGACAGTAGCTGGGGCAAGAATATCATTAACAACCTGAGCCTGGTTATGGACAACAGTTTGGCTGTGATGGGACACAGCAGTGGGTACACGTTGAACAAGTTGCCCGATTCTGACCACAGTCGGTGAGAGAATAGTTCCAGTCTCCTGGAGTCTTGGCTGAGCTGCAGCTGAAGCAAGAACGGCAATAGTGATGATGGCCTATGAAACCAGGATACAAGCATTTTAGGAACCTTTCTTTGAAAGCAGTTTGACTTCACTTACAATTTTGAACATTTTCACGATCTTTTCGAATCCTTTGGTGATGGGTTTGACTGGTTGAGATGACTGATGATTGGTCTGGTCATTGTGGTGTCTTTTATGTCAAACTGTTGATGTGATTAGAACGCCATTCATACAGCGGTTTCCAACTGCTAAGTAAAAGTCTCACGAGGAGTGGCTTCCTACTAGAGTTTGCAGTCATAAGCTTGTGCTACTTGCATCGGCGCACTATGATCATATTTCTCATTCAGATGAAGTCTACTTTTTTTAGGATTACTACCCATGTCAGTGCACATGAAGGTGTGGCATGGAAGTGGTGTCACACATCAGTGAATGGAAGGGGCTTAAGCATAAGTATTCCATAAGCGCTTTAAGTTCCATTAATACGAACTTCATAGAGCCGTAATGAGTAGACACACACGACAAGCAAGTACAAACGGTGGACTAATGAATTTTTTGACTGGCTGCCTCCAGATGGTTAAATCGCTATCCAAATTGATCACGTGCTGATCGGTGCGAGACACGCATCAAATATCCTGATTCAGAGGGGCAGACGTCAACGCTGACCAGCACCTCTTAGCAGCCAAAATTAGAGCTCGAATTTCCAACGAAAAAAGGCTGTAAATGGCCCAACGTTGGATGACTAACTACGCCTTGAATAGCCAAGGACTTCAAAGAGCACCTGAGTGGGAAACTCTCCGCTACGACATTCAGTGGACCCATTATCGCGAGATCATCAAAGAAATAGCTGAAACCGCATTGGGATACCAAACACCTCCAAAAGGGAATCCACGGTATGTGATGTTCGAAAATACCGCAAAAAGTGACAGAAGATGCACATTGTAAAGCACTGCAACGTAACACAGGGCCAGGACGAGGGTCGCAGTCTCCCAGCCGAAGGGATCAATGAGTCGTGTGACAGGAAAATGAAGCAACTGGCAGCTGTCTGCAGGCCGGAATGCAGATTCATTGAAATAGTCAAGGAAACTTAGTCGCCGATGCACAGGAAATTGTAGAGTACAGCACTCCCAGTAGCTGCTAAATAGGCATAGTGACAAGAAGAGATCCCGCTTACATTCAACTAAGAAGCAATTCTCTCCCTCAGTATAGAAAAGGTAGGCGCAGCTATTCATTAACTGAAGGCTACTGGCCCTAATTGCCTAACAGCCGAGATATTCAAATAGAATGATGGTTTGGCAGAGCGCATGTACCAAATCATCACTCAAGTATGGGTGGACAAAAGGATGCCCTAATATCAGCTCCATATCTCCCATCAGCAAGAAGCGCGATCCTATGACTTGCACCAACTAAGGAGGCATATCTCTACTGTCGCATACAAGATCCTCTCCAACGTGTGTGCGTCAAAATCCTTTCAACACAATGATCGGAAAATACCCGTGTGGCTTCCGCCCCTATCCATCGACGATAGATGAAATCTTCACACCGAAGCAAATCCCAGAAAAGTCCAACGAATTTCAGGACGAAACTGAACCACTTTTCATCGACTTCGAAGCTGCATACAATAGCGTTCATCGTCTGGAACTCTTCAAGGCGGTGACTGAATTTGCAATCCAAAATCAATCCAACTGTCTTGAGTACCGCTTTCGAATAGTACTGGTGCGATCACCAAAGGCACTGTCTCCAGCAGTTGCTCGGGTGCGCAGACGGTATCGAAATCATTGATCGGTCCTAGCGTACCGTAGTAGAGGCATTCACTGCAATTGACGAACAAGAGAAATGAGTTGGCCTTGAAGTAAGCGGGGGCTAAGCCTAGTATGTGCTTTTAACAATCAAAACACCATCTGTCCACCTAGAACAAAACCCGACTATTGAAAGCCTTTATTTTAAGGTAGTTCACCTCCACTCCACTCCACGAATGACACCTTAGAGGAGATTCAACGAAGTCTGACTCTGGGAAACCGATGCTACTTTGGTTTGGCTAAACAAATGGGGTTAAAACTCTTTACCCAAAGGACAAAACGCAAGTGTTCTTTAGAACGCTGATCCTACCAGTTCCTGTGCATGACCCCAAATGCTGAACGATACGTAGGATTGGAGCGCAGATATTACGTGCTTTCAAGCGAAAATTCTTTGGTGAGTTTTAGGTCCTGTACGCGGGGAGAGCGATTGTGCGGACTCTAAAAGCCACATCAAGATGTGGAGATAGTCCAAAAAGCCAAAAGACGTCGACTGCTTTAGCTCAGCCACATCCAGGGCATGGACAACAAGACACCTATCAAGATGATCTACGAATCCTAGCACCTAGGTTCAAGGCGACTGGAAAGACCGAGCATCCGCTTTCGAGACCAAGCTATCGCGGATGCCAGAGCGCTTGGTGTTTGCAACTTGTGTAGGATGTGGTTGCACGGTGGGGAAGGGCCGAATTCCTTAAGCGGAAGCTCGGTAAACTGCAGCACCTTGCCTGTGTCTACATTAATGGCGCGATGAGAGGAACTCCGACTCCCGCCATGGAAGCTCTTTTGATCCTTCTCTTTATCGAGTAAGTGGCCAGGAAAGCAGCATCTATTCGGAGAAACCGAGTGCGAACAAGGCTGTTCCACTAGGTGCATGTACAAAAGTCTATGCTATCGCAAGTGCATTTACGTCTGCTCCGACAGCCAGGGCGCGATTAAGTCTTGTTTTACTTACGTGATTGCCACCATGACCATAAAGAAGGCAATTGTCAAGCTGAACCGGCTCGAACGGTATAACTCGATGACACTGGTCTGAGTTCCGAGACATTTCGGTACATCGGGTAGCAAAAGAGCAGATGCTCCTGCCAGGGTCAATCAGCTCTTCGTGGGTCCTCAGCCACAACAGTGGGCTGCAACTGGGCATTTTTTAAGCAAGCAATGGCTGAGCTGCTACTAAAACAGCATCTCGACTACTGGCAACGTCTTGGTATTTGCCAGCACACGAAGATGTGTGGCCAGAGCTAGATTTCTGCTTAATCTCCCCAAAAGTAACTTGAGAACTATTACAGGGCTTGTCACGAGTTTTACGAATACCTAAGGACCATAGGACTTAGAGATTCGGGCTTTTGCGCAATTTTTGTCAGCATTAAACCTTTCCCGTGATTCAACCTCTTAACTGTCACCGTTGGGAGGACCATTTCCATCCCAGTACTGCACTTTTACTATACGGAATCTTCCTGAATGAACATTCAATGAAAAGATGTAAAGGAGAAGGGCAGATCCATGGCAGCAGAGAGCTCTTCTCAGCACCTCCGCAATGCACAAGCACGCGAAATATTGAAGCTTGCACTTGGCAGCCGCCAAGCAACATCTTCGTATGTTAGATACAGTCTAACAAAGCGTGGGTATATCCAGCGTATCAGTCTCCTGGTGCTTCTGAACATCAAGCAGTATTGCCAGATAATCCTTATGGCCTCAGGGGTTCTAGCTTCCTTGTATAACACTAAGGACTAGTGACACGTCCTGCTCGAAGAGGTGGTCAAAATACTTTTATTAGACAAGTTTAACTGGGTGCCCAAAAATACAGGCCACCTCATCTGAGGCAGCTTTCTTCTCATTGGGAAGAGCATCATCTACGTATGTCTTAATGGACTGACTGCTAACGCCAGTTCACGACACCAAGTCCGGATTATGTTAAGCTCAGGTTCCATACCCTCACACAGAGTTGTGAAGTTAAAGACGTACTGCCATTGACAATGACACGCTGTACATTGGCGTACCCAAACCCAGGATACACTTACCTAGCAAGTAATTCCAAATTCCCCTCCACGGAAAGCTGGACAAATAGTGAGATCATTGACCCCACCTCCATATCTTCACGGATGGATCAAAAATGGACGTAGGTACGGGATCCGGCATCTTCTCAGTGGAACCCTCAATTGCCCGGTCCATGAAACTTCCGAACCACGCAAGTGTGTTCCAAGCGGAAATTCACGGTATCACCGAGGTCTGCCGACACCTCTCCACACTGAACAACAACAAACAGGTAGACTTTTACATAGACAGCCAAGCAGCCATCAAAGCCATAACCTCCATCACCACCAAATCTAAATTGGTCCAAAGATGCAAAGAGGAACTCAAATCCCTCAGCACGAGGCACAAAATCTCGCTCTGCTGGATACCGGGCCATATGGGTATCCACGGGAACGAGATGGCCGACGAACTGGCCAGGAAAGACTAAGAATCAGATGACCTACACGCAGACAACTCTGTACTATTGCCCATCAGTCTCCTCATGTCCAAAATCTCTACAGACTTCTTAAATAAGGCCAACGCAAGGTGGAACACCATCAACGCATGCCGAGTCTCTAGAAAACTCTGGACCCAATTTGACAAAAAGAGGACCAAAGAACTGCTATCATTAAACAGACCACAGCTGTCCCTCCTCATTGGAATCCTTGGCCACAATTCAATGGCGGCCCATCTCAGGAAAATGAGAATCAGCACCACCGACCTATGCAGAGGCTGTGGCGATACAGAGGTAGAGGAAAACTCAACACACTTCCTCTGCGAAGGCCCAAGCCTCTTCAGAACCAGACTCTCAACCCTCGGAAAACCACAGTTCAAAGACCTTAGTGAACTAGCAAACACGCCACCTAAAACCACCCTAAAATTCATCATGAAATCGGGCTGGTTCAGGAGGGCCACCCCTGCTAATAACTAAACAGCTAACCCACTGCTTATTTCTCTTCTCCTTTTCTTTTTCTTTTGTTTACAGGTATCTCACACCGGGGGAACACAATGAATCCGTTGAGAGCCGAGTGAGACTGCACCCTTTCTGATGCAGTCACCCCCCCTACCTAACCTAACCTACCTAGCAAGTATACAACGAACCGACGTATAGGTTAGCCAAGATGGTAGAAAGCAAAGCTTCCCTCTGTAAGGCCTTCTATAGCTTACACAGTCTTGGCACAGCTGCCCATGGTAGCGATGAGCTATCCCTGTCGATTCTCTTTCAGAAGGTGCTCTTTCAATATCTATAAAAACGGCAAAAACACACATTTTATGGTCAAGCGCACTGATTACTTTGAATATCCAGCAGTGATAAGCTTAAAGCGTCAACTTTTATGCAGCCATCCCTGGCTTAGGGATCAAGACCGCTGTAACAAGAAGAACCTCCAACTTCCAACTTTTCAGGTTATGACCCGAAAGTTCACAACTTTCTTGTCAAGAACTCGTTGAAAAATGACCGTTTAGGGCGCATTTCAAAAATGTTTACACTGCAAGACCAACAACATTAATACACCAGCTCCAGCTTACCACAAATTCCGTTGTGTTTACTTGTTTTATTCGCATATAAGACGAGCTTAAATATTAAATTTAAGCCTTAAAAAAAAATAAAACCACGCTCAGATTGAATTTAAAAATACGAAGCCATTTAAAGGTATCCAGTTAGAGTCAATGCTGTATAAGGTCTGATGGGAGAGAATGATTTAGCTTGCGGTCCTGGTTCCTTAGTTTAAGCTTAAGGCGGTTAATCGGGCCCGAAATCAGTGCTGAAGGAATTTAATAACCGGTGCATGTGCAGCATAAACCAACGGAGTGTGATAGGCCCGCACCACCTGCGAGGTGATTGTCCGAACAGCTGGAGCAACAATTGGCGTAACAACCTCGGCATGCTTATGGACGACAGTTTGACTTTGATGCGACACAGCTGTGGGAATCTTTTGTACCAATTCACCGACCTTGGCGACAGTCGGCTCATGAATCCGAATAGTCTCTGGCGCCAAGACTGTCCTCAAGCCGGGGCTTGTTGTTATGCTGATTGGCAAAGAGATCGTCTCGGGTGGCAGCAACTGATGTTGAATTGACACCGATCCCAAGGAAGAGGTCGTCAACGAAGTGGATGGTATATCGGCGGCTTGCAGTGCCGCAGATGCGGTTGGTTCAGGGGTTGTGGCCTCTTCAGTTGGTGCTGGTGGTGATTGTGTTGGTGCTGGAGTTTCTCGAGTAGATGCTGGACGTTCGGCAGATTCCTCGGATGATGACGAAATCACAGTGGACGATTGCTGTGGCTGCAGTAGAGATGTGAGGGATAGGGTTTCCTCTGACGGCAATGATGCTAGCAACTGAAGCGAGGGATAGGCAGCGGCTACCATCAACATTGAGGACACTATGAGCTGTGGGGAGACAATAAAGGTGAGATATAGAGGCGTCACGCAAATGTCTATTTTACCAATTTGAACATTTTCCAGTGGTGTCTTGCGTTATTCTTTTGGGGTTACTCTTGGCGACGAAAAAATTCACAGAGACTGTAGTCAACGGATGTGACACGATGTGAGGCTCTCTCGGTAAAAAAAAAAAAGAATGATGCGCAGCGATATTCCAATGCAAGATGCAGTGCGTTACTGATGCCTAACTCCTGTCAATATCTTGTTTTTATACGATCGCATCAACCATGAGAAATCTAGATCTAGATGCAAAGTCAACCTGCCTGCACCACAATGCGACAACGATCGGCGACAGATGGAGTAGATTATTGTGAAATCGAATTCTCAGATTTCCCTCTTTGCCAACGAGAATGACAGCGGCAACGACAGCGACGACAACTACGACGACGATGGTGATGATGATGATGTCGTTTGGATTGCTACTGTCCCACAAAGGTTACCCTCTCGTCAGCCTCATAGCTCACATGACGGAGAAGGGAATTCGATCTGGGTAGTGGGCGCCCACATTGAGGGCACTGTGCTTAATTTCGTGTAGATGCGATCATGGAATCTGGAAGTCTGGGTCGGACGAAATTGCATCGCACGCTACGATTGCATAGTCGAAGTGACTAACAGGGTTTCTTCCGGCGGGAGATGACCTTGCTGTGGTTGAGGATTTTTGATTTGTTTATCAGTACATCATCACAGTACGATATCAATGAACGGTGTTAAGGGTGAATTGGAGCAGAACAAGGTTGATTGGGGTGGGTTGAGCAGCTACACTTGCCAATTTTGCACGTTTTTCCTAACTGGATGGCCGGAGAAATAGAAAATTATTCCTCTCGGTCCTGTCTGAAAGTCGGTGACTGTACCAGGACGAGGCGGATGCATTCCAAGCCTCTTACCTGGCGTTTGTGAGGTTGATACATTTGGAGTGACGTTTCGGTGAGAGACGCTTAGACCTAAAGTACTAAGATACCACCAGCGAACCAACGCCCTACGGGCCACTCTACATGGAGGATACAATGGGGAACAATTTGGATAGGAGACTTAAATCGAGAAAAGATGGTAGTTCTCAGAGTTTCAATGCGGTTACCGTACCAATGTGGACGCTGTTCAAACTATGCTCATAGAGGGTAGACATTGAAGGTCTGGTATCGCCTTTGAATCAGCAAACTAGAGACACATTTCGGAATTCATTTCAAGTAATGAGCGTACCACTGTATCTGACAAGAGTAGTTGCTGACTGCGTCAAGAATCCGTCGCTGTTCTATCCTAACGACGAAAGCGCACAGGAAGGAACACAAAATAACAGTAGAAGTCCCACAAGGATTAGTGTTAAGTCCCTTGCTATTGAGCCCAACGGTCGAAGGTTACCGATCCCAAGAGAAGTCAAGACCATGAGTAGTCCCAGTAGTCCCAGTCGCAAAACATCGAGTCGAATTGTTAGCTATGTACAATGAGACAATTATTATTATGAGGCAAAGGGCTTCCTCGATTGGAGTAAGCCTGACCGGACCGTTACATTGCAAATGGAAAATCACGACACAGTTTTACAGCCTTTTAGCGAATACCTGGGGTAAATGTAGATCCTAGACTATCGTCAAATAACGTTTTAAGACATTCAATTGAAAAAGTCGCACGAGAGGCTGCTGCGCTTTTAGGAATAATGCTGAATATAAGACGACCTAGGCTTTTAGCCAGAGTAGTAAATTTTATTATAGTGTACGGACCACTAATTTGGATTGAAGCACTTACAGAACCTACATTCAAGCGATAAATTCGGCTTACCATCGGAGCGGACTAGGGGTTTCTTTTCTAGTGCTTTTCGAACCGTGCCTCACGACCCAAATCCTGCAGTTCCATGACTACGATTAATCGATCGAAATGGAATAACTTTCCAATACAAAACGATGAGAATCCGAAGACAGCAGCACCGACAGGTAAAGCCGTTGGCGCTGACGGTGGAGCTAGCCCCAATATCCTTACTGGAGACCTGCTTAAGCCAAAAGCATGATGAGTTAAGCCCAATTTTTATCAACGATGTGTCTTACTGCCCGACCTACAAAGGAGTGCAAGAAAATGTGGAACAAAAGAGAAGAACTTCGAGGAAGTCTAAACCAAAAGCCGCGACTAGAATAGAGAGCTTATTCAGACAGCTCAAGAGAGATGCGAAACAGTAGGTGGCTAAGGAGCAACCCGTCGCGTCGCTCTGACAATGATGTGGCTTGAAGAAAGCTAGAAAATCTAGGACTTGTTTCGAAATTCTGAGACCTGTCCCAGGAAGTAATTCCTGATAGTAGTCCCATCGGGTACATAAAAACGGCGCAGATGGAAAGGAGGAAATTTTAGCAGATGGGAGGTATCTTTTGAAGCATTTGAACCTCCCAATGCCATTAAGCCGCCATTAAAGTGGGGGCGGACGGTACAAACAGCCTATTCCTAGAGCCATTTGCTCTTCGGTATAAATTTTATAATGAAACCGTGCAGGCGTTGCTGAGATCGTTGAGACTATTGAACATGTATTCACCTGAAGTAGGTTTCCTTATATAACCGGCTGCAGTAATTGTGTGCAGGAAATGGGATATGACCTCTTTCTTTCCGTCATTTCTGCGTCTTCTGCAGAATATTATATGAGGTATGACCACCCTCGCCCGGCTATAGGTTGGGTTAGATTATGGAGGCGGAATGTACTAGATGCAACCTCACGTAGACCAGTAGGGTCCAATGTGTTAGAATAGGATCAACATCTCCAAAGAGCTACCCACAGAACCAGAATGAGCTAGTAATGAAGCGCTGGAGGCTAATAATGTTGCATTAGCCACTTCGCCGAGGTTGTTGAAAAGGGAGGCTCCCCAAAGTAGTTTGGTTTCTTTCTCTTTCTCATGCATGCAGCTTCTGGAGAAGTCGTTTTCGAAGAGACCTAGCCTGGTGGCATGCCTTCCTATTAAGACACATACTATGTTTGAAATGAGCAACGTGCTATCTAATGAAACAATCCGAGCGTCTCTGATGCAGCTCAGGCCAGATATGTCTGAAGCGTCGCCCGGCTATAATCTTGGTTAGCTTTTATGTGGAACCTCTTTCAAGAATTACGAGGTTGGACTGAAAATTTTGCGACTTGACTAAGAAAACTAGCTTAGAAGTCTACAAACAACTTTTTTTTTTTCCTTTAAGCTCAATACCCCTTGTATATGGACTTTTAAGTCATCACAAAGAATTTTAAAAAATGTTTCATCGGGGACTTCGAAAATACGTTCGCTTTAGCTTCGATCACTTCATTCCCTGAAAATCTCTGTCCTTCCAAATGTCGCAAGCTTTTCAATCCACCCTTTAAGAAATTCATCCCTAGTATAGAATTGGTCGAGCTACGGCGTGGATAACATACTTTCCCATTAACTATGTTGGTTACACCTATGAGCCTTGCCTTGTATTGGTAGAATCTTGCAGTACCAGTTCCGAACCGACACTTCGTCTGATACGCGATTCCCGGGAAGGTCACAGTAACCTAATACCAAGCACAGAGTGATGCTGTACTGTTCAGTTGCCTCGTTAAGATATACGCTGTAGTAGTCTTTCACAGTCTTGATCTTGTGGCGTAAGATTTAAGGAGTTTGATGGCTGCCTGACTGTCAAGTAATATCCACCCGCGATACAGTATCAATCGCCATCTAAGAAACGACTTAACGATAGCTATAGCTCGGGAGATTTGGAGAGATATGAATGTCTAGGGCCTCACTTACAATACGGGCTCCGTCTCCATTCCGGGTCTTAGATCCATCTTTAAATAATGCCAGCACTTCATAATAAAGAACTGCGTTCTGTTCACACTTCTAGGCCTTCTGTAAGGTATTTGTTAATCTAAATCAAAACATGTTGACACGACATACGCTCTGTTGCACTAAGTATTTGTATTTGAGAGGATAGTTATAGTGACAGTTGGAAGGTGGTGGTTAATCGAAAAGATGCTGTCAAGTCCATTGTGTTGCTCTCTTAAATACTGGTCGCCTCTCAGCCTTAATGCTAAGCTGGTAGCCATTTGCTTGCTGACGATATCGATTAGTAGGAGGTGCAAACAATCATAGATACGTAGATACATAAAGAACCAGAATAAGTGGTTATACTTGGGTCAGAATAATTGGATTCGTTTGTCTGTAAGTGATTTACAACATTACGATCCACAACAGAGTACATCACGTATCTACCTACCTGGTCGCTCAACAGAGGGCTTAATCGAATTTTCAGCTCACAAAGTCATTAAAATACATGAAATCTTGCTGCCATGACTTTCTATCTAAGAATGCTTAGAAAGTACTTAGAACCCTCATACACGCGAATGAATTTGCAATACCTGCGAAAACGTTGCGCCTATAAAACCCTAGGTCGGTGATGAATGCACAGCACTCTCATTACGGTACTATCGGTAGTAGTTCTAAGGACACGACACTAAAATGATTAAGATTGTAAGTACACTAAAAATAAATGCAAAACTATCAAAAAAACTGATTATTTCACTCCTTAGATACTTATTCTCGCCACGATTGTTGCCATCGTACCTTCAGATGCGTATTTGACAAAATTGCTGCTGAAAAAAGCAATCATTGCTAAGCTCGGGACACCATTTTTACTAAGAACCGTGCTAACTGGTGAAAGTCTCTTGCCAAGTTTTGGATCTACAGAAGGAGTTGATCTTGACACCGGAGTTGATGGAGATATTAGTGATGTTCATGTTGGTGAAGCTGATGACAGTGAAGTTGTGGAAGCTGCAGAACCGGCTATTGAAGAATCCCTCAGTTCAGCGAGTGAAGAAGAGTCCTTAGTTCAGTCTCATAGTGCTCCGTACTACTTTGTCCCAGTAAGGGCATATTCATTGACGTATCCTTACCCATATTCTTACTCTTACCCCAACGCTGAGCCAAGATATGTCTATGAAGCACCATTGAGGTGGTGATAAATGGCGCCCGTGTGTTGTGCAATGTTTCGTTAAGTTATTTATTAAAAAGTTTTCTTACATGTGAAGCAGTTTTCTTTTTTAAAAAATTAGTAGAAATTCATAGAGTTAACAACCTACCGAAAATATCTTATTTACTTGCTCGCGACCCTTGAACAGTTTCTGCTTGTGACGCAGCAGCCTTCCACAGTCTATGGGCTCTCTTGGCAAGCCTAGCATCTATAATCGCTTGGTGTTTAAAAGAATGGTTCGACCTTGAGTACGGCGACTGGAATTTGATGATCTTCTTGGCTCAGAACGCTGTTGTCTATTCGCACATTATGTCCCCGTTTGAGTTGTCAAGACTCAAACATCCAACATCCAGGGATAAAGACACAGAAATGTAGGTAAGCCATCATGGCTAAAAAAATGTCAAAGGACTCTACCATGCAGAAAGCTCTAGGTATGGAGCGACGGACACTTGGCTACGATGCTCGTATGACATAAGCACTTCAGTTATCATTGAGAGAAGATGAATATTCTAAAGGATAACACCTGCAGACTATGCATTGAAGTAGTGGAGATAGCGTGCCATATACTGCGCCAGTGCTCGGCATAAGCTGGTAGAAGAAGAGTGGTCTTGGGGACCAAGGGATCGTGGTGATCCCACTGATGTTTTATGATGACCTCAGAACCCTACTCAAGCTAACCTAACCTAACCTAGCTTTAGCAACAAGAATTGAAGTTAAGAATGGAACTTAGATGAAATTCACACATCGACCCTGACTGAAACGACTCACGGAAGAGAGAGGCGAAAAGGTACCCAACAAGGTGGTCTCTTTCGGTACACCTCTCAATGTAAAGAGTGGGCCAACTGTTAGCTTATTTTTGAAATCACTACTAAAACTGCAGCACTTGATATTTTTCAATGATTGTTCCTTTGTTGAAGAGAATATATTCTCCGATTATTTATCAAATTCAAATTGCTGCCATAGCTTGCTCGAAAGTGTTTTACTTTGCCAATCAAACTTCGCTATACATGTTCGACTCCATTTCGCGAATAACCCGACGAATTCTTTGCTTCTTCTGCATTAGTTGTTTATGGATCGTTGGAGTAATAGTAACTCTTAACAGTTCCTCATGAAAAAAAGTTCAACAGCTTCAAATTGGAGCTGCAAAGTGGCCAAAGCATGCTTCCAAAACCTTCTTCTCTACAGTATTGACAAGAAGCTACTGTCAGCGGCCCAACATGCGTATTGCAAAGGCAAATCAGTGGAGACAGCTTTGCACTCACTGGTACGCAAAATGGAATATTCCCTGTTCCACAAGGAGTACACAATGGTTGCCTTTCTGGATATAGAAGGCGCTTTCAACAACGTCAATACATCAGCGATAGCAAATGCACTATCAGATCTGAAAGTTGACAGCTCACTCCGCGAATTGATCAATCTACTGATCAATGGCCGGATTATCAACTCCAAGCTGGGTGGGACGTCTATCAGAAGATCTGTTAGTAGAGGCACTCCACAAGGAGGTGTTCTATCCCCGCTTCTGTGGAATTTGGTGGTCAATGAACTATTGATAATCATGGAAGGCGAGGGATGCACGGCGATCGCTTATGCAGATGATGTTGCTTTGGCCGTCTCGGGAAAGCACCTAAATACTCTGAAGGAACTCCTACAAAACGCTCTAAAATGCTCACTAGATAGGCAGTTCGGTGTGGTCTGGGTGTAAACCCCCACAAAACTGAACTAGTACTCTTTTTACAAGGAAATATAAAATTCCGCGAGTCGACCCTCCCACTCTTAATGGAACCAGCGGGTCTTATTCTGGATAGGAAGCTAGGTTGGAAACCTAATATTCAAGAAAGAGTCAAGAAGGCTACAGTAGAACGTTTGGTAATAAATGGGGATTGCAACCTCGAATTACTCACTGGCTCTACACCTCGATCATTAGACCGATACTCACATATGGGGTGATTGTCTGGTGGACAGCCTTAGATAAAGCTATAAATCCCGATTATCTAAGTAAGGTCCAACGTACAGCTTGTCTGTGCATAAGCGGAGCACTACGTACAACTCCCTCCGCGGCACTGGACATTTTATTCCATCTAATACCCCTCGATATATATAGCAAGCAAATGGCAGCGACTGCAGCCGTTCGCCTTGAAGCTACCCAACAGTGGTCAAGAAAAGAATTCGGCCACGCCCCTATTCTGAACAAATTCAAAATCTCTCCCGAAAACACGGACTACGTCATCCCACGTCTAAATTTTGAGAAGAACTTCCTTGTCACCATCCCTTCCAGATCACTCTGGGAGGACGATGCTTTTTTAGAAGATGAATCAATTCACTTCTACACAGACGGGTCAAAGACCTTCCGTCTTCCTAATCACTGTAGCGTGTTCCAGGCGGAAATAATGGCGATCAAAGAAGCCCTATCTTGGCTTAAGAAAAACGTGATATCTGCTAGAGATATCCGCATCTTTTCAGACAACCAGGCAGCAATCAAGTCCCTGGAATCGACATCTATAAATTCTTTAGTAGCTCTAGACTGCCGTTCGTCTCTTGTGGAGATGGCTTAGCTGTTCAATATTCACCTGTGTTGGGTGCCCGGGCATAGAGATATTCTAGGGAATTGTAAGGCCGATGAACTCGCCAGAATAGGAACAACGATACCCATCTTGCCCGACAATGGCACCTTAGGTATTCCAATCGCTACTCGCAAACTTCAACTTAAGCTGGATGCTATTGAGAGTGCAAATCTTAGGTGGACAAGTGGATCAACATGTCTAGCGACAAAACAGATTTGGCCAAACCTGGATCTGAAACGCTCTAAGAATTTGATTTCTCTCAACAGATTGCATATCGGCACCACTATAGGTGTCATCACTGGACACTGTCTAATAGCCAAGCACGCTACAAGGCTAGGCCTCTTTGCGAACGACTTTTGTAGAAGCTGCATGGTTGAAGAAGAGTAGGAAACTATTCCTCACCTTCTTTGTTTCTGCCCAGCTCTCTCCTGTAGAAGGAAACTCCACTTAGTAGCTCCCTATTATAACGATATAGGCGACCTGATGAATATTTACATCAAGAGCCTCCTACGCTTCATAAGAAGCTCTAATTGGTTTTAAGACGAGTAGGTGGAGGGAGATTTCTCCCATGATCCACGTGGTATCACAACGGACCTCATTGGTCTAAGTGTGCTTTCGAATCCTAGCTGGCAGCCACTTCAATATAACCTAACCTATCCTTAGAATATATCATTCAACCTTTGCGAAAAAAACACATTGTAGAACCGCCATCTGTAAGCCTTCCATGGGAAACACGGCTAATTGGTTTGGTTCTTAGAAATTCTATACGACGTCATTCTTTTATCGTCGGTTTAACTGATTCCATCTAATCTTGTTGTATGATTTCATTTGTCCAGATTTGTAGGGAATCTAAAAGGTTCATGTGCGCTGAACCTAAACCAGTTAAATTTAGGAAATATTTTTATTACCCCCGCGGCTGTTATCGGCAACACACACATTCACTTCATGCGCCGAAAACAAACTGACCAGGTCAAGAAAAATAATAAAAACCTAACAAATGGAAAAAAAAGTATCTTTCTTCACTTGCAAACGACCTTAATTAAACGCAAGCATTACCCACACTCTTTCCGTTGTGACAGTGTGCCCACTGCCCAGAAACCGGCTCAAACTCTGCCACTTGACTATGTCACAACGCCACACACAGATGGCAGTGCCAAGTCGAGGATTTCCTTTCATAATCGTAAATTCTTTGCTACTCGTACTTTGGATTAGGTAACGTCACACGCGGTATCTGTGTGCATTAAGGGATTTAATGATACCCAAATGGGCTCCAATTAATCTCCAGTTTTCGGGTTCTTTTCATTGTGACGTCAACCTTGGTGGTGTACCACACGTTTTTCGTTTTTTTTTGGTTTTTACGCCCACAATGGAAGCTTGAAAACCTGTTCACCAAATTGTACATGCATCAGCGGATCGCTTGTTAAATTGATTTGCTTGATCAGTCACCAGAGGAAATTAATCATTTAATTACACAGCCGTCGTATAGCAGAGACGCTGAGGGGCATTGAGATCCATTGAGGGGCGTTGAGAGGCGTTAAGAGGCGTTAAGAGGCATATGGAGGGCGTTAGACATCGATGAGTTGAACAAAATGGACTGATGTGGACCTACGATGTGAAGCTGAATTTTATAGTCTCAAGTCAAGTTGCTTCTTTTTTTTTATGAACTTTTGACCTTCGGTCGTCTTGTATTTCCCTATTTTAAAGTAAAAATTAAAACATATTTACATTAGTTTACATAAACAATTAAGGGTATCTGCCATTGAGGGCCCTTAAATGCTGATAATAGGGCGTCAAGTTTATTGTTGGATAAGCGGAAATCGATTCGAGGTAGGGCCGAGTGTTTTTAGTGTTTTTGCAGTGTTAAATAAAAATGATCTAAATTTTGAGAGATATTGCATCATTTAGGGAAGTTTCTGTTTGACATTTTGGCACGCAGCTTAAAAGTTGGCTTATGAGGCCGTTTATTCGGGTTGCATCATTCATATATTTTGTATCGAATTCCGTACCCGTCTTTTGTATGTAAAAACCCGAAACAATTAAGTCATGTGCCTGCAGATTGGACAATGATCTGATCTGCAAGTTGTATGGTTCAAGGTTCCCTTAAAATACAAGGCGGGGGACCCGGTTTCATTCAAGGAAGGCTGTAGAGTTTTTCGAATTGGAATCCTCTCTATCCAATTATAGACAGCCAGGCAGCCGTTAAGGCTCTGGACTCCGCTGTAATCAGGTCGAGGCTTGTGAGAATCTACAAGTCACTCCTAAATGAGATATCCAGAGCCAATGCGGTGACCCTCTGCTGGGTACCAGGGCACATGGACATCAAGGGAAATGAAAAGGCTGATGAGCTTGCTAGGAAAGGATCGGCGCTGCACTTATCGCGGGCCCTCCCTTTTGTAGTAACCCCAATCAGTTCCTTACGGAAAAAGACAGACGCTGAGTTCATCTGGAAACATGCGCAACGGCCAGGGCGCTATGGCCGGCCTTCAGCAAGAAGAGATCAACCTCTCTGGTAAAACTTAGTCGTTATAACGCACGGGTTGTTTCTGGCATAATTACTGGACACTGTGCTATCGGCGTTCATGCAGAACGACTCGGTGTGCTACATAAGGACTTTTGCAGAAGTTGCAGGGACGAAGAAGAAATTGAATCTGTTCGTCATCTGCTGTGTGATTGTCCTGCCCTATCTGTCATAAGAATGAGGACTCTTGGGAGTTACTTCTTTTCGGAACTGGAGGACTTAGAAAATGTAGAGCTGGCGGACCTCCTGAGATTCATATCATTATCTGGGTGGTTCTAACAGCGGTTTTCTCACATTTTTCCACGGTTAAAAAGATTGGGCATAATGGACCGACCTGCTCTAAGTGAGCAGTGACTATGTCACAAGGCACCCATTTACCTAACATAACCTATCCAATTATCGGTTTCAATGACCACCTTAAAGGAGCCTTCCTTTGGCTTATTCGCGGCTAGGGTCTATAAGCATCTTAAAATAGAAATGGTGACGAATAAGCCTTTAATGGGCCAATGGCAGTAGTCATATCCCATTGGTGGGTTACTGGCATCGATTCAACTGGCTTCTTATCCTCGGCATTGTAGCTGTGGTACAATGATTTGCTCTGACCACCTAGGTTGGGCATTTTACGTCGGGTTTATAGCCATACAACTGAAAAAATTTAGCTACGAAATCACTACAAGCCTGGAAAATAAACCTTGACATTGGATTTCTAGAAAGTAGTTGTCACTGTCATACAGGAAGTTCGATAGAATGGAATAGGCATAAGGAAAACTACAAGGCATGGCGCCATAAATGCCGCCAACAGGAAATATAGGAGCTTTTCGGTTGCAGATTTGTAGCCAGAGGAAGACTTGGGAAAGAACTTTACGTTTTCGGCATGGAGCGAACACTTGATGACAAATCTACCCATTAGCCTTACAGCCTTTTTCTTAAAAACCATGGAGAAAATACTCGATAGACATATCAGGGACGGAACTCTCGTTATGAATCCTCTACACAAACACCAATATGCCTATCAATCAGGTAAATCAACATGCTCTTCAGGAACTCTCACCACAAGGATTGAAAAATCCCTTAGAGACAAAGAGCTTGCGGTGGGCTGCTTCCTTGACATCGAAGGAGCTTTTGACAACACCGAATACGTCCAAATTTACAGATGTATCCAGGACACGGAGGTAGACAATACCATGCTAGAAGACAGAAAAATTAACATCTCACTAGGTAGCAACAAACTCAGGGTCACGAAACGATGTCCCCAAGGAGGAGTCCTCTCCCCCTTGTTATGGTCCATCGTAGACAATGATCTACTGAAAATACTCAGCAATAAAGGCTTTTATGTTCAAGGTTACGCAGATGACACATTGCGTTATTAATCAGAGGAAAATTCGAAGAAACAATCTCGGATCTCCTCTTGAGGGCCTTGAATCTTGTTGCTGACTGCTGGTGCCAAAAAGTCGGCCTTAACGTCAACCCAAAAAAGCGAGATAGATTAAAAGCACCTACACTCTTTGGTGAAACAATAGAATTCTCTAAGGCGGCCAAATACCTTGGCCTTACACTAGATGAAAAACTCACCTGGAATTCTCACCTTTCAAAAGCAATAGGCAAAGCCAGCATCTCATTATGGACCAGCAAAAGTCTCATTGGTAGAAATTGGGGCCTAAATTCCAAAATGACGTTATGGCTGTATACAGCAATAGCAAGACCGTTTATAGCATATGCAGTATGGTGGCATGTAACAAAGCAAAGGTCTACACAGGACAGGCTCAATAAATTACAAAGACTAGCTTGTGTATGCTCAAACAGAGTTCACCTCATTTGGGTGCCAGGACATGCCAGGATATGAGGGAAATGAAAAAGCCGACCTGCTAGCCAGAACAGGAGCTGCGTCAAACTTTATAATGCCAAGACCATTCTGTGGATTACCAGTGAGTACGGCTAAAAGAAAGAGCGAACCATTACCGGATGGAAACTGAAGATAACAGAGACAAGCCTAGATCTTTCTGCCAAACACTTCCCTCAATAGAACGAAACAACTCTTACAACTGAATAGGAGTCAGATTCGTACAGCCCCGGGTTTCCTTACAGGCCACTGTCAAGTGAAAAAACATCTAATGGCTATGGGAATAGCACAAGATAGCATCTGCAGAATGTGCAACGAAGACGAAGAATCAGCAGAACACAACTTATGTCACTGCAACTGTCTAAGCAGAACACGTCATCGTTATTTAGGTAAATTCTATCTGGAAGCTGACGACCTATCTGCAAGCTCACTCAAAAGCATAGTAAAATTCATTACCAAATCCGGCACATTGAGTGAGCTTTAAGTTTAGAGGAAATCACAATAGGCCCAATCGTGGCCGCAGTGACAAGGTGACATATTCCCACCTCTTTAACAATCTACATCTACATCTACATCCAAGCCAAAGCCGACTTTTTAAACATCACACTTGCATACGTATGCGCTCGCGTAGGAGAATGATGACATAACCAAAGAATGCTCCTGTAGGCGCATGCTCTTCAAAAGGACGTACAAGCAATGTTCGAAAACGACGTCAAAATCGTGCTTGGCAATTTCAAAGCCAAACTCAGAATGGAGGTCATCTTTGGTGGTACGATCAGAAAGCCTACCTCCATGGCAGTATTTTCAGAAACAGACCAAGGCTAAGCTACTTCTCGGTGGGGAAACATCACCCAGTACCTGTATTCCCCAACGAAATGCCTAGCAAATTGATCATATCGGGATCGACTTCAATATTTTGGATGTTCAAGCCGTGAACCCGGACAAGTACCTGATTCCAGCCAAAGGCCGGATGCGTATATCAGACACACGGCTGTGATTTCAAAAATCTGCCCGAGAATTTTGTGGGCCCTTTGCCGCCAACATCGAGTGCAGGAGATCAGTGCAAGCTCTGTCAACAACCCACCATAAGCACGCCTCTGGTGTGCTCATTTTCACTTAGCAACCACAACCGAAACCTTGGTTTGATAAAGAGTGTCGACAAGCACATTCAGCAAACCAAGATCTAGGAGTATTGAAGACGGGAATAGAATTGAATTCTTAGAGAAGCGCGACGTCAATTTAAGAGATAGGTGTTACTCAGGTGATGCTCAAAAGATTTAATAAAAGCTGAAAAGGGCATGCCAATAGTATAAGCCCGATTCGTTCCCATCAGTGCAGTCTCGGGCCAGGAAAGTTTGGCGTTGAGCAGTTATTTATACCGCGACAAACTCTAGAGGGAGCCCAAGAAACGATACTTACCACCCATTTTCCATCTTCGATCCAGTATGACCTAACAATTCGGGTCCGATTATTAGTAGGTTTATCTAAGATCTTTCTCGGTAAGTGGAGGGAGAACCTTACATAAGCATCGGTTTTCAAGTTACAAGGTAATGCCAAATTCTTCTTGATCAAAGCTGATCCAAGCTAGCTTAGACTCACGCTCCCGGTACCCCAGTCTTCGCGGAGCGGGTTTTACACATTATACGGCCCCCATTGTCTGTGTTGGCAGCCCTCTTCTCTGGCTTTCCGGTTGTCTGAGCTCGATTTATATTCAAATGTTGTGTGCAAGCCACCTTTCAATTGCCACCGATTTTAACATCTCCACTACTATAAATGGAGCACCAAGTCGGATATTAAATTCACTATCCGATCTTCTGAATCTTCGTCGCATTGAAGACATGCTGGCCATTCTGGCGAGTCTTCGAGGCTAAAGCGATCTAGGTATCGGCGATAACCGCCATGGCCTGATTGCGTCAATTGGTATATAGTTCACCTTTCCTTGGCTTCTACCCTGGGGATTAGTCCATATGTCCACTTTCCCTTGTGTGGAGCGTCCCATCTTTATTGCCCCACTCTTTGTCTTCGTAGTTATTTAGAGACCATGTTTTCCGTTTTACTTTCTCGAAATCTTTTTTGCCTCCTCAGCTATGATTTCTATGGGGATCACACCCGCGATGACATACGCCACCTCATCCGAATTTGCCCTAAAAACCATTTTACCTCGATGTGCGGTCTGTAGACAGTGTCTTAGCCGCAACCGATCGTGCATAACTTTTGAGGCCTCCAACCAAAGTGAGGATTGCGTAGAACCTTGTTGAGCTCACATCTCTAGAGAATAGGCGAGGTGCTCCTTGCGCTCCTAACATTCGGCAGCAATCTTAATAGTTTCCTCTACGTACTCCATATTATAACGCCGAGGTATTAAATGTATCTTTTGGAGTGTACTGTATATTTTCCCACCTCGACTTTGATGCCCTGTCTTATTCTACACCGACAAATAGGAACTGTCTCCGTCTTGTGTTATGCAAGGTCTCTCTTCCGTTCAGCTTTAATCGTCTTAATTTTTCATCGAAACCACTATCGCTATGTTGACGGCAAAACCTATGATCTACACTCCAGCTTTAGTATACCATCGTTATAGTCCATAGGAGCGGTCCGAGGAGGGAGCCCTGTGGAACGCCAATGTTGGCCGAGTACTCCTTAATCGCTATGTCTGTATCCTATAACAGAACCCTTTTGTGGAGACAGATATGTCCTGGTGTGCTTGTACATAATATAGCCCCAGTTTGCTGTATTGATTGTAAATACTCCAGCTGGAACTCCGTACTGTCATAAGGCCTGTGGAGGACAGTCCAAGCTAAAAAGTAATCGATTCTGATTTAAGTAGTGATGCTCACGGGTACTGGGGGTTAAGTCAGTAACTGAAGAACTCATGCAACTGCTCTGGCAGGGCTACTTGTATTATAGCTTCATTCCAGCAAAATCGACGCAGATAAGATGGCTCTCCTCTTCCCGGCTTATTCGTGGAATAGGCGATAACTACAAATTCTTAGATACAGTCGGTGCTGAGGACTTGGAAAAATGTCACAGTCGACAGGTATAACTTTGAGGTAGTAAGGGACTTTGTCAACCTAGACTTTGCTATGAACTCTGATAACAACACCTTTGCAGAAATCAAACGGAAGGCAATTGAGTAGTAAGCCCCTTTCCCGAGCAATTAAGGAGACTCTATACAAGATCTTAATCATCCCAAGTCCTGCTTTCTCTCGCTGAAGCATGAAACCTGTCAAAAGTGGATGAAGATATCCTCGGTCACTTCGAGGAAAAAATTCTTTCGTAGATATTCGGTCCCATTTGCGTTGCCGGGCTTTGGAGAAGAAGTTTTAAAAATATCGACCTAGTCGAAAAAAAATGTGCATCAGTCGCTTAAGATGGCTAGGACATGTAGAGCGAATGGACATCAATCCGCGGCAAATAGAGCCTTCGAATCTAACCCGAAGAGACAACGCAGTAGAGGTCGACATCGCTTAACGTGGTGCGCCCAAGTTGAAGGGAACGGCAACCGACCTGACTTGTGCAACTGAAGGCATTTAGCTAAGGCCTGGGCTAACTGGAGAAGCTTGTTGGTTGAGGCTCAGGCTCACCCCGAACTGTAGCGCCACCTAAGTAAGTAACTTTTAGCCTGAATTGTCGGTCACGAAAACGGTAGAGAACCAGCCACATGGGCTATGTAGTAACGACAATATAGGCTGCTTCATCGTCGCCACTGAGACTGATTCCAATCCGATAGTGACTTCCCTTTTGAATCACTGGCGCCGACACTTGCTCTGCTGTAGCTAGGCGAGGCTACCAGATTTGTCCTGGAGCGCATTCGTGTGCAGATAGCCTGACTAAACAGTAACGTCAGTGAAAAGACTAGTGTTTATCTCCTCCACCAAAAGCCAGACAACTTAATATCGCCCAACAACATGACATCCCCCACCGGCATACAAGTATAAATGAGTCCCCTCAGCACGCCAACCAAACCACTTTACGCGATTTTTTTTTAATTATAAACTAATCAGCTCACTGGCATTCGTCAAATACCAGCACTTCAGCTTAATCAGATTATTTATCTTTTTTTCTAATTTTTTGTTGACGAAAATCTCCAACTTCCGTTTAAGTGCTTTGAATGTATCGCGCTTTAAGCAGCTTTTTTTTGCCTTTTTTTTCCTGAACACCCAACATAAACAGGCGATTTGGAGTCCAATCAAAAACTCATTCATTACCAAGCACACGTACAGATACTGGCAAACAAGTTATTCAGTGAACTTGAACCTGACCAGGGGCCATTGGCGAGTTACTACTAGTGTATCCCAGCTCTGCTCTGGTGGTGTACCAGCAAGCGAAAAGGCTGACAATTTGCAATCCATCACCAAAAGTTGATGAAGGTCACATCGCTAGAGGTTTGCTGTTCCGAAGAGTCAAGGAGTGGTGGACAGCACGTGATGGATTTTATCACGGTTCAATTCGCTACCGTTAAGTCCATTAATCAATTTATTTTCTAATTTTTTTTCACCCACTGCTTGTGCGACAATGTGAAGTAATTAAAAAAAAAAAAAACTAATCCCGTGGCCTTGAGTACTCGAATCTGAAATAATTCGCAACCAAGGTGGATAATTCTCTGCCGCCAAAAGGTATTGTATCGCATGGATTCCGTATAAATAGATAGTGTCACCAAAGTAACAGCATCAGATATAGTTTATCAATCAATCTCAAAATGTTCAAATCAGTAAGTGTCGTTACCGCTCGAACACAGGATTAAAGGATTTTATTTGACTGTCAATCGATTTTTTTCTCTCCAAACAGGTCGCTCTAGTCGCAGTCTTTGCTTTCGTCGCTGTAAATGGCGGTATCATTGCAACCCAAACCATCGTTGAGCCGGTTCTGGCCAAAGTGGGTGCTGTCGTCAATAGTATTCCAACAGCTGTGTCGCACCAGAGCTTCACAAGGATTCATAATAAGGCGGTAATTGCTGATGTTGTTGCTCCAGTTGTTAGGACCGTTGAAGTAGCTCCAGTTGTTGAGGCGGTTGAAGCTGCACCAGTTGTCAAAGCTGCTGAACCTGAAGTTAAAGCTGTGGAAGTTGAATCAGCTGCTCCTGTGGAAGAAGTTGCTCCCGTTGAAGAAGTTGTTCCGGTTGAGGCAGCTGTCAAGTCTGTCGAAGCCGTTGAAGTTGCACCTGCTGTCAAGACCGTTGAAGTAGCGCAAGTTGCACCCGTTGCACATGTGGTTAAGAGTCTTCCAGTTGCTTCTGTTGTACAAACCTATGGCGCCGCACCAATTCTAAGTCACGTGTACCATGCTGCACCAGTTGTCAGCGCCTACTCATCACCAATTGTGGTGGCTCATCCAGCTCCAGTTGTATACTCCTCGCCAATTGTCAAGACCATTGCATCGTCACCCTTGATCTACACTATCCAGCATTAAATTGAGCACAGAATAAAGGAAACTGATTTGGAAACATATCCTTTTTGTTTTTTTTTAACTTGGAAATGGGTTTTAAGAAATGTGTTCAATGGACTCCGTTGAGATATTAAGACTGTCCTACACTACCACCTAAGAGGCATATTGTGTCATGTATATTATCAGCCAAAGATACTCATCACCTCCGCAATTAAGGTTCCATTTTGGGAGGTTTCTGAACCCGAGCGTGAGTATCTTCCTGCAGAAGATAAGACGTTCTAACCAGATGAGTGCTAAAAAACGTGCCTTGAGCTTGCATTCTCTTCCATACAAAGGCGGTGTTTTCTCTCTTAAGACAGGTTTACCAGGTATGTCAATCGATAGCTACCTTTGAGGAAACCTACCAGCTTATACTCTCCCTTTTTAGAGTAAGGAATACCTTTCAGGAATACGTCTTGATTTGTCTTCTAGATTGCATGAGACCTGGAAAATTCGGGGAACTTGATGCCCCCGAGTATTCATCACAGCTGTAGACTTGAGCCTAATATTACTAACCCTAGTCAACTCCTTACCGCAGCTATATTAGCTTCTATGCCTTGATGACCAGACGGCCATCCAAAGTTGATGCTATTGCGAGTGAAAAAAGACTCCAAGCCACCAAAGCAGAACTTGGTGGACTTGGAGTCAACTGAATGCGAGCTTAGTGCTTTAAGTGTGGCTTAGTTGACTAAAAATATGTTCATTCTAGCGCCCTTAGTGCCCATTTCAAGGATTACTTGGGTGCAGATAAGTTTCAGCTTCGAAACCACTAGGACTCATTGATAGCCCAAGAGAATTTTAAAGGTACGAAATCCGAGAGCTACGCAGATTTACCAAAATAAAGCGCCAGTGCCTTGGAGATGGAAACCCTAACTGTCGAAGAGACAGAAGTTAGTCCTCATGAGAGACTGTGCCTTTATAAGGCATCTGGCAAGTATTATTCGTCCGGCTTACTACACAGAAAAAAGTTTAAGAGAACAAGCCGAAACCAATAGAATGTGAGCTTGCACAGAAGGTGACTCAAACAGGACCGATACTCTGCATAAAGTACCTTGCAGTTTGCAAAACAGGGCGGTAGTAGAAGATCACATGCATACATTTCGATAAGGATACGCGTTCCACACCAAGCATAAGAAGAAATGTTTCACCGATGGGTTAAGTACAAGCCGCACCACAAAATAGTCACCTTCTGATCCACAAAACGAAGGGAAGCCAACACCCAACGGAGAACAACTTACGGCGAGAAATTGGTCTTGAAGGTCCCGGCAAACAAAGCCACTAGACCAACCGCCAGCACAGGTAAGCTGGCAATTCAACCCTAACCAGACGTATAAAAAGACTGAACAAGGCAGCACATCCCGCTACAGGGAATAAAGGCCAATTTCTGTATGCGGATATCCTTCGAAGGATCAAGAGTTAGGGCAGAATTTCAGGAATTTTTCATTGAACTCAGAAGATCTTCCGACTTGCGGACCTCTCAATTCCTGAGCCAAATTGAAAGTGCTTTGGTACAGCAAGCGGAAGTGAGGTCTCCGACGGATGAGGTGATACTGGACGTGAAGGAATTTGATGAGATAACAATCAGAGCATAAATCTGTGATGCACGCGTCGAATAGCTAGAGAAAGCTTACCGCTTCAATGTGTCAACAATTGAGACTACGCAAAGCCTGTAGTGGTATACAGACCAGAACAGTAAGTCTATAGGCAGAGATGACAAGCAAACTCATCGCGATAGCAATAACCAGAAAGTCATACCAATGAAATCCTTTAAGTGGACATATACCAAAGGCCTGTAAAAATGCTTATGCGGGAAAGAGGGTCATAATATGAAAGCATGTTCCCAAGAGCCTAGATGCGTACTCTGCCAGGCCAAGGAACCTGGTGAGAGCAACCACGTGAAAAGATGTAGAAGGTACCCGTCTAATTAAAAGTCAATGATAAAAGGGTAGAGGCTGCTCAAAACCGACTCCCATACTCCATGTCAGATCATAGTATAGAAATGCATGGACAAACATGACGACCGTCCTTATTGCCCACGATGCATACACTGCACGCCGATCATGTATTTTTCCGAGATTCCGGGATGGAAGGGAGATACAGTGGAGAAAACTCGTCAAGCCACCAGCACTCGAAAACATTGTTGCATGTCGATTGACAAATTCGAACACTTTCTGGACAAACCTAGCACCGATGCCTAGCAGAGAAGCCCTGTGATCCTAACCGGCGACTTTCATAAACGGGACGGCTGATCGCTCTGCAGTGCCTAGCCGCCGGCACGTCTTTATAATTCTGGAAAATATTGACAAATATTGACAAGGCCATGTCAATAAGTAAGTAGTAGGATTTGGGGTTCCGAAAATGCACACATTGTCATCGACACGCCAATACATCGTCTACGAGGGACTGTTTGATGGAGAGGTTTTGAAGAGGTGATATCGTTGATCCGTACGTCCTCGGTAATGAAACTGCCAACAACGCTACACCTACCGGACGACACTACAGAGACTTACTTACTTACTTAGATATCGCTACAATTCGGAGTGAATTGGGGCTCAACCAGTTAGCCCGGTTCTTAGCTAAGTGCTTCCAGTTGCGTACTTCACATCGGTTGCGATCCCCTTCTACTTGTGCGTGCCACCTTAGGATAGGTTCGTTGTCCCTCCGGTTTATATTCGAAGTCTCTGCGGGCCGGAGATTGATGTCCATTCGCTCTACATGTCCTAGCCTAAACGACTGATGGCCAATTCTTTGACTAAGATGACGTCGCTGTTCAGCTCGAAAACTTCGTTGTTGAATCTTCCCCTTCAAAGCCGACCAACGTAAACGGGACCGAATATCTTGCGAAGAATATTTCTCTCGAAGCGACCAAGGATATCTTCAGCCGCTTTCGAAAGAGTCCACGCTTCAGCCACATAAAGCAGGACTGGAGTGATTAAGGTCTTATAAAGAGTCTCCTTCGAGATATGACCTTACTACTCAATTGCCTTCTCAATCCATAGAAACAGCGATTGTCAAGAGGTATATTAGAATATTAAGCTCAGAAACCGTGACGTCAACAGCTTGAAGTCACGTTCGCGTAGCTGTAATTGGCGACCTTAAGAAATTAAATTCAAAAAGAAATCACCAGATGGCCCACCCTTTCTCAAGAAAGGGCGAGTGAGTACAACCAAACCACCACCTGGATGACAGCGCCTCAGCCAAGAGGATGTTCAAATCCCAGCAGAACCTCCGTTTTAAAGAGCAAGCGATTGCGAACGCTAGGCGGCTTTTTTTGTCGGGTTAGGAAGCACTCCACCACTCCACACTCAAACGCAACTGATCTATTGTATTACCAGGACCCAAGACCCAATGCTACCGATTTTACTGGAACTTTTTCGACTCTCGGAGAAAGCTGACAAGGCACTTCAACTTCAAGGCACAGAACTTACAGTAACAGCACTGCAGACCTGCCACAAAGGAAGTGATTCGAAGCATCGTTGTCTCTCCACAAGCGTCACGGGCAGAGGTGTCTCGAAATCCCAGCACGCTAGGATGCTTAAGCGTTAATAAGTTTTCTGCTGAGAGACAGCAAGATTGCCGCTGATTGCTTAAAAACGTTCGGGAGGATTCATTTAGTCCACCTACATCCTGGAGAACCGTGCCATAGGTTGGATTGAAGTGGCTGCCAGCTAGGAGTCGCCAGCACACTTAGACCAATGGTAGGTCTATTGTGATACCACGTGGATCATGGGAGAAAGTTTCTCTCTACCTAGTCGTTTAAAACCAACTAGAGCTTCTTATGAAGCCTAAGAGGCTCTTAATTTCAATATTCATCAGGTCGCCTGTATCGTTGTAATAGGGAGCTCCTAAGTGGAGTTTCCTTCTGCGGGATAGAGCTGGGCAGAAACAAAGAAGGTGAGGAATAGTTTCCTACTCTTCTTCATCCATGCAGCTTCTACAAAAGTCGTTCGCAAAGAGGCCGAGCCTTGTAGGCCTGCTAAGCCATCTCCACAAGAGACGAACGGCAGTCTAGAGCTACTAAAGAATTTATAGATGTCGATTCCAGGGACTTGATTGCTGCCTAGGTGTCTGAAAAGATGCGGATATCTCTAGCAGATATCACGTTTTTCTTAAGCCAAGATAGGGCTTCTTCGACCGCCATTATTTCCGCCTGGAACACGCTACAATGATTTGGAAAACGTAAAGAGAGCTTAAGGTTAAGCCTATCAGAGAAAAAACCTGCACCAACTCCCTCTTTGGTTTTTGACCCGTCATACACAATTGTGTTCATGAGAAACCCAGTCGTCCGTGTAGACAATGACCGAGGACGTTGTCTGTCCCATGTAGACACCAGCGTCAGGCCTTTAACCAGTTTTGGAACCATTCATAAAGATTCGACTACAGCCTAGTCCAGGCTCAAACTCTAGCCAAAGCCAATTCGAAACGCAAGGAAAATCGACTCTACATTTTCAAAAAAGGCGAAGCTCCGGTGTCATTGCTTTAGATGGCATACCCATGGAACCAGGGGAACCAGCCACCTCGTCTGAGACGGTAGATTGCTTTGATAGTACAACCCACGATATACATACCAAGTATCAAGCAGAGCGCCTAGACCGGAGCCAGGCGTTCTCGGAAAAGACTCTGTGCAGCCGACGCGTGCCGTTCTTTGAAGTTTAGTGCAGAAGGTAGTCATATACTTACGCGAGCTTTATCAAGGGAACCAAAAGCAATGTGGTCAGGATCGAAGAGTATAGAAAGCGGAGGTGAGGCTTCGCACCTTTGTTTCAAAGTGCAAACGATTGTGGACGCTAGGCAAGTTGGTCTAAAGAACTTGAAGCAACGTCCTTAGTATCGGAGAGCGGAAGCTTTTTAGGAGCTCGTCATCGCCTTATAGGGCCCCTCGACCAATGAAAAGAAAGCTTCTTTCAAAAACTCATTTCCGTTTTATTATCCGCAAACAAAAAAGGTTCTAATCTTTCCGAAATTCATCTCAATAGGAACAATAGATACCATCTCGCATCAGTCAGTTACCAAGTTGCCAAAGTCCCCGCCTTAAAAACTCCTGAAAATAGTTCCCGGAGCATAGCCCAATGGAGACGAATAAAGTATTGGTGCTCCATGAGCATAGGAATATCCATAGGTAGCCAAACCGCCATCGAAGCTGCGCAAATATGGTGTTTGAATAATGGCAGCCGAAGCTGGTGCAGCATACGTCGCCTTTAACAGAGGAGCACTCTCAAGAACTGGAGCAGTGTATGTCTTCACAACTGGAGTGGAGTAGGTACGTACAGCTGGTGCAACAATTGGCGTAATTTGATTAGCCCGGCTGTGAACTATTGTTGAACTCTGATGAGATACAGCCGTTGGTACACTCTCTACAATCTCTCCCACCTTTGCCACAGTGGATTCACGCACTTCAATGTGTCCTGGTTCATGAACAATGGCCGTCTTCAGGATTGGAGCATCAATCGCTTCGATAATAGCGCCTGGCTTAGCAGCGGCAACAGCAAGGAGAGCAGACAACACCACCTGAAATGGTAAAAAAAAAAACAACAAAAATGTCAAAGGTCCTTGAATTTGGCTCAAATATCCAGAAGAATCCTTACCAACTTGAACATTTTGAAATTGCGAATGTGATTTCCTTCGAAGGTCTGTGTTGAACGTTGATAGAACTAGTCTGACTGATGCCTTTCATCGGCTCCGCTTCGAGTCTTATATACCCCAGGTGGATTCCATTGTTCCGTCAAGGAGGTGTCTTTCTCTCTCTCTCTTTCTAAATCCTCTTCTTAGGCAAAGAACGCGATCCTACACGCACAATAAAACCGCGATAACCATGAACATGATTTTACTTTCGCCCGATGTTCCAGATACACAGCCCCTCGCCCTTCTTTATTGCAATCCACATGCACTGCCGCTGTGGATCGTATAATAACTGAGCGGCGCGCGTAAATCTAGTCTAAATGAGGGAACATTCCGGTTCCACTGGACTCCTGACGATAGGTGCCTCCATCTGCGTGAATGCGTGTGTTCTCGATTAGATCTCCAACAATCCCCCGGGGGAGGGTAGGGGGATGTGGCTCGTCAACAACAATGTGACAATTAATGTTGCCGCAGGAGACTTGAGACAACTTTTGAGACTCCCCGAAGCTGGATGTTATCTTCGTGGCGTCGAATTATGTGTGCGGATTGTTATTTTGTTATTGGCACAGATGTGGGTGGAAATTTTGACACTGAGGGTAGAAATACGTAGAGTGAGTCGTGCAAAAGGTGTGGTTGGGGTCAGTGACAGAGATTTTGTCGCATTCGCGTTCGCTTTTGATTCTAGTTCATCCTAGAATCAGCGTCCTACACAGGAATCCCATTCAGGCACAGAGACGGAGGCAGATACCTTAAGCCAGGCTTTATGTAACTGCCTGACAATTTGAATAAATAAATAGATTGGTGGAGAAAAATTGCGCGTCATGGTGAATTGAATGCGGAGTGGTTGATGGTGGCGTTGATTGGAGTCCTGATTGGGATCTTGTTCTGTGATGATGGTGTGCTGGTTGTTTATTCAACGCCAGAGATGAAGGTGTGAATTTGTTGGAGTTAATCTGTAATTGTGTGGTTTCGTTGAATGGAAGAGGGATCTTGGAGAGCAAACGAAGAGTTATTTGCTCTCTTTTTGACGCTAAACGACAGTGACAAAGTATCTGCGTCTTTGTAGAATAGTAACATTGTTCAGAGTGGAAGTACTCTGCTCGAAATAATTAGTGCCTCAAAGTTGGATTGGCTTGAGATCATCTATTGAGTAGATTAGTCATGCCTGTTGGTGTTTATGTTCTAAGGGTAGGCACTTAGATTGGTCACGCAACTAGGCACCGAGATTTTCTGAAAATCGATGAACGCTTTTTTTTTATCGGGATAGGAAGCACTCTAGGCTCTAGCCGCCTCCAGTAACGCACGCTAAGTTGGTTTTAAGCGCCGCCTATTCAGAAGCCTGTCATGGATTCAAAGGCGAAGTGTTTCCTAAAACACTTTCCTAGTTCCATCCATCTTGGTCGTCGTATCCGCACACCTCTGACTAGGCCTATGTAGCTGTAGAGTACGTATAGCTCGTCTCAGGCTAAGGCGATGTAGCTATACAGTCCGTACAGCTCGTCGTTGAATGTTCTCCTCCACTCAACGCCTTTACAGATGGAGCCAAAGATCACACGAAGTACTTTTCTCCCAAAGCAACCAAGGTTGACAATATCCGTGTCTCTTGCCCTACAAAGGGACTGGCACGATGAGGCCTTTCTTCAGTGTTACTTTAGTTTTTCGAAAGAGGGCTCTATTACTCAGTTACCTTCTTAGACCATAGAAACAGCGATTGGCAGAGTGAATCTTCGTCTGATCTCGTCGCTGATATAGTTTGCGGAGTTCACCTTGAGCCTAGGTACACGAAGTCCATTACTGAGCTCTTATGAACGCGCAAATATTTTGTCGGCAACATGTATTTTTTGCCTTGATCTCATTCATCGCTAAGCTCATCCTAGCTGCCCCCATCATAATACTCGCAAATGACTTGCTGACTGCCTCCTGACGTCTGCCAATAATTTCAAAGTCATCGGCGCGGGCAAGTTATTTGGAAAAGATTGCAGAGCCGGTGTTGGCTTGGGAGTTGAAAACCCTCAACTCAAATGCAACCTTTTCAAGGCATGATGGTGCATTATCTGGTTGAAGACCTTTCCCGACATCAAAAGTTTCGACGGTATCTTTACCGACTTTGATGGAGCTATGGTGGGCTCTTGCGATTGCTGCCATCACTATACCTCACAGTGCTTTGCTGGTTCAATCTGGTTGGATATCCGCAACCAGATAGTGCCCGGAGTCTACGTTACCACCCCAAAGCGTCCAGACACCCGGACGAGTGCCTTTCGTCGATCGGTAATATGGACGATGGTTGAAGCCATGTGGCTTTGTGCATTTTATGATTTACGGCGCAAACCCAAGTCTGCCTCTACTGACGAATCCATACCCGAACAGACAGCAGTCGCCATAGTATTTATCGCAGTTTTTTATCCTTCGTTTGCTCAGTCAGTCCCATCACACTGCTTGGATGCTGGCAATCACTGCTTTGCAGTAGTCTAGGGCTTGTTCGCAAGTTCTTTGGCTGCACGTGCTCTGTAGAGGGACGACTCAACATTCCACGCGCAAACTCACAGATCGTTGTGGTCCCACAGATCGCGTGCTTGGAGTTCACCGAAGCCAGTAGTCCACTACGGATGTACCTATATGAGTGCGGTCGTTGCCCCCTAAAGCGGCAACTGCCACCGCCACTAAACTATTTTTGTAACACCTCTTTCCAGGTAATCGGACAACAACTAGGTGACTGCTTGGTCCGCTTAGCTTTTTAGCTGAGGCTGATTTAAATCGGAGAACTCGGATAATAATGACTCTCTCTCCAGGCATCTGCCAAAAGCCAAGAGCTAAGATTTTTCTACCTCTTTCCTACTTAGGTGGCGCTACAGCTCGGCCTGCCTCTACCCTCCTTTATTTCGCACATCTTGGATACGATTTCGGAAGCTCCTCGTAATAGGGTTGCATGTTGTCTGACTATCAGATGACATCCGACAGATCTTCTGGCAGCCTTTGTGCTCAAGCAAAGTGTCTTCAATAACAATGACAATGCCAATCGCCTTTGTAGAAGTCAGCTATGCGTTCGACATTGTCATTGTCATCTTAAAAGCTCTGAACTTTCATCACATCTTTGAGCGCAGTGTTGGAGGTTCCTGCCCTGGTGTTGGAGTCTCCCTATCAAGATCACGATATTCCTTTGAGCGTTTAGTTGCGGGTGGCCTTATAGTTGACTATATAAATGGTCTCTTTACTCGTCCTTTTGCACCGTCCATGTTAACTTTACTTAAGATGACGCCTAGAATCCAGGGTGGACGATGGTTTTAATTCACACGCCCCTTAAGCCAGCTCGGGCCCTAGCTAGTTGCCTCCAGTTTCTCACACAGATTTGGTTGGGGTCAATATCCAATTGTGCGTGCCACGTAAGGTAGGATCTTACTTTGCTGTGTTGGCCCTCTGTCTGTGGTGGATTCAAAAACTCGATGGAACGGCGTGCTGATATCCATGCGCCATACCACCCCCAACTTTTTGACCAGATCTACGTCGGTGTATAACCCGTCAAGTTTGTCCTTTGTCCATAACTCTGGAAAATTGTGATTTTTCTTCCTCTGTTCTGCCAGGTAGGCGCCGTGGCTCGGTGGCTAGTGCGTTGGACTACTGAGAGGGAGGCTTGAGGTTCGAATCTCAGAAAACACCAACAAAATTTGTTCATGGTCCCACGAATGACTGATTGATTCTAAGTTTAAAAAAAAAAAACGTTTGGCTCTAAGCTGTAGGTCCTTTCCATTTGTGAGAAAAAATATAACACACACAACACGAGAAACTAGGCCCTGGACCACATACAGTCTGTCTCAGGTTAGGTTAGGTTAGGTATGTAGGCTGGCGAGGAGGGAATTGCTCCCCGCCACACTCTGGTGAATACTGACCCATTGTGATGCCCTTTGGAGGAAAGGATGTCCCTTGCCCATTGAAACCCATTTCCGATACTAATTTGCTCCGATAATTATTGTTGCGAGTCTTTGCATACAAACCATCCTGAGGACTCGATAAATTTCATTATCTTGTCTGATGGCGTGCTGGCGAGTTCATCTAGGTCTTGGAAGAAGTAGCTCCCTAGGAACCTGTTCCTGCTGTGTTGGAGGCCAGGGCAGTGGCATAGGAAGTGGGTGGGCAAAGCGATACCTTGTGCTGTGTTCCAAGAACCTTAAGCTCGTCTCGACAGCATCTCACAAGCTTTGATTTAATTTCTGTGGCAGTTATTGCTTTTATAGCTGCCTGGCTGTCGATAAAGAGGGTGATACCCTCTTGTGGAATTGCCCTTACTGCAGACTCACGGGCGGCTGTTGTCACTGCCAGGACCTCCGCTTGGAAAACGCTTCTGTGGTCTGGGAGGCGTATTGATTTCGATATTCCCAGCGATTCGGAGAAGATGCCTGACCCTACGCGAGTGTCCATTTTAGAGCCATCTGTATATATGCTAATGGATTGCGCATTTGATATCAGACCTCTTAACTACTCCTCCCTGCTAGGATAGGCGCTTGAGAAAGGCCGATTAAAGTCTAAGTATGGCGTGGTGTAGTCCGTAATGGGTACATGGCCAATATATGTACTTCTGAAGGATAGTCGCATGCCCTATTGCATTTGATTTCCATGTTCCTGACTGGCTGATTCTGATGGCGCTTATGGCTGCAGATGTTTTGATGAAGATATCTAGCGGAAGCAGGTTGAGAATAGCCTCAAGTCCAGCGGTTGGAGTTGTCCTCATCGCACTGGAGGTCCCGATACACGCTAGTCTTTGAATCTTCGTGACGGCCATTAGGTTAGTGACCTTGTTCATCGCCGGCCACCATACAAGACTGCCGTATGTCAGGATGGGTCTTATTATAGCCTTATACATCTAGAGAATTATTTTAGGAGAGGGACCCCAGGTTATCCCAAAGATTCTGCTGCATGAGTAGAAGGCTATAGTTGCTTTTTTAAGCCTTTCATTAATGTTCATTCTCCAGCTTAGTTTCTTGTCTAATACAAGGAGCGGGGTGCCTCCGATAAATGGCGTACTAAACTGTAGCAACTTCCCTTTATTTGTGAATAATACGAGCTCGGTTTTCTGGGGGTTTACTGTGAGCCTGCAATTCCTAGTCCAGGTGTCTGCATAAGCAGTGATTCTGACGCCCCTGTTTCTGAGCAGCTGTAGGCCTTCGTTAAGAACAATGACCCACAGCAGTGGGGAAAGTACCCCGCCCTGAGGAGTTCCCATGGAGGCATATGCTTCCAGCCTTGTTCCCCAAAGTTCGGTTATTTTATGTCTATCTTCAAGTATGCTGACAATCCATCCGATTAGGCTTTTGTGAATGTTTAATGGGCCCCCTATCCTCTTTGACCAAATCCAGTCCGTCTCACCAAATATTTGAATTTTTTTTTTGTATTCTGCCATCGAAGCACCAATATCTCGTTACGCAAAGCCCTACTAAAATGCCCTCATCTCCGAAATTTTCGCTCAGACAGATATTTCCAGTCGAAGGATATTTTAAGAACGCATAAATATCAGACTAAAACTCGGTGAAGGACCATTTATGAGTACACCCATCGACAGACAGCCCAAAAATATTTTCCACATTATTTCGTAGCAATAAAATTAATTGTTGAGTACATTACGACAGTACCCAGACGTCTTTAAGGACCCCAAATGCGTAATTTAAGGATAAGCGAAGATAAAACCAACTTTTATTGAGGACAACGTCACCATTAACCTAGTGAACCAAATACGGGAATGAATAACCCAACCAATCGACGATATCCTTCGATTCATTACTTATATTTACAAGCATGTCTCTGCCATTAAAAGGCTCCTTGCTTGAAAGTCCAATAAATCCAGAAAAAAAAGTCCTTAAATGTCGTAGACAGAAAAACGGACTGTTGCGCTTAATTCCAAGCCAATGACATCACCCTTCTCAGTTGGTAGATTCAAAGAATCATCTCCATCGCTCGGAGATGCACAGGATAATTGAAATTATGTAACCGAACGTCAGCAGCAATATAAAGGACACAGTTTGCTGAAGTTCCCAAATCATGAATTGGCATTTTCCGAATCAATTGGAATCGCCTACACTATGGCTTCCAATACCGGAACCGTTCCAAGTAATGGCAGTACAACTCGTAGAACGATGAATTGAGTGGTCTGCCTTAATGAACGTCCTTTGAAGTAGAGACTTTAAATCCACCTGTCGAATGCATTTCATTGAGATACTTGTTGTTTGTTCGGTATAGCGAGGGTGATGGAATTGAGGAAATGTATCTGGAACCGTTTTCATGGACATCTGTGGCAGAATTTGCATCGTGTTTAAATGTGCAGTGAGGAATGGGGATAGGTGGTTGGCGTTTCGGGTTACATAATGCAATTATTATTCCCCGAAGGAGTTGGATGTACCGGCAATACCAAGCCATTAAAACAGGATAACAACCTTCATCTCTGGGTTTGTTAAGCTGCAGAGAATGAGTATCTGGAGAACAATGAGTGAGTGAATTTCTTCAGATTACAGATGCAATGCAAATGAAGCTCGCATGAAACGATTTAAGAGGACAAGGAATGCATTTAAAGGATGCATGCCGGCCCATCGAGTTTCTCAATCCACCACGGGGGGGCAACGCAGCAAATGAAGGTCCTACGTTAGGTGGCACGTATAATTGGAGATTGACCTCAACCAAATCGGTGTGCGAAACGGAAGAAGCTAGCCAGAGATCGAGCTGGCTGAAGGGGCGTGTTGGTTAAGGCCATTGTCCACCCCGGATGTAAGTATGTAAAGGACAAGTATTAGGCCACCCAAAACTATGTGACAAACCAGAAATGATAGCACCTGATGGACCTACAAGCTGATCCCCATCTTCCAGGTCTGGACCAAGTGATTGTATGGGGACTACAACTATCACTTTAGCAGTTCCAGATCCAGATTTAGACACACTAGCTCACCTCTCGGCCCAGATTGCTTAGATCAAGAGAACGACACAGAGCACGCAGTATTCCACTGCAATCGCTTGGCAGAATGGGAAAATAACGTGCTGAATCCACCGTTCGAATAATCCAGAAAGCAAAGAGGGCAGAAGCAGGAACAGCTACGTCAAGCTCTACGCAGGAGGAGTTCGCTGCATAGTAAGGACTTCGTTGACTGAAAGCGGGTTTTTCTCTTGCCCTCTCGACATTTTACCTTCATACTCAGCAGCTCCTGAAGGTGCTGCCTAAGCAGATCTATAGTTTCCTGAACATCGGTGGCTAAGATCCGCTCACTATTTTGAAGAGCCTGTGTTTCTGCCTTGAAACCAGCTGCCAGTTCCTTGTCTTTCCTGAAGAACTGCTGGATGTCGTTCCTGTCGCGCAACTCTTTGATTTCCTTGAGATGGGAAACTGCATATGCTCGGTTCTTCCCATTCAGGACTTTCGAGTCCTCCCTCTTCTTGCGTCGGTAATCCTCCCTCGCTGCCCTTGCTTTATATTACAGCGCTTCTGCCATGAACTCCTGTTCGAGGATGTTGAAGGATGTTGGTATCTTAATGTGGTTTCGGCTACCTTTTGTAATGTTGCGAGTAGGGTTAGTAGGGTTAGTAGAATGTGACAATTGACAGCCCCCTACTCTGATGTTCTTTCTAGTCACCGGCTAGTCTAGGCGTACTTAGGTATTCAACGTTAAGTCTCCATTCTTGATCCATTCGCAGTTTCTTCTCGTTGGACAGTTGAGCTCTGAATCTAGCTGCCAGGATAAAGTGGTCAGAATGCGTGCACATTCAGGATGTTTGATGAGTATCTGGTACCGCTCAGTACATTGTCAATTTGGCCTAGTTGCTGTGTGGAATCGTAAGCTGCAAAATCAATAAGTCAGAAGCCGTTATATGTTGGCGTGTCGCGGAGGCTGTGCTTTCCAACTTAATTAACCCGACTAAAGTTTTACTGTCCTTGCTGATCACACTGAGCAGGAATTTCACAAAACACTTGACCCATACTCAACTGTCATCATGTTTAACATCCACTGTAGAACTTCTTTAAGTTGACACTGAATTTTCTGTCTCGGACTAAGGGAAGTAGTCCCTGATCGCTCCTTTGCAAGGGTATCAGTGATTTCATTTCCTATGATTCCGCTGAGTGCAGCCTGACTGTCACTGATCACACGCCACCTTTCATCTAGTCTGTTGCTCCGACGAAGGAAAGGACTTCAGTCTGAAACACAGTCGGCACTTTGCCCAGAGCGCAGGAAAATTTGAGCTCAACTTCTGAAAACCAGCCGCCTCTCCTCTCGTCGTTCACCGCGACAGATCGAGTTGGAGCAGTTAGCGAGCTGTTCAGCCCAAGCGAAGCATCGTTTGACCTGGAGCACATACTGGGATTTTACACTCCGGTTAGTATCAGGATACTGTCGGCTTTCGCGTCTGGCACTTGTGCCTTATTTCTTCCCTCCGTCGTTTGGGGCTTAAGTCACCTAAATGAGTACCCACCGCTGTCGACAATTTATTGATCCTTTTAAAGCCGCCAGGTGGGACCTACCTACGGTTATTAGCCGTTCTCGCCATCTATGCTTTGATGGACAATGTCATGATCCGGCTGACCGACGTGGCAAAACAGAAATGCCAGGATTCCTAGTGGTCGACTGATTCTCTATGGTATCAGCTAATTCATGGATGGCATCAGCAGCATCGTTCGCCTAACACAACATAAGCCTCTCGTTAATGGCCGAATATCCGTATAGAGACAGAATACCATCCACAACCGGTAGTGAGCTTCCACTGGGATCTCTGTTGTCAATCTCAGTCCTAACAACAGATGACCTTCCAGCAAAGATATTTATTGCCCGAGCCACTGGCAAACTAGCGGAGGATCCCCTTTTTCTGGTTACCCTACGCAGAGGTCAAATCTATTGGCTCTTCCGTCAACATGGTTCCTGTAGATTGGCTCGCTTGTAGACTCTTACTGAAAACTATGCTCTTGTTAACCGCGAAGTTAGCCACGGCGTACCCATCTCCACCGCCTGAGGACGCTTCCGATTGGCACCCAACCGCCCGGTTACGATAGTAGCTTAAGCGGCATTGTTTCACTGGTCAAAGTTCAACGGCCTATTAGCATATGTATCTGAGTGCTTGGATTATACAAAGCTCATCTCACTCCACCATCTCATAAGTCATCCGGAAATCAACGGTATCGCAACGGTTGCCTGCGGGCACAGATCATTAAACCTAAAACACCGTTCGTTGCAGGATCGACTTCACGCCACAAAACAGGTACACAGAGTAAAGTGGCTTTATGCCGAAACGTGATTCAACAAAAAGTGAAAGGATTCACCTTCTTGCATCGCTATTTGGAGTGCAAGGTTAAGTGCGTTAAGAATTTATTAGTCTGCGTGGATATGGATACACTGCCACCGGTTTTACCAGAATGATCCTCTGTCCTACCGTCTGTTGCATCAAACATCAGCACAACAACAGGCAATTTGTAATCTAGTTCTTCACATCTATTGCTATGGTATCATCATCGGATTCCTCCATCCATTGTTCTCTTCTTTGTTTTCCGCGCCCTTGAACTTGTGCGAGTATCAGAAGAATGAAAAGCTACCTCCAAGGTGGCCGTGGGAATAGTATAAATAGTTCCTACAAGCCTTGAGTTCATATTAAATAAGTTCTACACGTTAAACACTGAAGTAATCAGCTCCAAGAAGATGTTCAAGTTCGTAAGTTATCTGCAGTTCTGTCAAATACACGTGTAACACTACCCTTTTAGATGATTCTACTCGTCGTTGTCGCTGCAGTCAGTGCACAACTTGGTTCAGTTGCTACTCCACTGCTGGGCACATTGATTCCACAACCAAGTCTGGCTCCTGCTAATACAGAGCACGCTGGCTATGTGAGTGGCCTCACACCAGTGGTCCGCGAATATATTTCACTGCAATCGGGATATCCTGCTGTGTATCCAAGTGTCTACGCAGCCCAACATATTCCATTGGCCTACGCCAGAAATTATGTGAGTAAAATCGGAGTGAATTGAGATACATAAGGTGACGTCTGTGTACCTTTTCTATTTTCCCATAGGTGGCCTATAAAGCGCCGGTGGAAGCCTCATCTTACCGGATTTCCTATTGAAAGCGCCTAAGAGTTGACCGTGTTTCTTGCATAAATGTTGAAAATACCGCCCGCTAATTTGAAAATTTAACTGAAAATATAGAAGTCGATTGGTGAATAAGTGAAGTTGTTTGACTCAAATCAGATTCACGTAGTTTGTGGGTTTGAATGTATTTTAATGGTGGATCCATGTGAGATTAGCAATAATGGTCCTCCCCGTAGGCGCCCGCTGGAAAGGCCTAATCACGATCTTTCAGCTAAGAGTGCGGAGTGGACATCAAAAATTAAGGGTAAAACGAGATACTTAGCCAGGCAATGGATAAAAAGGTGAAGGTTAAGCCAGTCCCAACGAGCTCATATGAGTGTTATGACCATGCTAATGGTAAATAGTGCGTTATCATGCGGGTAACCAAAGATGGCGTATCTCATCGTTTTAACATCATGAATGCAGGTTGGCCATTTTGAAGTGCCTGCTATTTCGACGCTGGCAACACTAATGCACTTTAAATTCTGATAGAAAAGTGGAGTCTAGCTTCCGCGGTAAGAAATGGATCACTGCACGCTTGAAGAACGCTGGGGAATATTGAAATAGTATCTATCGAGATAGATGGTAACGACTTGTCGCTGTTACCCTAGTCCACCAGCATCGATATGGGTGTAGGCCAGGAAAAGGAGTCACTAGGCTCAAGTGCGAGGATGTGAAGGCTGATAAAATGTTCACAAATCCAGGGAGGGTTCACTTAAGGAGGTAGACAGCAATGAAGTGGCGATAAATATCCTCATTATTCCTAGGAAAGTGGACCAGAAAACGCAGTATGCACAGCTGGCTCTGTTGCTGTTACTTCAAAGTCTATCCTGGTAAAGGAAGGCGCAAAGTGCAGAGGTACTAAACAGTGGAACATGATCAGCGCCTGGGAAAGAGCGTAGTATGATGATGCCAAGTTGGTTACACTTAAGAGACACACATGTTTGCGACGCTTGTGGAGAGGGCGACGGTTCTTCGGATCACTTCTTTTCTTCGAATCTGGTAGCAGATCTTCGGTGCTGATGTGGTGAGTGCTGGTACTGTAGCCTCTGTATCACTTCTCGGCTTTCGCCGAAAGTCGCAGAAATTTCAGTAAATTGGATAATTCTGGGTATTGCTTCCGGGCAGTCAAGCCATCACTTAAGTCTGAGCACTCCAGTGGACTACTTCCTATCAAGCCAAAGCATTCCTGACTCCATCGAGGTCAAATCTTCAGATGGCCACAAAAGACGTAGTTTGTATAAAATGAGGCTGTCACCATCCCCCCAATGTCCTGAAACCGGAACCGATAGATAATCACAAGTAAAAACACTCGTCAAGGAGAATAAGGAGCGCTTCCAAAGCCAGAGCGGTTGATCCGATGATGCCATCGTATTCAATGATGATGTCCTCCTTGTTGTGGTCAACAAACAGGAAACGTACAGTCACTGACGATCAGTGGAAGCATATGGAAAAGAAGTTTCAGGGCACTTTTTGGATGGCCTGCTCCTTCATGGAAAATAGTTAGCCTAAATTTGCAGACGCTGGCTGGAACAGCGGCACCAAGCTTATTGCTTCTAGCAAGGGAGCGTCCGTGGATTTTTTAAGAGATTTCATCTCGGAAATAAATACGTTATAAAGGTGGTACTGGCTAAGTACGTTGGACGTCTTCTATTCCATATTAGACTGCTGTGTTGAATGTTCCTAAACTTTACCTGATTTAACGAACTAAGTATCAAAAATTTGACCGATATTAGTTTGAAAAAAAATCTGTAAATCACTGCCTTCATAAGGTTCAATCAAAATATTACACATACGCCCTCTACTCTTTCAAGCACTCTTTTGGAACAAAATTGCGCAAAACTACTGCCACTGCAACGATAGAAATTAACATTTTTACTACCAAATATTTGGCAACTATTTGACAACATCCATACTGGGATTCTAACATTAAACTCTCCAAATCGAAATGTCAACAAATCTAGCCTTGAAACGTTACTCATTAACGTAGGTGTTCCCTTGTAATTATGACATCGTTGTGTCAAAATCACCTTGAAATTATTTGCCACTTTGCAAAGCTGTCAAAAAGTTATGATACGCCTCGCTGTCACATCGGACGTGTCAAATATTTACCGTTGACCAACAATATTCGCAATAACGTACCACAGCTAAAAATAACCTAAAACACGAGCCCCATACTATTCGTAATAAAACAGTGAACACGTATTGTCGCAACACCCCTTGAGATACATCAATCAATCAAAATCGAATAACCCACCCGAATATTTAATGCGGTTACGCTGAACCTTAATCCGATCGTTTAGAGAGACCAAAAAATAAGAGAAAAGCCTCACTCACGACATGAGTCGACAATTAGCAAATCGTTTGCAGATGCAACCAGTCTTCACAAGATGACTCACCAGGGCTGGCACTTTCGTTCGCCGGCACTCTGACGAGCACGTAATGACGTTGAACCGTAGCGATCATGCCGACTCTATCACTGACCCGCACCAAGCGGCTAGTCACGAAATCGATTAATTCCACACGCATACGAACAATTGTATAATCGTTGATGGATTGTTTGTTGTGTTTTTTGTTGTTTGTGCATACACCGAGCACGGATTTGTTCAAGACATTCAATCAATTGCATCACGGATTATTTGGAATATTTTTTTTCACATTTTTTTTTAAATCGATTTGTAGCGAACGTAAGTTTTAACCCAACTGGGGCGACAGAGAGCTATAAACTTCAAAGTCACCAGCTAGCTGGGAATGCCTGCAGGAAAAAAGTAACGAATTAGCTGAGATCTTGCAGCAACTGACGCATTTGACATTGTTTGAGGCGACAATTTGCACAACTCGCGAGGTTTTCGCAATTTTTTATGTGGTTCAATGGAAATTAATGAGAAGATGGAGTCGTTCAATGGAACGATCCCGGATGTTTCCAGTGAGTAAGTGTGAGTTTGTCATTTGAATGACAACTACGCCCTCAAAAGGAGGGAGCAGTTGAACGACTGGTGGTTAGAGGTGACTCAATGAACGACACCCAATTAGCGCTCGAGCGCAGTTTTGGTAAATCACAACTTAAGTGACCTTGTTGCCGAAGTGTAATAGGTGTTTTAAAGAGGACTGAAATTCTGCCATAATTTGAAAACCGATGACGGTAGTTAACATTCGAAAGTGTGGGATCGACCCTAGCACCTAAGATTTATGCCATCAAGAGTTCCTTAGCCCTAGCAGCAGCCATTATTCACTTGTCAGTTCGCGATTGGGTATTACCTCGACTCGGACAGTCTTCTGACTGCCTTCCAAGTGCCTTGCGTTTTCTGTTTCTGTGTTCGTTTTACGTTTGTTTATGGCATGGTATGGTGTGAGGGAAGTGCATCTTAAGGAAGGCGTGCATGGAGGTCCCTACGGTTCATCGTGATTCCCTGTAGAACGTGGTAACGTCTGTAATTTAGTTGCCCCTCGGTTGGCCTTATATCAAACCAACCTATGGTCTTGGCAAAACATATCATGTTCCAGAGTGGAACCTGTGCCAACTCCACCAGCTCTTCTAAATGTCTGTTTCCCATGTAGCAGAATCCCGTTGGTTTACTTTAATCGTTGTTCGTTCGCCGAGTATGTCTCAGGAATAGGTTTGCCTGATCGTTTACTTTATTGCGTTGCGTTACGGAGACGTAACGTCGATTAAAATTAATCACAATGTACCGTGGATCACTAGACGAAACGATGACAGTCCATCTGTTGTCGGCACTGCTGTTCGTTACTCTCTCTAACGAGTTGTTTTCAAGTGGCTCAGGATGTTGTAAGGTTGCATACATCCATCCTTAACTTCACCGAAAGCTGTCAATTCTTCGCCTATACGTCCATACAAGTACTTGACTTAGAACAGTATTTGGAGGAGTGTCGTAGTTTCCCAATTCGTTCTTGGAATCTTTCGACCTCTTTCGACAGTTCTCTATCGGAGTAGTTGATATTATTGATCCTCACCCTGACTAGGACCTGGTCGATTCTATTAATCTCACCTCGTCATCGTGTCTAGTATTTGAATTGCCTTTGCCAGTGTACAAGCCGGCGGCATAATCTCCGGAGGTCACCAGATATCTAGAGGGCTCCGCACTGGTAGCTCCTAAATGAATATTTATTTCAGTGGTGGTACGAGTATCTATAGGTATTCGTTCCATTCATTGAGCTCTCGTGTTTGTCTTCCATTACACTCTTCACACGTTTAACAGGTGAACTTCATGTCTGAAAACCATTCAGCGTTCCGGTCCTAGACCATAACATTAAGGCGCATTTGGGTTGTTGCATCCGAAAAACGTAAAAAGCTCAGCTCTATTCATTCATTTTGGTCGGGAACTGATTTGATCTAATCCAAACTAATCCTGTCCGTGGATTTGAGCCCAAGCACTCCATAAACTTCTAAGTCGAACAGTACTCGACAATGGCTCACTCTACCCTCTATCAAACCTTTCCCCGCCAAACAATGATAGAAAAAGCGGTAGAAAGTGTTTAGATTATGAGCAATAAGGGATCGGGAAGAGTGCCAGCTACCAATACCACTTCACTTCTTGGTTGAGCGAGTGAGGTGGCTGAAGGACGAATAAGGTTAATTTTTGTCTGGAAAAAAAAAGGTTACCTACAAGGGACAGTAAAGGACAAAAATTAATAGAGAAGCCTATTTCGCCACCTTCTATTTCCAAAATCAGTGCTCAGTTACACAAACTTATCGAGCACTGAGTCAAGTTAAGGTGGGCGTCGTGGCGTGGTTAGTGGGTTGGATCGCCGAGCTAGACGTTCGAATCCCAGAAACACAAAAAAAGTTTTTTCACGATTCCACTTCTCGCGAATGCCTGACAAACGTCAGAGAGTAAGAACTGTCATGAGAAAGCTTCTCAATTCGCCTTTTGGATACGGGTCTAAACTGTAGGTCCCTTCCATTTGTGTGAAAAAGTATAACACGCACAACACGAATAGTCGCGGGAAGCTAAGCCCTCGACCACATACGGTCCATTGCGCCAATTACTTGTATTATCTGTCACGTACATGGACCGAGTAATGCCCGTCTGAACGTACTATTCATCGGTTTGTGGATAGATTTTGCACTAATTCAACCTTACATGTCATGAGGCCAACATATCGCCACAGTGGAGCCCAGTGTCATTGAAGACAAGACGCATTTGGAGTGAAAACAATCCGAAAACACAATGCCATCCATTTGAAAGAAAGTATACGGCGAGTTATTATTGGATATGCAGTCCCAGATCCTCGAAAAAGTGGTCGAAAATTGGACCCACAAGACATGCTTTGAAATTGCCAGTCATGGTTCTCACATCTGTGTCCGAAAACATTTGTAAATTTTACGTCACAAAGAAAATATCGTTCAAATAAAATCTTTTTTTTTTTTGGATCAAAAGTGTCAACAGAAAACCATAAGTTTTGTCGCTGCAGCGATTTTTTAATCGCGACGACAGAAAATCGCATATGCGCGTCTTACTCGTTCGCTTTCTTTTCTTTCTGTCTCTTCCTTTTCTTCTATGACTTGTTCCTATTCCTTTCAAATATTCTTGTCCTATGAGAGACACATTTCGCACTTTTCAAGCCCGCCAAGCTGATGAGAATGATGATTCATTGCGACACACCTATAGCAGCGTTGGATGCAAACCTACCTCACGCTACATTGCACTAACAAAACTTGTTTAATTTAAAGAATTTAATTCCATAATTAAATCACTCACACGTGGAATTACCTCCTCAAGACATTCGGCGCCCATTGTTGTGCTAAACGCTTAAAAGAAAATCCCAAAATGACGGCGTGAGAAATTGAGCCAGCCAAAGAGATACATTTGTACTTGCAACGAGCTGTGACCACTTAATTACGTACAACAAGCCAAACCCATACACCATTATGTGTAAATATCCGGTGCACTAGCACCAGAGAAAGTTCCTAAAAATCCCCCCCTAGTCCATCCATCTGCTGTGACGTCAAATTTTTGTAAACAAACTGCGAGCGAATTCATCTGTTGGACTGACAGCGACTTAATTGCGTCCAGCAGAGTGAGGTTTTTATTTTTTTTCTGTACCATGAGAATGGACTAGAAAACCCCTTCGTATCTGTTAAAAATGCGAAGTTTACAACTTGCAGTACAAAAATAGACGCTAATTGGCCCGCATTCAGCGCATGAAATTATCCATAATGAGAGGAAAATTCCTATAAAAACATCGCATACGAGTATCCTACAGAAATATCCCATTCTGATCGTAGGTCATGGCGCATTCAATGCAGGAGGCCAATACCAAATTGCAACATGACACAGATACGAGTAGAGATGTACACATCCTCACACGTCCCACTCGTTATCCTTACAATCGATTGGATAATTCAATTTAATCAGAGAGAAATAAAAAAAAAAAATTCTACAAATTGACGATATGAATATGTTTCTGTGTGATGGGATAAGCGAAAAGGATTGTCCACTGGAAGCACACATAATGGAACTGTAATGAGGTAATCCTGTCGCCGTATTAGCATCATTACCATCAAGTATCTCTCTGTGAAGAGGATGTTCGTCAACAATCTCGGTCCAGCCGATGTCCAACTGATTGAATTCAATTTAATCACGGATTCATGCCGAGAAAATTACCTTGCCCGGGAAGAGGACGTCATGGGATAGAAGGATAAATTCTGATTGAATGAATATCCTCGCTCTGTGGACACTTGGAGAATTTATATTCCCTGGCAATTACGTAAACTGAAGAATAAATTACTTGCTGATGTCCTTTTTTTTTCATGGGACAGTTTCGCGAAAAATTCAGAAAAATTGGTCACCAAATAATACAAAAGGATGAAATGAGTTGCGGAGAAAACGAAGCCCACACACTGTCTGGAGGACAGTACATTCCCTAATTTTTCTTGGAAAAAAAAATGAGCGAACGAAGACGCGACCTACCTAGTCCTTGACACTAAAATGTAAGACGGCTCTGTGGTCAGAGCAGGAAATACAACTTCGACAGTTTTCCGTTAACGTTTAATTTTGGAAAAGTCTGGATTTCTGTCCACCTGTCCGTCTGTCTTCAGACTGCTGTGGCAAGAGCGGATTTACTTCGATAGTCTCTCGACTACAGTAGTTTTTCGACCATTTGCCGCCCAATGGTCATAAAGCAAAAAGCTATCGCTGTATCCGCTCTGGGCGGCATGAGATCAGGGAGCTACTAACTGATCACGACTTGGCAAGAGCTAGAAGTCCAGCAAATAAGCTCGTAGGTCTATCTCATCGTGGTGGTCCGTTTTGACTGGACACAAAAATCCTTGCAGAGGTAGGCTAAAGTATGAACTACATTTGCAGCCTCATTTGGAGCCTCAGTGCGGGATTCCTATGATAATTCAGCTTTTGTGACTATGCACCCAAATCTTCGAAGAAATAATCTCCGATGTACGTCCCGGTTCATGGTCTCTGGGAGATTGGATATTCACATAGGAAGTGAATGGTGTCCTCTGTGAGTGGCAAAATAGCCTCTGTAAAGGTTGAACTTAAAGGCCTTGTTTTAAGGTAAGACGCAAACTAGCTGTGGACTGTTGTGATGCCTATGAGAACTATTAAGTGCGATCTGCAAGCTAGCTAGCAAACAGTTGTTGTACTTTGCCCATAGCTTCCTCAAAACACAGAATGCTGTGTGCACGCTTCATCTCACATATGCTAGCTTAGGGAAGTCCAAAGCAATGTTGGATCTTAGGAAGACCGTAACTGTTGTGAGCCATTTCATTCTAGCTCGGGAATCTGCCTCCTCGTTCCTGTGAACACTCATGTGTTCCACGACCTAACAGAGTGTTCCGTTGTGGCTTAGATTGATGGTTTTAAGCTCGTCGTGACGACGCTTGATCGTTCCTGATTTTAGCTCTGTGGATAAGGTGGCTTTGAAAACTGATTGACTGTCTACATATGCTTACTTAAGGTGGCGCTACGGTTTAGGATGTACCTAGGACTCAACCAACAAACGTCTCAAGCCAGCTCGGTTTTAGCTATCTGTCTCCAGATCCAGACTATCTTTATATAGATATCGATCTCTTTTCATAGGGCTTCCTTCTCGGGAGGCCTTGCCAACTGCTACAACCTCCGCTGAGAATATGCTTCCATAGCTTAGAATGAGCTCTTACTTCTTGGTCCATTTTTGAGTCCACCGCATTGATGGTGGTTGCTGGGGCTTATGATCACTCTTGTTTTTAGGCTTAGGTTTGACCCTTTTTCTAAAGTTTGAAAGGTTAGAGACGCAGCTAATTCTTTGACGCTATTTACTTTGTGCTTAGATCAGTAGCAATAAGAGCGAACTTGGCTCCTAAGGCCTCAGTTGGCGTTACATATTTTAATTATACTCTTTATGCCTTTGCACGATGAGCCTCGAATCTATGTAAGTGCTTCCAAGTTGGTTATGTGCTGTATAGTTGGCACCCGTCTCTTTCCCGAAGATCCTGTAGAATGCAAACGATGCTCCACTTAGTCTTGGAAGGTCTAATGTTGGTAACGTTTTTTTTAAATCGTTATTGGGATCAGGTCTTTTCCTTGGATTTCTTTGCTTAGTCCACAATTGATTAAGGAACGTCGGAGAATGTAGTTATCGGCATAAACAACGGCCATTGCTCTACTAAGTCCTTAAGTCCTTAGTCTACGGTCCTCAAGTCTAAAGTAATGATGATTGCGCTTCCCCGGCCATAGCACGTGCTTGACAACCATTTATTTATCTAGGATTTATATTTATTTGGTCGTGTGCTTGTCCAATAGGTTTGAGGATAAATTTGTTGAAGACCACCTCCGCCGTGGTGCAGTGGTTAGGTCATTGGTCTACTGTGCGGAAAGTTCGGTGTTCGAATTCAACACAACCACAAAAAGGATTTCCACAGTTCCACCTCTCGCGATTCTGAGAGTAATAACTGTGGAGACAACTTAAGGGCCTCAATCGACGCTATGCAGTAGATAAACTGTTAACTGCATGTTCTTGAATTGCCTCGAGTATTAGATTTCAGTTGGCACTGTTGGATGTGTAATTTACATTGAGGGTCTCTCGAGAGTCCTAAAGAGTCCTGACATGGAGATGACTCCTGTCTTAATTCTTCTTTATATGGCCCTTTCCATCATTTCAAATACGACTTGAACTGTATCTATCATTGGGAGTGCCTTCTAAAAGCCATATTGCTTCCCGCTTTCTCCTGCTGATTCAAGACTCTTCAGAATTTCTCCAGCCTTATCGAGAAATTCTATGCAAAGACTATTCATTTGGTGGCTTATTCTGGGCTTAGCCCTCATCGCTTTTGAAATCTCACTCCCTCAAGCATGATTTCTGTGCGGATTCTGTCGAAAGTTTTTATCTACGGTTTTTGTTTGCAAGTCTTAGTTCTTTGGTGATGACCAGATTAATGTGAGGAGTGTCTTCTGTTACTTCGTCCTCTTGGTTACTTTGTTTTTTTATTGTATTCGTCGAAAATTGTGACCTCAGACGGGCTAAGTTTCTTTGGGTGTATAGTCTGTGCTGCTCTTTCAATGGTGAAAACTTCAACTTGAAGGATACTACAGTAACCCGGGAGTTTGTATGAAACATTGATGTTGAGTGATTCACAGAAAATACCGCCACTGGTTCTTATGTCCATTTTTGACCCGTCAGGATAGAGTTGCACTGATTAATGCGTTGGATATCTGTCTTCCGGGATAAAATGGAGTATTTCTTGCAGAAGTCTATGAAAGGTACAACGTAGTCCGTTGCTCTGTCGAAATCAATTGATGTGTGTCTTTGAAATATAGATCCATGTCCATAGGGGCTCTACTTGCAATTACTTGATTTTTTAAGACGAATCAACGGCTCCATTGGATTGCCCAATGATGTCGATATCGCATGCGTATCACACCAGCTGAATTGACCCATCAGTCCAGAACAACCAATCGCGCCTTTGCCAATCGTGCATCTCATGAACTCAGCCACGGGTGGTAGGCTAAGTATTGTATCCAACCCTGCTTGCGGTGATCTCTGTGCTCCTGTAATGTTAACCAATGCTAATCTTTGTACTTTCATAGGATTATTGAGGTAGCTAGCTTTATCTAATGCGTTCCACCATACAATTGTTCCATAGGTAAGCATGGGTCTTACGATCGCAGTACACATCCAATGATGTGGCGGTCGCAAGGTCCATCGCTTACCAAAGGTTTTCTTGCACGCGTAGAAAGCACACAATGCCTTTCTCATTGCTTTTGCTGTGTTTCTCTTCCATGTGAGCTTCTAGTCAATGATCGTTCCTAGATACTGGGCTTCAGAAGAGGGATTCCGTTCATTTTTGTTAGATCGAATTTTACAGTTTTCCTCCTTTTTGTGAACAGAACTAGTTCGGTTTTCGTTGGGTCTACTTTTTGGGTTCCACCCATAAGGATATCTATGATATTGCGGATTGAAGGACGATGCTTTCCACCGATCATAATTACTATGTCGTCTGTATATGGAAACTGTTTTCATTCTCCTGGATGGAGTTGTCAGAATTTTATAATCGACTAGAAGCCACAGCAAAGGAGAAATCACTCCTCCCTGAGGAGTTCCTCTCGTAACCATTTTTTCTTACAGACACTCTTTCCGAGCAGCTCTGAGTTGATTACTCAGCTGTTAAGCATTTCATCGACCGTCTTAGTTCATTTAGAGCAGCTCTGATTGACTCCGTTCTAACTTTAACGCTGCTTCTATATCTAGAAAGCAGCAAGAGTCAGTTCTTTATAGGGAAGGCCTTTCTCGATTGCTGAGACTACTTCATGTAGAGATGTCTCCACTGACTTCCCTTTAAAGTAGGCGTGTTGGTTGCTACAGAGATTGCTCTCATCGGGTAGGTTCCCCTCATACACATCAATTATTTTTTCTAAAATCGTTTACGGTGGAGTTGGTAGGTTTTCCTGTTTTGGGACTAATTGGTCTAAAATCCCACCAGTTTTTTGGTACGTATACTAGCTTCGGAAGACCACCTTAAGCCAGAGTGAGATTCTGGATGAACACGTTGAGGCAGGGATAATACCATCTGATCCTGCAGATTTATAGGGCTTGAGTGATTGTATTGCCCCCACCACATAGCATTTAAAAAACGTTTTATTCTGTCATAATGTGCTATCTCTAATGGAAATCCGCTCTCATAAGCCAGCCATTGATTCTGTCCTAAATGGAGCAGTAATTTGGCAAATACACAACGGATTCCCATCGCACAGCAAATATTATCCAACACTCCGATTACTGACCTTCCACACAGTAAACCGGCACCCAAACAAAAGCCTTTCAAAGTCCAACACAAAAATAAAAAAAATAAAAATAATCAACACCAGCCAATCAATCCGATTAGCATTCAGCGGACGTGGAGAGTTTAACCTACTTTATCGACACCATCGCATTCGTTAAATTTAAAATTTTATTCATTCGTTGTACCTACTCGCATAGGGCTGGCCACCAGTGAGTCACAGTCGCACTACTGTGGTCCGTCAAAACATAGCTTTAATCTACGCAGTGATTTAAATTTCACAGGTGTAATTATGAATCTGAGCTGCGATGTTGGTCTTGGTTATGCAACGTGTCGAAAACCAGGGAATCCCCAAGGCTTCATTCACTGCACAGCGAACTAGACTGTTGCGACTGTTGTTGTGTTTCTTTTGCTTTCTGTTCATTGTCTTGTGTTACTTTGATTCGTCTCCTTCGGGTTTTTTTCTCGTTTTCTTTTAATTGAAAGATGGAGGGAAATATTTTTCTTGATTTGCTTTTGATTTTCCACTCCGATTTTTATCTTTGTCTGGGATTTTCCAGATTTTTTTTCGATTGCAGTTTTTTTTCTGGTTGCAATTTTTCGTGTGGGAATTCCATGGGAAGGAGCTAATGAACTCCTGGGATATTGGGAGAGGGGCGGGCTCTAGTGGGTCGGATTGCGAATTGCATAATTCCTTATGGGCTAAACGAGATATTAGACAAGCGTGGATTTTCCCAAAATCGATGTCGTAAGTGATTCGTTAGTAGGATGTGGATGTGGATGTGGATGTGGATGCCTTGTGCAATTGTAGATTTGAGCGCATTTAGTCGGGCTGTGCGATTTAATGAGAATGGAAATGAGTTCATGCGTTTGGTGATTGCAGTGACATGTTCATCGTGAGCCGCTTTGGGTGCTTAATTGGATTACGAATGAGGCGTGGCGAATGAATGTTCAGGACTTGGAAAGGAAAGTAGAGGGAAACGAATAATAGTTTGAGATAAGCATACATACAGTGGCGAGCAAAACTGGATACATAATCTGAGATTTTGTGTTCTTTTGTAAATAAAACATTCTCCTCGAAGCCGATTCGAATGAAATTTTCAAAGTTTTTTACTTATTTTATTACTAAGAAAATGATGTATTAACGAATATAATCGTGCAAGTAGAACGGCCAAAATCAATGAATGTTAATTGATACCTCCATGTATCCACTTTTGCACGTTTGATTTTGTCTTTATTTTTTTTAATATACCGCTAACCGTATATTAAAAATTGTAAGTGATGATCGGATTATGAACTCGGAGCTGGGTGCATCGTCTGTTAGAAGATCTTTAAAAGGGGCACCCCGCAAGGTGGAGTTTTATCCCCTCTTCTTTTTATTTTGATGGTTAATGAAGTTTTTATGATCCTGGAAGGTGAGGGATGACGTTGCTTTAGCAGTCGCAGGAGACTTCAATTAAGCTAACTAAATGCGCGGTTCGGTATAGTCTGGGCGCGAATTCTCAAACCCTCCTTCTTACACCAACGCGACAGCTCAAAAACCAACGACGGTTGGTGGAGTTTATTTCTCTGATAGACTTAGTCTTAACCTGTCTTTTCGTCTTCCAAATTAAAATGTGTTCCAAGCGGAAATAATGGCTATCAAAGAAGTCTTACATCGGCTAAAGAAAAGCGTGATACCCACATCTTTTTGAATAGTTAAGCTGCAATCAAATCCTTGGAATCGGTGTCCCTAAATTTATTAACAAATTTAGACTGATAAAGACGATCTCTCATGGAGATGGCGGAGTTGTAAAAGCTCTCATTCTCGTTATTAGATGAGCTACCCGTTGGGGCGCAGCACTCTGTAATGGTGACGCGTTATACTCTAGTTTTGATAGTGGACATCATAATCCTCGTAGGTGGCAAACTAAAAACTCTCCTTGCACTGGATCGATCTTCCATTTGTATCTTATCTGGAATAATCACAGGACGCTGCGCCATTGGAGTTGTGCTCGGTAAATGGAAAGTCCACTCCAACGATTTATACAGAAAGTGGCAGAGAAGTAGTAGAATCAATCCAACATCTACTATGCCACTGCCCCACTCTGCAAGAACTACTTATACGTTCCTTAGGATTCAGGTTCCTTGCAGCGGCAATAGAAGCTCAGATATCGGACCTGTTTCAATTCATAAAGAGTACCAAATGGCTTGCAAGTCGGCCATAGGTTTGGTTCCCTACGTTTAGTCTCTTTTCCCACACATATGTAAGGGAATTCAAAATGGGCTACTGGGTCTCCGACTGAACGTGATGAGTCCTTATCCATCACACACCCTCTATAACCCAACCTTGTTGTTACTGATATTTGCTTTGAATGCTCTCCGTTTTGATCCCACCCATGTGCTGGTGATGTTGTCTGCATTAGTAGCTGAGCCTAGGTAGACAAAGTCCCTTACTACGTCAAAGTTAAATCTGTCTACTGTGACGTTTTGACCGAGATGTCAGTGTTGATTGTCCTCTCTTGTTGACACCATATACTTTGACTTGCCGTCATTGACAGTAAACCCATCTTCGCCGCTTCCGTGTCAATATTCACGAAAGCACCACTGACATCACGCTGTGTTCTTCCGATTATGTCAATATCGTCGGCGTATGCGAGTAATTGCCAGGACTTTTGAAATATTGTGCCTCTGGTAATGATGCGTGAGTTTTGCACCATTTTTTTCAAGAACGATGTTAAAGGAGTAGCACGACAGCGCGTCGCCTTGTCCAAATTCTATTTTGACCAACCTTGATGGAGCAATGTGCATTCTTCATCGTCATCATGCACAAGCGGACGAGTTTGGCAGGGATGTCTAAACTTAACACTGCTCTGTATAGCTCGTCTCTATAAATGCTGTCATATGCGGTCTTGAAATCGATAAAAAGGTGGTGGGTATCTATTGTGGATATTTGATCGACGCGACGGTGGCCTAAAACCACGCCGATCAGTTTGCTGACGAACGAGGCTTTAGGCGTTCACAAAGCACGGCAGATAAGATCTTACACGCGTTGTTAAGATAATTAAAGCCTCTGTAGTTGGCCCAGTTCAGAGGGTCTACTTTTTGAGAATCGAGCTGAGGTTCCATTCATCGGGCGTACTTTTATTCGACCGTATCTTACATGTGAATTGGTGCATGCCGCCTGCTCGTCAACTCCAGCAGTTTTATTGGACTTAAGCTTAGATATCGCCATCTTTACTTCGTCCAGGTCGGGTGGACGGAATTGTGGGTCTAGATCGGCCAGGTTAAATGGTTCGTTTTGCCTAACATTGAGATTCGGTTCGTCGTCGTCGTTAAACAGTCTCCAGAAATGGTTTTTGGACCCTTTCAGCATCGTCTGCATTTCTTGATCGTCCTTGTAGGACGAACCTCTTGCCTACAGTGGCATCTCTCTATTTTCTCGATCGGGCGCTTCCCATGCTCTTCCTTTTTCCTCCTGAGAAGCCGCTGTTCGTCTCTCTTTTTCTGCTCATAGAGCACGGGAGCAGCTCTAGTCCTTCTGTGCAGCACCGTTTTGTACGTCTCTTGCTTTCGTGCATGTGCATGCCGACATGCGTTGTCAAACCAAGGGTTTCGTTGCGGTGGTCAGATAAATCCCAGCACTTCAGGGCGGCATCTTTTTGTCACTAGTCTTTAATACTTGATGCTGGCGGCATAGGACGTCTTAAGATAGGACTCAACCTTAAGGGAGCCTCGATCGGAAAAGGGTTTGAAGTCTGACTTCAAACTTTCTCACACTATTTCCTCGTCTTTTCGGTGTTCGGGATATATGTATGCAACCGTATCTTGGCTACAACAAGGTAGTAGGCCGAGTCAAAGTTGGCCCATCGGAACGTTCCATAACACTAGAGGAGTGTCTTGTGTCGATCGCAATGTGGTCAATTTCGTTGACGGTTGATTGATCAGGAGATCTCCTTGTTCTTTTGTAAATATCGGCTACTCGTAGTCTATTGAGAGACCTAAAATTCCACACACAGACCCGAAGTTCGTTGTCCTTTTTTCATTTGCACGGTTTGTCTTCAGCAAATCCGTCCATATCCGAGGCTTGTTGCTTGCTAGCTGTTTTTTCCGTGGTCGTGCAGTTACCCCGGCTCTAAGACCCCAACTTGGAGGACCAGTTCCATTATAGAAACCCCTAACACAAGGGTTCGGTTAAACCGACGTCGGCAACACACTTAGAGAGTATAAGTGCTGCCGTTATCCCCACAGGGCTCATGCATCACCATCGCTTTTCCAAGAACTTAACTAATCCTTGGAAATCCTTATCGGCTTACGCTCTAAATACGTCAAAAAAGCTCAGATAAGGTGTTATATCCGCACCGGAAGTTTATCACGCCATTGTTGGTTCCATCTGGGGAATTCGTCCGCTTCGTGTATATAGTGCTGCTACATCCCGCCATCGAAAACCCTTCACTTATTTTGACACGCAATAATGTCTGTTATCGGTCAAAACAGGATCTGACAAAAATTTGTTCATTTGAGTCCTGCACCGATAACCCTCGATGGAAAAACACTCGAGCATAAAAAAGTGCTTCCCTTAACCTTAATCCAACACTGTCGCCTCTCAAAACTACTCACATATCCAAAAATTTCTTAGAAACCCATTTGAAAAACTAATTCATCTCCCAGAGCCCAGAGTTCAACGAATCACTTCCACTTCACGCAGCAAGATCAATCAAATATTCAGCATGACGACGTGCTAATTATTCATGTCAGCACTCATTCACATTTTCGTTCCGATGAAATTTCCCAACAAAATTTCATTGAACGATTCCAAAAATTTTAACGTCTCTTTCCCAGTTCACGACATCGCAAGAAGGTCATTCGCCAATTTGAATGCTCTTCGGTTATTCCGACTATCCGAACTGACATTGGGGACAAAACGACGAGATGACGACACAACAGACACTACAAACTGCTTTCTCAGAATCCGGTATCTTGCAACATAAAAGTGACGTCAGTTGTGACATGATTGCAGGCCAGTTAGCATGAGTAACACCAATGCAACAAGATGGCTTGAATTTCAGCTAAAGCCTGAGACGGAAGCAAGTCCGAAAAAAATTACATAAAAGCCATTTCGTCTCAGCGGTTAGGAAAACTTCCGAACAAGACATTTCCATCTCCTTTGCTTGTATGGCAGGTAAAATAGAGAAATTTTCAAGTCACTTCCAATTATCCACAAGGCAGCTCCGAGATGGAGAGAAACAAAAACAGAAAAAAAGTATCTCATGGATTAAGTAATACATCTATCTGTAGCACTCTCGCAATGAAAGTGTTAATGCCCATAGAGTACGCCAACGCCGCGAGCTATTTCTCAACGCAGATTATCTCGGGTCTGCTCTAGTGTGCTCTTATGCGACAGAATCAAAATAAACGTCAGTTCGTGCATTTAAGTGGCAGCTTGAGTTTACAATTTTCGTGTAAGATAGCGGTCTGGCAATTATGAAATGGGTATTCGCGAAATTACTACGATTAGATACACACACTCGTACGTATGTTATGGGGTCAAGCGTCTAGTTTTTCGCGCAACATTTCTTAGGATAGCTCGTAATTGGGGTCACTTTTTACATTTTTTTAGTGCAGTAGATTGAGGTCTGAAAACAGGTTGAGTGCTAAATTTGGCTTACTGACGAGTTTACTGTGTTGAGCGCCTACGAGAAATGAGTCCAATAACTCGATGACACTCGGACCTGTTTTAGAGCTTTATTACGTACGAGTGTGTAATGTTGTTCAACTAGTCTGTCTGAAAATTTTGCGAAAAATTTGGAGCCACTTGAGGTTTTTTTTATTGAGAGCTATCAAAAAAAATACACGGCTTCCATTAGGACAATGGGATACCACAGGGAACACTGGTGGCACTGCATCTTACTTTGATGCAAAAATTGCCTGCAAGCAAATGTCAGACAACGCAACGTAAACATTCCTGGATAAGGACGATGCTAATGAACAAAGCCTAGGTTGTGCGAATTGTGGACAGTGTTTTAAGTTAGCAGTTAACAGAAGCTGCCCACAAGTTGCCATCTCCACTGTTGTGACGCAAGGTAGTCGACTCTGTGCTAACTACTATCGACAGTACTGGTGTCTACTCTCAGATCTTTGCGTTTGGAATCTCCACCTGGAACTTTGCCAGACATGCACCGGATTTCGGTTTACAAATTGACAAGCTTTCTCATGACAGTTATTACTCTCGGACGTTTGTCAGACGTTCCCCTCCCGCTTAACGATCCAACGCACTGAGCATTTGAGCCACGCGTCCACTTTCCCACAGGAGCTCACTTGCCTCGGAGTATATGTTAATTCTACGAACGATCCTTAGTGGAGATCCGGCGAAGAACTGCATTAGCAATCTGCTGCTACGTTGGTGTTGCAAAACAACTGGGTTCAAGAACTTTAATTCTATCACCTAGTAAATGGCGCCGAGCGCTGGACGATAAGCAAGAAAGTGGAGCAGATCCTGGGCTCCTTCGGAAGAAAAATACTTCGTCGAATATTCGGCCCCATATGCGAGGAGGACGAATGGAGGAGAAAATTTAAGCGTTAACTCTATGAACTGTACCAAGTTGTGGATGTAGTCCGTTAGCCCAAAAGCACGTTTACTACACTTGCTCAGCCACATCGAGCGACAAGACTCCAGCTAAGAGACTCTTCGAATCCCAGCTCTCAGGTTTGCGACGACAAGAAAGACTGAATCTCGATAATGCGGATTAAGCAGTTGCGGATGCCAGGATGCTTGATCTGACGAACTGGCAACAGCGTGCCCGGGAGGATGAAAGAAGGATGAAAGGCCGTAGTTCATCGGCTAGAGGCTGTCGGGAGTCCGATAAGGAAGTAAGTTTTTTGCACACAACATCGGCCAGTAATCCCACTGGTGAACTTCTTTCCTCAATGGAACTTCCGTAAAGCTTCACAGCAAACCTTCACCTCTGAACTTGACTTCACTGCCCGGTGGACAACTACTGAAAACCTTAGAAGGAAAGCCTAAAATGTAATGCGGAAGCTTAGAGCAACAGATTCCGTCTAATCTTACAATTCGGTCGACCCGGGGCCAGCTGTATCTCTGAACATTTTTCAAGACCTCATAGAAACCACCCTAAATTTTTAAAAAACAGAAAACTCTAAGGACTGGTTCCATAAATTGCTCAACACCATCCTAGCTTCTGGAGTCTCATCTTATCTACATGGATCGGGTTCCAAAAAGAACCCTACTTGAAAAAGGTTTTGAAAACAGACCCAAACTGTTAACTGCTCCCCATTGTCTGGCGAACTGACATGGTCCATAAATTCGTGAAATAGCAGGTCCCATCGAGAACGTGCTCAGCAACCGCTTCTTTAACGACAGAGAGAGCAATTCCAGGCAGCTCAGAAACGGGTTACCATAAGGGTTAGTACTAGCACCACTTTTATTCTATTTATACATCCATTGAATACCCAGTACAATATTCAAGGAATTTGGGTATGTTGATGGCTGAGGTTGTTGGTTGAGTTCCCCTTCCACTTGCGCGCGCCACCTTAAGCAAGGTCGTTCTCTACGGGTTAGATTCGAAGTCCCTGCGGGCCGGAGCATGGGGGTCCATACATTTACATGTCCTAGCCATCTCAAGCGACTGAGTTAGGTCGATATCGCTTTACAGCTCCTAAATTTCATCGTTGAATCTTCTCCTTCAAAGCCCGTCAACGCAAACGGGACCGAATAACTACCTCTAGATACACCCTTTAAAAGTTTATTGGTACCATCCTCCTAGTATATCCGAGGAGGTACATGACATAAAACCCGAAACTCGTTACTAGATAGACAGCCTCTAAATGTGATCTACACGATAAATAAGCAAAAATATACATACCTACCGGCTGACTGCCCAAGGCATAGATGGCCTTAAACGCGGCATACGATAAATTTAAGTGAATTGTGTCAAAGCCGCTCTTTTTTGGAGAAGAATAAAACTGACTACATGGGCTCAACTAACGCTGAAAGGCATCAGGATCTGATTTTCCATCGTGGTTAAAGATCTGGAAGACATCGTGAATAGTAAGCTTCTGCACTCGAAATGCGTTGAGTCGAAAATAACCAAGGAGCTACTGCGTTTTCGGCAGTGTAAAGGTGTTTTTTGAAAAGCATCGAGCTTATCTGCTAAAAACTATCCTATAGTCCCCTGCTATTTGTAGTTGAAGACTAATGAATAACAACTAGTCTCGAAAGATCTGGATTGCTCTAGAGCAAGGTCTTAACCATGATGGCTGTGCCGTCAGCGTAGTCAATTATACTAAACTACTAAACTCTACTCTTCGAAAACTAAGTTGTAAAGTAGCGGAGCTGGTCTGGAGCCTTGGAGAATACCACATGTTATGATGCATTAACGATGAGGATCCAAACGTTTTTCTTTTTTGTATCCAGTGTGTTGACGGCGTAGTACCTCTTTCTCATGCGCTTTCATCGACATCTTTTAATAGCTCACCCTACTGTGCTGACTTTGTGATGATGGTGAAGCGCATTTCCGGGATTCCAGATTGGCAAGGTCTCTAGTTTAATTTATCATTTGTGCAAGCTCCTTATGGAATGCAACTCTGCATGCAGTCAAACGAGTTCCTTATTCCACGAGCACACTGACAGTCAATGCGCTGTTTTGATGAGCCTCAAACTTAAACTCTTGCATCAACTGGTTCACCATTTTGATACCTATTCCACGAGACCATACGGCATCCATCATCCACTTCTGAACTGAAAGTCCAATGTTTCCAGTTTCTTTGTAAGTACACTCCTTAAAATTTAAACAGAAGCTGATGTGCATAGACAACGTCATTCAAAACTATTTGCTGTTGCTTAAGATCACCTCTTAGAAACGCTCAATGTAGTTCCAATCTTAGGTTTATTCTACGTTGGTCAGGTTGGTCTATAGAACCCAATGAGATGGCACCTCTTTGCTTAGAGAGGCCCGAAGTAGATCCAACAAAATTGAACGGGGATTTAGGTTTATAAATGTCCACTCTCCTCACGTAATCCCTGGATTCTGTGGGTTTGTACATACGCATATCAGTTTAACCTACGCCCTGTCCCGAATCAGTTCGCTTGCAAATCCGTCTTTGCCAAACTATGCAGCTGCTTTCCCCTGTTCTCAACCTTAGTAAAGCTTGCTCGTACACATCCCATTTCCCATAAGACTCATATAATCTCCCACAAAAGTCCATTGTCCGCCATCCAGCGAATGACCATAATTAGCGCAGCTCATTATGTTTGTTATACAAAATACAAACTTTGTATCTCATAACACCAGCAGCATCAAGCAATTTAAAAATAACGCAAAACCTCTCGACGATCACATACGATGCTCTCTCAGAGGCACTCCACAAGACCATGCTTTGATTTTTACTTTGCAAATGAGATCCCCCCAAATCACCCCCTGCGTCCAGACTCAAACGGATTGGAACCAATCCGACGAAGGAGAAAGTGTGAGTTTTTTTTTTCTTTGTATCTCATATAGTTCTTCAGATACTCCCTTTCCTTTACACCACATTTTCTTCCCTTTCTTCTGTGTGTAAGCAAGTCTGCTGCACGCCGGCTTTAAGTTTCGTTCCAACCCAAGTGAGACCCCAAAAAAAAAGTACGAAAAACCCGAAGGTAGACCAAAAAAACAAAAAAAAAAACATTACTCACACCGTACACTACTGCCTCCACCACTTCCATAAGCGTCTCTCAATGCTCAAGCTAGACTTTGTAACACATGTGTGACGTAGTATCTCTAGCCTCTTGTACGGTTCAAGCGATCATTTTGGATCTGGGGTGGGATCCTATAAAACCTGGGGTTCAACCAAAACTCAAGCCAGTTCAACAGCTTCATTCGAATCGCAACATAAGCACCACAGCATAACAGCTGCGAAATACGAACTTTTTTTTGTTTACTTTGGATTACATAAGGATTGCAGTTACGGATTATCGGAGTTATTTAGTACTTCAGTGCTAAAAACGAATATCTTGTGGATAAATACATTTACACGAAGGTAAGTTTGACGATGAGAGTGTCGACCACGGTTGTTGTGCAAAATGAAAATGCAAGTGAAAACGAAAGTGAACGTTGTGCGAGTATCTTCAATAAAAAAAAGGCAACAAAAAGCCACACAAACATACATAATGTATCTGAGAAAAGTGTTTAAAAGATATAATTGTCTGCTGTACGGCTTAAAAAAATAACGAATTTTTCGTGTGGTTAAGGTGGTGCGGTGAATTTGAATTTGAATTTTATGCTATGTGATTATTCAATCCAATGGGTTTCGTTCCCATGTATCCAATGGATTTCAGACATTCGAGTGAAATTTAAAAACAAAACGCTTTCGTTGTTTTTGGTTTGAAATAACAGTGTTAGACGGGTGGATCCTAAATGTCAAAATGAAATCGCTGGTTGAGTACTAGTATTCACATGCGTTGAGTTTTTTGAACATGAAATCTCATCCAAATCCGAGCCTTCACTAAACACTTTCACTAAATTAAACAAAATTTGTAAATCAATGAAGGACCCACTGTAGGGGTCACTTGCATACGTTTTCGACCGATAAACAGGAAAAAAATTAAGTAAGGACTATGGTTGCCGCAACTCGGAGAATCATAAGACTTGTCTTCTGACTTCAAAATTGTCTGTAGAATCGAAAATCGTAAGTGAATGGATTTTCATTTGATGAATCGTCTGTCGATCCAAATGCATTTCAAAAGTCTATTTTGCTTAAATTCTTATAATTCAATTCCAATTTGAATCTTCAGACATCTCGACTTTATTACAGAAACAAAAACTCAATGTGGTGCTATTAAAAACGTTAAAGATGCTCTTGTGTGCCAAAATGTGTCAAAGTTTGGCATCTATTACCAACTATTTGGCCCACATTTTGACAATCAAAACTAATGTTTGACTTTTAGAAATTGACACACACATTGTGTAAGTCTACGCCCACTTCTTTTCGTTTCTTCTAGTAAAACTCTTGCTTTACTCTTTTGAGGACACTTAAAGCTATAACTAGGGCTTAGAGTACCAATATTGCTGTTTCTAGTTCTTCAATTCGATCAATTAAAGTCAAGCCTCTTTCTTCTAAAAGCAGTGAAAATACTTATTTTGAATGGAAAAAAAAGTCTTACCATCCCTAATTCAACGATGCTATGTCACGTATCACTTTTAAGTTTTAGCCGCTAAAACCTTTTACTTCAAGCAACAACTGTTAGGGCTTATAAATCTGACCTAGCATAGGCTTGATACCAGTACACTATGGTTTTTTTTAATACTTTTTCGAGAAATTGGTCTAAATACCCGTTGGGCTTAAACGCCATAAGTGATCGCAACATAACGTAAACTACGATACGCAGAGGCTAGTGAGAGTTCTATTGCATCCATTATCGTTTTTCAAGTCTACTGTGTTATCCTCTAATTTTATCCCAAATTACACTTTGCCGATGGCTGAAGATATCAATCTGTAACCCTTCATGTCTTACTAGTGAAAGTACGATTTTTTAGACTATTCAGCAAAAAAGCTAATCACCTACTTAACCAAAAGTTAATGAGACCAGAAAATATAGCCACCGACCTTTCATACAGATGACAAGATGTTCAGGCTTGTTAGTTATGTACCCGATCACCGGGAACGTTTTGGAGTGTCAAATTTTGATCCTCCACAACACGTCTCATATAAGCTGCAGACCGACGGAACTCATGAGAACTTCTTCAGCTTGGATGACAGATTCAAGTTGATTGTTAAATGTCATTATTGCTGATCGTAATGATTGGTTCATGGCGTGCGAAAGTTGTCCGATCTTTTGAAATTTTCATTCCATTTTCATAGAACACGTACTCTGTACTTGTCACCTGTCAAAAATTGACAGCAATTTTTGGAGGTATAGAGGGTACCATGCAAACTACTCGTATTTTCTACCAAAATGAGAGTTCAAACTAAGTAAGCTAAATAAAAAAATCTCCTCTTACTATAAAAATATTCTGTCTGCTAGAACCAGTAATGTTCATGGAACACTAGAAACCCTTCATTTGAAAACCCTTTTTTCCTTTCGTATTACTTTGCTGCGCTGTACAATTTTAAAGTGAAATTAAAAGTTAGCCAACATGATATAGAGGCCATCGGATTGATACTAGAAAAATAGGAGAATTCTGATCGTCTAAACCAGTGCTGCCAAACGAAATGACTTGAATGACTCAAAATAAATGCCACTAGGGATAATTTCCAAAAATTTCGATTTCTCGAAAACGGTTTTGAGAATTTTGTTTAATTTTTGTACATGAGTACAGCTTAATATTTGCTATTCAATTAGATACTACGATTTCCGTTAAAAATCGAATAACAGTACGAATGAGAGGTCTTAAAAAAATTTGTGCAAAATTAATATCTAACCAATATTTGACAGATGATAGAAACTGGCATTCCAATTGTCAAAATAAGTTTTCATCGGATTTTAAAAAAATGGAAAAATGTGACGTTTTTGACTGAATTTCAAATCGGAGTGATGAAGTACATACCTATGTATGTAAATGGGGACTCGCTTCGAAAATAACTGGTCAACTAGGAATAATATTATTAAAGGACGTGCCTACTTCTCCTCATTCTGTTTTGAACTTATCAACGTTGATACAAAATTGATTACTTTTCGATAAGAAGAAAAATATATTTTTACGTTAATTCACCTCCATTTGGCAGCAATGATTCCCAGGTCATGCATGAGAGAGTGAAACTTTATAAAAGGTTACCTCTGTTCCCATCTATCTTAATGTAATTCTTCATTTTTATGAGTGGCAATGCACGATAGCTGTCATCTCTCGAAATTAAATAGTTGCAGCGTAAATAGCTCTTTTTTTTAAACACTTTAAGACAAGGCTTTTCCAAAACTCGACTCTTTCAATCTCCTTTTCCCTAATGAAACGCCGGCAGACAGAAAAAATGACAGAAAAGTTACCAACTGTACTTACTGTCAAATGACATCCCGGATATTAATAATTTCCCCCGGCAAACTAATCCCACGCCACACCTTGTTTTTCCCCACCAGGGCTGTGACATTATGCAAAAACTCCACTCTCTGGATGCTCCTACAACTTTCGCATTCAACGATGCGCAACATGCAATAAATGACATGACACACACAATGAAATTGCAAAATCAATTACGTACGTTTCAAGAATGAATAAGAAATGGAAAGTTCAAGTGAATTCATTTACCAACAACAACAAGAAAGTTAAAAGGCAGTTTGCTCCATTTAACATAGAAACATAACTCCAACCCAACAAAGAAGGTTAAGCGCACTCAACGAACCCTCAAAGTTTACAAAATTAATAAAAAAAAAAAATTATCATGTTTGTCTCTTATGAGATAAGATCGTTGTTTCATAACAATTTCGAACATTCTCCCCTCTTTAAAGACCAAATTGAACAACGTAAACTTGGCCCCGCAGGGCGGAACACAAAAGACAAAACTCCAAGATCACGCCAGACCACATAACCATCAGCATCATCGCATACTCTACTTGGCATCATCTTTCAGATACAGATACAGATACACTGTATCGCATTAGGTAATACATAAGTGCTTGCTCTCTCACTCTTTCATTAGCACGTAAATAATGTGGTAACGACCTTAAATTGGTTTTCTTGTCGTCTCCCCATCCGACATGGTGATCGCCATGGCGATGATGAAAGTAAAAGTGATCTTTCTCCGTCGGAGATACATTTTCTGTTTACATTTCGCGTTGGCATAAGAGACCGGAGTAACTCTCCAAAAAGGGGCACAATGACCGTTTTTTGGGTGTTTTAACTTAGTTTTGTAGGTTAGCTTGGCTAAATAATTATGTCACCTGTGTTGACCTTATTTTTTCCTCGTTTAAGGTACATTATGAGGATCTACCAGTTGGCTGTTGTAACAGCCGCGCTTTTGACAGTCGCCACGGCTACTGAATCATCATGGTCATGGAGTGGCGCTAAAGCGGAAGAGCCCAAGGCACCACTTGCCAGGAGGTCAGTTGAGACAGATACCAAGGAATCGGACAAGGAGGAATATCAAGGCCGATATGCAGTCCAAGAGCCAGTCTATAGCAACGACACCGAAGTCAATGAGATAATCGATCATATCCTTACGAGTCGGCGGGAAGGTCGCAATCTAGGCGATTACGACCAAGTCTACGCCGATGGTAATGTAGAAATGGCACTGCAACAGGGCGATGACATGCAAGCCAGGAACTTGATTAAAGAGAAACTCTGCGTTTTGGGTTTGATGAGTTGCGAACCAGAGGAGAAGCGTCCATTCTATTCCACGATTTACGCCCAAGGTCCACCGCCACCAAATCGCATCGGAGGACCATACGGACCACCGCGACCAATGCCACCACCAGGAAACCGCTATGGGTCTCCAGTAAACAAATTTGGACCACCACCAACGAGCTCCTTTGGACCGCCACAATCAAACTTTGGACCACCACCATCGAACTCCTTCGGTTCATCTAATCTCAATAAATTTGGACCTCCAAGGAAGGTCGGGTTTGAAGGTCCAATGTCGAAACCCATCTATGGACGTCCACAAGGCGTAGGACCAGTCTATAATGGACCATTCCTGGAAACACCACCGCCATCGGCTATCGACTCCTCTATTTCATTCTCTAAACCTCCAGCAGGTGCCATCATCTATGGCACAAAGCCACCAGGTGCAATTTTTGATGGAGTTGATGCTCCCTACAACTTTGAACAGACCGTCGGTGAGAAAATCCAAGTTGCCAGCTCTCAACAAAGCAATTTTTATGCCCAGCAATCAGGAGATTCCCTGAAGTCTCAGTCTCTGGCTACCGCCGCATCAACTCTTCAGCAACACGTCCATCACCATTATCACCACGTTGAAGGAGAAGGTGGAGCTGCTAAAGCCCCTTCTGTAACCGTCCCCATTGGAAGTGGTAGCACCGTCAACACCGATTTCTCTGCACTGGCTCAATCCTCCGCCGGATTCGCTCCAATCACAAGTGGAGGATTCTCCGAGTCTCCAGCATTCGCAGCTGGTTTCAATGGTGCCTCTCAAGGTGGTCTAATCTCAGGATCTAATAGCTTCAATTCCAATGGCTTCAATTCGAACGGTTTCAATTCAAACGGCTTTAACTCAGTGCCAAAGCCGAACGCAGGAGAACTTTACCAACCCGCTGGTGGTCTTGGAAACTTTGCCTCATCGGGACTCTCTGGAAATGCAGGCTTCGCTTCTAATGCTGGAGCAGGTGCTGGATTTGGTCAATCAGGCTTTGGATCGAATGGCCTGTCAGGAAGCTATCACTCGCAGAATCCCGATTACTTTAAGAAGGAGCTCCAGTCCGGTTCATCCGCTCAATTTGGCAGCAACAGCTTCAATGGAGGCTTCAATGACAACAAATACGCAGCGTCTCAATTAGGAAGTGGTTACGACACAGCCAGGCAACAGATCGTTGACTGCACATGTGTGCCATTTAACCAGTGCCCAGCTGCTGATAGAATTGGACGCAAGGATGATCTTATTCTACCAATCGACCCACGTAACCTAGGCAAAGATATTGAGGCCTTGAGTGATGAGGCTGCTTCTAATATTACAACCACTGCCATCGAAGGTAAGGAAGCTCAGGATGAAGAGACTGCAAAGAAGACCAAACGTGAAGCCCCAGCTGAAGACAAACAATCCGATGATGACATCGATACCCAAGCCACCGATGCCGAAGGGGTAAGAATAAATAACCTTTATAGTAATCCCAAAACCTAACATGGCTCACCCTGCTTGAATGTTTTGCCCTAAGTCTAGCTTTCACATATTCTCTCTCTGTCAATCTCTCCCTCTCTCTCTCTCTTGCTCTGCCTGCATCTGAACTTCGTCAAAGAGGATGATGTGGTCCCGCTGTTTGGTTAGTTTATGTGAGGGCTCTATACCGTAACTAACATATAACCAACCTAACAGCACCCCCGGGAAGGCTTGTGGTACACGCACGCATGCTCCTAACTAGTCTCAGATTTTATCCTCTAATTTGAACTTTTCTTCGCAACTCCTAGCGACAGGCTGACTACTTCAATCGTCCACTGACAACGTTTGGTTTAAGCCAGAAAAAAGTTTTACCGACTTTTGGAGTCTCCTTCGGACTGCCCTATCCCGCTGGAGCTTATCCGGTAAATACAATCGGTGGGCAATATCCTGCACAGAATCCACACTTTGGATCAATAAGTCCCAACGGTCTCAACTTGGGTCTGATCAATGTAAATCCGTTGGTATCCTTGCAAGTAAGTAAGACCGAACTGGGCGATAAGGTTGTTAAGCCATTGGTTAACCTACATGTGACGCCAAATGAGAAAATCATCCAAAAAGTTGGAGATCTCTTTAAGCCTAGGCCACCGAAGCCTCAGTATAGCCACCATTACCATCATCACAATCATTATGATGGAGCGGGACTTCATCACCATAGTCCGAGTGGGCATCATGTCTATCCGGAGCACTATCCGACCGGGCCTAGTGGGCCGATTTATCAAACTGGACCTTCCTATCCAACTGGCCCTGGTTATGATCACAGCAGTCACTATGGCCACAGTTCCCCAAGTCAAAGCTTTTACCCATCATCAGGGCCTTATCCATCCTCAGGACCATCTTACCCACCTTTGGGATCATCTTATCCATCTTCAGGACCATCCTATCCACCGATTGGTGGGACCGGTTATTACAACCAAGATAATTACAGCCTTGACTTCGGCGTCTATGAACGAAGTTCCAACTATAGCCGAGCTAGCAACCCAATCACGTTTAATGGCGCCACAGCCTCCAATGGCTTGTATTCTGTCAATCAGCGCTACGGAAAACAATTGAACTACGCCGACGCCTTAAGACCGATCCCTGCGCAAGCTCCTGGAGCTGCAGAAGGGAGTGATAAAGTGTCCTTCCCTCGAGATCGAAGGCGAAGAAGTGCCGATCAAAGTAGAGAGAGTGTGAATGCAGAAGAGGTAACAAGCATAATCCTACCAGACCTCCCTTCTTTCTAATATTCGTGCTGCAAGCCTATTCTTACCTATGCATGTCCTATTTTTTGTTTCATAGCGTGCTTACTATGGAGGCCGTCCTGGTAGCCCACAACAGTGCCGTGGCAATGAAGTCTGTTGCCGTCGTCCATTCCGTCCACCACAACAACAACAATTAGGACGTTGTGGAACCCGTAACGCAGCTGGTATCACTGGCCGTATCAAGAATCCCGTGTACATTGACGGTGACAGTGAATTCGGCGAGTACCCATGGCACGTAGCCATTTTGAAAAAGGATCCCAAAGAATCTGTCTACGTGTGCGGTGGTACCCTGATCGATGGTCAACACATCATCACAGCTGCACATTGCATCAAAACGTAAGTTTCAAGATCATCCCAAGCCCCCCAGTTCCCTAACCAATCTCATTCCTTACAGCTATCAAGGTTTCGATTTGCGAGTTCGCATGGGTGAATGGGATGTCAACCATGACGTTGAATTCTTCCCTTACATCGAACGCGATGTGGTCTCTGTCCATGTTCATCCCGAATACTACGCCGGAACTTTAGACAACGATCTCGCCGTCCTCAAGTTGGATCAACCAATTGACTTCACCAAGAGTCCACATATTAGCCCCGCTTGTCTGCCTGATAAATTCTCAGACTTCACTGGTGCCCGCTGCTGGACAACTGGTTGGGGTAAGGACGCTTTTGGAGATCACGGAAAGTACCAAAATATTCTCAAGGAAGTCGATGTACCAATTCTCGGCCAGCAACAGTGCCAGAATCAGCTCAGGCAAACCCGTTTGGGATACAACTATAAATTGAATCCTGGTTTCGTCTGTGCTGGCGGTGAAGAAGGCAAGGATGCCTGCAAGGGTGATGGCGGTGGCCCATTGGTATGCGAGCGTAATGGTTTCTGGAATGTTGTTGGTGTTGTCTCATGGGGCATTGGATGTGGTGAGGTGAATGTACCCGGAGTATACGTCCGAGTTTCACACTATCTGGATTGGATCAAGCAGATTACGCAGTACTATAAATGAGTAATGGTGGACGATGAGTTCCATTTTGATTTCCCATTTTGAATACGAAAGAGTGCGTTCAGTCGTGTCATTGTTTTAACTTTTTTTTTATTAAATTATTTATTTATGTGTGTGTATGACAGTCTAGTGAAAGGCGCAATAAGCCGATGTAGATTTTTTTTTGTAATTTATTTGTGAACCTGGTAAGGATTAATTTATTTGAATCTCCTTATTTATTTCACTTAATAAAAATACTCATTTAAAAAAAGTGTTTCACTCTATTTCAGAAGTCTTAAGTTTCCTTTCAAGCAAAATTTTGATTTAGCGTCATGCCAGGGTTCAGACCACTTGCAGCCGAACAAGCCAGAGATCGTAGCTTGCTATGACCAGATAACACTACCAACCAGGAAGTCTGCAAGCCAATGTGTGCGGTGCATGGAAATCCTTGATAATAACTACGGCGAATGCTACAAGGAGCAAAAACAGCGAGTGTTGCGGGTTTTAAGTGTGAGGTAAACTTGGGCAAGAAGTCTTAAGCTTTCGGGATGTGAATGAGCGCCTGACGACAATCAGAGTTAAATTCGAATTCGAAAAACATTGCACTGATATGCGCTTATGTTTCTAGGGAGGAAAAAGACGTCATAACCAAGGAATGCTTCTAAGAGCTCCTAGACAGAAAGAATGAATATTGTCGAAGCTACGACATAAAATCATTTTTGGGCGATGTGGGAAGAGGAGGTACCTTTAGTCTTACGGTCAAAAAGTGTAATCTGCTCTACAATACCTCTAAAAACGAACCCAGGCTAATTGACTTCACGGCGAAGTGAAAAACCATCAGTGGCAGCAATCGTCTCAAACATAAAGTGTCATGAAGGTGTTCAGAAAAATGATCATATTGTGATCGGCGCCAGGTATAATACCAGCATCCTAGTTGTCTGAAACTTCAGAGCAACTTACGGGCCTCGAAAAACTGCTTGATTGGAGACAGTACGGATGTGGTGTGAGAATGTTCAACGTCTCATTTTCTAGATCCTTCACCAATTCAGTTTCATTTCACCGCCTGCATCGATAGCGATAGTGATGATAGTCAATGCTGCCAAGTTGGAAGGTTCGGACAACTAGAATATTGGAGGCATGCCTTGCGTCGATGTGTTCAATTTGGTTCATCGATTCGTGATAAGGAGGAAACCGTGTACTTGCTATTATGACGTTTCGCCCAGCATCCAAAGTCAATAAGTCTGAGTCAGTTGCCAGACGTGGTGTCGTGTAGGCTATGCTTACAAACTGTCCTATAAAAGATGGCCCATTAAGTCCTCCTCCATGACCATCTCTTTTACAAGACCCTGCCTCAGTTTTGAAAGCTCCTTGCTGACCTGAGCTTCAAGGCTTCCACTAGTCTGGCTGTGGACGTCACCGATGATTTCATTAAGGTCTTCTAAAGACCTCTTGTTAGACATCTGACCCTCAAAATTCACATTAGCAGGAGGTGGCTCGCCTGGCTATGCATGCTTCATCGTTAGTTCACTACCAAACAGCTATCCAGCAGGCACCACACGGAGGTGATGATGCATTTTGTCCGCGATAAGGTGGAGAAACTTCTTCAAGGCCCTTGGGGAATCGCAATAAACTTGTAACTGTTCTTAGTGCGCTAGCGCAACAGACGTATGGGGTCCAGGGCCTAACTTCTCGCGACTATTCGTGTTGTGCGTGTTATATTTTTACACAAATGGAAGAAAAGGCAAATTAAGAAGCTTCCTCTTGACAGTTATTTCTCTCGGACGTTTGTCAGACATTCGTGAGAGGTGGGGCCGTGAAAAAACTTTTTGGTGGTTCTGGGATTCGAACCTTGAACCTCCCGCTCAGCGAACCGACGCACTAACCACTTGCGCACAACCTAACCTTAGCTAACCTTTTTTTTTCGGTTGCGCCTGGAGGTGCAGGAATCTTCAAAAGATAGCAATGGCCCGTACCATTGGTTATGCCCGATTCATATATCTGACCTGATGTCAAAAGTGTCGGCCAGTTTTTAGCCTACGGGCTAAACCTCACCACCCCCAGAGAGGCACTATGAGAACCGGCCGTAGTGTTAATCGCGTTAGGTAGGTAGCTTTCCAGCGAAGGCACCTACTAATACCGTCATTACATGCTGTTTTCCCTTACTGCGTCAGATCTTACGGTCTTGTTCTTTGTAGTCGGCGCTCGAGGTTTGTCACGTCCAGAGTACGGATTATTTCATTATTGCAATGAACATGAAGGCGAGTACGAAGTTTGTTAGCAAAGTTTGTTACTTCATCCCTCACGGTAGCAATTAATAGATCTCTGCGAATATCACTATTCCTTTTATACCATGCAGCATTCACGATTGCTCTCAGTGTTTTGTTTTGGAATGTTTGCAGTACAGTCATATTCCTTGGCTTGGTACAACCCCAAAGTTGTATACCGAAGCAGTTCGTTGTATACGCTTAACTTCGAATATCTTCCGAGCAGCCAGTACATTTCTCTAGTCTGATTTCGAGCTCGTCGCGCTTCTTTTTAACATGTGACTTCCACTTAAGTTTTGCATCTAGTGTCATTCCTAGATATTTTGCCTCATTTGAGTACGGTATTTGTACCGAGTTAATGGAAATAGGTAAGTTGTTTATCTTTTTGTACGTAAAATTGACATGCGTTGACTTGGTCTCGTTAAGGACGATTCTCCAGGTCTTTGTCCAGTCCGATACTTTGTTTAAAGCTCGTTGAAGTTTTTCCGTCGATGATTCGACTGACTCATCCGTTGCGAGGATAGCCGTGTTATCTGCGAACGTTGCTACGACAGTCCCTTCATCTCTTGTGTAAAGCAGGAACAGGATTGGGCCGAGAACGCTTCCTTGCGGAACACCGGCATAGGTTTCTTTGAATTCCAAGTATTCTGCCCCATGTTTAACACGAAAGAGTCTATTATTAAGGTAAGATTCCAATATTGTGTACAATTTATCTGGTAAGATTACCCTTAGCTTATACCGCAGGCCTTCGTGCCATACCTTGTCGAACGCTTGCGATACGTCGAGAAAAACAGTAGAGCTTATCTTTTTCCCTTCCAGAGCTTTTTCAATTTCATTCGTTATTCGATACACCTGATCGATTGTGGAATGTTTAACTCGAAAGCCGAATTGATGATCCGGGATCAAGCGTTTTTCTTCAATTACTGGGTGCAATCTCTTTAGCAGAATTTTCTCAAAGACCTTAGATATTATCGGCAGAAGCGAAATGGGTCTATATGATTTCTTGTCGTTTGCAAATTTCCCCGGTTTCGGAACCATAATTTATTCGGCGACTTTCCATTGCCTTAGAACATATAGAATCCTCAAAGAAGCATTTACAATGAAGAGTAACTTAACTAACGCGTTTTTCGATAGCTCCTTCAAAACTTCGCCAATGATTAAATCATATCCTGGAGCCTTGTTATTTTTCAGTTGTCTTATTGTCATTCGATGTTCGGGCAGGGATACGATTTTTAATTTAAAGTTGTCAGGTGCCGTATTTGCATTCGGATCTTCGATCAATGGTTGTCCATCGAATGGCTTGACCGTTTCCTCTAAATGTTCGGCAAATAATTCCGCTTTCTCTTTGTCTCCTTTTGCCCATTCGCCGTTAGCTTTCCTTATTGGTGGCGAGTGCATTACGGGTTTCCTTATGGACTTCAAGGCTTTCCATAGAGAATAGTTTGAACACTTATCGGCGGTCAAGCTCTCGAGGTAAGTAGAAGTCTCGCGATTTCGTAAGTCCTGCAGCACATTTTTTAACTTGTTACAAAGGTGGTTAAGATAAGTTTTATGCGGGGGCGCGCGGGATTGTTGCCATCTCTTGCGCGCTCTCCTCTTTTCTCGTATGAGGTCTTTAATATCAGACTGATATTTGACTTTACTGTTCCGTGTAGCTGTCTTTCGAAAAGGGGTATTTTTCCACGCTGCGCACTGAATGGCTTCCACGAGCTTGTCAATTTCGTCTTCTATTTCAAGTGGCGTCTTTAGCGGCACATTTAAAGCAATATTTTCCTTGTAGTCTTTTCTTAAAACATTCCAGTTTGTTTTGTTATTAGTTAACTTAGGCGGTCCTTAGCTAACCTAACGTTTTACTTACGCATACTGACGTATCTATAAATAAAATACCTGAGGCCTACATTTTTAAATCATCGCCCTTTAATCGAAAAACTTGTCGACTATTCCTTACGAATTCAATTTAAGCAATTTCACACTACTATCGACTTAAATAATCACAAAAAAGGAAGAGAACATGGCGGATCGCGTAGCGCTTTGTTCAAGGCGCAAGAAATTTCCTCCAAATACCACGGTAAAAAGGCTTATCAACAAAAGTGGTAGAACTGTAAAACCACCAAAGACAATGACAATCAAGCCATCCATATGGCAGGACATTTTAGACGAAGATAACGAATTCGAAAACTACGTAAGAAAGGAAAAAGAGAAAAACCTTCCAGATTTCGAAACTGCTTATAGCTATCTAGAGCAGGAGGTACTTCCTCACGTAATACCAGCCTTCGAAAAGATGTGCGCTATCACATTGAAGTTAAACGTACTCTCGGAGGAGGTTAGATTTTTTAGTTTTTTAGATCTGCTAGCGGAGATTCTCCACAATACTAATCCGGCTCATTCCGGGAGACAACTCGAGTGGCTATCAATTCATCTTGTCTACGGAGATATGTATGTATTTTGCGATTCTTTTAGCTTTTTAATTGTGTACAGGTTGAAGGTATTCCTTAGATATCGACCATATTATCCATTTTTTTGGTTTCTAAGCGAGGATGAAGCAGCGGTAATGATTCAAGCATTGATTAGAGGTTTTCTCATTCGATGCAAGTATGACTTGGAAGCTATGAAGGTAAAGATTTTGAATTTCTTGGCGGGCTTGTCTGGAAAAAGTTTTACTTTACAGGAGGAACGTAGAAAAATTAAGGCGGGCATAGAAAAGCAGCAGAGATGTTATAACGCCTTAAAGGATGACATAGAAACGATATTTGCTGACCCTTCACAAAATTAAGGTCCTGCTGGGCAATGAGTTATGTAAATCTGCGTCAAATTATTCCGAGTTGCCTGGTGAAATGTTAAGAAGACGAATTGTTTAGAGAAAGCCAAAATAAATGCACTTTATTGCCTTCATATTCTTAAATTTAGAAGTTTTTAGGAAAAAAATTAAATCACTGAGTCTGAGCTCACTAATACTGAAGTTAATGACCACTTCCGCCGTGGCTGGCATGTATCTCAACCGGTGCATGTTCATTTTGTTCAACATGAACCTCTTCATAGGAATGTCCACCATGTTCGGAGTTACTTACACTCTCGTGTAATTCAATGGTGGCTCGTGCTCCGGCTTGTGATGCATTTGCTTGAGCCTCGGAAGCGGAAGATGATGCTTTCAGAGCGGCCTCCTTTGTGGCTTCATAGTCGACTCTGGCATCTTTAAGCTGTTCCTCTAGGCTTTCAAGTCGAGATTTAGCTTGCCCAACCATTGAAGATTGAGAGGCCAACTGGTTGGCCACCTCAGATGAGGTTTTTTCTGCATATTCAGCTATCGCTTTGGCATCATTAACTGCAGAAACTAAAATTGAGACATGATTGCTAGCCACCTGTGCAGTTTGTTGAGACAATTTTGCCGCCTCTTTGGCTGATTGCAGTTGCTCCAACTCTCTAGCTAAAGATCGATGTGCTTCTGATGATTGCTGTTCCAGTTCCTGTAAGATAACCTGTTTGCCTGCCAATGCAGCTTGTGCTGTTGCAGCAGCTTGAACAGCGGCCTGAGCTAAAGTGTTTTTTGCGATGAAGGCAGCCTGTTTGGCAGCAGCATGCTGATTAGCCACCGCAGAGTGAGCTTGATTTGCTGACCCTTGAGCTATAGACCTTAATCCACTACCAATGCTGTAGCCGTTAGACTTGCTGTGGGATGACAACGGGGGTGGATGGGCGACTTGCCTGTACTCGTAGTACTCCTTCTGAGGTTCCACCTTGGAGGACTCAAAGTGACCAGAAGACGATTGCTTGTAATCGTATCCATTTCTTTTCTTGAGAGCTCCCTCAGCTGTCGTGTAAAAAACTACAAGTAAAACTAATTTACTCCACTGTTACAGTTTGCATTCAAGTTGAAGGACTTACCAACGAGAGCGATAATGGTCAGCTGCATCTTTGAACAAATCATGGTTAGATATGCAATGGAATCACTTTTGCTAATGCTGCCAATGTTGCATCTTAACTGTATTTTATAGGTAACCAGCACACATAACCGAAAAGACGGAACCTGATTGAGGAGCCTTTCGTTTGGGAGAGGAAACTAGTAGACCATGCTTTCGGCAGCGGCTTAGTGTCCAATGAAAGTGCAAACAAAATTTAAATGCACTCTCTCGTGTGTGGTTGTGGCTGGAAGAGCAAATTAAGTTCGTGCAACAAAATGGTTTCGGTGGGGTTCACTCATCGGAGAATTGACCATAGACTGTCCAAACAAGATCCAGTTTTGGTCGATAGCAGGAGGAAGTGTTTACCCACTGCACAATGCACATTGACTGTATGTGGAGTGGTGGCGCTGCTGGTTTCCTTTGCTGTTCCTCATATCGGTTGGTAATTATAAGATTCATTGTATCCATTCGTTGGGTTTATTGTTTCTAGACCAGTTGTTGTGGTTGTAATTTCATTGTAATTGAGTCGTAATTGCCCGGTAAGATGGAACGCGGTACTTAAACTGGATTTTTCAAATAGTCTGCTTTTCATAATACAATTTTTTTTATTGTTGATTTGCAGAATTAAACGTCTAAAGAGTTTCGAAATATAATTCGAAAAATTATAGAGGTGGTTCTGTATAGACTTCTCAGAGGGGAAATGTCAAATTTTCTTTGGTTATTTCAAGTTCAATTCTTGACACTGCCAATTTCTAAAAAGATAAGCTTCACCCAAACAATCATGTCTGAGGATGTACATACATACATACATAAGTGATGCAACAATGTTAAACTACTTCACTTCCTCCTAAGTAGAGATACAATGACGAGTTAAATTGTTTACCATTCATGTCTTATGAATATTTCGACAACTTTGGTGTCCAACTGAAAAAAACATTAAGCAGAGCCAAAACCAGAAATCGTCGCACAGACGTGTTTAGCTTCAAAGCGTCTCACTACAAAGTGGTTAATGAAGCAGCTCACTAGGGAATACTTCTGTAAGGAACTAATGTTCACCTAAGACCCTGGTGAGGATCCAATGATGTTGCCAGTGATATTTGACGGGTACTCAAGGTTCAGAACCTATGCTGAGATTAGATTGAAAACCAGATCTGGATTGTTCATTAGCAATCTCGTTGCCAGCGATTCCTGGGTGACTAGAAACCAAGAAAAGTATGAGTTCATTGTGCACAAGAGAGATTCTAGACAATTACAAATTAGTTTAGCTAAAGCTTAAGAATTTTGGAGCTTAATTAGCTGGTTGGCTATCGGATACAGTGCTTATACGAGTATGTGATTTACGAAAAATTTTTGCCATGCATTTTTTGGCACAGGGCTAAAATTTTTTTTAATTTACAGGAACATTAAGGGCATCTAGAAGGCCTAGTATGTCGCTGACGACTTACGGGTAGCTGCATTCAGCAAATGTTTTGCAAGCTTTAAGACGAACGTGAAGCAAACTGCTGGTATCAAAAAATAAGAGAAGAATTCTGAGAAAAGAAAAAAGTCAAATTTTGAGTTGAACTTTCCAAAATCAAAAGGACCAAACAACTCCTCGGGTTAGTTCTTAGCACGTTCGACTTTTAAGCGAGACGTTCGAAATTCAAAGGCCCCTTTCATATGCGAAAAAATATAACACTCACAACAAGAATGGATGCGAAAGCAAGGCACTGGGCCCTAAATATTTCTATTGAAATCGGAAAAATAGGCGGCTCCGAATTTTAACCAACGTTCGAAAGGGTCACTGAATATTTAGGAAGCATCTCACGAAGCATAGAAGATAAAAAATTATGAATTCTGGGAAAACCGTAGCATATGTACCTCCTCAAAGAATCTGTAAAAACAGTAGAAGAGTTTGTACAATGTTTAACCTGGATTAACTCCACCATTGCAACTCCAATCATCACTTATGCCTTGACGGTATGGTGGGAAAGTACTGAACACACCTACACTCTCTTCACCATCCAAAAGGTGCTAGAATCCGCTTGTTCTAATATTACGGGTAGCTGGAAGCCCTTTTAGACCTCACTCACCTTCACATGTTATTATGAAGATTTCTGTTACCAGTGCCCTAAAACTTCTTCTATTCAATGTCAAAACTTTAATTTAACATAATGTCTAAAGTTCATCATTAAATTTTCACTGCTATCCTTATGTATTACTGGTTTCATACACAAAAAATTAATTTGAATTGCCATTCAAGGTTGTCCTCTTGAATCGCACTTATTTGGAAAATCCCCAAGCACACGGTCTAATTTGTTCTCAGATGCGATAGTTCGAAAGTGGTAAATGGAGTGACTGCTATAATATTCAGTCTCCATTTTAAATCTACTGTACCATTCTTCTTTCTTTGTTTCCTCGGCTCCTAAGGTAGCCTAGCGCCTCGCGAAACATCTGGAATTACTGCGATCTTAAGTGATGACTTTAGTTTTACCCCTAGATTTTGCTGACTCCTGCACTTCTTTCTCCAATATTCTCCTGCATGACACTTTCGATCTTTCTGATCTTCTGTTGCCTTGAGGATTCCGCTTTAGAGTTTGGTGGCAAATTTCTGAGATAGACTTCGGTAGCGTGTGGCAGTCCAACTTCATTTTCGCCGGTTGACTTCGTTTGCTACATTCATCTGTTGGCGCAGTTGATGCAGGTCTGCATTTGAGATCTTATTTGACCACCAAATTCTTCGAATACGTACATTTTAGGCACTTGCTGATGAACAAATACAGTTTATTCTTTAGTAGGTCAGTAACCGGCCACGTCTCGCAACCATATAGGTGGACCGATGTAACGTTGAAATTAAAAATATGTAACTTTGTCCTGATGCTGCTGAAGGATGTCTAGATGTTATTGAGTTTTGCGAATGACCTTTTTACTTTGCAATCTTCGCTAGTATGTATGTATAATCTTCTTTGCTCGATGGAAATAACGCTTACTAAATACATACTATGTACGCTTTTAAATTACACAAAGTTATTGACATTTTCCATTCCGCAGATTCTAGTATTGAAGATGATGTTGGGATTGGTTGTGTTTATTTTCATCCTCTTTGCTTTCGAGCATTCTCTTGCTTCGAATTTATTCCAAACTTTTTTTCGAAATTCATTGGCGAACCAACTCATGCTCCATGCGCCCTATTCTTTACAATCGAATTCCTGCTATGTGCTGTCACAAACAGCTGTCGACCTGATCTGTCAACTGTCATCTCCATAACCTGACATATTTAATCTTTTCCCAAAGAACTATTTTATAACAACAATTTCTCAATAAAAAAACACACGAAATTTATTTAAACAATGTCAGTAATAAAGTATATTGGACGAAAAACCGATTTTCGGGGTAAAACCCTTTGGGAAATTGTTGGTAACTTGAAAAACTTTGGTGTTGGTCGTGTGGTTGTGCGCAGCATGTTCGAGCGCTACCCAGAACCATCTTACATGAGGATTCTTAAAGTTGAAGCTGTTCCAAATGAAGTAAATTATTTACATTCTCGATATTCACTTGAGTGCATAGCGCAAATCTGTTTTTCTTTTTAGGAAATTCGCAAAGTACGTGTCACCATAGAGCGTACTTTCCGAGGTGTAACGCAACCAAAACCAGTTGTCCTGTACAGCACGACATACAAGGCTGACTATCGACTCATTCCCAAAGATGAAGAGGCAGAGTACTGTAAAATAACGAAGAAAAATGAAGAACAAATACTTCCACGTGAAATCGACTTCCCTCCACTATTGAGAGAGTTCATTAGGGAAGAGACCGGCGTACAGAATCCCACCATGAAGGTTCACTTCCGGTGCAGAGTCAATAAACTGGCACGTTTAGCGGAAGAAGGTGAGAAGCCAACCCTTGAACTAGGCATGGGATTGGGAACTCCAGCCAGTCCAAAGTTATACGAGAATTGTTTATAGGTTGAAGGCCTGTTTTTCTAATAAATGAACAAGTTCCGACGACGTTATACACTTTGTTTCTTTATTCTTCGGATAATATGTTACATAAACTTAATTTGAATTTAAAATAAGATTCCATTTGGGAATGTACACAAATACTAGCTGTACAATGGCACCGATACGCTATGACTTAAGCTGGGCAAGTTTTCGTGTAAGTTTGTCCACTTCCAGTCCGAGAACATCAAGGTTTTCCTGCAAAAATAATAAAAATGAAGTTGGTCCTAAGGTTTCTGTAGAGCTTTCCTTACCTTCAGAGTTATATTCTTGAGAAGAGTGTCCTCCAACACTGCTTGTAGCTTCTTATTGATTTCCAGCGATAGCTCAAGAGTCATACTCTGATTTGGGCCCTTAATGCCGGAGTAAATGGCCGACATAACCCCACCATACTTTGCCAGCTCACTCTTGTTCTGATCACTCTTTGAAGAGGTAAGTGCACCAGCTTGGTCTCGCATCATATAATACTGAACAACTTTAGATTTCTTTTGCAACTCAGCCACCAGGGAGAGTGTATGATTCTCCAAGAAATCAATCTTCTCTGTTTGTCGAGCAGAAGCCTGCTGAAGGCGTAGGATTCTTTCAACCAAATGCTGCTTTGAAGGTCCCTAAAAGTAAATAAAGTTTCAAATAAATTTAATCACGAGACAATTATGTATGTTTACCTGAACATCACGATTCATCGTTGATGTGGTACTTTGTGCTTCAGATTCGCTGTCACTTCGACTATTGTTACTTCCTCGAGAATTGTTTGAAGCGATTCGCTCCTGACTTGTACCTTTCAGTTCACAATTCCGACAGAAACCATGGGATGTTGGTGATGAAGAGGACGTCTTTTCGTCGAAGAATTTTTTGTATTTTTGAAGTTCTCTTTGAAGTTCCTGGACAAAAGGTGTTGAACTTTTTATATTTTCATTTTTTTAATAAGCTGGAGCGTTAAACTTACTTTAACTACTTGGGAATGTTTCTTTTTGGTCGCTTCCAGATCTCCTTGGGCGTTTTCTAGCTTAGTTTTTACAGATTCGTACATCTTTGTTTTCTCCGAGAGGTGTTTTGTGAGCAAAAGGCGTTCGTCGTTCTTTTGTTGGATTTCCTGCTTTAATTGTGACTCGATATCATTGTACTTGGTGTCAAAGTCTAATTTTTCTTTTTTAAGGATCTCGTTTTCGGCTTCAACCCCTTTGACCTGGGAAATTATTGCAAGAGAAACTTAAAATTAAAACCCATTAAGCTGGAATGGATTAGACACTAGCTGAACAACATGAACTTTCTCGCTAAATTCTCAAAAAACAATCTGCTCAGAGAAGTTACTTCCAGTTTGCTGGAGATTCCGAAATCCGCCATCGCCTTTTACAATTCTTGACGATTTCCGATCTTTTTTTTTTCTATCGGGTGGAGACACTGGTTCCTCATTGACTAGAGTGGAAATGGTGTGAAAATCATCTGCGATTCCCTGTGTACCGGCGGTTAGATTTTATTCGCTATTGCGAAGACCCTGCGCTACAAAATTAAAGGCCATCCGGTGTTTCGATCGTGGAGCTCCTCGATATCCTTACTTTGGAAGACAGTGTCGATTCTCTTTTACTTTCAAAGTATTTTTTTCTACGTTTCTTTTCCTGACTCAGTTATCTTCTTTGGTGACTCTTATTATGGTTACAATTGAATCTGTACCGCCACCCCTTAAAATGTTATTTTATCGGCGTAGTGGGGAACTGAATACAAAGAATTCAGGCAAAGAATTTCGGAAAGATTGGCGCAATGCAATTATACTGGCGATGTTTATACTACAAAGTACTACAAAAACCAATCTCAGGAGAACTATATGATCAGGGGAACTAGTAAGAAAACTTTTCTACAATACTGTGAAGCAAATTTTCACTGATGTGCTGTATTTCAACTCAGAATTGTTCTAAGAGAACACAAATATTCACTTTCCCACCAAATGATTACAGCCTCGGTGGCGCAGTAGGCAGCGCGTAAGTCTCATAATCTTAAGGTCGTGAGTTCGAGCCTCACCCGGGGCATAACTTTTTTTTTTTTTTTTTTTCTAATCGATTTCAATTTCATCTCACCTTTGATGATTTTAAACAAATCTCATTCTGCAATCCAACAATCATTTCACTCATCTCCTTGTTGATACTCAGTAGTTCCTGTTCTTTGGCTTGCAACTGTTCTAGGTCTTGTGTGGAATCCAATACTTTATCTTCTAGTTCTCGAAGATTTGCATTGAGTGTGCTGATTTTGTCTTCATTTCTGTAAACAAAACATGACAGGACTAACAACAAATTGAAATTTTTAGGAATAAATCTACACTCACAAGGTATGCTGAGTGCGTAGCACTTGAAGTTCTTCCAGTTGACCGCGAAGTTTTGCTGAATTCAGCATTTCTTCGCTGTAGGAGTTCTGCACAGCAGCGTGCTCCTGTCGAAGGCATTCCAGTTCCCTAGAGAGGCTGGTGTTCTGTAACAATAAAAAAATGAGCTAATAAAGCAAAATAGGTCACTTTGTATTATGTGCTCACCTCGAGGATCTCCTTGCTCATACTTTCCTGTAGTTGGGCTACCTTCTCAGCAGCATGTTTGTTATCTTTGGTTAAAGTTTCGATTATTTTATCCTTTTTTTCGATTTCGTGTTTGAGCAATATCGCTGTGGCTTCATATTCCACTTTTAATTTTTCTACAAACATTCAGAAGTAGTGGTAGGTAGCAGATAGTGGGAAGAGGGATAAGAACTTACCATTTGCCTTCTCCTCGTGTGGCTTTGGAGCATTTCGTTCTTCTTCTAGCTTTTTTTCCATTGCCTGTGAATGATGCATGAAATAAATTTTCGAAAGAGGAATGGAAGGAATTCCCTTACCAATTTCGCTTCAGTTTCCTGTGCCAACTTTACCGAGTTCCACTTCAGTTTCATTTCGAGGTTATTGTACTCGGTCTTTTGCTTCTCTAGTTCTTTTTGGAACTTCTTCACTTCATTGCACTGCGATAAGATGGGAGCACAATGTTTAGTTATTTCGAGACAAACTCACATGATCTTACCTTTTCATCCAGCATATATGTGATCCTGGACTTTTCTTCATTCAAAGCGTGGAATTTTGTTGAAATATTCTTCACTTCTTTTCGAGAATCGGCTAGCTGTTTTTCGATAGACTCTTTTTGCTTTTTGGCATCAATTAGAGATTTCTCTTTTGTGGCGAAAGTTATGACAATGCTTTCTTTTTCCTTGGTGGCTATTTCTTTTTCTTTACGAAACTAAAAAGACGAAATCAATAACAATTACAATAGCAGACGGGTAATTTAAGAAACTTACTGCCGTCTTCTCCTTCTCTAGGAGGGCGTTCTCTCTCTGGTAGAGGGTGATTGTATTGTCTTTTTGTGACAGAGCCTTTTTTAATTGTTCAACTTGGCTTTCGTAACTTTTTAGCTGCTCTTGCAGTCGCTTGTAATTTTCAGTCACCTCCGGAGGAGATGGCGGAGGTGTTGGAGGGGCCACTAATGATGAGGACTGAGATTTAGATGAAAAATGTAATGGAGATGCCATAGAAACATCACTGTGAGCAGGGCTGGGTTTTCCTGCAGGAGATGAGGTCGCATTTTGAGTTGTAGCACGTGCGTGAGATGGAAATTGTGTACCATCAACAGAGCTGCCCTCGTCTGAATGCTCATATTCTTGCTTAGTATGTGCGTTAAATGTTAAGTAGTCTGCCTCTTTGCTAGATTTCCATTCCTTATTTTCATTTGAAGAAACAAGTGAAGCTGCCTCTTTTCCAGAAGACATTAAATGCGGTGAAGATGATGGAGAAATTACAGTATGAGCTAGGCTGGCCTCCTCTACGGGATATGACTGAACCGTTTCAGAATTAGCGCGCGCGTCAAATTGAGGAGAATGTGTAACATTGTCAACAGAGCTGCCCTCCTCTGGATTCGTTTTTTGTGACTTGATAAATGTGTTAACCGATAAATCGGATGCATCTGCATTCGAGTAGCATTCACTGCTTTCTTTTGAAGAAACAATTGCTGCCGCTTCTCTTTCATTAGACGTCAATTGTACTGGAAAAGGCTGAGAGACGGAATTATCTTCGTCTTTAAGCGTTACAGCAGTCTCACAGCTACTCTTATTTTTATCTGAAATTGATTTAATGCTTTCATTTTGCAACGAACCGTCCGTCGCCCTTCGTATACACTCACCGTCAGAATTCACGCCCGAAGGCGTCTCAGGAATGCCTAAAGAATTAATGTTTTCTTCAAACGCAGATGTTATTTGTGACTTTATCGCATCGTTTCCACTGCAATTCGTTGTAGAAGGCGAATTTTCCAAATTTTTCTCTCTCACCGCAGCCTTAGAACATTTGTTTACATCTTCAATGCTCAGATCTGTTCCTGTTGATGGCAAATCCTTAGCAATATGTGGACTTTGATTTGCTTCTACAGCATTTATATTGTCTTCTTCTAAAACTTTACATTTCTCTAGTACAACATCTTGAAATTCAGATGTCTCGGTGTCTATTATTTCCATTTTACACTGAATTTTATTAACAATAAATAAAGTAAATTAAGAATTTTGCAAAAAAATGAGAAAGATTTCACGTCTACATGTTTATACGTCAAAATTTCGTTTGCGAATTGACAGTAGAAATTTGGAGGCTCCTGAGGGTACGTTCAATTGGTTGATTGTATTCATACTTTTTTGAAAAATCTAATTAAGAATGTCTAAGGCTCCCACTACACGGATTTGTTCTCATTGAATGAACCACATTTGCTGATCAAATATCCAGATGTAAAATATGTATCTATGAGTGGTTTCGTGAGGCAAGAAAGTGTTGGACGAGTCATTTGCACAGCTAAATCCAGCAAAAATATCTCCGTTCTGCAATCTTCACAAAGGCGGCATCAATTCTCACAGGGAAAGTCTTAAGACCGAACTATAATAGTAGAATGGGTGCGCACGTCGACGTATGTAACTATGCGATCACAAGGACCTTGTATTGTACGACCATAATAGCTTCTTGCTTAGATGCGTCAAGTTTCGTTTACTTTTGCTCACTTACGTACAAAATTTGACATTTGACTTTAACGACTGTATAAATATAAAATTGGAGGTTCGCAAACAATGAAATTTCATTTTATATGCAAAACAACACAACAAACACAAATGACAGGCAAGACGACTTGACTGACAATCGCTTTCGTTCACATACCCCTATTATGGGCAACTTATGCACTTTACAGTACTAAAGAAAACTCAACGTAGAATGGTTTTCGACTATTATAGTTCAACCTAACTCCGTTTTACACTCCGTCCTATATGTCAAAACTAGATCGTCACTGCTTCTCCTAGTAGTATCCACTCTGTCAATCTAACTCATGTGAATATATATTTTAGAGTCCCTTTCCTTTGTCGTGAACATACGTATTAACATTAGATTTAACAGCCTCCCCAACAAGCTCGTAGTGCAAACTATGAAATGTTCCATGTGCAGATGAAAGTCGATTCAATTCAACCCGTTGCCGGAACGTAATGCATTTATCCCCGACTAAAATAATGATTTGGAATACCGCTATTAGCAAGATCAGGCCGTTACGGACTTAATATTAATTAATAAAAATATGTTCACAAGTATTTAAGCTACAAAGCAATGAAATCGGACATTTACTCCGCAATCTTATCTGAAATTGTATTTGTGGAGTAGAAATATGCTGCAATTGTTTCTTATTCATTAGCTTCTGCTCAGAGCCCTGCTAGCAAAGATTTAAATAAAATGATAAATAAAAGTGAAAAGTAGAAAAAGTTAAATGAATTTGTACCGACATTTGATGGAATTTTTTACGTTCTTACTTTGCATTTATTAAATTATCAAAAAACCGACGACTGTGCTTTTCTTACACTTTATTGATCCATTAAGTAATTCCAACAATAGAAAAGGATTATCTATGGATAGTTCATGCAATTTCTGAACACATTTTGCAAGCATTAAATTCGGTTCTCTTATTTTTTACAACACAAAACTATTAGGATATTCTGTCAATATCTACTGAGCGAAAGTCGAAATAACGTCATATTTGACGCCGCCGCCAAAGTTGTTGCAGACAAGTTTTGTTGCGAATGTTGTACAACAATTGCATATTTTGTCTGTAAATAAACAACAGCCGGCATTTATTGGTTTTCATGTGACTTACTTACAGAGGGGAGAATTTCTGCAATTGGAATTCGAAATTATTTCAGTTAGTTACTCTTAATTTCCTTCAACTTGTTTTCATTGGTTTCCCACTTCACAGACTCCAAAATAATGGCTGAAATTCACACATCGCAACGAAACAACGAGAAACTCACCTACTACGGGTTTATTTACAACAGAGAACGCGTAAGGTGCGGCACTACCTACTGGACATGCCATCAGCGGGGAATATGTGCCGGCAGAGCAACTTCCGTGTGGCGGGTCGGAAAGCTGGAAGTAGAATTAACTAGAGAGCACAATCATGACCCCCAATTGGATGAAGTTGCACTTATGCGGATAAGAACAAATCTTAAACGCAGGGCGACGGAAGAAATCGATGCACCCGCTATCGACCTGGTGAAAGAGGAGATAGAGAACCTTGCTTCCAATTTTGTCTATTCCTTAAGGGAAGTGGAAAATCTTTGCCGTGTGGTGAGTAGAAGTCGAGAATCTAAACGTCAGAAGGATCCTGTCAACGTTGCCGATCTAGAAATCTCAGAATGCTATTTCAAAACTATCTCTGGACAACAGTTCCTCCTTCACGATAACATTATACGCAACGAGGTAGACCAAACCACTCAAAGAACTGTCATATTCGCCACCGAGAACGACATATGCAATTTGTTCGCCTCCAGCGTTTGGTATGCCGATGGATCATTTCATATAGTTCCCACAATGTTTTATCAGCTGTGGACAATCCATGGCAAGGTGAAGGAGTATATCGTGCCGTTGGTATATGTCCTTATGCAAACGAAGAAAGAAGAAGAATACTTGGAGGTTCTGGTGCGACTACAGCAAAAGGCAGTAGAATTGCAAGTTTTACATAAAGGGCCGACAGTGATTATGGTGAATTTCAACAGAGGCGCAATGAATGCCATTAAGACTGTCTTTCCACAAGCTAAACTCAATATGTGCCTATTCCACTACAAGCACTCATTGTGGAGGAAAATTCAAGACTTCTGCCTTCAAGCCGAACACAGCAGAGAGGGCAGTATGGTAAAGCAGTGGCTATGGTGTGCGATAGGACTGGCTTATGTGCCTCCTGCTGATGTTGTTGATGCCTTCGAACTTTTGGTCAAAGAGCTCGAAAGCAATGAAGTTGCGTATGGGGCGAAAATTAAGAATTTTGCGGAGCATTTGGAGCGTAACTATGTCCGAGGTCGGCAAGAAGGAAACCGGTCGCTGCAGCATCGGTATCCAATTGAACTATGGAATATCTATGAGAGAACATTGACTGATGAGGTGAAAAACGATAGTGTGGTCGAGGAATGGCAAAAAAAGTTCGATAAAATTGCACAAGCTTCCAAGTGGGCGGCGCATACAATTGTTTCTGCAATACGAAAGGAGCAAAACTACACTGAATGTGGTCTATATGAGGTAAGCAATGGGCAGCTAGATTTTCTACAATTAGTGCCCGACAAAACTCTAAGGATGAATGAACAGATCAGGAAACATGTGTTACTCTACGAAGAGTTTAAGAGCGCGGGAAACGTTCTAGAATATATTAGGACTGCTGGAGCGTACAATCCCGTTCTGATTTAGTAATAGAATACGCCATCTGTGATAAGTTGATTTTGAGATTTGAATCTTTTAGGAGAACTGTAAGAAAATATTTAACAGTTGTCCACTTCTACATTAGAAAATACTTAAAAAGTTCCGCCTATCTTGTGTTTAAAAAATTCTCAGACAAGTTACATATTTGTTTAGCATAAGTTTTAATATAAGTTTGAAAAAATTTACCGAATAAGAATGAAAGTGTTTATCTTTATGAAGCCATGAAGACAAGGAAATCCTTAAATTTATTTAATTGTTATAAGAATAGTGATTCCATAAGTTTTTACGTACAACGTTACAATAAAAAAAACTATTCTGCAGAATTTTGTTTGTTAAACATGACGTGGGGGACTCCGATTATATAAACCGATACACTGATGCCCAAATAAATTGCAAATTAGTTCTAGGTCTAGTCCTAAAAGGAGTTCAGCGCGAAATTGAAGCAAACCTGAAAATCTGTTGAACGAATTAAATCCAAATGTGGTTCAATTTTCATAATGCAAATGGAACGACACTTTTCGAAGTTTCTCAAACCCGAACAGGACCATGTGAACGGGAGGCATTGTTTTAATGAAATCGGGCCAGAAATGCTCTACGCAAAAGGAACTACAATGAATATCACGTGTCATTAATGCGTAATGCGATGAACCATCTAAAGACTGGGTTGATTACTTTTTTTTTGGTAAATGGACAATAGGTATGCGTTCTAAGTAAAGGGACATATTTTTTGGAAGTCTCCTTACGTTTTAGAAACGCGTTCCACAGGTGTGGTTGAGATTGGATTGGAGTATAAGGAGTGCAGTTTTCGTCCTGGCAGCAGTTCCAACGACCAGTTTTTATCAGCTTACATCTTCTTTCAGTGCATATATGAAATGGATGTTGTAGCGCAATCTTAGATGAAATGTGCCAAAATGGGAAGCGAGTAATTTGTTTTAATTTAATCATAATTTGGTCCTTCGAAAACGAACATCAGTGCATTCTTGGGAGCTTTGTCGCCGCCTGTTATGATGCTGAAATAAAGAAAAATTAGAATCAATTGTTTGGCCACGTGATAGCATTCCTACAAATCGGTAATGTCCTATACTCCTCCTAGATTCGAGCGTGGTGATTCTTCCTGATAGTTTGGAATAAGGATCACGAGTTCATCCCATTAAAAATGGGGTTGAAGTGAAGGAAAATGAAGAAGTGCACGGCAGAAAATTTTAATGTGCGAGATAATGAGATCACAAATTTGACTTTAGATTCTTTAAACCATTGATTGAACTGGTTAACTGTTATTGGGGTTCCTGATAAGTTTAAACCAGTCATCCAATTTCTGTGACTGGATGGCTTTCGACTCTATAGCGATCTTTTCAACTGCATGTTAAGAATCTCCGAAATCAGTATGAGAATATTAAAGTCATAGAGACTATTTACTACATTTCATTGAGGATGTCCACATAATTTTAGTCGAAAGTAAGACGTTTAGGATTAGATAATTGTTTTCATTTTGCTTTGAATAGAAACTTCTTTACACTCTCTGAGCCTTTCAAGAAGTTTGGGAAAAAGCAAACAAGTATTTGAAAATGACAACCGTCAATTGCTATCTGAAGAAATAAAAAAGACAAGAGTTGGGTACTGTTTTAAGTCTGTTTCTTTACCTGACTTTATGACGTGCACTTGGTCAACATAGCCGTATTTGGTTACCCCAACTTCCATAATAAGAAGTTGTAGGGACTTGAAATCTGTTTGGGCGACTAGCCGTCATCTGTCATTAGGTTCGCAAATACCCAATACAGACAGTTCTCAGCGAAATCCATTGTTGTCAAACAATTTCGGTGACAGCGACTGTTAAGAGCGACCGTTGCTCTTAGTCTTTGGCTGTGAATTCATCAATCCTCCAAATGCAGTGAGGCTCATCTCATTTATATTTCACCGGCTATACTTCAATGGCTGAAATTCACCTGTCAATCCACAAAAGGGAGATTCTATGCCACTGTGGCTACATTTATTATACGTATGTGAAAAATAAAGGCAAAAGTTTTTGGACGTGTAAAGAACGAAAATGTCAAGCCCGGGCAACTTCCGTGAACATTGATGGAGAGCCAAAAGTAGATGTTACCAGAGAACACACACATTCGCCCCAACACGTACAGGTTGCAATTTTACGATTGAAAGCAAATCTTAGGAGGAAAGCCGTGGAAGAGTATGAGGTAGATCCGCAATATCTGATCCATCAAGAGATTAGGAAACTTCCTGCAGAAGCTAGAGCCGCGTTACCTCAAATGCGAAATTTTCGGCGGCTTATAAGAGACTGCCGCTTGTCATTGCAACCCAACTTGAATGACCTGCTGATCCCTTCATCTCACCTTAAAACCCTTTCCGGCCGGGAGTTCCTATTGCATGACAACATTATAAACAATGAAGTGGATCAAACCACACAAAGGACGGTCATATTTGCCACTGAAGACAACCTTCGTATGTTGTTCGCCTCAGACATTTGGTATGTGGACGGTACATTCAAAATAGAGGGCACGGTGTTCCTACAGGTGTGGACAATCCACGGTAGAGTCAAAGAGTCTATCTTTCCACTGGTATATGTCTTCATGCAAACAAAACGAGAAGACGAGTATCTTGGCACTCTACTGAGACTCCAACAGAAGGCGGTTGGATTGCATATTTCTAATCAACCCCCTTCCACGGTAATGGTAGATTCCAGCAAAGACGCAATAAATGCTTTGAGGATTGCTTTTCCAAAAGCCCATATCTGTATGTGTCTCTCGCAATACAAGCAATCGTTGCATAACAAAATTCAAGTCCTCCGACTGCAAGCCGGCTACTCCACCGCCGTAAGGCATTGGCTATGGTGTGTAGTAGGATTGGCTTACGTCCCCCTTGCGGATGTCGTTGAAGCCTTCCAAATTTTACTTAATCAGCTCGAGAACGATAAGAATCAACTTCTAGTTGGGCTTGAGGAAGTTGCAAGCTATCTAGACAGAAATTATGTACATGGACAGTTGGAAATAGATACCACACAGGTGCAGCCACCAATTTATCCAGTTGAGATGTGGAATATATATGAGAGAACATTGACTAACAAAGTGATCGCTGACATTGTCATTGAGGAATGGTACGCCAAGTTTAACAAAACTGTCTGCCAATGCAGTGGAACGTTGCACTTATTATTGCAAGCAATACGAATTGAACAGAACACCACTGAAACTATTCTATTTGGGACAAAGATTGACCAACAAGAGGTTGACCAAGTTGTTACCAAAAAAAAAATGTCCCAGATCGAAGAGATCAGGGATTATGTGATTCGATATGAAGAGTTCAAGAGTGCGGATAGGATTTTACAGTATCTTAAAACCATGGGTTCATACAACACCCTACCGATGATTTAATAAATTTAAGAAAATTGAAAGAATCGTTCCAAAAGAATTGAATATAAGTTTTAACATGTGTTGCAGTTTTCCGTGTATGTATGTACATATATAGTAATAAGGAAATAAAAACAAAATATTTCTATGAATAAAAGGATAATCTTAATATTTAAATCTGTTTGCCTATTCTATGGAAGGTTGATCTTGTCGGAAATGGGGTCTCCGGATGATCGGATGATGATAAGTACTACGTACGACTACAAGACGTACTATGGAATAGGAAGGGCTAATCAACTCTGGGAAACTTTGAAACATGTTCCAGAACATTTGCTTTACGGGAAGACAAAAAATTCAGGCACAATAAAATCGGTTACAATCTATTTGTAGTGGTCGTCATTGACAGTAACGCAGCGGTAGCTAGATTTTTGTTGCTTATCGATTATGGAGAGCGCTTTGTTGACTATAAAACTGTAGTTTTCTTCGTCCGCAGTTTTCTGGATGGGGGCGTAATGGTAATTTTTTCTATTCTGCTCTGGAAGCTGGCGGTTAGTATCAATCCATCCACTAGGATGTATTCCGATACGAAGCTTTTGTGTGTCAGCAGCAAAGCCATGCCGGATTCGCCAGTACTTCCAAGTGTTTTTCCAAAGTAGAATAAGGCTTTTTAGTCAGGGTTTGATTCGAATCAAATCCTCTTATCTTGTTCAATTCTTTCAAATTGAAGTAATCTGAAATTATGGGCACCTTCCTTCGATTTCGATAGTCAAAGGTCGTCTTCGCTTCTTTTTTGCACCGACAAATTGTTCCAGTTCGGAGCAGTTGTCTTTTTACGGTTGCGGCTCACTGGGCTACAGAATTTTAGAATCGGTCAAGTGTGTGGGGTTTTTTCTGGTGCGGAAGCGATGCGACAGACCCATTCACATCGCCCTAAGGAAGAAGACTTATGCTTATAAAATCATGAGAAGTCCATTCTTAATGAATGACGTCAATATTCATTGAGCCACAGAGGTCTAGAGTAATTGTTTTTCCGTGGGGTGATCATAAGTGCAAAAAGGCTCTAATCAGGTTGATAATTATAGAAGAAGTAATACCGCCACTATTTAAAAGTATCTATAACGCTATCTACGAGTCCTATTGGCTAAACAACCATAAGTACACCTATCAACATCAACTGCCACGTATTTGATCCTAGGGGATAATGTCATCATTCATTGCTATTGCAAGGACCGCAGGATGCGATGAAGGTGGATTGTTTTAGCGCCAGTAGCACTTGCTCATGTTTCTTTTTTTAACAATAGAGCATAAAAAGACGGCTGTTTCCGCATAAAGAGGGCGCTGCGACTTTGTTTTTCTTTTCAAATTGATCTGCTACTGCTGAGCTACCGCCACGGCTGAACTCAGGAGATGTTACACAAATGTCAGCATCAACTTTTGTTAGGTTATGTTAGTTTGTTTATTTTGCTCGTCCCTCCGGAAATTCCTTACAATCCCGAGAAAATAATGGTTTGTGCACTTGGAATTGAAGGAAGCGCCAATAAAATTGGTATTGGAATCATTCGTGATGGAGAGGTATTGGCCAATGTTCGTAAAACATACATAACACCGCCCGGCGAAGGTTGTATACATGTTCTCATCGCCCATAGTCCAAATTTGGAATTTAACTTTCCATTTAGGTTTTCAACCTCGTGAAACCGCAAAACACCATCGGGAGAAAATAACCGGCCTCATTAAAGACGCTCTGGCAGAAGCTAAGCTGGATCACTCCGAAATCGATGTAATATGCTACACCAAAGGTCCAGGAATGGGACCATGTTTGCACGTCGGTGCACTTGCGGCGCGTACTTTATCATTGATCTGGAAGAAACCACTATTGGGAGTGAATCATTGCATAGGACACATTGAAATGGGTCGACTCATAACCAAGGCACAGAATCCAATTGTTTTATACGTGAGTGGGGGCAATACACAAGTAATTGCCTATTCCAACAAACGGTATCGGATTTTTGGCGAAACAATTGATATTGCCGTCGGGAATTGTTTGGATAAGTTTGCACGAATCATAAAGCTTTCGAATGATCCGAGTCCAGGCTATAACATTGAGCAGTTGGCCAAGAAAGGAAAGAAATTCATCAAGCTGCCCTATGTGGTGAAAGGTAAGTAATTCATTTGTGTGTTGCGTCACTGTCTATCTCCGTACTTTAAGGGATGGATGTAAGTTTCTCGGGAATACTGTCAAATATAGAAAACATAGCCGACCCTAGTCGGCAGAAGAACAAACGAAGGAGAGAAGAATCAGAGGAGGAGTACTCAAAGGAAGATCTGTGCTACTCTTTGCAAGAGACCATCTTCGCCATGCTAGTAGAGATTACCGAAAGAGCCATGGCACATTGCGGTTCCAAAGAAGTACGTAGAAGTACTGGCGTTATGATACTGATTACGAATTGTGTTTTCCAGGTCCTCATTGTCGGCGGAGTTGGATGCAATGAACGCCTGCAGGAAATGATGGGTATTATGTGCGATGAGCGCGGAGGAAAACTCTTTGCCATCGACGAGCGCTACTGCATCGATAATGGTCTTATGATTGCTCACGCTGGCGCTGAAATGTATCGGTCTGGCACGCGAATGCCATTTGAACAATCTACGGTAACGCAGAGATTTCGAACGGACGAGGTGCTCGTCACATGGAGAGATGACTGATTAACCATAAATGGAATGAAAACTTTTTATTAACAACACAAATAAAGATTAATCAGAATCCGATGAAATGTCGTAGACCACTTTGGGTGCTTCACGAGATCTCGTGGATCTCTTGTTTATGGCATCGAGGAGAGTGGGTTGCCTCGCAGATGTATTTGATTTCTGCAAGAGAAAACTCATTGAAAACTAATCGAGAAGTTTGCCTTTTCCTTACCGATCCCACAGAGATATCCAGTTGGGGCATGGTTCGGCCGGCAGCAGTTGCATTAGCACCACGTCCTCTACCGCGGACGCCACCTCTTCCACGTCCTCTTCCACGACTTGTGGTTGCCGTTGATGTACTCGAATCATCTCCATTTGTCTCAACTGCTTTACTAACGCGGGATGTTGCCTTTTTTGCAGGAGCCTTAGGCGACAACAGACCAAGCGCTGATGTCATTTCGTCATCTTTCATGTACTTAAGAGTTCCACGTTGGTCCAGCAATTTTAAGATACTCTCATGATTTTCCGCGCCATTGTCACGAAAATGCTGGACTTCTTCGTCAAAGGCTTCTTCACTCGGTAACTTTGTCATGAGGTGAGCGATGGCCTTTTCCTTATACAAGCTGTAAGAGAACTTTTAGGTTTTGCCCTCCTCTACACCACAAGCTCACCTAACGATAGCATCTGCAGCATTTGTGTCATTTTTCTCCACCAATCTAAAACACATCTCGGAGAGGATTTTTGAGGTCATAACTTGTAGCTTTTTACTTTCATCCACTTCTTCAAAGTATCGGTCAACGACGTCTTCCACTCTGGCTTCGTTGTCCATTTCCTAAGTAAATATTTTCATTAATGAAAGGGGCATTGCCTTTTTTTTTTATTATTATTGGGGAACAGTTGACTAGCTACTAGAGAAAAGTACTTTGAAAATAGCATGCACTAGTGCGCCGTAGATTAGCGGTGAGACCTAGACTTAATCAGGATCCAATCCGTTAGACGCGATTTCACTCATTTCATTCAGTTATGGAGTAATCTAAGTTTTTGTAACCCACCTCCTTTGTGAATGCACTGTGCATGGCATCTTTGTCGAATCCTTTTCCTTCAAACTTTATCTTTCTGGCAAATTTCTTGAAATGGATGACATCTGCTGGATTTGCGATCTACAAAAGAGCAATCACTCGTAAATCATCGTCACACCTTCAAATTTTTATCTACCCTCTCGTTGTATTGTTGACCAAACCGAATCGCATTGAACATTTGTGCCTCATCGTTGTATATAATCCTCAGGCGAATTAGGGGCAGTGTAGGCTGGTTTGGATGACCAGTTAGACGCTCTTCAGCACGGATTATCAACTCTTCCATCTTTTCTCTGGCTAACTTCTGAACCTTGTCTGCGGCGTCAGCTTGATCTAAGCCATATTCTTCGGTGTAATCGTGTAGATTGATGGATTCAAAGATAAAGGGGCGCACAGTTTGTAGAGGAAGAGGATCAATTTTGAATCCTTTGTTTAATACACTCAAAATGGCAACGTTTTTCTGTACTGCTTCACCCTCGGCCAATGATGTTGCCACCGAGGATCCCGGCTGAGTGACAAAGAAATTCTTTTTCGTATTTTCCTCGGCTTCCACGCGACAATCGTGCTCATGACCCCAAAGTATAAGATCTAAAAAACTAGGAAGAGCCTCTTCCGGGAGGTAGTTCTTTACACCACGATCTGCGCGGTTTTGATGGAGTACCATAATGTTGAACCATTCGCCAGTGGATTCGTCTGGTTGCTCCATAATAACATTGCCGTTTTCAAAAAGACGATTCAAGCGACCATCATGGATGTGTGAAAGGCCGTAAAGTGCTATTTGAGTTTCACCCTTACGAAGGAGAATCGGATTGATATCTATTTGTGTGAGGTCTGTCCAGCGACCAAAATAGTTGATAAGACCGACGGTAGCCAGCAAATTAAGAGAACTTAGCCTGCCATAACCACTGGGATCATCGTGGTTTCCATGGATAGAAAATACTGGAATGGAAACGTTAATATTTGGATCTTCGTAGTTCACAGTCTGATTGATGGCGTCATGAAAGGCTAACGATTGATCAGACACAAATTCGATTGATATCGGGCGGTCTCCCAATGTATACTGACGAAGTAATTTCAAGCATCTATTTAAAGGATAAAAATACTTGGTTAATGGTTACAGCTTATCGATTGGGCCATATTCCACATTCTTACTTGTGCAGGGAATTCTGACTCGGAGTAGCATCGTGAAATAAATCTCCACCAAGCAGGATAAAATCCACATCCTTTTCCACGGCAAGTTCAAGGATTTCCTCGAAAGCAGTGAAGCTGTCATTGCCTGAATATAAACAAGAAACGTTTGTCATGAATTTCACAAGAGCCGGTAGACTTGTACCTCTTATTGGATCCTTTTCACGGAAGCCCAAGTGGTTGTCTGTCGCAAGCATAATCTGGACAATATTCTCCCTGTCTAATTCATCGGTAGAAGCACTCATTTTAATAAATTAACAAATAAACAAAAACTTAAACAAATAAAGGGAAAACACTGAATGGATTGAAAGTAGTTAAATGCTGGCGCAAATTTTTCGCGCAACTGTTGCTTTTCACTTTGACATTTATGAATCTGAAGTTTTTTTTAAATACAATCTACGAGTGTTGTGGCGCTAGTGTAGTAATTATACTTAAAGTGCATAACAGATGGCGCACATCCTATTCAAGAAAGCTTAACTACGGTGCCCATATCCGGTAGGTTCAACGATTACGTTTTCTTTTCTGTAAAAATTTGGTTTGAAAGGTGAACTAACGACGATCGTTGGGTTGATGTGACCCAATAATCGTGCCGCTTGAGCTATCTTTTTAAGGAGTAAGTGACTAAGCAAAGAGCGCCCACGAAGAACCGGTTAAACATCCAAAATCATGTAGTGCGCAGGCATTACTTGTCGGCTACGAATTCAACTGTTCAACTGTTAATGACCCCAGCAAACGTTCAAAAGACAACGATACAAGGATCTGTACATTGGATGTTCGTAACTACAAGCGAAATATAACTGCTCTTCAGGAAGTGCGTTTGGATGTATCGGGATTCCTAGAAACAAAAAGATGGCGCAGGTCATCTACTCTGACGGCTGCGACCACGACCACAGACAGCGGCTGGTTGAATGCGGCTTTGCTGTCAGAGGTAGACTTAGGTAAAAAGTCATGAGCTTCTGCCACGTAAGTGAGCGAGTGATGACGATCCGTATCAAAGCTCAATTTTGTAATATCAGACTCATTTGTGCTTACGCACAAAGGAGAAAGACGATGCCACCATGACCTCCAGGAACGGACTCACCCTCATCGACTTTGCCGTGGGGTAAAATATGGTGTGTGTTGCAGTAAATTTCCACATCTTAGTATTTACAAGGCAACTTGGAAGTCAACTGATCGAAGTACCGCCAACAATTGATTACGTTCGGATCGATGGAAAACACTCCTCCAGTGCATGTTCAAACGTTCCGAGCTGTACAAATCGATTCGGTCCATTACCTTGTTGCACCAAAGATACGGATGGGAATAAAACATCGCGACTAGAGCCACCACTGTGAGAAAGTGGCTGCCATCGCAAACGACCGCAAAAGTCTTTGCTGATCGAGTCTCCTTAGAACCCTCAAGAATTCTCCAGCAAGCGCAGAAGGCCATTGGCAGCACTGCCAGTAAGCCATTGGGAGTGCCGTGACTGATGTGCAAGGTTTTACCCCTCCACCTGCGAGAAACCCCTGGTTTGATGTTTGATAGGCAAACGCAGACAAAAAGGCTGCCTATAAAGTGGCGCCGCATAAAGGACGGGAGCCGCTGAGCAGCTCTATGAGTAAAAAAGGAGAGATAAAAGGCACATACTCAGATGAAAGAAAAAGAGAATGAGAAACGTAAAATCGCAGAAATGCTCTGACAGGAAAGACATATGTACGTAATTTATACAAAAGGCTAAATAGGGTAACCCAAGGTTTCGCTACACAAACCAGAATCTGCAACTACAGCTCATCGTCCTTCTCATTTCCTCACAACTTAATCACGTGCATACCAAGAACTTTAACGTACAAACGTTGATTGAATTTCTTATTTCCTTGGCTTCAAAAGTCATGATTCATCTGACCATAGACTATACACAAGAGCCTGATCAACGGCAACTCTCATCAACACTTTTTTAATCTTTTATTTAGCCAACCAAAGCAAACGATTATAACAGTCCTCAGACGGTGCAAACTTATAAAATAAGGAACGATACCCTGCAATCATAGAAGCAACAAATTCAAAAAACACAAATTCACCGAAAGTCCCTGTTAAATCGTTTATAGTTGATCCTCGATTCCTCTCCAGTAGCGAGTCATTTCTATTGGAAAGAGTTTCTTACTCTCAATTATGTAAACAGTTCCATTTTCTTCCTTCTCCAAAGCTTGGATAATGCATCGGGACACATCAGCAGCACTAGAAATCATTCCCATGTGTCTAATCACTTGACAAGTATCACATAGTGTTCAACTCACCTTTGCTTGTTTAACCTGTCTAAGATTCTATACGATTCATCAGCCATATCACTGAAAAGAATTTTTTCTGTGAAATTCGTGAACATATCCGTGATAGTAGCGCCAGGACACAGAGTAATAAATTTGATACCAGTCTTTTGCAGATAGAAGTCATTCTAAAAACGAGAATTTTTAGGTTTAGATAAATCTAAATAAATCTTAAAGCGCCTACCCCTAAACACCGAGTGAATCCAATGATGGCATGTTTGGTGGATGAATACACTGGAAGTAAGAACATTGGATCCAAACCAACAACGGAAGACATATTCGCAATGATTCCTCCCTGACCACCATTCTCTATGCTCATATGCTTCATTGCTGCCAAAGTTGAGTTGATAATGCCACCCTAAGTAACCATTTCAATTAGTCTCAATCGTTAATCACTGATCCTTAGTCCTTACCAAATTAACTTGTAATGTCCTTGCTACATCCAAATCATTGAATATCCCTGCAACATTAACCACCACGTCAATACTTCCAAAATTTTTTACAATCTCCTCATAAGCTGCTTCAATTCCCTGTTTATTGGAAACGTCCATTTTTATGAGCAGCACTGTCTGTGCAGGATGTTCTCCACGGATTTTCGCTATCGCTTCAAGGTTTTCCTGGACATCAATTAGGGCAACGTTCTTGAAAGGAAATGTATAAATTTGTAGCTTATGGGAGTCCACATGGATATTGAGAGAACTCACCCCAGCACCATTTTTTAAAAGTTGCACACAAACTTGAAGGCCAATTCCACTAGCTCCTCCGGTGATAACTGCATTCTTTCCACGAAAAGTCATATTTCCTGATATATAGGATATTTAATTTTGCTTTAGACAGTTAAGACCAAACACCTGTAGCGTACTTTGAAAGATAACAGACTGATGTGGATGTAAAAGTGCGAATCGGTTTTTATACCAGAATCGATCAAAGGGAAGATCTTTTCGAAGATGAAAATCGATACACAATCACAGCAGACTGTGTTTTCAAGTGAAAAAGAAAATGTGGTATGAAATAATTATTACATCAGGTGTTATGATATCTTGTAGTACGTATGTCAATATGGGATTACGAGGGAACTATCGATTTCAACTCAGACGGCAGTTTGCTGCGAGCATCATTCTGTTGTGCAGATTATAGGGAGACCCGTTGAAGCATATATCAAGCTCAGCTTCGAGTTTTCTCTCAAGTTGTACTGTTTGCAGGGTTTTAACCATGGCCTGGTGACACGTGATGTAAGGGGTTTCATACATCTAAAAGAAAAGACAGTCTCTGAGGGTCTTAGCTAAATTTAAGTGCCGCACAACACAAATGGTCGCGAGAAGCTAGGCCCTGGGTCACATACGGTCTGTTGTGCCAGATATTCACGTCAGTGACGATGGTGCACTACATGTTTCACTATGATTCCATAAAGAGTTTTTGAGTTAAATCAGATTTTTCGTGCTTTAATCAGAAATTTTTGGAAAATTTCGTACGATTTGTAAGAATTTTTCATTCAATTCATAGAAAGACTCACTGCTCCTGTCAGCTAGGGCTTTAACATCGTCTACGAGCCATCGTGTTTGGGTTTCTATGACACATTTTAACCCTTTCCTACTTATTTGCACAGATTTGAATTATTCCTCGGTGGTATTGCTCCATGTTTGCTCAGGGCAATCCACTTCCTGCCTCCACGTCATGGCATGACAAGTTTTGACGTAAGTTGTCATCTCATTCTAAGGTGAGACCACTTTCTTCGTCGTATTTTGATTTTAATAGGTACTTGTTTCATTTTCATGTGAGGCTGCTCGAGATACGGTTTGGCCAGAAAATACTTAAGATGACATGGAGACATCTCTCGACGAGGACTTGAAGCTTACGAGTGACGTTGTCTGTCACATTCTAAGTTATAAACATGAACAGATCCCTACATAAGACCGGACCTGTCCCTGCTTAATTTTTGTACTGAAAAGTTGATTTTCAACAATTCGCTCCCCCGATTCTGCTACCCACGTCTAGTTCAGCTCCATCGTAACCGATATAATGGATCCTAGTAGAGAATGTTGCTTCTAACTACGATGTTACGCCTGTTTCGAAATGTATAAAGAATTCAACACGGTCGGACAACGAGAAAAGCCTAAAATATGTTCAACAAGTGGAACATCATATTCACCAAGACACTGGAATGTCGAAGGTCAATTGGATGTGAACTTCAAGTGTCTGAGCGATTAATTCGTGGTGTCATTCATAAAAACCTCCGATATAAGTCATATGACATGAAGTTGCCAGTTTAAGTCGGAGTAAACAAAAAAGCAGGGTGTGTTCCGAGGAAGGTGTCTTCTCCACAAATTGAGACATCCAGAACGCCCTTCTTTGTTTTGCTGATTTAAAAAATTCGATCAGATCCTGAAGATCAGTAGAAGGAACAACAGATGGCCGTGTGCAGAGAGTGATGGTTCTTTGAGTAGTAAGCAGCAAACGAATGGACCTGGGAATCAACCAACGAAGCCTCCTCAACCAGCGCGATTTGAGCCAGCTTTCTTCCCAGCTTTCCTCTTCAGTTGCCAACGTCAAGTTGGTTGAGGTTCCGTTCCACTTGTTTGCGCCAGCTGCCGCGAGGCGGTCTACTGTGCCGTCCATCCGAGACAGGTTCGAAGATTTTCCGAGCTGGAAGGTTGTGCCCCACCCGCTCTACATAATCCAGCCATCTTTCTTGCTTTATGTGAATTTTTCTGGCTAAGTCAATGTTATTGTGTAACCCATATAGTTCGGCACTGTACCTTCTCCTCCACTTGCCGTCTAACATCAACATCAATTCAGGCATGCTCACGTTTCCGGCCACGAATTGAGGCAGCAGGCAATGCTGAGTGTGGTGTTGTTGAATAAATATGGGCTTTAGGGGTACGAGGGTCTATGTGCTAAATTATGTCCTACCAACCGTCTACTTTTTTACTTAACTTTTAAATTTGTCTTCAAGTAGCCTTCGCATCCTTTAGTTATCCCCCTTAAGACGGACTAGACATAACCCAAACTCATGGCGAAACCTTTCTTCACACGCTTTCGGAATACTCCGAGTTAAGTTCAGAATCCGAATAAAATCTGCACTTATTCCCCTTATGGCCTAGAACCCACGCATAAGTTTTAAAAAATGCTACTCGAATGGGCCCCGGTCCACCCGGACTGTGCCTCCACCTAGGTTATTTTAGGTTAGATTAGGTTAGGTTGGGTCATCTCTGTTGTGTATTTCAAGATTAAGTTTCCTTACCCATCCAATGATGTAATGAGACGACGATCTGTTAGTCAAGTGATGCAGGCGTTGTACCTTCTAAGGTCTATTAATTTGTGTTTAATTTGTTCTTGACAGCTCATGTAATTTAACTGATTAAGATATCGATTGCGAGACTCTTGCACAATGGAGCTTTTAGAGATGGGTTGGTTCACTTGAATGCCATTTTCGGGTAGCAATTCATGCTGAGAGATAGGTGCTTAGTCTTCTTGTTCGCTCGTTGGTGTTGGGGGAACTACCATGACATACAGAGTGATGTAAGCATGATTCAGGAGTATATACGATTTTGTACAAGGATCAATTACAGTTTGGAGGTGTTCTTTGAATTGAATGAATTTGTAGTTTTCGAGGTTGTAATCGGATACGAGCTACATACGGCTGAGCCAACCTGATGTATTCCTTGATTGGGTGGACTAAACTGCATGGCTTACTTCCATGAATAACACGTTTTTGGACAACTGCTAGGTTTATTACCAAGTTTGGAATCAAACAGAAAGTAATTTGCAAGAAACTCCGAAGCTTCGTACTAGACAAAATTTTGGAGCAAGTTTTCAAAACCTAACCAATAAGTTAGGATAGGTTATGCTAAGTCCCTGACCCTGTCAAAGTAGAAAAGAGCTGTAAAAGGAACCAGTTTGACGTTGAGATAAGACTTCTGATCTTACAGATATCCAGTCCGGATAAGTCATCTAGGTCACTGACGAAGTAATGGCATAGAGTTTTCTTACCAAGAGCGAAGAGCGCAGGGCATTTACACAAAACGTGCGTTGCTGTCTTTTCCTCCACTTAGTCTCTAGTTACTTACTTATTGGGTCACCGTTCCGTGAAGAGTTTCTATCCAAGATACTGCGGCCTTTAATCCCCTTCGGTCTCGGTCTAAACATCCTGGCATCTGCGATTGCTTGATCGTTATAACGCGGTTCGGCCTTTCTTGTCGTCTGGAACCTGAGGGCTGCCATTCGAAGACTCTCTCAGCTATAGCCTTGTCGTCCATTTGCTCAATGTGGCCGAGCCAGTGTAGTCAAAATGTTTTTTGGCGTACCAAACTATATCCACGTCTTGGTACAGCTTATAGAGTTCGCGCTTAAATTTACTCCCCCATTCGTCCTCCTCACATATGGGACAGAAGATTCGAAGAACATTCCTAGCTTTATTTTAATAGCTGTGAAAGCCTTCACAATGGTGCGCTAAGAGAGTCCGATAGAAGATAGTGCCTTCCGTGCTGACACCAGCCCTCCGTACTAAATTGAAAAGAAAAACTATGACATCTCCTTGCCGAAATCAGAACCATGTCTAGAAGAGTTCCAAAGTGGAACTTCCAAATTCTAAATTGCACTGCATATCGTGTGTTTCCAGTGTATCGCTGCAGATTGGCCATCGCTTTATAGAGCTCCAAGCGATGAATGCTGTCATACGTAGCCTTAAAGTCGATAAACAGATGCTGTGTATTCGACTTGAAACTCTTTAGTCTTTTCCAGGATTTGTGTTTGTGTGAGGATTTGGTCTATAGTCGATCTGCCGGGCCGGAAGCCACATGCCTATAAATGGAGTCCCATCTAACCGATCAGCTTAAGACGTTCACACAGTACGCTGGACAGGAACTTACATATATGCGACATGTACCTCGATAATTGGTATGAGACATAGGATCGCTTGAGACATTGGATGGGGCATATAGAGCTGACACTCCAGTCGTCAGGCATACTTTCGTTCTCCCATACTTTGCGAATGATCTGATGCATGCTCCTAATCAAAACATCGCCTCTACCTATGTATTTGAAAAATTCCGACGATAAGCCATCGGGTCCGGCGGCTTAGTTGTTCTTTAGTTTCATAATGGCTATGCCAACTTCCTCCAAACTGGGAGGAAGAACCCCTTTCTCAACTGTCTCTGAGATGTCTTATTGCGGTGTCAGTCTATTTGATTGACGTCCATTTAGTAGCTGCTGGAAGTACTCCCTAAATATATCTACAATTCCCTGTGCTTTCCTCTACTAGGTCTAAGAGCCCGTGTTTCGAGTTTGAAGCCTGCAGCCAGTTGCTTGCAAATGTCATTTTCTTACAGGCTTTTGAATCTGTACTCTTCCTGTGTTGTCGGTAAAATAGTTCGGCCGCCATATTAGATGATACCGATCGCAAGTGGCGGAGAATCGAATAAGTACAGTGAGTGAAAGCAGCATTTTTACGTTCCTTAACCTAGTTTATTTTCGAAAAGACTTCCTTATTTTTCGAATATCTTGTTTATTTCTTTACATACTTTGTATGATATTTTCGTATATGGAAGAAGTGAACCCGTTAATTTTCATTTTTTATATATAAATCTTCAAAAAAATCATTTGCATACTTTTTAAGCATGAGAAAGGAAAACTTGTTATATTTGCCTCTTAAAAAATACTTGCCCATTAAATTACATTGATAAATTTTTTCTTTAAATTTCTTATATAATATGTGTCTTAATGATTTGAAGGGATGTTAAAAATTCGTCTCTGGCGGCATGAAAAAATTATCATTTTTTTTTTTTTTTAATTTTTCATAACACACACCTACTTTTGTACGTCTAGTTGTTGGTCGAACTGCAATTAATAGATATGATGAAATAATTTAAATGTATAAGAAGGTGAAACACAAAATATTAGAATATTATGTACTCAAGATCCGTATAACCAAAAAGAATAAGCAGAAACAAAAGAGACCGAAAACACCGAAAAACAAAATAAATACGAAATAAAACAACAAATACTTAACAATATGATTAAATATTAAGTAGCTTCTTCTTTGTCTGTACATTTTGTTTTGTTTGCTCTTTTTTTTATGTAAAATTAAAACGATTAAGAAAAAAATTAATATCACAAATATACGTATAATATATACTGGTACTGGTGAAAAGTTTGTGATTTTTTTAATTTGAAGAGTGTGAGGAGGATAGCTCCTCGTTTAGCAAATGAAAAAATTTATTTAAATGAAAATAAACGCTTTTTTAATGGCTTTTATCGTACGTGTCCTTGTGTTGGTATCCAGAAACATAACCAGATTCATCTACAAGATTTTTACGTCCGGCAATGCCCTTGCCCTTGCCAGAATCATCGAAACGCTCCTTGTGAGATCCAGTGTATTTAGAGGTGTCAGTTAGGCGACCAACTGTGGCCGATGCTTTTCCAGCCTAGAGAGAGAGGGAGAGAGAATAAAAACTGTTATACAATCTGGAATAAGAAAAAGTACAGGGGAACTTACGGAAACTTGTAGTACTCCAGGTGCTCCGCAATTAGCCAGCTTTTTCTTGATTTCATCAAGATCAACCTTCTTGGCTTTAGCCAAGTCATCAAGGAATTTATTGTAATCCTCGTAGGAGATCTTCATGGCTTTGAATTTCTTAAAGTGAATACCAGTATCGGTTGTCGTGATTTTCTTGTCAATGACTTTGGCTTGCTTCATCCATTTATCAGATTGCGAAAGGGTAATCTGCTTGCCATCTGATTTGGTATCACCAAATTTAGAGAAAGCCTTAAAGCTGTCGCGAAGACTACCCGCTGGTTTTGGATCTTCGATAGCCATTTGAGCTACCTCAGCTACTGGCGGTTCTGCTCCATTGGTTTGAGTATCAGCCATTGTTCCTCTGGAAATAAGAAAGGAAATGGAAAATAAGAAAATTGTTTCAAGGACTCGGGTTGCGTGTTTTTGAAAGAAACTAAATTTTTATTGGAAATACCTAGGTCTTACCTGTAGATAGCAACATGTGAATACATTTTTTTGTTATGTCGCGACTAACCAAATAATGGTCTGAATAAATAAAACATCTATTTTGGACAGAAGCAGCTACTATTACCGATGAGAAAGTGGAAAATGAAATATTAATGGGGTAAATATTAATTGCCTTCGCGTGATAGTGACGGTTGAAAATAAAGGGATTGACTGTAAGCGTGAAACCGATTTTAAGTTTTCCAGTGGGGGGTGGGCACTTAAATAGAAAGTAATTCAAGCGAATGCCTCTAATGGCGATGAAGTCAGAAATAAAAGTCTAGTCTTTCTTAATTCAAAAATTGTTGCCATCTTTAAAGTTGGCTATGACAGCTTAGAGACTATATACGAGACGGTCAATGATGTCGATAAGGAAGTGCTATGACGTAAACTAAATAAAGAGCCGCGTCTACTAAAGGGCTTCGTGCTTAATTGATTCATTGAGATCATTGGAATCGAGTTGTTTTGGAGACCATTTTAAATCGTTTTGTATGAGCAGGTTCTGAGTTACAATTACCGTGGACGATATTAACGGCAAGTTAGAAAGAGAGTCCATCTTCGGTAATACAGTCAAATAGAATAAGTCTGCAAGACACCAACTCCGATAGATGTTTCCTGAACAATTAACCGTTGGCCGAGGACCCAACATTTACTCGGCCCACTACCTTATTTTAGCCATTGTAAGAGTGCGACTGTCCCAAGCTCGGCAAACACTAGAAATTACTGCGCGGAAGTTTGACGTCGAATAGCAAAGAATCGCTAGTACCCTTATCGATCGAGTGTCTCTTATTGGATTTTACGAGGTCGAATGATGAGTACAGAAAACTAGTAGCAACACTGCCAAAAAGCCATCCGTGATTCAACAATGAATGTGAACAACCACATGCAATAAAACAAGGAGCATATCGAGCAGCGTTGCACGAACCATTCGCGTGCACTCGATCTGGACAAAGTTAAGTTAGAATATCTAAATTTAAGTCTAACTGGACATACAGGAGCTGACAGCCTACGTTCGGAGTTGTATTAGTAGCAGGAGATGACTTGTTAGGGAGCATCAGCAATTTTACCATTTCGCGTCAGAAGAACCAGGCTGAGGAAAAACCGTTGGAAAAGTACCAAGTCTAGCTTGCGTTTGCACATCAGGGTTTATGACCACTGGAAGTTGTAGAAAGGAGCATCACAAAGTACTAAGAGTAGTCAAAAAGACCGTCGAGAAAGGAAAATGCATCGCACACAAACAGCAAGACACACTTTCCAAATAACCCTAGTTTTGGACTAGCCCAGGGATGATATCGTCAAGAGATGCTGCTTCAAGAGAAAGTTCAACTGAAAGCTGAGAAGCAAAAGCGAAAGGAACAGTGAAGTCGGGATGTATCAACTCAAACAGAATACCATAAAATGGTACACGGACGGGTCCAAAACAACCACAGGAACTGGAACAGGTATATATGAGTCCGGAACCAAGAACTTGGAAGCCATAGAAACCTAACCTAAATAGAAAATATCACGGACAAGACATCGTAATACTATCAGGATAGCCAGTCCGCCGTCATGGCGTTAAGTTCTTATGAAATCAGAGCTACACTGGTATGGTGTGCTTAAAGCCGCTGAGGAACTAGCAAGAAAGGGGTCAGAGATCGGTCTGGAAGCATTCTGTGGGCTTGGACCACATATGATACAAAAAGAGCTGAGGAAAGAGGAAAACTGCAAAAGAACACGACTTTGGGAAAAACTCCTTAGGACATGCCAAAGTTCTTCCCTGGAATTGTAACGGGTAAAGAAGCAAGATCTATAAAAACATCGACAGAGACCAGCTGCGCTTTCTTGTAGGTTTCCTAAAGCGTCACTGTGGGCTTAAGGAACAAGAAACTGGAAACGCGGAGAGGCATCTTCTTAAGGAATGTGGACCACAATAGAAGGAAACACCTAATGAAGATTTATCATCCTTGGATTGAATTGGATGAAAAACAGGGTGGCCACGGAGTAGTAGGTAGTGTGTTGGATTGTGACCTGGCTAGTGTAAGTTCAAACCCCGCTAGGGGAAAAGCAATCACACCCACCAAGCACAACAGGGGAACGAATTAAATCGAAGTTTCACCAACGACTACACCAAAAAAGGAGTTTCTGCCTGGTAGCACAATACACCAGTCTAAGTGCTTCTGGGACTTAGTTGCTCTTTAAAACAAAAAATCGTTGGATTCACTCCAGATACTCCGGTTCATAAAGGAAATTAGACTAGAGAAGGTGCTCTAAGTGGAGTAGTATTTCATCGACTAGAACTCCAAGTCAAGGAAACGCAATAGATCTACAAGGTCACCTTTAAAATCAATCTACAATCTACAAGTTAATCATTGTGGGAACCATATCATTCGTTTATTAGACACACTAAAGTTCGATAATACTACAATCAAAAGAACCCTGGACTGCATTGCACTATCAACTGAGTTATCGTTCCGGTTCACAAGTCTTCCAAAATTTGTGGGCTGTGTCGATCAGATCTGTGTTCAACTCAAGCCCTTTGAGAGGCCACAAAATTCACATTTTTTTCAATCATTGATGACCCAACATTCGAGGTCGATCACCTACAATCCGTGACACTTAGTAGTCATTTAAATGACATAGAAAAATCACGAAACAATGAATTGTTTATTTTGTGAACTACGACGCAATTGTCTAATGTCAAGCGATCAATCTCAATTGCGTTTAATATTAGTGCATTGCCAATTGGATGATATCATTTAAGAGTCATGGTGGTAATTTTATAACCCGTTCAACTGTAAAGATGCTAATTCACGGCTTATTCATGCTCGTCAAACAGGGTTAAGAGTGCTTAATAGTTTTGATTTATAGACGGTCTACGAGTGTGTGCCATCAAAATTCGCTAATGAACACGTACACCCCTCACATAAGCACGTACAAATTATTTATTTGTACATATGTAGCTCGTAAGCCCTTCGTGGTTATCATTGACTGGGGTTTTGTTTATTTTTTTTTATCATTGTCGATAGGTTTCACCCCGGCCGGCGATCGTTTATCTCGGTAAACACTTAAATATTGTTTCGAAGGCGAACTAACACTAAGTCACTAATTTATTTCAAGATTGCAACACGGTACGAGTATCAAGTGAAGGCAATTTCGAACATTAAACTATGAGTTCCGGCGAGAGCGGATAGCTAAAGCTCCGATCGCACAAACACACCTTTCAACCAGATTGGATGGAGTATTACTGAAGCGCTTTAGAAATATCAGTTGGTGATTAGAGTTTGTGGAAATAATAATGTTATGCTCTCCGATAGGTGATAATCAAAAGTTACGCACTCGTACGAAGACTTGGAGACTTTTATCTCATTGAAAAAATATAATTTTTAAAATATCTTTGGTGACTAACTGAGGTTTCAAAACATTGATAAAACCATTACCAAGTGTACTTGCGTCATTTTATTTGGATGATTAGAAATTTACATAAACCGCACAGTGGCGTGAGAAAGTTCGCAGCAAAAATTATTTTAATTCTGTGAAATAAAGGGTGGACTGTCTTTAAACGGTACATTTCAATATTTTTCAATACATCTTTCGATTATTTATGAAAAATTATTTCATTCAAATGGCTTCCGCCTGTCTTATCATCAGACCATCCTGTCAACCCAATTTTGCAGTGCATTGTCGATTGTTTGTAGCTTGTGGGCTCCATTTCGCGAAGAGGTCGATTAATGTTGTCTCTCAGTACGTCGCGTGCTTGAGTCGTTTGAGCAACAACAGTTTTTGACAGTTCTCCATAAAAAAAAGTTCGACGACGTCAAATCGGAGCTTGTTATCGAATTTTCAGAAAAGATCGATTGTTTTGACGTGTGGTGTGGTACGTTGCGCCTCTGCAGCCTGTATAAGCCGAGTGGAGAATAGAATCGTTAACTGGCATTAGAACTTTTGTTTCTATTGCTGCAACTACGGTGTTGAATTTTGAGAAATCTGACGTAAAATTGACGATGGAAAATTTCACTTCTACTTGGGTGAACCAAACTTCGGGATACTCGTTCCAAAAGGGAGGAATATTTACAGACACTCTGTTCACCATCTGTGGTTCTGGTGCTATACTCGTCTTATTTACCGCTAACCTACCTCCTGAGGTGCCTTCTTCGATTGCTGGTATGTCTGCACACATGGCTTAGTAATTTTTGTGTTACAAAACAAGTGGAAGATGTGCAAACTGAAACATGTACACTCGAAGGTACAGTGGACCTGCAATTAAAAACGTCTTTAGGTCACCCCTGCTCTTTAAAATGACACCAACAGTCGTATATATGTACATATATTTTGGGAGAGAAAAACATGAGAGGATTTTGAGGTACGCAGCGGAGTGCCACAAGGCTGTATACTGGCCCCATTGCTATTTTGATGATAATAAACTACATAATGTGCTCCAGGCATCTCTGACAGAGAGAATGCCGTAGGCTTAAATAGACAATGGCATCAGAATTAAGACACTTGGACACACGCTGTCGATATCTACTGCGTTCGGTATGCTGTCTAAAATTTGGAAGGGCAGTGTTAACAGCTTAAGAACAAAGCAACGAGCTAGTACTGCTTTATGGGTGCAGCACGTGGAAAGTGACCACCGCTATCACTCATAAGCTGCAAACCTATGTGAATAGATGTCTACATATCATCTTAAGGATATTCTGGCCGAACCGTATCGTGAATGAACAACCCTTAAGGAGAACGGACCAGGAACCTGTCGACATCACAATAAGACGAAGAAAGTAGCAATGGTCACACACCTTGAGGTGCGTAGAAAATTCCGTTGCAAAACATGCCATGTAATGGGATCCACTGACCCCCGCTGGGAGAGGAGGGGGAGCGGTATCCTAAGCAAACATAGTCCAGCTAAGCTGGACAGGAAGCAAGGTGTCTAGGAGCTGAGGGAGCATAAACCCACACACACCTGGAAGTAATTCTAGATTCCAAACTAAATTGGAAGGCAAAGGATAACATTACCGAACGCATCAAAAAAGCAAGTGTAGCTTTCTATTCTTGCAAAAAGGCTTTCAGTACCAAAGGTTATATGACCTATTCTCACATATAGTTCACTGGTATGGTGGATAGTACTTTAGAAGCAATACCAGCTTTCAAACTTCACCAGAGGACAGCGTGTATCGGAGTCATGGGATCAATGAGAACAACACCAATAGCGGCAATGGAAACCGTGCCTAGTTTTATTCCGCTTGATGTACATAAACTGTAGCAGTCTGGCAGCGGAAACTTTTGTAAGACTGAGAGAAGGCCGATTGTGATCATCGAAGTTTTAAGGCCATGTTTCCATTTTGTCACGATGGGGGATCGACGGAAACTGATCAAATGAACCCGATGCTGGAGATTCACTACAAGAATTCCTGACAGAGTGTACTGGCGTTCTATACCGACGGTTCTAAGATGGACATTGGCACGGAGACTTCTTCTAGCTAATGCTGGATATTGGCATAGTCTATATCCTGCTATCTTCACCTCTTCAAGACATATTCTGCAGGTATCATGCTCCTGAATAACCATGTTCGTTAATTTCGGGAAGTTCACGTGTCCTGTGAGCATCGTAAATACTTATTTAAATGTTTTTCGCTTATATGCTAGAGCCCTAGGAGCAAGGTGTCTAGGAGCTGAGGGAGCATAAACCCACACACACCTGGAAGTAATTCTAGATTCCAAACTAAATTGGAAGGCAAAGGATAACATTACCGAACGCATCAAAAAAGCAAGTGTAGCTTTCTATTCTTGCAAAAAGGCTTTCAGTACCAAAGGTTATATGACCTATTCTCACATATAGTTCACTGGTATGGTGGATAGTACTTTAGAAGCAATACCAGCTTTCAAACTTCACCAGAGGACAGCGTGTATCGGAGTCATGGGATCAATGAGAACAACACCAATAGCGGCAATGGAAACCGTGCCTAGTTTTATTCCGCTTGATGTACATAAACTGTAGCAGTCTGGCAGCGGAAACTTTTGTAAGACTGAGAGAAGGCCGATTGTGATCATCGAAGTTTTAAGGCCATGTTTCCATTTTGTCACGATGGGGGATCGACGGAAACTGATCAAATGAACCCGATGCTGGAGATTCACTACAAGAATTCCTGACAGAGTGTACTGGCGTTCTATACCGACGGTTCTAAGATGGACATTGGCACGGAGACTTCTTCTAGCTAATGCTGGATATTGGCATAGTCTATATCCTGCTATCTTCACCTCTTCAAGACATATTCTGCAGGTATCATGCTCCTGAATAACCATGTTCGTTAATTTCGGGAAGTTCACGTGTCCTGTGAGCATCGTAAATACTTATTTAAATGTTTTCGCTTATATGCTAGAGCCCTTTGGCATTTTAACAGCCATTTTGGTTTCCTACACAGTTTAACACCGTTTATGGTGAACAGTGTTCTATTTCTAGACAAAGCCAGTTATGAAGCTTGGACGTTGGTCAGACATTTGCGACAGGTAGGACAGTAAAGATCTTTTTGCTGTTTTCTAGGATTCAAACTTCGAACCTCCGTCAGTAGTCCGAGGCACTAGCCACCCAGTCACTCACTGAAAAATCTCGAACGGTGTAGGCTTAATAGTATTTTCAAAAATCCCAGACGACCCTACGACCCTCTCAAACCAGCTAACCAATCGTGAACATATGGGTATGTCGGACATATTCATTGATTTACTATCATAGTAACTAGTATTAAACATCATCTGTAGTTGTATAGTCGTTATTTTCAAAATCCTTTATTTTTAAAGGAGGCATGTTATTTGCTTTCTACATTCTATCTTCAAGTAGTGGCATAAATTCATACATACTCCCTGCTTGTTATACATTGAAGGGTACTACAAACAACAAACTTTATCCTCCCAACAATGCAAACGATATTTCCAGGGGGGCTTCCGAGTAAAGTTAAACTGATTTCTGAATGCATTTACCCAGAAACATGAAAACAAACCTCTTGTCATTAATACGCAGTGAATATGCGATGAAAATGGGTGCTTGTCTCTCCCCTAGTGTTCCTAAAATGGAATCGTAATCATTTGCAGAATGTCAAGGTCATTAGAGTCAAATAACAGAACAACATTTACCGACAATAATGTCTCAATGTGTTCGTAATGAATTCAGAAGTAACAAATGACTCGATGGCCACTGGTCAACAGTTCCCACAAATCACGAAATCTATTTATAAACTTTTTCTTTAAATAATCGCACTCCCATTAAATTTAACTCAATAAATTAATTAATTACACGCGTACCTCATTCGTTACTAGCAAATTAACCACACACAGCAGCCATAAAAACAATTTGCATCCACAATTTACCCTTTAATGCTCGCAGAGCGATGGATGAATTTTTACTCGTATCTCTTAACGGTTACACGATGCAGAGAAGCCATAAAGTGACAAAATGGAGTTCGTAACCTTTGCAACTGGTTTAGTGGAAGCTTCGATTGTATCCATGCAGCGCGAAACATCCTTTTTTCTGTTAATGCGAACAAATGATAACCGGATCCAATTAAATTGTGATTTTTAATCTGCCACACGGATGACTCGCTCGCTTAAGCAGTGACTACCATCTCGTGTGCGTGCGTGCCTTTGGGGTAGGTCAACACGATATGGCGGCGGCTCCTTCTTAATCGATTGGAATTGATGAATAAATTTTGTTATGCTTTTGCTTTGCTGTTATAATAAAGTGCGGCAGGGCGAAGGATGTCATGAAATGAGACGTTTAGCGTGCTCTTGCATCTGTCTTAATGGATGCTAAGTGGTATAAAAAAAAAATGGACGAACGTACGGGTGACTTTAACTGCCCAACTCATTAGGACCTATTGTGGAGCCGATGCGTATTTTTTTTTTTCTCTTTTTTTAATAAATAATCGTCAGTAATGAGATCGTAATGGCCTTTGACAGTGTTTATACCGCGTAATAGCATGGAACAGAGATAAAAGTTCTTTATGCAGCCATCATTTTCGCCATGGGGGGCTCATCTGATTAATCAATGGAGAAGAAGTGAAAAAGGTCTGTGGTTTATCCTGTAGTGAGACAAGGATGTAAATGTTTTGCTAATTAGTCAACCATTGTCCTGCACAGCAAACTTTTAAGTAAGCCGAGGCTTCGGGCTGAGATTTTATGTTATTATACGGATTTCTAGTTCTTGACCAAGATTATGTTCTACATCTCACAATGATGCTGAGAAGCATACTGGCGTCGATGTTTGCCTTCTAATGGTCAAGCAAAAATGAAAGTGAATTTCCCACAATAGTTGATTTAGAGGACATCTTCGTAGTACGTACGTACTTTTAAATACCGGGATTGTTTTATTTACCGAAATGTGCGTAAAAACCGAAAACTCTTAATTTTTCGTGGATCACAAGAAGTGGACGTTTCAGCGACCTAAACTTAGCGAATTTTGGAACAAGGCTTCAGGCTATATCCGTACAAGATTTAATCGACTTAAGAACCACAATATGCGTCTGTCTGACTGGACCCTTGAGCAGACGACAAACGAATCCCAATTTAAGTGGAAAAAATCAACAACAGAAAGTGGCTAAGCAGGCTTCTTAAATAATCAGAATCTGGAGCTGCGACGATGTCAAATGCATATAAGTGAATTCAGTCATGTTCAATGCTTACCATACATCTTCCGAAGTGAGATACATAGGTGAGGTGGTAACTGTCATCGCCGAATGGGGTCGAGATGTGAAACCGACGTTTTTCGACCCGAATTGGATGATACGAGCACAGAAATTCCAGCAAGGCGATGCTACATATGTGACGGGGAGCCAATGGAAGGATGGCATTATTGAAGGAAAAGGTTTGAAGTGGCTTTTTTCGAGAATATGCAGATGAAGTCACTCTCTGCCGGACATAGAAGTAGGAGAAGGGTTAGCATATCAACATTTCCTGGGCAGCCAGGCGTGACTGTGTCACCTCTCACAGCTTATGGCCAACTCTAACCGAAAATTTATCAATGAATAAAAAAGAAAAACAGCATCGTGGTAGGTGTACTAACTGGGAAGTGCCCGATAGGCGCAATGACTGCCAAACTAGGCATCAATTCACCTGGTTACTGCAGGAGTTGTCATGACACAGAAGCAATCGAAACTATATGTGATTGTCCCAACCCTCAAATTGATCGCTTCCGCTACATGCGAAATAGACTTTTTGAGGAGCAAAGGATCTGGCACAAGGACTACTCTGATATTTTTCGTCAAGAATCGAAAAATTAGAGTCTGCACCACTTTATACAGAGAATCACAATAGACCAAAACGACTCCCTTTAAAGTGCACTTCCCTCGTGCCATACTATACCCAAATGGGGTCTCTAATACGGGATAGTACAAGAAGGTCGCAGTGCTTTGATGAAGCTCCAACCAAATGGATCTTAGCCATGCACATAAACTTATAGATTGTTCCAGCAAAAGATCAACAACCTCGGATATGGATGACCCTACTAATGACGACCCTGTCAAATGAAAGTGAAACAACGAACGCCAAGATATGGAGGAAGGTAGGACATCTTTGGTAGGACATTTGGTAAACATAGCTTACGCGACACCATGGACTTAGGCTCATTGACTTTACTGCAGGGCCGAAACGTCACAATAGCAAGCACATGATTTTCTTAAAGGGACATGGCGGTCTCCTGATCATGAAATGACCAACCAAATTGATCACATTGCGATCAACGTAAGACCAGTTTTCTGAATGCTCTAACCTTCCGTGCAGCCAACATCGACTTGGACCACTACCTTGTCATTTATGAGATAAGAATGCGGATATTCCAAGCGCCACAGCAAAAAAGAATTACTGTGAGAAGATACAACGTCGAAAAGCTACAATCACAAGAGACCGCTAAAAATTTGATCAGACGAGTATATCGTTTGCCCTATCCACAGGGAAGGGAGAAAAATTCTCCGTAAGATATTTGGTCCTGTTTGCGTTGGCGGGGTTTGGAGAAGGTTCAACGATTAAGTTTACCAGCTGTACAGCGACATCGATCGGTCAAAAAACCGCGCATCAGTCGCAACTAGAGACAGTTAGCTGTTGACCTGTCTATGTGGAAAGGCTTCTTAGTTTATCTCAAACAGTAGCGCCACCTATGGGACTTCCCGAGACCTCCATCATCCCACTCTATCCTTCAGCAAAAAAAAAATGGTTAAAATCGAGAATAACTAGAGACTAATGCTTCAATTAACGTAAAATTAGATAAAAAAAATTTACGTATGCACATATATTCACTGTAATTAAAATTAAAATAAAAAAATATTCAAGCACTTGCCTACATGGACAAACATACAAATTATCTGAAGTGCTATCTGCAGTCACTATTTTTGAGTGGAACAAAGTACATATAAAAAAGATATTACTTCACTTCAATGACCATAAAATAAAATCCCATGTGATATCACCGCTATTCTCGGCTGTGTGTGCTTTATGTTCGCCCAAGTTCAAGCAACTCTTACGTATCTGTTTTGTAACTTATTATTTTCATATTTATGCATATGACAGCCGGAATAAACCGGATATTAATAAAATTTGCCCTAATTTATCAAAAGTCTATTGTTCGAACAGATACTATTTATAAATATGATAATTATTTAAGAAAATACATGGGAGTGAAAGGCTTTGGTTATGAGATTTATCAGATCTGAACTTTTGTGAAAAATAGAAGTAGAAATTTTATTGTTTAAGGTCTTATTGTCTTATGTGAATATAGTGCATAACTGCTTAATACTCGTACTAAAAGCTGAACGCAGTATACTCGTACAGTGGCCGAAATAAGTATATAGACAGGCATTCTCAAACTGTTCGATTTGATGTAGCCTCTGAACTGCTTACGTTATGCTTACATAATGTTAACCCATAACGTAGGTAAGTAAATTCACAGTTGAATATAAAAATTAATTAAATCAATTAAATCTTAAATTAGCCATGCCCCGCGGAACCCATTTGAACATCGAAGAAAGGACACATTAAGAGCACGTTCTTCCAAATCGATAAATTGCAACAAAGATAGGACGATCTATTACCGTGGTATGCAATTTCCTAAATTTGGGTGGAAATTAGGTCTCTGCTGGAAGATCAGGTGGCTTTGGCCCTCACTGGGGCCAGACATCTGCAAAGAAAATAGTGAAGAGATTCTTTCTCGTTAGTGTCCTTACAGCTTCTGCAAAAAGTGTTGTGGGGAATACCAAGCTTGGCTGCGAGGTCTCTTACTGGCCAATGACCTGTAATAATAGCTACAATTCCAGCAATATCTGGTCTCGATTTGCCAAGTAATTCGTTTGATTTGGGTTTATTAGAATGGAAAGCAGTACATGATTACAAAATACAAAAACTTGGCGCAGCAGATCGTATGTGGTCCAGGGCCTTGCTTCTCGCTACCATTCGTGTTGAGCGTGTTATATTTTTCACACGAAAGGCAAAGTGAGAAGCTTCCTCTTGACAGTTATTACTATCGGAAGTTTGTCAGACATTCGCGAGAGGTGGGACCGTCAAAAAACTTTTTGAAGTTTTCTGGGATTCAAACCTCCAACCTCCCGCTCAGCGATTCAACGCACTAACCACTTTGAGCTACAGTTTGACAGGTAAATCTCAAAACTTCGTCGTTTTAACTTTTGACAGGAAAAGTGAATTATTTTGGAGTTCATTTTCCAAGTTCAATAAACCTAAAATATTCCCAATGGTGATCGAGGAAAATTATTATTTATATTTTGTTATTTATCGAATGAAGTAAGCATTTTCTGTCCTCTTAAAAAATACCCTTAAATTTGTCTCATCTCGTCGTACAATCAAGTCGAACGTTGGGGCTATTAGTGTCTTCATACTTACTTGAGCGACTGTATTTCACTTTGTATAGGTCAGAAATAGTAATAAAATGAACACTGAATCAATTCTCATGGTCAATTTAATTGCCATAAAATTGAATGAATGAAATGAATATCACGAAAAAAAAGAACTTTAATCCGATGACATAATCCGATTATGGGTGTGTTTCGGAGGAAACGATGGGTTTCTGTAGTGCGGTCGGAAAATATGCTTAAAAAGCGATTCGAGAAATTATAATAATAAATGAGCCATGAAGTGCTACTTACACAAATAAAACTTATGTACATCAAATTATGTTATTTTCTAATCGATTTTATAATGAATTACAGTAGACGCTCGATATAGTGAACTAATAAGAACCGGGCCTGTCCGCTGGAGGGGGATTGTTCACTGTACCGAGCGCGAACATCTAAATGTGACTGGTTACGAGTATAGTTACACTTCACCTTAGGTACCTGTTTAGGCGTAGAAGGCGTCTTCAACAAGGTCCGCATAGAATCGATTCAGGAGGCTCTGATCCAATTAGTAAAGGAGGAGAACATAATCCATTAGGGTAATTCCATTAGGACCCCCAGTAGCAATAGGTTTACCAAATCCGTACAAAGAGGAACACCTCAAGGTGGGGTCATATTCCCTTTTCTATGGCTTGTAGTAATCAATAAAATTCTATCAGGACTCGACAGAAATGAAGCTAAGCTCATCACGTATGCAGAAGACGTGGTAATCCCAGTATCTGAGATTTTTCGTTCAGTGATCAGTGAGATTATGGAAGGTGCCTTGTCCAAGATTATCACATGCGCTACTAGTTCTGGACTCAGCATAAATCCAAGCCAGCACTGAACTGATGCTGTTTACCACGGAAATCATTGACTGCCAGAGCGCTATCAAGACGATGGTATCCGCTACATCATCTTTCAAGCTGGTGGAACAATACAAAGAGGAACTCACTACGCTGCGTCACCGTTCGGAATTAGTCTCGTCTGGGTGCCGATCCATCGCAACATAGAAATGAACGAAGGAGCTGATAAACTACGGAGACGAGTATCTGCTATTAATTGCGGAGCGTTACACGTTGGAGGCTAGGGTAGAATCTTCTTGTATTTTCTATCAAAGACCAATAATAGATGCCAAGGGTTGCGCAATTGCAATATCCAGGCAGATGTAGCCCAATTACAACTGGCAAAGGACACAAGATCTTTAAAACAGACGCCGTGTAGACATTGCTAGAATTGTGGCGAAAAATACAGGCCACTGGTCGGTTGGTCCACCCAAAACAACTAGCATAAAGGCTTACTGAAATGCCTTAAAAAAAAACTCTGAATTGCTCAGGAAGTGTCTGTTAAAACTGCTTACGAACTTGACAACGAAGTCGACGATACAGATATTATAACTCGTGATAAATGGAGAGATTCTGATCACAGTTCTGCTTATTAACGAAGTCTTGCAGATGGACAATGGACCTCGTCGCTCATGCCTGCCTATATTTCTGACACCCAATGGTCCGCCAGCTTCAATTCTTGTGTCAGCTGAACTTAATAAGCGTACATTCCAAGGTCTTTAAGCAAAATACTGTGCAAGTTGGCTTAGGATGTGCCTAATTTCTGTGAACGTCTTTTAAAAAACAAACTTGTATTTCAGCGACACTTTCAGTCTCCGAAGCATTGTTTTCGACTGACCCGACTTAACGAGCACGAGTTAGAATCTTCGCATCACTAACCTGGCTCTTTGACTAAAATTTATTGATCACAATCATAATAGGTGCTTTGATCGGAAAAAGTACTAATTTCACGAAAAATTTCCGCCATATTTTCACCATTTTTGTAATGAGTTCTCACAATTTCTATGCGTTGCGTGATTGTTCCATTTTCTTGAATCGTATTGTTTTTACTTGACAGCTGTCAAGGAATACCGCAAAATCCAAAATGAAAGTTTTTGATGAAAGATCCTTTATAACCAACATACCATCCAAGCTTTGAAGGATGCCATTGCGCAAAGGAGTAGTAACACGGATCTGATAGAGTCTTAGTGCTTCTGCGATAGTTTTTCGCATAATTTTCCTCGTAGAGGATGAACACAACTCACCTCGCTGAGAACGACATCGCAACGATAAATTTGGATCTTCAACGAAACGTTCATAAACAGTTTTAGTACGCACGCTTGTATGCCTTATTTTCTTTATTTTATCATGTGTGTAGTTGAATCCTTTCACGATTCTTCGAATAGAACCCTCCAATGACCGATTAAGTGGATCATAAAATCCGAAACATGCTCTTCTAGTTTGGCGAACAGAACACTGATTTTCAAAGCAAATCTCCACGATTTGTAGACATTGCTCACGCATAAAACGTTTTAAAATAATTTGCGAAAATGTGCGGAATACTAATACGAAGTAGAGTGTGCAAATTAACAGCTGGTTTAATAGCGATCCCTATCAAACGTTGCGGCACTCTTAAAAAACACATTTTACTACTTTACGGGCTCTCGTTTCGAAGAAACGCAGAACGCGCGCAGAATATTAATGGCTTTGATCGTCCTAATTTGATACACAATTGATGTGGGACGTGTCTTCTCTAGACTCTCCTATCCGGTTTCTGTGGCACCCAATATCACTTAGCTCCTCAAACACATCTTAGCGTTTGCATATGCATCTCGTCCTAGTATGTAAATAGGAATACATTGCCACTGATTTAGAGGTGGATCTTCTTCTCCGTGTTTATTTTCTTCCCCATTAATAAAAAAATGTCGACCGCATTAGTCAAAATGTCACTGTTGGCAGCTTCAATTTTGAGGTAGTAAAGGTGTTCATCTACATCGAAGTCTACCGCAACTCTACAAATGACAACTTTGTGGAGACTGACTAGTTCAATTTCGGTTTAGCGATAGAAATGTCGTCCAAACCCTTTACTCGGAAGATTAAATTCGTGCTCTATGCAACTCTAATCCCAGTTCTCCTTTAGAGCCCCATGTACTGGATGATGAGCAGGATAGCCGAGCAAATATTGGGCACTTTAGAGCGAAAAATTCTTCGTCACAAGGAGAAAGAAAAGAAAAAAACATGGACTCTATGAGCTGCACAAGGATGTGGATGTAGTCCAAAAGGTCAAAATTCGTCGACTACATTGGCTGGGCCATATCGAGCGCATGAAAAACTATACTAGAGTCAAGATGATCTTTGAATCCCAGCCCTAGATTCGAGGTGACTAGGAGCAAATCTTAACAAATTGCGGATGCCAAAACGGTTGGTCTTACTGAGAGGAAGCAGTGTGACCGAGATCTGCGAGGATGGAAGACTAGCCTGCCTCAGGTAGAAATTTTTAAGGGCGCCCGATAAGTAAGCAAGTTTGTTAGCAAGTACTTCAAAGCCATGTGAGTCCAATAAGATGACGCTAACGGTAAACAGTGATTAAAATATTTCAATAAATGAACTTGTGAGCTAGCCATCTTGAAGTCCTACGAGTAGGAATGACTCCGTGTCCTTAAAATATCTTCCTCCTCTGGTTGAGTTCATGCGATACACGACTCGCAAAAGCACGATTCCTCTTAAACAATTTAGCACATGGCTTAGCTTTATAGCTAATTGTTTTGCATGCGTCAAAAATGGACATGTGAACTGGTGCTACATTTTTCTGCGAATCATTCAACATCAGCGATTCATAAAAACTTCCGGATCACTGCAGTATCCTTCAAGCTGAAGTAAGCAACACCGACTATGCAAGCAAAGGAACTAAGCCTTTAAGGTCACAATCTTCGTAAGTAGTCAAGCTGCACTCAAGGCTCTAGACTAAATGGTTCTCGGACATAGTGATACAAAAGGGAACGAATCCGCAGATGAATTAGCACAGAAAGGGTCAGCATTCGGTAACTATCCTATTGGCGTTCTAAAAAGGAAGAAAAATTCTTAAAGCAGGTGAAAATATCAGCATCTCCTAGGCAACCAAACGCTGCAGTGTAGCAGCTGTTGCTAACGATCAGTAACGATACCAGCATCATGGTAGGGGCACTAACTGGGAAACAGACTAGGCATCAACTCACCTGGTTACTGCAGCAGCTGTCATGGCAGAAGAAATCGAATCTATCAAACACTTGCTGTGTGATTGCCCTAATCTTCAAATTCGTTGACTTCGCCACATGAGAAATAGATTTTTAAAGAGCTAGAGGATCTGGTTTAAGTTCCACTCTGGAACATGATATGGTGTGCGGAAACGGCCGCTCGTGTAGTAAGATTAAACAGACGGACAGACGGACAGACGGGATACAACAATAGATTTCATACGAACAACTGTGATGCAGGACTAAAAAGCATCAAACATTCCAACGATGCTCCAGCGAAGGGATTTGGTTGTAAATTGACTGCTACTTGCTTGACGCTGGACACAGTCTTATAAACTCAAACAAGTTGCGGGAGCTCTCACCCAGACATGTGAGTTGTATTCAAGTTTCGGCGGCATATAAGCTTTACAGATAACAACCACGTCTGCAGGACTGAAAAAAACGTTTACGCCTCTTGAGCAATCCAAGGCACCTGGCACCACTTTTTGCAGCTTACGAAATTTGATGATTCCAGTGAAAGTCTGGGGTAACTTGCATGTCAACTCTATTAATTTCCTGCTTCAGAGACAAGACACAGCACGTGTTTGACGAATTGAAGTTGAAGTTGAAGACGGAGTTGAGCTTGGTCAGGTATTCTCTACTGGCGAGACTCCATAGCTTGGGGTCTCAGCCGTGGAGTCGTTAAAGAATAAGCGAAGTCAAAACTGCTGTCATCCACAAAGAAGTCGATAAGATTGCAAGTGAGAGAGAGAAGGTCGTTAATGAATATTAAAAACAGCGTCGGAGAGAGGACTGAACCGTGGGGTACACCAGCATTGGTTGAGAATGAAGTAGAAGTACATATATGCGTCCAGTTCTAAATAAAGATGTTGAATCCCATAGATGCAGTCAATTAAGTGCTACTAAGAGAATCATCAGAAAAGATTAAACTTTAAACTTTAATTATCGCACTTAAGCTAAGGCTGACTGAATGATGTCATTTGAAACTTTCCATTTAGTACATGCATTTTGCGGTTTGCCCAATCTTAAAGATGAATTCATCGATGTGTCCTTATCGCGATATTTCTTTGTGTGCAGCCAAGGTTAGCTATTTTTAGAGACCTTCATACATTTTTATCAAAATGCTTATCAGAAATCGATCACTTGCATTTTAAACAACAAAGAAATACACAAATATCTCAGAGATTAATGCTTGTACCTTCACACGAACTGCTCGCCAGCTGCGTAGTAGTTGAATATGTGTGAAAAACCGACTGCAAAACTCCCCCCAAAAAGACCAAACAAATTCCATCCACTAAGCCCTTAACCACCAGCCAAAGCATGTATTTATTAGATACATGACTTAAATATTTGAAAACCAGTTATCATTGTTCCCAGTCTGCCAGTCTGACTGCCTCTATAAGTATATTTATATCTACAATACCCGTACGTACTATCAAACATGACATCATAATTATCAAACAAGAAACACGAATAACTTCTCTCATAGTTCACCTCTGTTCTTTTAACTTAAAAATAAGTAATGACAGCATTAATTATTGATGTTCTACCCTTTATTTGTCAACACTGCCATATCGAAGGTACAATTAATTTTCATTATGAAATCCAATTGGCATTGAACTCTAAATACGTTGAGAAGCAAAAGCGCCAATCACGTAATGTGTGTTCCGATCTCCAAAAAGTAGTTACCTACGTCTATTTCCGGACTACAATGATTCCAAACAGATACCCAATAAATAATTATGCAACGTAAATTATTATTCTTTGGTTAAACAATTTCCAAACAGAAAACATCGCTAAATTATGCTAATCAGTTGGGAGAGACTCACGAGCATACAACTTGTGGTTTACGTTCCACATGCATCACCACCTCACAGGGTGTGGTCAAAAATCTAGCTAATTTATTAGATGCACCCCCCTATGAATGGACAAATTATCCTCAGTAGAATTGGAAAACATAAAACTTGCCTCAAAAGGACTTGCGATATACAAACAAACAGGCAACTGTGTGACCTAAAAACGAAAGGACTACGTCCCACTGTTCTCAATTTTCAACTTCTTTGTCGGGAAGGAAAGAGAAGTCCTTCAGGAAAAAGACTTTCCTTTTTTTCTTTCTCTGCGTGTGAATATAACTTTCACTTGATGTAGGGTATATGTATGTGTGTCCTTTCAGGACAAACAACACAAAATGACATCACACACGCAACTATCTCTGCGCATGTTCTATGAATTCCATTAATCATCCCGCCATCGTCGTCATCATCCGGAAGAGGATGCCAGAGACAAGGCGAAGCTGATGCTTAAATTAAAATTTTTTATTTATATGAATATGCCAACATCTAAAATCCATTTGGATGTGCAGATTGTTGATACTGCAATTTAGGTTAACACAACTCAAAGTTTTCCCTCTCGATTCAATTGGAAAATGCTGGAGGGGGTGTAATATCACGTATACGACCTCGATTCGGGAGAACCATGTTACCCCTCTGCCTTATTGTTTGTAAACAAATCTGTATCCATTGTGTATCCAACTGTTACTTATTTTTAGAGAGGGGGTTGAGGGTGTTTGCTTGTAGATACATTTTTTTTTCTTTTTTCTTTCAAATTTTTTTTTTTATTCAATTTTTAACAAATTCATAGAACTTACCTGCTTTTGCAATGAATTTGTATCCAAAGATGCACCAAAAGTATCTAATTGAAATGTTACACGACTGTATTGAAGGACAGACACCACACTATGACCACCGGACCACAACGTACTAAGCAGTTGACGGATTTCAACTGAAAAAAAAAGAGGAAACTTAACTCAGACGAAATTCAACGAGTGGCGCAATTCTACGACGGAGGTTTTATTTGACTCGCGCTAGCGATAGCATTTGAATGGTGTTTGTGTACGATTTTTGAGTTAATTTTATCGTTTGAGTGAATTTAGATGGCGGGTATCACCCTTAGGTTGTCGAAAGCTTTTTTTCTTTTGTCAGTACGAGCACACGATACAATACATTTGGAACGGAAAAAGAAATACAATGCGAAGGGTGACATGCATACGCAATTCAGGAAGTCATAGTTAATGATACATTTGGGTACAAAAGTTGAACGCCACATGGGAATTGGAAGAGGAAACTAGTTTTTTTTTTTGTAAGATAGCGGAGTTCGCAAATTATTTTCAACTTAACTTTTGGGCGGTCAGCTTCGTGGGACAGTACCTTAACCATATAGGAGAAATCTCCTGGGCTTTTACTAGTTTCTTTCCATACAAATTCTCTGGGTACAACAACATATTCTAAGACGCAGTAATTCTCTGGCTTTGGGCGTCGTGGCTCAGTGATGAGTGCGTTCGACTACTGAGGTTTGGATATCGTTTACACATACGGTCTGTTGCGAGGAATATTTTACTAATTTGCTGACTAGTGCTGATTTACAGGAGTTCTAAATCATGTTCGTCAAACATTGAGACGTGTCCGAGGGGTTTCCATACCAAAACTGGACCAGCATAAGCATGAAACGGCAAACGATGTCAGGCCTATTAGCTTCAAATCATTCCTCTAAAGACCTTCAAACGTACTGTAGATATCGACATCCATCAAATTCAGTGAAAGATCGCCACTGCTTAGCTCTCAACATTCGGGAGGCTTGCCATATACTGAATGCTTTCATCCATGTCCCAGGGCACAGTAACTAATAAGGGAAAAAGCAGATGGTTGTGCCGTTTAAACCCAACACGTTGAGGTATGTACTTAGGAGACACTTCTTAGTTATCTACAGTCAATTCTCCGAAGGGACAAAAGAAAAGTCGTGATTTTTTTTTGCAGATATCCAGACGTATGCACTTGGATCGTGGCACTGAGTATGGAGTTTACGATAAACCCAGTCGTCGATAGAATTAGTTACCGCAAATGCAGGCAAATCCAGCGCTGGTTCGGGCTATCTCGTTTCACTGGATTGAATTTAGTTTCCAGCTCATGTACTATTTTGGAAGTGGTAGTAGGGTTAAGCAGAGTCTTGGCTTGGGTTTCGCTGCAGATGCATGTGCTCCTTTCACATTTTCTTCACAATAAGCCGCACTGACCATTAATATTGCGTAAATCCCCCCTTGAAAGACAGATAAGCCTGATAGTACCAGCCTTGCCGTACTGTATGAGGGCTTTAATTGAACTACTTGGCATCGAAGTGGAAAAGAATCCCGCCGAGAAACATGTAAGGATGCAATTCATGCCTGGATTCCTATCCATATCCACAATCAGAGAGCTGCCATCTTCATTTAGATGATTTTTACTCTGCCTGTGAGCATAGACAGTCTACGTTTTTGTTCCGAGGTAACCATGAGATGAGGTGGCCTACGTATGACGTCTTACCTTAAACACCTTGACAACGTTGACGATGTTTGCCTACTTTCACATCGGATAATGGAGCTTCATCAAGAAGCTGAGGCAAGCAAAGTAAAGCTTAAAATAAACACAGCTAAAACGGAAGCTGTGAACACCCATGCTCAACTCAACATGGCCGAACAAGAGGTCGAGAAAGTAGACATGTAGTCTCTGCTAACCGCTGTGGCACCAAACTGAATCTTTGCAACAGAATCGGGAATTCCTTTGGAATACTATGTAGGAGCAATGTTCTCAGCACAAGAACCAAGCTGCGACTATTCTGCTCCAACATAGAATCTCTACTGCTATATGGGTGCAGTTCTTCGAAGGTGGATACCACTAACATATGCAAGCTGCAGACCTTCGCAAATAGATGTCAAAAACGTATCTTGAGGAATTGTTGGCTCGGTCATAACTCCAAAGAACAACTTTATCAGCGAATGGGCCAAGTACCTACCTACAAGGAGTTAATAATTTTCAATGATTTTTATTTTACTTATTGGGTCACTCAATAGCTACAAATGGTGGAACACATTATTCGAAATGGCCGCCCTCTTTCTCCATTATGATCTGACACGCTCTGACCAATCACGCTCTGTTTTAGTACGCATCACATGCATGGTCCATTTCTCCTAGAAGGGCTCGCTTAAAAGACTCAATATTTCAAGACCAAGTATACACTCTGTCCTACTGTTTATTGAAAGATTCTTCAACGGTGAAGATTTTCTCTTCAGTGGATATACATAATACGTCGATGAACGTTCTTCACGTACCAACTGAGCATGCGAGACATGAATTTTTCTTTCCGGCTACAAGATTTTCTACTACCGCAGCGTCTAATCCGAAATTACACGACTTTGATGACACTCGGAGTCCTTAGAATGCGCCGTATCTTTGGCGGTCTCGAACTCCTCCTAAATCCTCGAACAGCTTGGTAGTACGATATGCAATGATTTGCAGCGGCCGCAAGATCCTAAATAAAAAATACAAATTACAAATTCTTGGCGCAACGGACCCTATGTAGTCCAGGGCCTAGCTTCTCGCAACCATTCGTGCTATGCGTGTTATATTTCTCACACAAATGGAAGGGACCTACGGTTTAGAGCCATATCCGAAAGGCAAATTGAGAAACTTTCTCTTGACAGTTATTACTCTCGGACGTTCGTCAGACATTCGCGAGAGATGGGACCGTGAAAAACTTTTTGGTGTTCTCTGGGATTCGAACCTCGAACCTTACGCTCAGCGATCCAACGTACTAACCACTTGAGCCACGGCGCCCAAGCCGCAAGATCCTAAATATCTCGCCTTATTCTATATTGCATTCATGAAGGCAAACTACAGCAACACAATTTTCGAAGTCAACCCACTCCACGATTGTAAACTACTGAAGTCAATAAATTTTCACGCAGCAATGTTTCATAAAAGTCACATGTCAAATAGCAGTCAACATTAAATGGATGCGTTTCATACTTCATTCACAATGAATGCGTTTAGTCATGCACCAGTACTTAAGACTAGACTAGGTTAAGACAATATTATACGAAGAAGAAAGTGGCATTGGATTGGACACGCGCTTACGGCGAAACATGTCATGCAGTGGAGGGCCAAACTGCGGGGCGTTCTAGGCAGCTCAGACGCATTGCAGTACTTCAAACAAGATGGCGTAGAGGGTTTGTTGACGCCCTACGCTCAAAGAAGGGAGAAAGGATTTAAATAAATAGGGTTGAGTTGGGTTGAGTGGTTGTCCTCGGTCAGGCAGAATCGCACTTAAACCAGAAGGAGATCCATTCTGATACCACAAGAGGGAGAGCGCCGGATAACCACACCGAGAATCTACATGCGAATTCCCATACGGAACAGAAGGCAGGATAATGAACCCATGCGGATGTGATAAGGATATCGCCGTTCAGGCACTAAATAATTTGACCCAGAGACATAATGTTTGATTTTAGGTCACCAAAACCAAAACCTTCGTAGAAGTATTCGCCGACGATCTTTCTTTTCAGAGTCGATTGGGCAGGAAAAGTGCACATAAGGTGGATCATAGTTTCTTTCTCTTTCTCATCTCTACAGCTTCTACAGAAATTATTGAAGAGAGCACTTAGCTTCTTGGCATGTTTGCTTACAAGGCAATGCCCCGTGAAGGGCCCTACTGTATTTCTTACATTTTTGCTACTAGTGGAGTGGAGTTTCCTACTTTCCCTATAATCCAGGTTTGGTCCACCTACAAACCTACCGTTTGCCATACTGATGGGTGTAGTATCTGAATAGAACTCTATCGACTTAATAGGGGCTAGCGAGAAGTCACGCTCTACACCCTCCTTAGCTGGATCGTCTGTTTTGCAACTGCCCGGAACGTCCCTGTGCCCTGAAACTCAGCACAGTGATACGTTGCATCTGACAGCGATCTCGTTAAGAGATCCACGGCATTGCTTAACCAACTTGGGCCAAATTGTTGGCGATCCCAAGGCTTTAATCGTTCCTGACTGTATATATACTCGTATAGAACAATATGTAGCACCGCAGTCTACGGTGCTAATTGAAAGCCAGGACGCGATCTTGGACTGATGTGATATCTGTCCGAAATACACTTCAGTGGTTCTGCAATCGTGTAGAGATGCAAAGGCCCGGCGCGTTGGAAAGGACTCATGCAGTTGTGCCGAACACTGTCGTGGATCCATCTCTTCAGACTTATTTAAAATTTCTCCAGATTCCCAAGCACTTCTGGTAAGAAACCTGGTATTATACTTGACGTCGAAGTCCAAATAAGGCTTACACGCTGCCTTTCGTGTATTAATTGACTTCTTAAACTTTAAATATTCTGTTCAAATACGTAGCACGGCATTCTTTTACTTTTTTAATATTTATCTGCCTTACATCGAGGTCTGTTGCATTAAGATAACATTTATCAAAAATTCAAAAACACCAAAAACCTGATTCCTCGCGTCGCATCGTTTAGGAACACAATTTAAAATCTTATCGCAGAACTAAGAAATTTTGATTCATTGCAGTCTCACGCCACTGTATCTACCGGTCAACCTATAACAAGTGATGACATCAGTTCGCTCCGAGTGCCCATTATTATCAGTTCAGTACGTTTCGACGACACCAAAAGCTTTTTTTGAGCATAAAGCTCGTCAGAGTGTTCCACTCAAGTTCACTTTCCGTGTGCTGTGGAGAAAGTAACTCAAATTTGAGTGCTCAATGCCGTCGTCGCTGCCAGACCAGCTGACTGGATAGAATAGCCCTCCGACAACAAAGAAATTTATGACTCTATCCAAGGCTGGTGAGGGAGTCTGTCCGTCCTATTTTCGTCACCCCTACAGCGTGTTCGAATCAAAATAAAGCGTGTTTTGGCTGAATTGTAGAAGTTATGCGTGTGAAATTGGTTATTTTTGGTTCCAGCGCTATTCACAAACAAATGTCCAACGGGAGGAGGGGGAGCTGTAGCTGGTTCCAAAATTTCATTCTTGACAAAATTCTCTTTGTTTTTTTTTTGCTATATGATATCATACGAAACGGTTGTCGATGTTTATATACATACGAACCATGTAGATTCATATAAATATAGACCAGTGAAATGGGGGGGAGAGCGTGAGGTGGTTGATTTATGATGAGATAGTTGCGTCACTCGCGGAAAAAGAATGCAAAATTTAAATCCCATGGAACTGAGGTAAAACATGATACAAAGTTTGGGTAAAATTTGACGAAAATGTGTGGGATTGGAGTCGGGCCAATGGGAGTCACTGACAGTTGGCGCGTGTTCGGAAATTGAAATGACTAGTTAGAGTCTGACATAATGCAGGAAAATGACTTAAGCCATGACTTAACCACTTTGGGTATGGGAAAGTGCATATTTTGCCTGCAATCTGCAGGTGTATCTATGTTAAGTTAGAGTGGCTGTTTGTATCAAGATTCTTATCCCCGAGGAGACCCATTGTACTACCGTGGAATCGACCACTATTCAAAGGACTAAGTGAACCAATGGATGATTTTCACTAAGCGAAGGATGCTTCTGATATTGATATTCGCCAGGTCATTGAAGAGAAGTGCCTCTAGATGGAGCAGGCTTCTTTTGGGCAGAGCCAGGTAGGTACAAAGGAAATGGAGGATAGTTCTTCTTGCTATTTGTGTCTGCAGTTCCTGCTGAAATCGTTTGAAAAGAGTTCTACGTTCAACAAAACTACTCGATTCTAAGCTTAACTGTAATGAAAACATTGACAATAGAATTAAAAGGCGTATGTGGCGTTTTATGCATGTGGAGGGGGTTCAAACCAAAGGTGGTGTACTTGGTGGTAAGACCCATTTTTACATTTGGTTCTATAATATGGTGGAAATTGCATGAAAAGAATTGCAATCTTAACGGCGTCACAAAGATCCAAAGGACATGCTATTTGGGAGTGGCTGGGACGATGCGATCAACACCCATAGTGGCTTTGTATACGGGATCACTAGACATATACTGCGGAAACTTGGCATCGAAAACTGAGCTCAGAATAAGAGAAAATAATCAGCATCTGTGTTGACAGTCAAGCCGCCATAAAGGCGTTACAATCGACATCAGTAAGATCCAGGCTCGTTAAATTTTGTAAACTAAAACTGAACGAGATATCAAGAGAAAACAAGATAGCCCTTGGACACCCAACAAAGTGCAAAGACTAGCTTGCCTCTGTATTACCGGAGCTCTGAGAACGTGCCTAACCGCAGCCACGGAGGTCCTCCTAGAACTAACCGACCTGAACTGAAGAAGCAGACTTTCTAGCAAGGCATAGTGCAGCAGAACCCTTTATAGGATCCGAAACTTGGAAGAATTCAGGAAGCTGGAGAGACAAAACATGGCTTGGGCCTGGAATTTCACTTACGTCCTGAGACAAGCGAAGAAACTATTAGGGATCTTACTTACTTACTTAAGGTGGCGCTACAGTCCGGGGTGGACCTGGGCCTCAACCAACAAGCGTCTCCAGCCAGCTCGATCTTTAGCCAGCTGCCTCCAGTTTCGCACGCTCAGTTGGTTGAGGTCCCCTTCCACCTGCGTGCGCCACCTGAGTCGCGGTCTTCCTTTACTGCGCCGTCCCTCGGGAAAGGATTCAAAGATTTTCCGGGCCGGAGCATTTGTGTCCATGCGCTCTACATGACCCAGCCATCTCAGTCGTTGAACCTTCACTCTTCTGGCCAAGTCGATGTCGCTGAACAGCCCATAATTAGGGATCTATAACCGGTAAAAATTCGTACCATTCATTAGCCTAAACAAGAATAACCTACGCACGCCAACACGATTCCGAAGAGAGCACTGCCAACTCAGGGAACACCTGAGGAAACAATGTATAGAAGAAGAAGTCTCTGCCATGAGTCCAGGGAAACTCTTTTGGACTCCGACCTATAAATCAATTAAATATTTGGGAGAGTATCAAATATCAGATGAGGATATGCCGCCAATGGACCTGTTTTTCATTCTCAGATTACTTGGAGAAAATGGACTGGGGATAGGGCTCTATGACCGACGATTCTCGCCTAGGCAAAGCAGGAGTATGGAGCCCTCAAATATAGTTACGAGTTGAATTATAAAGCGAGTGGAACGGAACTCTTATGAGGGAACCAACTACGTCGCAGTGCAACATATCCTTTACTATGATATAAGGTACTGAAGATTGATCTGTTCTCCGAAGACACGGAACCGTCTGTATGTCGAAGTGGACCGAATCTCCCTTTAAAGCGGCGGTAATTTCTCACTCATTACGGATCCGAATGGTTACCAATGGTTACCACGAAGTTTGGGTTAAATTTTCGAAGTTTCGGTAGGGTAAGTTGATCATTTTAATTTCAAAATTTCATTGTTCTTGGATCAAGGAATGGCCAGCTTGGTGACTTGACCATTTCGAGAAGGTTTTCAGCCGGATATCTGAGCTACCCGCCATCTATCTGCCGAGTATATCCAAAATCATTTCTAACTCTGCGGAGGGACAGGTTAGCTGATGTACATGCATGCTGGGTATTGCAGGGTTTTTAGCAGAGGATTACACATAGTCCAGGAGCAACTGAAGACGCCGAGGTCGGAGCTCTTCGTTTTCCGTCTTAAGAAGGAAACAAGTTGAGAAACCATTCGTGGTGCTAAGCTGAATAAATTTGGCATTCACGAGATGGCTTCTGTTGGTGGTTCCAGTCACATCTTCAAGTTTCGACGTTTGTTGCACGAGGGGAAAGAAATTGAATTTAAGACATCTTCAAATGTGATAGAGGGGGCTTTGATCAAATGACTCGTATCCTGTGAGAAAAGAAGATTCTAATGGGAAATTAAGGCTTCAGTAGGGTCCACCTAAGTGAAGAGGATGACTTTGGAAAACAGGAAGTATTTTGGAATAACAAACTAATACACAAACAGGAGGTTGCGTAAAGGTGTCCAGTTGTCTTTTTGTTGGCTGAATTTAGCAGCAGGTTGTGACAAAGTATGTTCCTCTCACATCTTATAATTGTGCAATTAGGAAATCAAAAAGACATACTTGGAGGACTTTTTGCGAAAGCATTAACGATCTTCCGACGGCTGTTAGGGCTCAAAAGCCCTTTCTAAGAACCACAGCAATGGAATTGGTCTCCTGCAAAAAAGTGACGGCAGTTTCACAACGGGTTACAAGGAAACTCTGAGTCTACTTCTACAAACTCACTTTCATGACTCTGTTATCACTGACCCTCACACACCGCTTCTACATGAAATTATGCACCACCCTCCCAACAGGCACACTAGGAACTCTGCTAGGAATATCTTCTCCTCTAATTCTATCAGATTGGCCATCTCCACGCAAAGCCTTACAAAGCTCCTGGTGGGGATGGAATCTTTCCTGCCCTTCTTCATCACGACATCGATATTCTTCTGGAATCCCTAGTCTCCATCTTTAGATCCAGCTACCGACTACATGGAGAAAGGTAAATGTAGTGTTCATACCAAAAGCTGGCTGCACATCACAATCACAATCAGACCCTAAGGCTTTTAGACCTATTAGTCTCACCTCGGTGTTCCTTAAGGTAATGGAAAAATTTATCGACTTCCATATTCGCAATTCCGCCTCCCTTTAAATAAACTCCAATTCGCATATCAACCTGGTAAATCCACGGTCTCAGCACTACATCATCTAGTCAGCACGATTGAAGAAACTCTGTTGGAGAAGGATATCGCACTCTGCTCTTTTCTAGACATCTCGGGTGCCTTCGATAATACGACGTTTCAATCCATCAGAGATGCTGCTGATGCTAAAGGCATTGACCCGCAAACCACCAGCTCCATGCTCAGTAGCAGGATTATTTCTGCCAAACTTGGACAATTCTCGATATCCGCAAAAACCACTAAAGGTTGTCCCCAAGGAGGAGTTTTATCTCCCCTGCTTTGGTCCATTGTTGTGGACAAAGTCCTAAACGGCCTCAATAACTGCGGATTTCTCACCCAAGGCTATGCTGACGACATAGTCATTTTAATAAGGGGCAAGGAAGAAACCAATATCTGTGATCGGATGCGATCTGCCCTTCAAAAGGTGCAACGATTAGCATGTGTAGGTATTACGGGTGCAATGCGCACCTGCCCTACAGCTGCGCTGGAAGTTCTCTTAAACCTTCCACCACTACACATAAGAATTATGAAGACTGCAGCAGCTAGTGCAATAAAGCTTCAACTTCTATGTAATAATACTGACACCAATCTAGTAGGACACATGAAAATCCTGGAGGATCTCCCGCTACTATCATCGCCAGCGATCTGTTCCTCGGATTTCATGACAAAAAGAATCCATCTCAATCACCCTTTCAAAGTCATTATACCGTAGCGCAGGTTTTGGGACTACCCTCTCATCCCTCATACCACATCTTCAATTGATTGGTACACTGACGGTTCAAATTGGGTTGGAGCTGGTGTTTTTGGTCCTAACTACAAACTATCCACTTTCAAGCAGAGGTCTATGCAATCGAGCTATGTGCCAGAGAATGCATCAGACGAAACCTCCGTAGATCACAGATAAATATAATGTCAGACAGCCAAGCAGCTCTTAAAGCTCTAGCTTCCTTCAATTTTGAGTCTAAGCTGGTTTGGAACTGTCTACAAGTACTCCTGCAGCTTGCTGCACACAATAAAATTACTCTTGTGTGGGTCCCTGGACATAGGGGCATCCCTGGCAACGAATCTGCTGATAAACTTGCCAGACTATGTGCTCAATCTCCGTTTACGAGACCTGAACCCTTTTGTGGTTTACCAACTAACCAGATAAAGATAGAGCATAACCTAGTGGAACGAATAGAAATGTTCTCATTCTGGAACTCGCAAAATGGCTTACGGCACGCCAAGAAATTTATAAATTTCTCAAAAAAAGATCCAGAGACATTCTTTCAATGAGCAAGCACAAGGCTAAGATCATAACTGACTTCCTTACTGGACATTGCTCTCTCAATTACCATCTCAGAAAATGGGCCGTGTCCAATCGGACATGCTCAGTTCCCGTCATAAAATAAGGAAGTTTTAGAGTATTTCACTGTTTTTTCTACAATAGCACTTATCCTCATTGCTTTCATTGTTTTTTTGGGGGGAGCCAGGACATTCAAGCTCGCTCGACAATACTTTTATTGGGACAGCTAACTACGTACATACTACTTAAGTCCTCTATTTGTGCACGTATGTATTTTAGAGCATCTACGAATCGTGCGCGATATTGTGTAGGGTTGTGGCCATGTATCTCTGCTCCAAGCAACTCTTCTCTAATTGGTTGGACTCCTATTAGACTGTCCTGTGTCATGTATACTTTGTGTTTAGCTGCAGATTATTGAGTCCAGCCTTTGCCTTCTCGATTTGAGCGTCTACATTCATATCAGTATCACCACCAACCAAGACAATAACTCAAAGGTACCCGACATTCTGTATCCTCTCCACCTATTGTCCAGCAAAGCTGTTTTCAGGACAGATGGATTATAAGGCTTATAATTATGGTTTTAGCGCAGTCTATTTCTAGCCCCATCAGGCTTGTCATTGTCAGCAAAGCAGTGAACATTTTCACTAAGTACGACAGTAGATAAACATCGTCTGGGTATCGTGAGATTCCACTACTTTACACCGAGAAAACACTTGGAAAAACTTTTCTGATCACCATCAGAGAAAGTAGTGGCCGTAGTATACAGCCTTGTCGGACTGCGCATGACATTTCGTACCTACGTAGCTTGTGTGCGTATTAGACAAACTTTCTATTCGACACCTCATTCGATGACGATTCGTAAGCTTTTTAGAGCGCGGCAATAACGTTGAGCCCCTACCGCCGCACTGCCTTCTTTTAATACTTCGATGGCGGTAGTGATAATTACATTGCTAAGAGCTGAGATGTGGATCTTGAACGTCAGATAGATCATCCCAACCATGGGGAGAATATCTCCTCGGTAATTTGTTTTGGAATGGTAAATGCTCCTTCTATCAGTTCCTCTGTGACTCTGCATACGATTCTGCTGTCGTACCTACTTCTTTGGCTTGTACAGCCAGAATAGATGGTCTTTTGTCGAGAGTCGTCATTATTTTTCTCTCTTCTTAAATCACAGATGTAAGATACAACACATTCATAAATCTAGATCCCATCGACCAGGGGTTATAGTGCCAATTTCTTTCCCGCAACAAATAGTTCCATAACACGACACGCCTTAGGAATTAAAATGGGATTACTATGTAATCCTAGAATTTACGACCTCTTAGTGGATGTCTCCAATTCTACTTCTCTGGCAGATCAAACAACTCAATTAGACAAAACGACAAACAGAATTCCACTCCGCAAGACACACTGAATTCCACGAAACATTAAAGTCGTTTATCGTGTACTGTACATGTCCCTTAACAAGAAGTTCAGGCGGCTGCAATTGCCACTGGAAATCTCACACTGAAGACCCTAAGACCTCGTCGTGTAGACAACATTCCTCCGACTGAAATGGCATTGTACCACCAGTGGACACTATCGCCACAATAAAGTTGCATGTAATTGAAGAATTCGATAGGTGAAGACATTAAACGTTGCTATCAAGGAGACAGCCTGCGACTGGGCGCGTTCCAGAAGACCAACGCCAACGAAGGTGACGACAAACAAACAAAACAGACGAGTTTTTGCATGCCTCCTGCCTCTGTCCGCCAGTTCACGATTCTGTCAACTGCTGCAGTACCTCAAGGTTACCAGATTTTTTCCTTTTTTTGCTTTCACATGTGCGTGGCAAGATCTTCTACACAACGACTCTTGGAAGCATAATAACAGCAACAAATCGGGAACTTGTTTGCTGAGGAGTCTCTGAAAAAATCTGGCCCTTGGCCTTCACTTACCTTGCAATGACCTGATCGCTGGCATACGCAACTGTCAATTAGTGAAAGGGATTTCCGCATACTCCCAGTGGCCATCGTGTGTGTACGCAACACATTCCCCCATTGAATTGGGAGGACGACGACGACGACGCACGGCGCGAAATTGAAAGTCATGCCTGGCGTACTGGTCACCACCAAGGTCTTGGGCGAGAATTGTTTTGATTGTACACTGTGTGGCGGGATAACTTGATCCTCGCGCACGGCACAGAACGGTGCCGTGTGTAACTATAAAAGGCGAAGGAAGCGCCGAAGATAGACAGAGTTCTCAGAAACGAGTACTAGTACACATCACTAGCAGCGTTTTCTAGTTTCAATCAAACCAACCAATACCCCAACCAATCACTATGAAATTCTTTGTTGCATTCTCTGCTTTGATGGCGGTCGCCTCAGCCAGTGGGTTGTACTATTCTCCAGGACCGCTCCTAGTTAGTGCTGCCGTCCGACCGGCTGTCCAGCAGCAGTACCATTCCCAGGACGAATTCGGTCAATATTCGTATGGATACAGCGAACCATTGTCCGCCAAGCAGGAAATAAGGACTCTGGACGGAGTGACCCGTGGATCATACAGCTATCGGGATGCTGAGGGAAAAGTACAAACCGTCGATTACATTGCTGATGCTGGTGGTTTCCGTGTTGCCGCAACCAATTTGCCGAAACCAGTTGAGGCTCCCGAAATCATCCCCGCTGAAGTTCCATTGCCAGTAGTTGAAACCCCAGAAGTAGCTGCTGCCAGATCGGCTCATTTGGCTGCGATTGAGGAAGTTAAGGCACGCTCTGCATCTGCTCCAGCTCCCGCTCCCGCTCCAGTTCCAGCCTCATTTGAGATCCGTGACTTGCCCCGCCCAGTTGAGGACACCCCTGAAGTTGCACTCGCCAAGGCTGAACACTTGAATGCCGTTGAAAATGCCAAACTGAGAAATGCCGCCATCAAAGAAGCCAGTGAGGTGTCAGTGCAGGGTGCTCCAATTCTTGCTGCTGCTGCTGCTCCAATTATTGCCGCCCCCGCTTCAGTGCGTTACATCAGCGAAGCTCCTCTTCCAGTTGCACTCCAATACAGATCGCACATACTACCGAGTGGATTCGCGTACTCCTATGGGCTAAATGATGCCATCGTGCCCGCTAGCCGGTTTGTGAGCTCGCACTACATCCAACAGTAAGTTTCCCTAGTTAACTCTCAGAAGGTTTGAATCGAAATTATTGTTATAACGAATTGGAATATGAAATAAACTTTTTTTTGTGTATAAAATAAAATCTAAGCGGGTTTTTAATTATCGGAGGCAAGGCAATGGTAGGAATGGTATTCCAAGAGGCCATCTGCGAAGGTAAAGCGCTCAGCATTCACAAAGCCAGAAGCAAGGAACCAACAGTCTACTTTAGATACATCGCCACTGTTTAGCCAAATTGGCGCGCCATAGTCCGCAGAAGAGTAAATGTCTGTCGGATCATGCCTAGCGACTGTCTGTTCTAAGGCACAGATGGCCCTGGACGTGATCGACGACTGGTGCAACAGGAATGGGCTATCAGTTAATCCTCTCAAAACCGAGGTGGTTTTCTTTACGAGAAGGAGAAAATTGACTAATTTGACTCAGCCTGTGCTAAAAGGCATCACCATTCAACTCTCCAAGGAAGCTAAGTATTTAGGAGTAATCGTGGATAGTAAACTTCTTTGAACGAAACATGCCGAACTGAGGACCTCTAAAGCGCTGTCATTCTTCTTGCAGTGCAAGGTGCCTTTGGCAAGACATAAGGCTTATCTGGATCTACACGGCAATGATAAGACCCCTCCTGTCATATGCGTCGGTTGTGTGGTGGAATAAGCTTTCACGTAAACGCAGCACTGCTGCTTTCGCCAAACTCCAAAGAACGGTCTGTCTCGGCTGCTTGGGAGATTTTCCCAGTACGCCTGGCTCTGCTCTAGACATCCCCCCCACCACTCAACCCCTTAACCCTCTCCAAAATAGTTCGTAAATGCAAAACCTCCTTGAATTCGGTCGGAGGGCTGAACTCATTGAATTTCGTCTGGGTCCCAGGACACAACGGGATAACAGGGAATGAGATCTCGGATGAGCTTGCTAGGCAAGGTTCAGAAAAGGCTTTCTCAGGACCTGAACCCCACGTTGGGTCTGCCAGCGTCCTTGGTTAGGCCTTCCATCGACAACTGGGTTTTTAATGAGCACTATCGAAGGTGGCGTAGCTCTCCAGGATGTAGGCAGAGTAAACCAATGGTCCCTGACGTCTGTAGGAAATCGGCGGTTTTCTTGCTATCCTTTAGCAGGAAGGACTGTAAACAATTTACTGGCGTTCTTACGGGTCACTACACCTTTGCCAAATGCCTTAGTGTGCTAGGTTTAAGTGATACCCCTATCTGCGACGCCTGTGGAGAAGGCGACTGCGCAATGGAACATTTCCTATGTGATTGTCCTGCCTTTGCTCGGATCAGGTGGCGGATTTTTGGTGCTGATGTGGTGAAGTGCTGATGATGTAAGCTCCTCATCACTTAAGCTCCTTCTCGACTTTCTACAAAAGACGAAAAAACTCTAGAGCAAAATGGGGTTCTCTACCTGGTAGTACAATGGACCGGTTTTTGATTCTGAGTGCTCCAGTAGGGTATGCCCGCCCCGACAAAAAAAAAAAGAAAAAAGCACCAAGCGCGGAAAGATCTTGGGTGAGGATGTCCTCTGTGGTAGGGAATGTTGTACTCTGTACAGTCAGGCAAAGATCGTCAGCATATCCAAATTTACTTGATTTTGTTGTCGGGAAGACAGATATGTAGAAATTGAACAGTACGGGGACCAAGACGGACCCCTGGGGAAGCCCATTGCTCAGCTTTTTCGGTTGGCTGCGGTGATCATTTATAGAAACTTGAAAAATGCGATTACTAAGCATGTTATGCAGAAGATTCGTTAGGTTCTTCCACCGTATCGTATGCGGCTGTAAGGTCTACAAACACAGCGGGTGTTTTCAATCTTTTCTCGAAGCCATGTTTGAATTGCGACGCTAGCGTGAGAATTTAGTCAGTGTACCTAAAGTCTGTCTGCTCGATTGAGATATGATTTAAAATTGTGGGGCCAATCCTGCATAGTACAAGTCTTTGTAGTAGTTTGTAGCATACTACTGCTTGGCTCCACTAGCCTCCCGCCGATTGAGCTTCACCTCCGACGGAAGGCACAACGTAGTAGTCCATGAGTTTTAATACACATCTTGGTTCGGTCAGTCTTTTTTTTGTAAGATCGGATTTTAGCTCAGGAGGTCAAGAGGATGGTATTCTATGTATCAACTGGGAATGGCTTGTCACAGGCATGGGTGCCAGTCCCATTTGCCCTCGCTGCTCGCATCTATCACAGTCGCTGTTCTCGCTGGAGAGCTAGAAATGGGCTTACTCCTCACTGCCGTCTTGGCGGGTAGACTAGTATGTTATAGGAATGATTCTGACTTTTTTAAGAGGAAAGTAGAGATTTTTGGTTTTCTTTTCTTGCGACTCCTTTTCCCCCACATGTTTGTTTTTGGCCTTAATGGTGATTGGTAATGATGATGCGACCCTGGATTTTTTTTTTTTTTAATAATTAGCGCGCGCCGAAGGGGTTATGAATACCCTTATGCTGTTTATTCAGGGCAAGGGCGTTTGGAAAAAGGGGAAAGAGGAACAGAGGAGATACCGGTGCACGTTGGCTTTGAATGTTTGGATGTTGTAGCGATGAGGAAATACAGAGCCTGGAAGATTATTCCACATACGTGTCGTTCGGCTTATGAACGAATCCCTATATTTGACAGTACGTCCGAAGTTGAGCTTGAGGGTGAACTGATGTGCATTCGAAGCGTGACGCGTATTGCGGGTGAAATTTTGAAGGGGAGGAATGCAAGTGGCTTATTCGTTGGAACATTTTTTGTGGAATAAGCGATGAAATAGGAAAAGACAAGAGACATTTCTGCGATGTTCTAGTGAGTCTATGGAGCTCACAATGTCTCTATCACCTATCAGTTTTATCGCGCGATTCTGAACCCTATCAAGAATGTGCAAGACGATCTTGGGTGCACCAGGCCAGATGGGGGAGTTGTATTCCATCTTTGGGCGAATGAATGCCTTATATATTGAAGCCAGATCAGACGGGGTAAAATCGGCATCGCCTAAGGAATCCTAGACATTCTGCAGCCTTTTATGTGATCATTCCAACGAAGATGATTGTTAACACACATACCGAGAATGGCAAGTCTTTCGGTTTCTGCGATGCAAGTACCATGCATAGATAATGGTTGGGGATCTTGGTTTCGCTTGAGAGACAGAAGACAGCACTGAGTTTTGGATGCATTAAATTCTCTTTTAGTTGAGCCCCATTTGATTATGCTGTCTCAAGGTCAGAATTTAATGAGTTTAACATACGTTGCCGTTCCTCTTCTACGGCCGAAGAGCAGGGACGTGAGTTGGGGAACGAATATGAAAAACTGAGGGTACTGTCATCAGCGAAGGAATGGATTGGATTAGAGGTTGCAGACAAGAGATCATTTATAAAAATGAGAAAGAGAGTCGGAGACAAAACTGAGCCCTGGGGGACACCAGCATTTATATGGTGAATATCAGACTTGAAGCCGTCCAAGACAACTTGTATTGAACGCCCCGAAAGGTAATTTCTAATCCATTGAAGAAGAGACTCATCTTTGCCATGCACGCATTTTTGACAAAAGAGCCTGATGCCAAACTCTGTCAAATGTCTTTGAAATATCAAGGTAATTGGTCGGAGAGGAAGATTCGCCTTTTTTTAGGGACAGGCTGGGCAAATGCTGTTTTCCATCTTCTCGAAAAGATTCCAGAAGAGTAGGACAGATAGAAAAGCTTACGCAGAGGTTTTGCCAGCGAAGAAGAACACCTCTTCAGAACTATTGGGGGGATACCATCTGGACCAGCGGATTTGTGTATATTGAGACGTATATTGCGAAAATGGACTTGTCACATAGAGAAATAGACGCTCTCAAGCACAGGGACAGACAAAGCACTATCTTGCAGTGTTGCGTTGGCTGCAAATTGTGCAGCGAGCAGATTGGCCTTGTCTAAGGAGCTGACAGCTGGAATGTCATTGTAAATGAGCGTTGGGATGGCGGATAAGGCAGAATTTTTAATGTTTTTGACGAATGACCAAAAATTGTTACTACCTTTGGGACACTGTAGTAGTTTTTGTCTCAGGATCTACGAAATATTGACATTTGTGACATCTATAGATGGTAGAGGTCAATTAAAAGGTCTTTAACTCAGACGTTCTGTGACTCTGAATACTCCAGACTTACTACGGCATTCAATGCTTTTTGTCTTGTCACTCACTAGTGAGTCAAGCTCTTATGTCATAGTCGCTGAACTATCTGAGTTCCGCTTGTTAAGGGTGGTGCCTCTCGCTCTCAGCTTCCCTCACATTGTAAGGATGTAGCCCTGACTGTGCAATCTCCATCACTAAGAGCCCGTTCATCGTCGAAAACTGATACTAGTAACGCACTAAGAACTCATTTACCAACATTTGTATTCGAAATCCGCAGTGGTCCTCATAAGCCTCACGACTTTGTAGTGTCACTCAAACTTTAAGATGTTAAGCAAAGAATGTGGCCCGTAAAGTGTGCACTTTTCTACAATACATTGTGCTGAAAGGCTACGGGAATAAAAGAGATATCGCGCGAATTTTACAGGTCTAAGGAAGAAACCTATCTACTTTCCGGGCAGGCACACATGAAACCCCTAACTTAGAACCCACCCACACAAAAGACTTCCACTGTATTGCGTTACGTCATTTATTGAAACCATTTACAAGCTCTTACAAAAAATACCCGTAATAAGGATTCACAGTGCGAAAGTGTTTGGCAGCTCCATAGTAGTCCCTGAAATAAGGCGAATAATCAATGATTTGCTGACCCAACAGCTGTTGTTGATTGCTGGTGACTTGTTGCAGGTAAATAGCTTGATCTCTGGCAGCAAAATGAGCCTCACGTGCGGCCGCAACCTCTGGCGTATATGTAACAGGTTGAGGAAGATTAGACGATGGTACCTTATCCTCCATATCCCCCTTCTTTGGCTCATTTTGATCGCCAGGCAATGATTCAACTACCTCCTCATCAATCTCCTGGCTCCGTTGAGGCAACTCATCTCGTTGTCCTTCCATCGAAACAGGTGCTTCAGTAACTCCTTCGTCATTACCGCCTCCATACTGAATGGTTTTGGTTTTGCCATCCCCATCAATGTACGTATATGTTCCACGGACTATGCCGTCGGGTGTGCGAATCTCCTGTCGTGATATACTGCCATCGTTGATTCCATACGGACCAAGTTCACTCAGCGGATAAAGCACTGAGGCCTTCGCTAATGCGATCACTGCAAAAAAGGTAATAAATCTCCACATCGTGCTACGGAGGAGGTGACGCTTTGAACTGGCTAATGAGGTGTAAAGTTACCTACTGCCGGTCACGTTGCAGCTAGCGCACGTATTTATAATGCCGCACTTGTTTGTTTGCTCTGTGGGAGCATCCACCTTTGGTCTTACGGAATCTGGATTTGTTGGAGACCTTGATTGATCGCAGGAAATTGTGGCAATCATCATATGAGTGATCTAGTTGTGGTTTATGCAGACGAACTGGAATGCTATCTGCCGCTATTGGGTTGCTATTGTGGTAGTCAGGTTTTTAAGTTTTAACAAAGAATAATGATTTGGACCTCTAATTGATGACAACAAATACTTTTTGTGAGTCTTGACATTTTAACGACGTGTACGGAACATTGAATTGATAAAAATGATCTTTGCTAACATTTTGCAGGATCTCTCAGTAGCCACACCTGAACTTTTGACAGAGGATTGTGGTTATGCTTGCAATGACAGCGCTGCCATTTTGTGACGATTGTGTTATGTCACTTTATCATGGTGAACAACCCGCTTCATCAATGCGTAGAAATTGTGAAAATTCAATTTAAAAATGCGTCCTCTTTTCGCCAAACGATGCGCAAGTTAAATTTTTCTAAATTTATGGTGGACAAGAGTATCCTGCTGAGGGCTTAATTTGACGTTCGGTTGCTAATTTAGCAATGCCTTTGCGTCGGCCGGGACAACGCTTAGTAGAACGAGAATATTACTGCGGAAATGTGCGTCAAAACCGTAATATCTTGATTTTTCGACGTTTCGCGACCGTGTGATTTAACACCTCAAAGTCTTCGTTAAGCCTTCGTCCTTAACGTAGAACGGGGAATAGTTCACAAATTCAAACCATAGCTGAAATCCAGTTGAAAATTGGTCTCTCGGATCGTCTCCTGTCAACAGAGTTGTGGAGGCCATTTGAAGGATGTTACTTCAATAAAATAAAATGACATTGAATATCCAAGATGGCGCAAAAGACACCACCCTATTGGAAAATCCTCTCATTTTTGCAAATGGCGTCTTGCGTCATCGTACGTTATACACGTAGACAAATCATCGATTCCTATACTTTTAAAAAAACCGGAATAAATTTATCAATGCTTCTGACAAATAATCGGTCGATGGTTTTGGCTTAACATGTATTATTTAGCCGTCGATTCCCTGGTCGTCTGACATTGAATGAGCAAACAAAGCGACGTTTAACCGCCCCCCGCCTTAAGGAGATTGACTCAATGCGAGACAGTAGCAGACATGTCCAGCCCCGAAGACCCCCGGTTGGTTGAGATTATCGCTACTGTGGCTGCCGATGTCCAAGAGGATCCTTACAAGACACGCGGCGAATTTAAGTGCAAGAGACTTGAAGATGTACCTGAAAAAAGTTCAAACAGTACATCAGGTATTGTCATTTCCCAGCCGCTCCATCTCTCGTTTTGGTGATTTGCACTGGCCCTCAAAATCGCCCAAAATCTGACCGTTTCAGACTTCTTTTTTTTTATAAAAAATCACGGAGTTACACGAATAAGAGGCAGAAATTGGCAGCCCGAAAGGAGAACATCCGACAAGAAAATCAGAATTTATCGCCAGACGTTTTGAGAACAGAGTCTGTTAAATGCTCTGGAACGAGCCTGAATTTGGATCAACTCTGGCGGAGTCGTATCCTCCTTTGCATGCGCTACGTGTCACCACAGGCGTGCTATGCATGCGCCTGTTAAACTTAACCGAATTCTTTTTTGGTGAACCGATAGCAAGATGTGGCCTCTATGATGCCAATTGTGGTCTGCTAGGTGATATATGTATGTACGCATGAGGGGTGGTATAATGGGAGCTCACCCACTCATCAGATAGCTTTTAGAAGTCCAAGCTGATTCTGAAATTTAAGGAATCCCATGAGTGTCAAAATTAAGTGGTCGACCATTGATAGGTGGTCAGAACTGGACCTTATCTTTTGATAAATCATCAATTTTTCGATTACGTGGACACACCTACATATGTTCCGGAGTCAGAGAATTGAAACTTGTCCTAACAAAATCTGTTATGATTTTAATAGATGCTCGGCTGTCTGCATAAATCTCGATATCTTTTCTTGGGCCATGCTAGGGAGGGCAACTCCGGGGAAGTTTCAGCAAATTGCTAACACTTATACAGGTTGTGGTTTTGCGCCTGGATATACAGGTTGTGGGGGCCATTTGGGGCCATGTTTTTGTTCAGTCGTAGTCTTGATAGCAGACGTTAAAGTCTACTTAACGCAGACCATACGCTTGAGTACATATGTATATGCAGTTCACAGTTCTCTTTGAGAGTCACCCGATGGTTTGTTTTTTGCGTCAAGTTGGAGCCTTCTCATCAAAACCTTGGCAGGAGTATAAGGTTAATTGCAAGGAACCTGTGAGTGTCAAAAACCAAAGGCGGAGTTGGTGCAGCTGTTTTCTCTGATAGGCTTAACCTTAAGCTCTCTTTCCGTCTTCCAAATCATTGTAGCGTGTTCCAGGCGGAAATAATGGTGATCAAAGAAGTTCTATCTTGGCTCAAGAAAAACGTGATATCTGCCAGGGATATCCGCATCTTTTTAGACAGCCAGGCGGCAATCAAATCCCTGGAATCGACCTTTATAAATTCTTTAGTAGCACTAGGCTGCCGTTCGTCTCTTGTGGAGATGTCTGAGCAGTTCAATATTCACCTGTGTTGGGTGCCGGTGCATAGAGACATTCCAGGGAATTGTAAGGTCGATGAACTCGCCAAAATAGGAACAACTATACCCATCTTGCCGAACAATGGCACCTTAGGTGTTCCAATCGTTACTCGCAAACTAAAACTTAAGCTGGATGCTGTCGAGAGTGCAAATCTTAGGTGGACAAGTGGATCAACATGTCTAGCGACAAAACAGATTTGGCCAAAGCTGGATCTAAAACGCTCTAAGAATTTGATTACTCTCACTAGAATCCATATCGGCACCACAATAGGTGTCATCACTGGACACTGTCTAATAGGCAAGCACGCTACAAGGCTAGGCCTCTTTGCGAACGACTTTTGTAGAAGCTGCATGGATGAAGAAGAGGAAGAAAGTATTCCTCACCTTCTTTGTTTCTGCCCGGCTCTCTCCCGTAGAAGGAAACTCCACTTAGGAGCTCCCTATTATAATGATACAAGCGACCTGATGAATATTGACATTAAGAGCCTCCTACGCTTCATAAGAAGCTTTAATTGTTTTTAAACGAGTAGGTAGAGAGAAACTTTCTCCCATATTCCACGTGGTATCACAACGGACCTATCATTGGTCTAAGTGTGCTGGCGACTCCTAGCTGGCAGCCACTTCAACCTAACCTAACCTAACGTCCTTTGAGTAGCGAGCAACGAAGGCCATCTTTTGCTTCCCTATTTTTTCCCCACAAGATATTCGAGTGAATGCTGCTGGATTTATCGAGTTGCTATAGGCAGTTGTCTAGCCCTAAATAGACAGTGCAAGTGAAGGAAGACCGAACGCATTTCAGAAGTACAAAGTTGCGACAGGTCACATAACACAAAACATATGGGCACCTTGCTCACCAGACCTTATCCGTGGGGCTACGTAGGGCGTAGTTGAACAAAAAGCCAACAATAATCCTCCCAGTACCACACAATCCTGTGAAGAATGGCATTATCCCAGTGATGACTAACATCAACGAGGACTATTTGCTTCAGACATTCCCACGTTTTCGTTCATGTATTGAGGCTGTTATCGATGCTGAAAGTCGTTTTGTTGAATGAATATGGTCCACAGACGTGCATGTACTTATGAGCCGAATTATAATTCTCATAAAGCTTTTTTATGAGCATTTCCGTTCATTTTTGGTTCGCAAATTTGTCCTTAAATAGCCTTGTTGGTATTTCACATAAAACAAGCCAAACGACATCCGCAAATTAATTGGCAAAAAAAACTTCGCCAAGAGTAATGCCCAATTAAAGTTATTAAGGTGTTCTTGCATGTCCTGGAAGTTGCTTTAACAGCAAGACAAACATTATTCAAGATGCGTGTCGTACTGGAACTTAACGTAATTTTGTATAAAAAAAAACATGATGTGCGTGTCAGCACTTCATAGATTCGTATCTAAGAGCTTTGTACTTCAACTTTAATAAATAGGTTCCCCACAAAGGCAAATGAATGATGACAAGGGAGTGCCAAAAGACTTAGCTTTCCTGCACTCGGAAGGGATGTTTGGACTAAGAATCTTTCCCTTAGATTTAGGCGGCAGTAACACGTTTATTCAGCCTGAACTACCACACCCAATATAAGCTATATACACTCTTATGTGCTTGAACCTCAGGTCGATAACGATTTTTAATGGGGGACTAGTATTCTGAAGCAAAGAGGGGGTTGAACCCTAAATGGGCCAACGAAAGCTTTCACGTTCCCGAAGTAGATAACTGTTATCAATTGTACCTGTCCCCTCGGGCTCCTACTATTGCGGTAGCTTTCTTAAAAAATAATTATGAGAGAGACATTGTCTTCGGATGCAAATGGATCCCCTAACTTGGCAACACGAGCTGGAACCCCCAAGGACTATAACTTTAGAGTATGGTCTTGTAATGTGGGCACCCTATACCTTGCAAAAACTGGAAATTTATGGCAGATAGTTCTGCGATTTAGGAGATTCTTAGGCCACAAATAATCGCCTGGCTTTGAACTGCATCAAAGCCTTACTTACTTACTTCTGTGGTGCTACAGTTCGGGCCTCAACCAAAACGCCTCTTCAGTTAGCCCGGTACTTAGCTAATTCCTTCCAGTTGCGCACTCCAAGTTAGTTGAGATCCCCTTCTACTTGTGCGCACCACCTTAAGCCTTAAGCGAGGTCGGCCTCTACTGCGTTGTCCTCGGAGTTTGATTCGAAGAGTCTGCGGGCAGGAGCCTCGATGTCCATTCGCTCTACATATCCCAACCATCTCAAGCGACCGATGCGCAGTTTTTTTTACCAGTCTATGTCGCTGTACAGCTCGTATATTTCGTCATTGAATCTTCTCCTCCAAAGCCCGTCTACGCAAATACGATCGAATATCTTACGGAGAATTTTTCTATCGAAACGACCAAGGATATCTTTATCCGCTTTCGACAGTATCCATGCTACGTAAAGCGGAATTGGGATGATAAGGGTCTTGTATAGAGTCCCCTAAGTTGTTAAGGATAGGGCATTGCCTTCTTAGGCCGAAGAGAGTTACTCATCGTTTGATTTCTGCTGAGGTATTATTGTCAGAGGTTATAGCAGAGCCAATGTAGACAAAGTCCCTTACTACCTTCAATGCAACATTTTGAAGCATAAGCCTTAGATGTACAAGGGGCACTATCGGTGAGGCGTAAAATCCTATCCACGAAAAATCTTACGATCTTTTAGAGGAAGGATGTTCGAAGTCAAACACTTTTACGATAATTCCTTACCGTCGAGCAACCTGGCCATCTCCGGACGATAAAATTGCCAACCAGACCGACCTGACGTTAGGCACGCATCTAAAATACTGGTTACGTTAGGTTAGGTTGAAATGGCTGCCAGCTAGGAGTCGCCAGCACACTTAGGCCAATGATAGGTCCGTTGTGATACCACGTGGAACATGGGAGAAAGTTTCTCTCTACCTACTCGTTTTAAAACCAATTAGAGCTCCTTATGAAGTGTAGGAGGCTCTTGATGTCAATATTCATCAGGTCGCCTATATCGTTATAATAGGGAGCTCCTAAGTGGAGTTTCCTTCTACGGGAGAGAGCTGGGCAGGAACAAAGAAGGTGAGGAATAGTTTCCCCCTCTTCTTCATCCATGCAGCTTCTACAAAAATCGTTCGCGAAGAGGCTCAGCCTTGTAGCGTGCTTGCCTATTAGACAGTGTCCAGTGATGACACCTATTGTGGTGCCGAAATGCAATCTGTTGAGAGAAATCAAATTCTTAGAGCGTTTTAGATCCAGCTTTGGCCAAATCTGTTTTGTCGCTAGACATGTTGATCCATTTGTCCACCTAAGATTTGTACTCTCGACAGCATCCAGCTTAAGTTTTAGTTTGCGAGTAGCGATTGCAACACCTAAGGTGCCATTGTCCGTCAAGATGGGTAAAGTTGTTCCTTCTTTGGGGAGTTCGTACAATTCCTCAGAGTTGCAAAAATTTAGAGCTTAACTCTTAATCGATGAAAAGCTCAGAAGAAGAATCAACGTACATCTAAGACGCCTGAACGAAAGATTCTCCAACATGTCTCCACCACTCTTGTGGACGGCACAAATGCTAACGATCTGGAAATCCAATGTCGTCTAATAAAACCGTCAAAAAACCGTGAATTGCGGATGAGGACAGGAGGACAGGACAGGACAGGCCACAGGAGATCAGTACCGTGCCAATAAAAGGAGAAGAAGGAGAAACTATTTCGTAAAAAAAAAAATCCATGATACATCCGGCTCATGGCTTAATGAGATTGAAGAGTCCTGCGATGGAAATAACATACGAGAGGCACTACACCAAAGGCAAGCATACCTAGTCACCTACATGTAGATGTATTTAAACAGATAGAGAAAGTGATAAGGCAAGAACTGACCCCAAATCTAGTCAATAAAGAAGCAGTTCCTCCTCCCAACAGCTACCAACACCTCCTGGAAGCATTGACTGTGAAATGGTTGAAAGCTAAGAGGCATGGGATGCAGCGACAGAGAAAGAAAAGAGTCCACCTGGACTAACAGAAGCAGGAATGACAGTCAATACCCACATCGATGGAATGCTTTACGGCTGTACTGCAAGGAATCTGGGGTAGAAGAGGAGTTTAGTGGGTGAAAATCTCACACTGCTACTGAGTAAGAGTTTGGTTTCGTGTCGGAGAGATTCTCACCTCGCAAAAAAAGAATGGTCGGCCTAAGACGGCCCTTTAAATCTTAAAAACTCCATGCATCCTATTAAAATTCTAAAATCTCAAAATCTGCTTCAGTATTTTTCAATTCGCATGATTTTCGAACCAAGCCTACTTCCTTAAGTAGTCGATTACCGATCGATAACGCACTCTTAGTTTCAAACTTCAAAGATAGCTGGGTCTGTGACAGTCATAGGCTGGATCAGAGCCGCTCTGTCACAATATCCTTTCTGAGCATTTTTACCAGCAGTTGTCAACAATTTAGGAAAACAATAAATTTAACAAATCTTGCTTGTAGAGTACTTTATTTAAATTAAAATCATTTCGACAACAATACTATCCTTCTTCAATGAATAACATGCGAGGTCACATAATGCGTGTTGGGCAGAAGAGCACCGCTCAGACCGTAAGTATACGAGTATCCATTCGGTAAAAGAGTCGAACGATAGGCCAGCTGCAACGGGCCAAGAAGCGGAGCACTTCGGATGAGCGAAAGTTCATTATCGATCTTTTCGATAGCAGCGTTCCTTAGCTTTGCCTCTTCGACGGCATTCAAATGTTCTGCTTTAGCCTGTGCCACTTCGGGAGTATCCTCAACTTGACGTGGTAGTTCAACTGGAGCTGCAGTTACTGGAGCTGGAGCTGGTTCTTGATCACCATTTCTTAACTTAGCCTCTTCCACAGCAGCCAAATGAGCAGACTTCGCAGCCGCAACCTCTGGTGTATCCTCAACCTGTTGTGGTATTTCTTGAGGTGGTACTTCTGGCACTTCAACTGGTTTTGGCAAATTGGTTGCAGCAACTCGGAAACCACCAGCATCAGCTGTATAGTCAACGGTTTGAATAATTCCTTCGGAGTCAGTATAGCTGTAGGATCCTCTGGTAACGCCATCCAAAGTTTTCACTTCCTCCTTGGCTGACAAAGGTTCACTGTATCCAAACGCATACTGACCGAATTCATCCTGAGCATGGTACTGATGCTTGGTGGCTGGTATAACCAGTCCAGCTGGAGCGAAATACGATACACTAGCTGAGGCAATGGCCAACAGAGCAGAAAATGCGACTACGATTTTCATCATGATGCTGTTTCACTTGGAGATTGTGTCTCGATGGTGCTGCTTAGAAAACGCTGCTAGTGATGTGAACTAGTACTCGCTTCTGAGAACTCTGATTCTGCAGATGATGGGCGCTGGATTTTTATACCTCGATCTAGTGGAATGCCATCCAAATGCAGGGCAATTGGAAATCTAGCCGCGGTGCATATGAGAATGGCGTGAAAACCGCAAGACCTACTTGCGAGTTTGATGCAGCAGAAGGGAACGACCTTGACAAAGGTAACGTCAGAGTTGTTATTTCACTTTTAGAAGGCACGTACAACTGGCTGTGGATAGGCTTATGTGTGGTAGCAAGAATTCGTTTAGTGGTGTCGATTGATATTTGAGTACCAATTGAGGTCAATCAAGTCTTAGACAAGTGAATAGATGGGGAGATTGATGAACCTGTCGCTCACTCGCTGACGCCGGAGTCAAATTTCATTTGTCACACAGAAATATGCGGTTCCATCTACAAAAAAGGCATATAACATCCTGTCGCGCTGTCATGCGATTTTTTCGATGAAGTCTGGAGGGATGGTACCATAAGCCAATCCAGCTGCTGCGATACGCAGACGATATCGAAATCATCGGACGTCCTCAGCGAGCCTTTGTAGAGGCTTTCACGCTTTCAACGAGGACAACACCTAATATTTGCTGTCGATAAAATAAAATCAACACCTGGCCACGGCTTAGTATAAAACGTCGCTATCGACAGGTACAACTTCTAAGGAGTTAAGGAGTTCACCTACCTCGGAGTAGATGTTGACTAAATGAACGAAACCTTACTGGAGATCCGGCGAAGAGTTACCCTAGCAATTCGCTGCTACATCGCTGCCTAACGAGAAGGACGAGAGTGATGCTCTACAGAACTTTTAATCTACCAGTCCTACTACATAGCGCCGAGAGCTAGACGATGAGCAGGAAAGTGAAACAGATCTTGGGCTCCTTCGAAAGAAGGAGGAGAAGATTTAAGCGCGAACTCCATGAGCTGTACCAAGATGTGGAAGTAGTCCGGCAAACTAAAATACGTCGTCTAACGCTCCAGCCAGGAGAATCTTCGAATTTCAGTCCTCTGGGTCGTAACGACAAGGAAGGCGGAACCTTCCTTATAAGGATCAGTGTGCACGGAACCGAAGACGATGAAAGGCCACAGTGTGTCAAGCAGAGACTCTTCACGGGTCGTAAGCCCGGCGATTAAGTAAGTAGTGTTGCAACCTATCCAGACGACATCACACAAAGGTTGCAATAAAATCCTTCCATTGTCAGTACTCCTTTGAAAGTTTTGCAATTAAACCATCCCACATCCTTGAGACCTTATACACGAATTAAAAAAAGGCATACTTTAGGGAAACAAACAACTTCTTTATTCAAGAACCAGGATAATCACTACAAATTGATCAAAATATTTTCTCTGAGGATCAGCGTTGATAGTCAGTTCTCGATCCAGTCGGTGATCTCTTACAACTGCCAGTGAACGTTCATAGAGACCTCCTTAATGGTTCCCAAATTAATGATGTACAAAGCACCATTCTTGTCCATTTCAATGGCCTTAATCAAATTGTTGGCCACATCCTCGGGTTTTTGTTGCTTAGCAGCCAACATTTGATCAACCAATTCCTTAGAGCTGTCCAGTGTTGTACTATCACGCAAGTTCTGCATGAGCTCAGACTGAGTTAATCCTGGCAGTACACCAATCACAGACACTCCAGTCCGACGAAGGATGCTTTCGTCCTAAATCAACAACAATTCCATTGAATCTTTGGACAAAAATTTCCGATTAATGAGGCAAACTTACGCCAAGTGAACGAGTAAATCCAACGACACCATGCTTGGCAGCTGAGTAAACAGCTAAAGCACCATTTGGTTCCAAACCGTAAACGGAAGCGATATTGACAATAAGACCACCACGTCCCATTTGAGTCTTATCCATCAATGGCAGGGCCAAAAGGGAAGTGTTGATCAAACCGGTCTAAACAAGGATATTCACCTCACATTACATGATCCACTGGGGTGGGTGTCTAAAGGATTTCTTACCAAATTAACAGCAATTGTTGTCTCAACGTCACGATCCATTAGCACTCCAGCTGCATTGATCAGAAGATCGATGTTCTTAATCTGCTGAGCAATCTCCTGCATTCCCTTCTCAATACTCTGGCGATTCATTATATCCATGCGAACCCAAACGATGTTAATGTTCGAAGCTTCAGCTTGGAGTTTACGCAGATTCTCATTGTTCTCCAACCGGCTGACGATCACCAGATTCTACAAAAAACCAAAAGGATATCAAAGGATTCTCCAACTCTCTTTAATGAAAGTACTTACAGCAATCTTCTTCTTTAACAGGAGACGGGCTGTTGGCATGCCAATGTCACCATATCCTCCAACGAGAACAACATTCTTTCCAGCAAGATCCAACATGATGATAGGATAGGAGTTTTGAAGTACTTGTGTTAGGACTCAAAGAAGAAGATTCACTTGAGAGTGCTGTAAGTGGGACTACAACTGACTTTCGATTGCCAACTGCAGCGGTATTTATTTGGAAAGAAAAATTCACATTCACCCACCTCTGTGGGTCAATCGATTACACAGGACCTAAGCGATTGCAGCCGTGCGCTGATAAGGATAAGCTTTGAAATATTGAAATACTGTGATGTCATGGCCTTAAAATGATTGTTTTATCAGGGGCAACAGAGTAGCTGGCGTTATTTTGCGGAATTCGATGTTTTTTTTGGGTTTTTTTAGTTTCGATAAGTCACTTGTGGGGGTGTTGATGAACCCGAATGCTCTCACGTATCTCTTGCAATGTGCAACTCGGTGATTGCTGAAATTTTTATTAAAAATATTTTATTTTCTAATTTAGAGGTTCGGCATGTCACTTCATCGTCACTTCTTTGCAGCGCCCCCTGGATAAACCGAACGGTGAACTAACGGCGAGCGTTGGGTTCATGCTTTCACTAATCGAGTACCCTGAGCTATTTTTTCATGGAGTAGGGGACTTGGCTAAAAAAAACGTCCACAAAGAACCGATTAGGAAACCGTGCCAACCGAGTTCTTTTCTCAGGGAGTAGGGGACTGAGCATAGATCGTCCACGAAGAAGCGTGCCACCTGAGTTCTCTTCTCAGGGAGTGTTGTATTGTATTTCAGCTCGTAGTGGAGCTTTCCCTCAATGAACAGCTGCACGTAGTCCATGAGGGACAGTGGCAATACCCCTTAAGTGGTTCGTATTGTCCTTAATCCAAGCCTGTTATTGCAAAACGCAAAAGATCAACAAGATTGAGCGTAGCCAGATCCTCATCCTTTAGGATGAAATCGCCCATGGAAAAGTCTCTGATGCAAAAGCAGGACGATTACACAGGAAGTGTGTGGCGGCTTCGTTCTCTTCTAGGCACATCTCACAAAGGCCCGAACCCCTAGGTCCTATGGTTTTCATTTGTTCGTTTACGGAGGTAAGACCTTTGACGAGCTCTGTAATAGTCACGTTCCTGTAGATTAAGCAGAAACCTGGCTCTGCGCGTACTGAATGCGTCGATTCACATCAACGTCTGCCGGCATGTACCAAGACTTCGCCAGTAGTCGAGATGCCGTTTAAGTAGCTACTCAGCCATCTCTTGTTCAAAGAATGCCACGCCGCAAGCTATTGTGGACTCACGAAGGTGCTCATTAACCCCTCCCTGGCAAGAGCATCTGCTCTTTCGTTACCCGACAACTCGGAAAGTCCCAGAACCCAGGCCAACGTCACCGAGTTACACCGTCCGAGCCTATTCAGCTTAACAAATGCCTCCTTCACGATCTTTGGGGCAATCACGCAAGCAAAACAAGTCTTAATTGCGGCCCGGCTGCCGAAGCAGATTTTAGTTGCCCTACCCATTAACTCCTTTTTTAGAGCTACGTGAGCTGCACTTCCAATTGCATAGACTTCAGCCTGAAAGACCGTAGTAGCCTTGATCAAACTCGGTTCCTCCGAACAGATGCCTACTCCCGAGAGCCCATCAATCAGAGACCCGTCTGTATAGAGCACAATATTAGCTGGTTCAGACCCGTCACATCTACCATTTCTCTATTCCGACCTGCGCTCAAAGATAGGTCTCATTCGCATGTTATCCAACGCTCTATCCCGAACACGTGGAAGAAGACTGAGAAGCTCTTCGGCGTTACCTCCTATGTGCCCTTCGTCAAAGATTACAGCCCGCTCAAGGCCACGAGGAAGAGATACAGGAGAAGTAGGGTCCATTGCGGTAGTCGGAGTTCCTCTTATCGCGCCAGTAATTCAGACACAGCCAAGGCGGTCCAGTATACCGAGCTTGCGTTCGAGGAATTCCGCCCTTGACGACCATGCGATCGCACCATACTCGTACGCAAGATACGGTCTGACTATGCCAATGTATATCCAGTGAACCATCTTAGGGCTCAAGCTCCAGGTCCCTTTGAACATACAAGGTGTTCTCTGAAAGCCTAGGGTTTTGCATGACTCCCAAGTCTTAAGTTTATTTGAAAGTTGTAACTGGGTGCCCAAGAAGGATGGCCATCTCGCAGAAGGTAGCTTCCTCTTCGTAGTGAACAGTATCATCTCAGTCTTGGCTGGATTGATGGAGAATAACTGTTCACGGTCCCAAGCCCTGACTATGTTGAGAGCCGCGTGCATGCGACAAAAAGAGCCGGTAAGATGCTGCCGCTGGCGACAGGACACCCGCCGTCGGCAAACCCTATAGCAGCCCCCCTCGTTAAGCCTTCTCAGTACTGAGTCTACCAATAGGTTCCACAAGATAGCCAATAGCTTTCCTGGTCCTCAGGGCAACTTCTAACGTGTTAATAATAGGGTTGTCAAAGGCACCCTCCGTATCTAAGACGGCGAGAGCGAACTGCTTACGATAGCGATAGAGCACCCGTCGCACGCTGCCTGTAAGCTCAATCAGACTTGTCTACGTAGATTTACCTCTCTGGTAAGCATGTAGCGGCAGGGAGTAGAGGACTGAGCACAGAGCGCCCACAAAGAACTGGTTGAACATCCAAAATCACGTCGTGTGCAGACATAACTTTTCGGCCACGAAAAGGAAAATTTTTGGTGAGTCCCAACAGACCGCGTGCAGCAAACGAATTAGCTCGAGATCCTCCTCGAAAGCTACAAGCGGAATATAACCGTTCTTCAGGAAGTGCGTTGGGATGGGCTGGGTATCTGAAGAATAAAAAGATGGATGCGAAGCACCCATAGCTAGACTTAAATTATACAAGGCCGCAGGCCTAGATGTCCTAGCACCTGAGCTGTTTAAGGTTACAGGGGATGAATTGATAGGGAACATCCGCCAACTAATCTGTAAAATACGATCCGATGAAAGCATGCCCGATGATGGTTCTAGAACGTGTTCCTTACATGAAATAATTCTGCAAATACCACAATTCGCCAGCTTCGTCCACCTAGCTTTTGCCTTTAACGTAAAGTGCACGAGTAGTTTTTCCCTCACGAATCCTTTTGGGAGGATAAACTTCCTCGGCAGAGGATTCGGGAAGAGTGGAGCCATGTCTGGCCGGTTCCTCAGCACTGTCATTCCCTTCTTTGTTCCAATGATATGGCCAAGAGAATGTATTTACAGACTTCTGCTTGATGTTGGAACGTCCCCTGCAAGTTTGCGGGGACATACACATACCACATCACTGAATCCCAATGGAGACAATCTTGAACCTCCTCCCAATGAAAATCTGCCGGACTCGTTGCTCTTAGACTCAAGACCTTAGGGCATTTCAACAAACGGACTGCAACTAGCCACAGGACTATTTGGAAGTAAGTACAGGCGGCCTCTGGACCAAGCATCCAAGCTACCTTTGAAGTAAGGAATACCATTTCGACACAAGTTACACAGTTCGATTCCCCAAACGCGAGGAATGGCAGCAGGGCACTTCTATTTCTGGGCGCAAGGATGATATAGAAGTGCACGCGGATGAATCACACGTCGAGGGAGAATCAGTGACGAGGGCCGAACACCAGTTCTCAATCGCGAAGTCCATGTGGAACTATACTTTAAGGGCGCGGAGCTACTAATCAGTACCGGAATCATAGGCAACAGCAATAATATCTGCTCAAAGGCGCAGCAAACCCAACTCGAAATTAGTGAAGGAATGCAAGAGAAAACTTAATATCGTGGCAACCTCCCCTCAGACAACCGGGGAACGAAGCAGCGAATGAACTAGCGAGGAAGAGGGCGGGAAACATTGGTTTGCTAAAAACGCATGCAGCAGCTCGTTCGAAAAACACCACGAAAACATGTGGAGAGGCATGCAAGCCTTCATAGCTGCCAAACCCATGACTGAGTGGCCCTGCTCCCTCCAGGCAAAGAGGCAGGAGACAATTAAATCGGTCGTCGGTTTGTACATCAGACACATCGGCCTGAACAAACACGCTAAAGACTGGGGCTGGTGACATCTAGCACTTGCCTGGGATGCGAGGAAGAGGAAGAAAGCTTCGAAAACTTCTTCTGCGAATGCCCTGCAACAGGGGCGCTAAGATACAAACACCTGGAAAGAGACGTCCAGCGAAAGCGCTGATTTATCTTAGACTTCACGGTTTCGGAAAAATCATCGAGTTCGTCAGAAATACAGGACATTTCTCGGGACAGTGAACACCACCCAACTCTGCGACATTTTCTCTAGAAGGTAACACAGCGAGTCCAAATGGCGGGCTTGTTATGAGAATAACCTTACCCTTCCAAACCAACCCCCAGCCGCATCCTAGGGATACGAACTTGGTCTAGACATCCTCTGCATATCAAATCTGTCCAAGGAAGAGAGTATCTTAGGTCTGCCTTATTTCGGCAGAGGTTAGAACAACCTTGCTTTTGGAATATTTTTTTTTTTTGTAAATCGATCGCAAATTCTCCGAACGGTGACAGCAATTGTTTTGTTTTTCTATAAAAAGTCGCGATTAATTCGCGAAGAGGTAGATAATTTTGTTTTGCTGGTTTAATCTGTTTACGGTGATGGCAATTAATTACAATGTTGCATCATTAACAGCGAATAAAGACGATAATGGATGCAATTTCAACCCGTGTGATAAGGAACATGGAGACAGTCCACTGATTGGGAAATCTGAGGGTTTGTAGGAAGAGCAACAGTGACATCAACACAAGCCCCGTAAGCCGTAAGCATGCAATACTAAGAACGCGTGCAAACAAAGCCTACAATAGGTTAGGTTAGGTTAGGTTATAGAAGGGTGTGTGATGGATAGGGACTCATCACGTTCACTCGAGATCCACTGGTCTATCGTGAATCCCCTTTTTTGTGTGGAAAAAGAAAAAAAAATTAAAGTAGGCCGGCTTGCAATGACTGTAGTTCTTGCAGGACGGGGCAGTGCCAGGGCAGTGCCATAGCAGATATTGACTGCAATTTTTCTTTATCTCTGCAGCTTCTGCGTAAATCGGTAGACCCTACTTTCAGTTTGCGATGCATCACTCCTGGCGATTACTCCACTAGAATGGATAAGGGATAAAGATAAAGGATCGATCCAGTGCCAGAAGGCTCTTTATTTTGATTTTGTTTAGTTTCGGCGACAACGTACGAGAGATTGTACAGTCCACCCTGGATATCCAGGACGGTACCCCTACGCATGTGTCAGCTTTACTGCTGTTCATTGCCGACCCCAGCTCTATTAGCAAGCCCTATTCCAAGGCTCCCCATGGAGTAATCTGGAAATGTGACTAGAACCCCAATGGACTCAAGAGACAAAGGGCCTCAATACGTAGAATTTCTCCAACTTGAGAGAGAGATTTCACGCGATACAAAATGAACGTCTTTTGACTCAACGAGTAAAAATAGTTGAAAGCCAGAGAATACCACTCACCCACTACAATCATTGCTTTACCCTGGAAACCACTCAGAAGCCTCCACCAGTCCGACGTTAAACAGATGCATTAGGAGCACGTAGCAGATAGATATTGGAGGCCAGAAGCCTAAACTGAGGACGAATAGCACAAGTTTTACAACCAACTAGATGCCCCCACAACTTCAGGCCAAACAGAGACACTCTGATCGCGATAAGGGACTTCAATGTTAAGGTAGAAACCAACAGACGGTCTTAAAAATCAAAATAACAACGACCAACGCTTAGTCAGCTTCTGCAATGCCAATCGCCTACTCATTGAAAGCACTTTGTTTGAGCATAAGATCTCCCACAAGATCGATCACATGGACAACGAAAACCCGGCCAGATCGACCATATCGCGGTAAGCCAACGCTTTCGAAATTGCATCCTTAAATGTGCAGCCGATATCGGAATGGAAGCCAGCCACCATCTTATGTTAGCTTTCATACGCTATGTACGCCATCTGTCGGCAGAAACCGCTTCATTTTACCACTGAACCTACAAATAAAACTTCAAGCGGACGAAAATGCTCTATCCTTAAAGATTCATTTCCCAATTTGGTACTCCTGACTTTGACACACCATACGAAGTGTAATGTACCCTGATTGGGAGGACTGGCAATGGAAGGCAGTTCCTTCCCAAAATGAAATTCCAGTCAACACTAATGGTTCAAAACCAGTGAAGGTACTGGGTCGGGTATATACTAGATATAAATCTACAGGTGGTCCTGCGACTTCCAGACGCATACAGTGTGTTCCAAACGGGAGGTCCTAACTGTGCTTAGAGCTACAAAATTACTGGAGATGAGATCAATATCCAACAAGAATATCGTCATCTATGTCGATAGTCAGACCGCGCTTAAGGCGCTAGAGTCCTACGTCACAAAATCTGAACCATTCAGGAACTGCAGCACAATGTTTAGGGCATTACGCAAACCTGAAAGTGTTCTGACGAAAAAAGGAGCTCAGCTGCCACAAAGTGACATAACTGGACGCATAAAACCAGCAATTTGTGAGGCTAGCAGAGGTATTTTTGAGAGAGGATGGCTAAGGTCTTGTGGCCAGTGTTAGATCGAAAAAAAATCTGAAGAAGCACGCTTTGAGATTAGGTTTAGCAAATACGAATGTATACAGGTACTGCGATGACCTATACGTCTCACAGGACATAACACATCTGCTCTGTAAATCCCAAGGCATTGCTCGGAGCAGACTGCAATACCTAGGGAGGTACTTCCTTGATAGTTTGGATGAGGTTGGGTCCTTGACTTAAAATAATAATTTACTTAAATTCTGTAGGCGAAATGGTTTCCTATTCTGAAGGTTTCCTTGGGATCACGATGGGCCTACTATGGTGGGCATAACCCACTTAACCTAACCTGGTTGGCTAGCTGGTCACTGCAAAATTTGCGCTGCGGCCAAATTAAGAAGACTAGGCTTTCCTCCTTTCGCCAATGCTCGTGTCAAAGACGAACACAAACCACTGAGTGTAGCATATAAGCTGAAAGGCTTGTAGGATCTCTAGAGTTGAGGTCTTTACGGTCTAAATCTGAAATGGATCCTTCAAGGCACTCCTACGGAGACAAGGTCTCCCAATCGTTAAAAGTAATTACCGAGTATGGCTGGTTGGTTGGTTGATGCAGCCCTCGATGTGGTTCACTTAGACCAAGACAGGTCCGACGTCCTGCCACTGGGTAGGGGCCGGTGGGTCCGATTCTGGAACCAATTACTTTTGCTTATGAAGTTGTTAATGTTAGCGAGACATAATTAAGCTCATTGAGACCATCGAAGCATTACCATTGTAGCATTCCTAATGTTAGCAAGTGCATGACACGTGGACAGGAAGTGATGGACTGCTTCTTTTCCTCCTCGTCTCTGCAACTTCTGTAGAAGTCATTACAGGGGATGCCCAACCTTTGAGCATGTCTGCCTATCATACAGACCCTGGTTACCGCAGAGAGTGTTCCTCTCTTATGCTTAAGAAGTCCGTTAAATATTCTTTGGATTAGTTTTTGGCCACAGTTACCTAGCGATATGGTATTGGCCAAGATGGCTCCATCTATTGTTAGCTTTATTTACACAGTATATCGGCGAGGTGCTTAGCATAAGACAACGAGGCGTCAGTGCTAGCTAAAAATATGCTATTAGTACCGGAAGAGCCTCGAATTTGTTAGCCACGCAGTTTCCTCGGGACGTCAAAGTGACCTCGTATCCAGTAAGGGGTGAGGTTGTACTGTCCAGGCATCGAGACGGTAGTTTTTCACTGACTTAGATGTTACATTCCTGGATATGAGGGATTTGGTAGCTGCCCAGCTGTCGACATAGAATTTCACGGTGACTTCGAAAGACGCTGCAATGGCTGGGAACTTAAAGTAGAGGCGGATGCCTAAGACTTCCGAGAAGATTCCGGCGCCATCTCTGTTCTGTGTTTTGGACCCATCCGTAAAGATAGACAGCGAATCGTTGTATAGGACATCGCGTAGCGTCCAATCTGATCTGTCCGATATCGAGCATTTGAAGCCTAAGATGATATCGGTTTCAGTAGGCAAGCGGTCGATAACATTGAGGAGATGACGATGCATCACAGGTATGCTGGCATGACCAATGCCTTGTTCTGTCCATAGGCGAGAGTTTCTCAATCGAAGAGCAGAGCTGGTAGCCATTTGCTTGCCGACGATGTCTATCGGGAAATTAACCGAGCATGGTTTCCAAAAACTTCTCCAGGAAATTTAGCATGGTAATGACGAAACGCCAGCCAGGACAAGTGCATACGATCCCAACCCACAAATTATGTGATCAACACAGCTCCAGGGAGCGTAGACGCTGCTGGTCCTCAGCAACATATCGCGCAGACACTTGAGACTTTAGAAGACTTCAGCTTGATGACGTAATCATTTTTGACGCAAGAATAAAAAGACTTTCCACTGCTTTGAGCAAATAATTGTGAAAATCAAGATTTTTTCAGTGATACATGTATGTACTTCGTTTCAGAACACGTTTCCAAGCAAAATACTCTCGCGGTAGACCAAAAATGTGACCCAATTAGAAAGTGATTAGGCCGACACTCACTTACGATCCAATTTAGATATAAAAACCGTAGAACACCGACCAACAGATATCAGTTTCAATTAGTGCACTTCGAACAAAGTATCTATCCAAAGATGAAGTTATTCGTTTCTTGCTTAATCCTCTGTGCTGTTGGCATGTCGCTGGCTCAAGCTCAGGAATCTCCTGAGACTGCCGCAGCGATAGCAGCTCACTTTGAAGCAGTTCGCCGTGCAGAATTGGTAATTGCAAAAGCTCCACCTACACCCGTCAGAAGTCAACCAAGATCAGCAGTGATGGAAACCTCTCAACACAAATTAGGACTCAATGTCCATGATACACCCGAAGTAGCTGCAGCTAAAGCGGCTCACTATGAAGCCGTCCTTGATGCTGAACATGCTACAGCGGTGGCGAATGCTACTGGCCGAGGTCATTATACAGAGCCTGCATATCATCATCCAGCTCCTGTCCATCATCCAGCTCCTATTCATCATCATCCAGCTCCTGTTCATCATCCAGCTCCTGTTCATCATCATCCAGCTCCTGTTCATCATCATCCAGCTCCAGTTCACCACCATCGTTCAGCCCCAATTGTGGAAACAACCCAACATCAACTTGGACTCAATGTGCATGATACACCCGAAGTTGCTGCCGCCAGAGCTGCTCATTTTGAAGCTGTCAGTCGTGCTGAACAAGTCGCTGCCCTTTCTGGTCCCCATGATGATGGTTCATACGGGTACATGATGGTTCCAAGATATCAAGAACCTGCTCCAATTATTCCAGTTGCACCAGTCGCCCGTGAATCAATTCATCTACGTGACACCCCTGAAGTAGCAGCAGCTAAAGCCGCTCACTTTGAAGCTTTACGTCGTGCAGAAGTAACTGCTGGTCCCCGATACGTTGAACCAGTTGGACAATACGTGCCAATGACCCAACAAGTTGCATACATGCCGATGCCAACGTACCACCAAAACATCGATTACAATCGCATGGTTCCAGTTATGCCTGTGCCACAAACTAATCAACACAAACTCGGACTCAATGTGCATGACACACCCGAAGTAGCTGCTGCTAAGGCTGCTCATTTTGAGGCATTCCGTCAGGCTCAACTTGTTGCTGCTGAGAACGAGGAAAAATATCCTGCTGAAATTTCTCCGCGCAACAACTACTATGCCAACCCCACCAGGCAGTATGGTCAAGTTGACTACTGAAGCTAAGCGCAGATAGCGCCATTTTTTATTTTTTGTTATAAGATAAATAAAGAACTGTTATAAAAATTATACAGAAACCGTTTTGATGGTCTTAAATGGTCAAACCGCTTTCAAATAATCGCAGGGGTTTTACTCAAGTTCCACAGCTAATACTGCAGTGAGTTGTTCACTTGTTTTGTGGATTGTAAAACGTGACCTAATAATGGCCCCTGAACTTTCTTGGAATCCTACAAGCCACAAGGTGGCGCAAGATTCGTCACTCTTCCTAAGGCTTTACTTACTTTTTACTTATGTCCTGTTTCCCCTTGTGGGTCCTAGGGCCTCAACTACGCCTACGCGCCATCGTGTACGATTCCTGGCAATGAGCTTCAGCTCTCCCCAACTCTTCCCCAATTGTCGTGACTCCTCCTCAACTGTTCTGCGCCATGTATTTTTAGGCCGACCCGCTCTTCTACCATCTTGTGTTAACGGATTCCACTGCATTGCGTATTTTGCAATGGAACTGTCGCCTTTTCGAAGTGTGTGACCAATCCACTGCCATTTCCGTCGTTGGATGGTTCTGCCTATTGGTTCCTGACCCGTTCTCTGGTAAAGATGTTGTTAGAGATACGGTTAGGCCAGAAAACCCTTAAGATGTTACGTAGGCGCCTATTGACGAACGTTTGTAGTTTTTTTGTGATAATGGAGGTCACCTTCCAAGTGCTGCACCCATACAACAGCACGGATTCAACATAAGAACGGAACAGTCGCAGCTTGGTGTTTAAGCTGATTGCATTGCTTCGCCATATCTTGGACAACATTCCAAACGCAGACTTTGCTTTGCCGATTCGGTTGACAATATCCTGTTCGGTTCCCCCTTCGGTCGAGACCATACTCCCAAGATATTGGAAGCTCTCTACTTTCTCTACCGGTTGTCCAGCAATGTTAACTTGAGTTGTTGAGTTAGTGCCGAGATTGATGATTTTGGTTTTGGCAGTGTTAATCTTCAACCCCACGACATTTGCCTCCCTCTCCACACTTGCTGTCATTTGGTGCAGATCCATAGTCCTGTGAGAGAGTAGACAAACGTCGTCAACGTAGTCAAGATGCTTAAGTTGAGTTGAAGGAGTCCAACGAATTCCTCCGTTTCCAGTAGACAAGGCTGCTCGAAGCACATCGCTAATCACCAACAAAAAAAGTATCGGCGATAGAATGCAACCTTGTCGAACCCCACTTTGGATCTCGAATTCCTCTGACAGCTTTCCTCTATGCAAAACGTGGCACTTAGACCCATCATAAGTTGCTTTGATAATAGCTATTAGTTTATCGGGTATACCTCTCCTGCGCAAGGCAAGCCAGATAAACTGCCTGTTGATACTGTCGAACGCCTTTTCAAAATCTATGAACAGCAAGTGAAGTGGTGACCGGTATTCCACGCACTGTTCAATTATGATCCGCAGGGTGTTGTGTGGTCGACATAGGAGGATCCAGAGCGGAAACCTGCTTGTTCAGCATCGAGTGTGTCTTTCAGATGTTCTTTAATTCGCTCGAGAACTATTTTGGCTATTATCTTAGCAACTGCGGGAAGAACGCAAATTCCTCTCCAGTTTTCGCACTCCAAAAGACTACCTTTTTTGGGGACCTTGACAATCATTCCCTTCTTCCACTCATCGGGGAAAGTTTCTGCCTCCCAGGCTCTCTCTACAAGAGGATATAAAAGCTCTGCTGATGTTGTTGGTGCGGCTCGCATGAGCTCTGCGGGAATACCATCAAGTCCTACCGCCTTGTTGTTCTTTAGCGCGTTAATTGCGGTGGCGATCTCATCTTTAGAGGGAGTGGAGGAGCGGATTCGGGAAATTGTTGCATCGGGCAGCTCAGTTTGATTTGGGTGCATATCATCGGCGACTACACGGTTCAGGACCGCAGCAAAATGCTCCTTCCATCGCTTGAGCTGATCCTCATCCGAAGCAAGTACGGAACCATCTAAGCCTTTCACCGGATGTTGGCTGGAGCGATGACCACCTGTCCTCTCTTCACCATTCTTTTTGGATGTTCTTCTTTTTGGAACTGTCAAATCGGGTGATCTCCCGGGCAAAGTCCAATACACCAAAGCAGATTAAATGGCTGAAAAACGCTTGCTGCAGAATACCCACTATCGCTCAAGGTTGTACCACCCTGCTGGAAAGGCATAGTCTCCAAACTCAATTCGTCTTACAGAAGCAAGAAGTAGTTGGCGGGGAAAAACGCATCATCGACTCGACGTGGTGCCTACTATTTCATAGTGAACCAACGAAGAGCGTGTGTTGAGTCTGACTGTACATGTGGAGCTGGACACTCGGATCAGCGCAAGCTTGGCCGGATTAACTTTAACACTCATGTGCCACAAGAGCTCCTCAAAAGAAGAACGTACAGCGGAGAAATTTCATCGATGGAATCAACGTAGACGTTCACAGACAGACGAGCGGAAGCCTTTCTAAAGCTACTCCGACATATTTGGAGCTCAGGTCAGTAAGGAACTTCCAAGGCTGAGGCAGGGTCTTGAAAAGGAGATGGTGGTGGAGAAGCTCTTAATGGGTTAACGGCAGTACTCACATTCCCGAAATGGGTTACTGCCATTGTTTTCACCGGCCCCCCGTTCTAGGAGCTGTATATAAGGATCTGACCCTCCAGGTTGAGAGTTTTACATCAGGACAACTTCCTTACCACTTAAAAAATCCTTAGTTACGAAGCAACCAGAAGTGTCGGACCCTACTGTTGACGACCCGGCAAACGAAATAAGGACAACAATTTTCGGATGGGCACGTAGACTGTTCGGACCTTTAACAGCTCACGTGCAGCCAATCAATTACAAGAGGCCCTAGGCGGCTATAAAGCAGACATTACAGATATCCAGGAAATGCGATGGGATGGGCCGGGCAAAAAGAGGATGAAAAACTGTGACAGAAGCGGATCACAGCTATAAGCGGCAGACCTAGGCAAGAAGTCTTGAGCTTTCGACACGTGAGCGAACATCTTATAAAAATCAACATCAAGGCTGAATTCTCATACATCAGCCTAATATGCGCTCATGCCTCCACAAAACACAAGGACGACGCTACCAAATAATGCTTCTACGAGCTCCTCGACAAAACCTATGTATTGTCCTAGATATAACGTTAAGTTTGTGTTAGTCGATTTTAACGCCAAGGAGGACATCTTTGGTAGGACAATTGGTAAGCATACTCTGCACGTCACCACACATCTGGCAACGGACTCAAGCTTATTGACTTCGCTGCGGGACGAAACGTCACTATAGCAAGCACACGGCTTCCTCATCTCATTATACACAAGAGGACATGGCGGTCTCCTGATCATGAAACGGTCAACAAAATTGTCCGAACTTTCAGAGCAGCCAACATCGACTCGGAACCACTACCTAGTTGCAGGTACGAATTCGGATATCCCAAGCGCCTCAGCAAAGAAGGATTCCTGTGAGAAGATTTATCGTCGAAAAGCTGCAATCGAAAGAGACCGCCAGAATGTTCGCCTAACGCGTATCCCGAAATCTATCCACGACTCCTATGCCGCCAGCATCAAGTGCCAGCATGCCATCAGAGATGCTGGAACTTATGTGCTGACTTTCAGTCGACTACCACCAAGAAACCCCTGGTTTGACGAAGAATGCCGGCAAGCACATGCAGCTCAACAAGACTTGTACAAAGCATCGCTGCAAAGAAGGACTAGGGGTACTCGTGACTTTTACGAGCATAAATCGCGAGAAGAACATCGACTTCTCCAGAAGAAGAAAAAGGAGCACGAGAAGCGCTCCTAAGATATTGAGAGAGTATACTCCAGGAGTGTTGCAACCCAACATGGGCCATGTATGTATCTATATCTCATCATCGCACCTACTACGATGTGCATGTCAAAAATCAAGGTTCGAAGGTTGGCTACTTTTCTCTCGAAACAAGGAGCAATGTACGGAAGTTTTACCAAAAGGTAAAAAGAACGTGTTAAGTCAACAAGACCCGTACGGAAACCTGTAGAAATGAAGAAGGAAACCTTGTTGTAAGCCAAAGTCGGTGCTGAGAATATGGAAAACTTTTTCTGCAGACCGTATAACGGCGACGAATGCCAGGTAGAACCATTCAACATAGACGATGATAGCCAAACTTTCGTCCACCTGACCAAAACGAAATGAGGACAGCAACATCCAAGCTTAAATCCAACAAAGCTGCTGGACCTGATGGCCTACCGGGCGAGTTATTCAAAGCAGCTGGAGATGACTTGGTAGAGAGCATACACCGACTCATTTCCAGGATTTGATCAGAGGAGTGTATGCCTGATGAATGGAATCTCAGCATCATTTGCCCGATCCACAAGAAACGAGACACCTTCAACTGCTCCAATTACAGTGTTCTCAATATCGTGCACCCTTCGTCAGCAAACTGTTTGGCCCCTATTAGAGTAGTTTCAGGCCAGGAAAGTCCACAATCCATCAAGTATTTACACTTCAGCAGATCCTGAAACAAGCCCAAAAAATCCAAATCGATACCCACCACCTTTTTATCTATTTCAAGGCCGCATTTACAGAGAAGAGCTATACAGAGCCGTGACTACTTTTGTCAACCCTGCCAAACTTGTCCGTTTGGTGATGGTCTCACCGAGACCTTCGACGTCAAAAAAACTGTTACCTGACTTCTTTAACATTATCCTTGAAAGGATTGTGCGGAACTCACAAGCGTACACTGGAGACACAATCTTTCAAAAGTCTGTGGAACTACTAGCAGACGCCAAAAGATGGCGCGTTCGTTGATATCAAAAGGGAAGCTGTCAAAGTGGGTTTAGCATTAAATGAAAGCAAGTAAATGCTGTCAACAAGAAGGTTAAGTTAGGTACGTGTGTAGGCGAGTGGAAGAGACCTACAACGCCACACTCAGGTCAATACAGTCCCTTTCCCATTGGTTAACCCTAGTTCTACAGATATGGTTCCTGACTACTAGCAAGCCATCCAGAGGTACATAGTTCAAGATGTCATTGACTGGTATGCTGGATAATTCTTCTAGGTCACGGAAGAAGTGTCGCCCAAGGAATTTAAATCTAAGATGGAAAAGACCTGGACAGTGACAGATAAAGTTGGTTGTATCCCCATTGACTTCCTCATCTCCAAATATACTTCTTGTGACCACACAAGTGCTTAGGGAGGACCATCTGATGTGTGCCTTCCTTAGGGTATTAATCCCTGCTTCGAGCCTCAGAGTAGAAGGCGGGACACCAAGGTGTCAGCCTGATCTGATGTGTCTGCCTTCTCATTACCTGGTACATCTTCATGTCCGTGTCTTCCCGACAGCATTTCACCAGCTTGAATTTTATTTCAATAGCATAAATCGCTTGTATTGCTGCCAGGCTGTCGATGAAAAAGGTGATACCTTCCTTCAACGCAGTCTCATGAGCGGCTTTTGTAATTATCAGGATGACCGTTTGGCAAAAAATAGTTGTGGTTCAGGAGACGAGCTGATTTGGATGTGCTTAGCGGTTCAGAAAAGATGCCTTGTCCTACGCCTACATCCATCTTTGATCCATCTCTAAAAACAGAGATGCTACGTTTATTGGTAAGCTGAAAGCTTTTCCATTTTTTCTGCTCGGGAACGGGCTTGAAATCTAGGTACGGAGTCAGGTAATCCGTGGTAGGTACGAGTACATACATTTCCAAGACTTTTTTCAGGATCATGGAATGACCCGTTGTAATTTCTCTCCAACTATCTGACTGAGTTATTCTTAGGACACTGATAGCTGGCAACGCTTGAACGAAGGTATCCAGCGGAAGCAGATTGAGGATAACAAGAAGGGACACACAACATCGAATTGGACAGAACGTCACAGTCGACAGCTATTACTTCGAGGTAGTAAAGGACTGTGTCTACCTTGCCTCTGCTATAAACTCTGACAACAATATCTCAGCAAAAATCAAACGAAGAATACCTCTTGCCAATAGCTGTTCCTTTGCGCTGAGAAGCAATTGAGTAGTAACGCCCAATTCTGAACAACTAAGGAGACTCTGCACTAGACCTTAATCATCCCAGTCCTTTATAGCGCTGCATCGACATTTGTCGAAAGCGGATGAAGAGTTCCTTGATCGTTTCGAGAGAAAATTTCTAGAGTAGAAGGGGACCTCAACCGACTTGGAGTACGAAACTGGAGGCAGTTAGCTAAAGACGGGGCTAACTGGAGAGACTTGTGGGTTGAAGCCCAAGTTCACTCCAAACTGTGGCGCCCCCTAAGTAAGAAAGTAAGGCTCTTACTTACAATGCAATCCGCGTTAAGTGCTCGTCAGTGCCGATAGATAAATTAAAAACTTCAAGTCTGTACCCTGGCTCAAGTCTCAAGTCTCCCCGAAATCCACCAGATTCCTTCCAACCTCACACGCTTTTCTACTGCAATAAATCACACGCCTCATGTGACAACAACCTTCCAAATGGTCATTGAACACATATGCACGAGTGTAGACCAACTAGAGCACATCAGCTTCTAGAAATATTTCTAAAGCATTCCATTCCGCCAGCAGGTAGAATACTACTCCAACACGATGAACAAGTTACCACTGTACCGCGCGCCGAACCTATTATGAAACACAAGGCAGCGCATTAAGGGTCTTAAAACTCATTAAGTGTTTTATAATTCTTCCGCAGGTCACTCGAAGCCAGTTCGGATCAACTTACAAGTCAATCGCAAATGCCATACCGCTCCCGGACAATTAGAGGTGGCATATACTACTAATGAGGGTGTCTGAGGAATTTCTTTGTCCAGGTCAAGCGTCCAACTATCGAATTCAGATGCAATCGTTGCACACCCAGACACCGAAATTGCGCTATCCACATGGATTTCATCAAGTCATCATCTGTCATCCGATCCCATCTTAGGCTTTGCAATATCCACCCATACCGGCCGGTATAACAACAACAACAAGATCGCGCAGAATGGAAATTAGATCCATGCGAGGTATTAATAGTGAATTTCTAGGTCAGAATCAACGAAGAGAGGGATGAAAACTGATGCAACTGACCATTTGACCAGTCTACTGCAACTGGCAGTATAAAAAGACAGCTGTACTTGACGAAAAGCATCAGTTCGCTTTGGGATCTCATCTCAGAATCAGCAAATACTTGGATTACAATCTCAGCATCCTTTTGAAGATGAAGGCATTCTTAGTTCTTGTTGCGACTTTGGCTGTGGCCAGTGCATCTGTGGTGCAGTTCTCACCAACTCTGTACACTGCTGCCATTCCAATTACAACTCAATACCATGCTCAGGATGGCTTGGGACAGTACTCGTATGGATATAGCGGTGGTCCATCGGCCAAGGCTGAATACAAGTCATTGGATGGCGTGACTCGCGGATCGTACAGCTATGTTGACGCTGATGGAGAACTGCAAACTGTCGAGTATACAGCTGACAGTGCGAACGGATTCCAAGCTTCAGCTACCAATCTACCAAGAGCTCCAATTGATGATAAGACTGCCCCAAAACCGGTTGAGGATACTCCTGAGGTAGCAATGGCTAAGGCTGAACACTTTGCCGCCTTTAGGGAGGCCGAATTAAGGGCCGCCGAACATCCGACAAATGGCGAAGAAAATGGAAACGAAGCCCAAGAGGAGCAGTCATCAAATGGCTCTCAAGAGCAGCGATCAGAGGGACTTTCTCGGGAATCTACATCTGCCGAAACTGAGAGTCCTAATGGGTTGGATGGTTCCAGCGAACGCGAGTCTGAACAATCTCAGCAATCCTCTAATGGAAATGGCAATGGAAATGGCAATGGAAATGGAAATGGAAACGGAAATGGCAATGGAAATGGCAATGGAAACGGAAATGGAGGCAATGGCATCACTCGACTCACTTCGAATGGTCTGAGCAACGGTCTCAGCAGTGGTCTCAGTAATGGTCTGAACAGTCTCACTAACGGTCTCAGTAGCAGCCTAAGCAGCAGTCTCAGTGGCCTTAGCAGCAGTCTCAGCAATGGTCTTAGTAGTTCCCTTGGCAGTAGTCTCAGCCTTGGTTCGCTCCATCAAAATGGTCAGTTGTCCTCTTCCGACATAAGTGCTCTAACCAGCCTCCAATTAAATGGAGATCTCACCAGCAACGACGCCATGCGATTCTCTGAAATCACTCCAGCCACCACCTCTCAATTGCGTCCAATCTCATTGAACTCCGTTCGCGTACCAACTACATCGTACCTCCGCGTTTCAACACCCACTCATGGATACAGCGTTATCTCGCCAACAATTCTCACAGCTGTACCAACCCTCCGAGCTACATCAAGTCAGACAATTAGTCGTACACTACCAATTTCGTTGAGTTCAACTTTTCTGACCCAAGGACTTCACTAAACGACAATCTATGCAACGGAAAACTGATGAACGCCCTCTGAACGTGAACTGCAACAGAAAAGAACGACCAGTGATTTAAAAGGAATTGTGAAAACGCCTAGCTTTAAGAGACTCTTCTCAGAAAGTTTTTTTTATTTAATACTCTTGTACTACTAAGCCTCTGTCTGTCTTACATAAATACTCTCGTATACGTACCTGTTATAATGAATGTCTTAAGTCTTAAGGTCTATGTTGTATCCTTCTGTTTTTATCAATGAGGACTCTTGCGATATTTTATTGTGAATTGTACTGGTTTATGGTAAAAGTTTATATTTTTTTCTAACCTTTTATGTTTTATCTCAAGTGCACAAATATAATGATGTTGAACCTAAAAAAAAATTTAGTCCGTATTTTGCTTTTAAAGAATAGTGGTCATAAATGGCAGTCCTGGGGCTTGCGTGGAAAGCCGAGTGAGCGCTTCAGTGATGCCAACACTCACCACATCACCACCGATCATCTGTCAACTAAACCGAAAGAAGGCTGTGCGGTATCGTTCACTATGTGGGAGAAGCTACCTTCTGTGAAATGGCCATCCCTCTTGGGCACTCAGTTACTACTTGCGCAACAAGAACTAAGTACTTGGAAGTTATCTTAGATTCTTCTTTCAAAGATCATATTGAGACCACGATCTTAAGTCCCAGCAGCATCGTTTGGCAGTGTCGTAGAATATTTAGTAGGATCTGAGGCTTAAGCCCTTAGATACTCCACTGGATATATACTGGCACAATCAGACCGTATCTTGTGTATGGGGTGGTCGCATGGCGGTCAAGGGCGGAATTCTCCAAACATTACTGGCGCGATGAGAGGAACTGCCACAATGGAAGCTCTACGTAGCCTTCAACCCGTGCATCTCTTCATCGAGTATATGGCCAGTAAAGCAGTATTCAGCATCGGAACGCTCCTTGAGAGGGCTATAATCTTTGATGAAGGGCACGGAGTAGGTGAGGCTGAAGAGCTCCTTAGCCCTATTCCAACCTTTCGGGATGGGGCATTGGATATCATGCGAATGTAACTTATCTTTAAGTCCAGATTCCAATGCTCTTTTGCGGAGCGTTCGGAATGGAGAATTGGCAGGTGGGCTCGGTCTGAACCAACTAGTACTGTCTTCTATACATACGGGTCTCTGTTTGATGGTCCCTCGGGACCAGCCATCTATTCGGAGGAAGCAAGTATGATCAAGGCTACTATGGTCTTTCAGGCCGCAGTCCATGCTATCACAAGTGTAGCTCACGTAGCTCTAAAAAAGAGGAAAAGGGGTAATATCTGTCCCGACAGCCAGGCCGCGATAAGGAGTTGTTCTGCTTATGCGTAACTCGGTGACGTTGGTCTGGGTTCTGGGACATGCCGAGATACCGGGTAACGAAACAGCAGGTACTCCTGCCAAGGAGGGTTCAATGAGACCTTCGTGGGTCTTCAGTCACCAATAGGCTGCAGCTTGGCTTCTTTAAACAAGCAATGGCTCAGTTGGTACTAAAACAGCATCTCGACTACTGGCGACGTTATGGTAAATGCCGGCAGACAAAGATGTTCCTGATGATGTTCCAGGTTCCTGGTTCCCGAAAGTGATTTGCGAACTATTACAGGGCTCGTCACGAGTTTTACATTCTTTAACGAACACCTAAAAAACATAGGACCCAGGAATTCGGACGTTTGTCAGATGTGCTTGGAAGAGGACGAAGCCGCCACACACTTCCTGTAGGACTGCCCTGCTTTTGCACAAATCAGGCACTTTTTCATGGGCAGTTTCATCGTCAATTATGAGGACCCGGCTACTCTCAACCTTGCTAATGTGTTGCGTTTTGAAAAGTACACACGCAGGTTTGAAGTGCGGACAAAACAAGCCACATAAGCGATATTGCTACTGTCTCGCATGGGGCGGTCTTTGGCCGAGGTACAATTGTCCCTCAGGACCTAATCGCTGCTGTTCATTGATGAACTGTCTTTACAAATACAGATTGTAGTTTTACTTAAGAAAGTGTGCCTAGCCAAAGAAAGCCTCGGATGCCAATACGTCATCTGACATCTTTCTACTGAAAGGCAGCAAGGATGCCGAGAGCCCAGTTGCAGCCTGGAGAGGTATGCTTCACACAATCGTCTTTCTAGGAATCCTAATCGTCAATTGAAGTCATGACCGAGGATACAGAAAGAGCTAACACAAGTCCAATATTGCCGTCTTGCAAGAAGACATCATTACAAGATCGTTCACTACTTTTGGAGCTACTTATGAAAATTCGACTGCAGTCTATTGTTGGTTCATATTCTGGCCGTAGCTGGTCGTGAAGACACTACTATATTTATGAAATACTAAAAGACGTGGTGATTCCCGTTAGGTTAAATTTCTGAATACATTCCTGAAATTATGGAATCAGTTTCTAACCTTCTCACAAGATGGGCTAGAGACTGTGCTCTACACGTCAACCCGGGCAAGACAGAATTGGTACTTTTCAGTAGTAAATACAAAATACCATCCTTCAAACAGCCAAAACTGGCAGGGGTACCCTGATGGGGTGGACTGGCAAAGGAAGGCAGTTCCTTCCCAAAACGAGCGTATACACTCGAGAAATATAAACCTATAGGTGGTCCTGCGACTTCCAGACGCTTACAGTGTGTTCCAAGCAGCCATGCTTAAAGCTGCGGAATTACTGGAAATGGGATCAATATCCAACAAGAATATCGCCATCTACATATTACAGTTATGCTGCGCTTAATGTGTTAGAGACCTCACAAAATCTGAAATAGTTAGGAACTGCCGTACAATACTTAGGACATTGTACACGCAGAAGCATGTCAGATTGCAATATAGAGGGTAACGAAAGTGCCGACGTACTGGCAAAAAAGAACTTCAGCTCCCACAAAGTTATAAAACTCCTGGGAAGCCACGTCTTTGGTAGTTTGGAAGAGGTTGGGTCTTTTGCCCAAAATAACGATTTACTTAAATTCTATAGAGAAATTGGGCGCATGGGTGAAAAAGATTAGTTTTCCTACCGTGAGGATTCCCTAGGGTTCGCGATGGGCCCACTACGGTGACCAGCGCATTATGATTATCACATAAGCCTACTTAACCTAACCTAACCTAGGCCTAAACACAAGCAAAGCCCACTTTATATTTGTGAAGCAACCAACGTTTTGGTGTCATTGTCATTGTTTTGGTGTCAACAGCTGCAACACAGCAGGCCAGAGCCAGAGCTACCAAGGAGTTCCAGCCTGTTCCTTCAGGGTTAACATTGTTGCTGAAAATATAGCGGGACTGTAGGACCCGTGCTACCATATTTTGAAACTGTAGCCTGTCAAGAGAGCGAGAACTCGGAGACATGGTGAGCATAGGCTCAAGTCTGGGAGCCAGAGTCAGCTGTGCGTGGGCCGTCATGCAAAGCAGACGTGTTTGATTGGCGTTGTGCACATAATCAGAATAAACCTGTCCAAACAAAGTGTGTCTGCAAATGAGCAAATGAGTATAAGGACGCATGAGCTCTTAACAGCGGCAGTACACAGTGCTGCTTAGATCTATTTGTTCGGCTTCCGTAGCCGTATGAGTGTGACCATCGTTTTCGTCTACTATAATTAAGTGATCTTGTAATTACACTCCAGCCAACGGTCATCACAACCACAAACTTTACTTGCCCCACGCTCTGGTTGACATTTAATTGACAAGTCAGGTAGTTTTAATTATAAATCTTTTTATTTTTATTTAATACAGATATTTTTAGTTTTGTTATTAAACATTTTAATTTTTTTTTTCAGTTTTTTTTTCATTTTTTTTTTTACAAATACATTTTTTTTCTTATTGACTTACAAATCGTAATTCTTTTATGTATAACATTAAAAAATGCCTATGTCTGAAGGCATCATATACAATAGTTTGGGTTTTTTTCTGATAGTTTCTATTATTTTTTTTTTCTTTTGATTTAGTTATCAATGATATTTGTGGATTTTGTTTACCTTTTTTTGTATATGAACATAGTCGAACACGGTGACAGTATTTCTATAGTGTTTTCATCTTAGGATTTTTAAATTTACATGGTATGAAAAAAACAACAACAAATCTTAAGTACCAATTCAACAATGATGTTCAAAACGAAAAATTCAATTTCGAAGGTTTTACAAGAGTACAAATGAGGGGTTTCATTCTAAAGTGGTAAAAGAACGAGTGGTACCAATGCGTAATGAATATTTAATCTATATGTCCTGTGAGTAGTAAAACTATGTCCACTGTTTTGTATTTATTACTATATGCCAGCTAAAGTCCTCCCATCTGTACTACGGTTAATTGAGTTCAGCAGTATTATTTGGATTTGATTTGGATTTATTCTACTCCCTCCCACTCAAAAACTAAGTACATACATCTAAAAGGAGGACTAAAAGCATAGTTCACATCTCGAACGAAGTGATAAAATTGTTCGATTATTAGTAAGTATATTCAACATTCCTTCAAATCTTGTAAATTTGGTACAACTCCCTCTGCCGCACTGGACATCCGTTTCATTTGATACCTCTCGACATATTTAGCAAGCAAATGGCAGCTAGTACAGTAGTTTACAGTGGTCTAAAAAAGATTTTGACCATGTCCATCTTTCCGAAAATACGGGCTATGGTATACCCCGCCTAAGCTTTGCCAAATTAACATCCCTTCCAAGTCATCCTGGGAGGAAAATGTATAACCGTATGATCGTCGTTGCAAAATTTAAGGGCTACAAACATCAATCTCCCAGCGTTAGCCGTTTTCGAAAACGTCATCTGAATCAAATTGCTTTTGCAGTATGTTCTTAAACGCAAGCTACGAAAGTAGTTTGTTCGAAAACCGAATTATATATCACACTGCATTATCAGTATGTTCGATAATGCATTCTTTGCAGGATAGATGTTCGAAAACATCATCTACGCTGGAAAAAAGCACTCAGAAACCACAAAAAAGGCTTAATCAACTTGTACATATTTTAGCAGTAACTTCTTTTTCCTTAATAGTCTGTTTATTTTCAATAAATTTTAATAAAGGTTGCACTTAGCTTTGTTCATTAAAGGCGATTGCAAGAAAAAATCATGCGGACGACACTATCAACAAAATGGAATGACGTTTGCAGTTTGATGTTCTCAAGCCTTAAGTCTTACAACGATCAATTGACGTTTTCGAAACGGCGTATGTTTGGAAAAAGAGTCAAGTCGTTTTCATACCGACGCGATCGACCGTTCAAAACCAACAATGTGGTTGGTGAAGTTGTTTTCCCTGATGACCTCTCTCTCAATCTTTCAAATCATTGTAGAGCCTTCATTGTGAATATTAGGAACCTGTTAGGCTTCATCAGAAGCTCAAATTTGTTTGACGAGTAAACGAACGGTTCGCTCTATGGTTCCATTGTTATGTGGTATCATAATGAACCCACCTTTTGTCTAAGTTTGTTGGCGTTAGGTGGCAACACTTTCAACCTAACTTATAAATTTGGTGAAAGAAGCTAGATGACAACTAGAAGAGCAGAAAAGCGTTTCTTTTTTTTTTTTTTTTGGCCCTACATAGATATACATACATATGAATCGAAGTTAAATAAAAGTTAAAATTACAAATCGTGTGGATCCTCTGTCTAAACAACGGGGAGAGCTGAAAACTTTTGTTTTTTTGTAATTGGAAAAGCTCTTAACAATTTCGCACAACTTAAGTATTTTGCGTCGATCTCTGATTCGTGAGCCTTCAAATGGAGAAGTTTTCTAAAGTCATTCTGGATGAGAATTGTTCATTGAGCGAAGTCAAACTTTTATGGATTCGCGGACATAACAATATACACAGAAGAGAACGAAAAGGTGGATGCTTTGGAAAGGATGGAGTCGGCAATGAACATCAGGCAAGTAGTCACATCCACACTACCAATAGTATAAAAGACGGCAAACTAGGGAAAGAGGCCAATTCACCCTGATTTAGCTTCAGTAACCGAAAGTTATAAATAAATGATTGCCTTATTTTAGTCAAAGAATTTTACTTCTCCTTGGAGCTCGAAACAACTTGGTACTTAAAGTTACAATCCGATCGCATTGCCCCGTATCTCACAGCTCCATCATCAACCTTAATAATAAGGATCATTGATATGGCTCTACTATTATTCTCTAGTTAAACGTCACAAGCCGACAATCATGGAGGAACAATCTTTCAAAAACCTGTGCAACCACTAGCGCACGCCGACGGTATTGGCATAATTGGCAGAACACAGCAGGCTGTCACTGGTGCGCTCGCAACTATTGAAACGGAAGCTGCTAAATGGTAATTAGTGGTAAATGTCCTTAACCGACTTCCCCTTAAGACAACTCTTATGCTTCACCTCCACGACTACTTCATTTGTAGGACGCTCCACTTAGGAACAAACTTTTTTTTACAGCTAAGCGCCTCATACAATACTAAATACACTGGTTTTGGTTATCTCTGATCTAAGTGTATCTGCGCTCTAAGTCCGAACAGCCACTCCAATCTAACACAAAAACAAAACCTTTTCATGCGAAGAGTAATTCGTTCATGGATGGATATGAGTAGCCGCCATGCGGTTCTGAAAATCACACAGCATAAAGCACATTTGGTAGAAATGCAGATTGACTTAAATTTCGGAATAGTTATATAAATGGGAAGTTTCCTAAAACCTATCACCACTCTGGGACTGTTTTTTGTTCCTGAATTGCAAAATTTGCTTCTCCGAGTTTCTATTGTAATTATTTTTTTCCTTTATTACACATTTTTTAAATGTACTCTACTTGGGCTTGACAAATTTGCAAAATCAATATTTTGCAAGAATATCGGCATACATGTACGTGTGGCACGAAAATATGATCGAAATCAAAGGAAATCAGGAGAAAGAGCAGAAGAAGAACACAAATTCCAGCACCACGCGATCGAGAGAGCTACAGGAGCACCGCAGATGACTAACGCTTTAACCCAACTACCAGCGCACACAGAAGGCTAATTCCTCTTCCAACTTTGATTTGTTCAAATTTTAAAGTGACCAACAAAGACGATGGAGTGTATCCAGAAAACGGTCTCAGTTGCAGCAACGATATCACCGCTGAGCTCAAACAATATCAAACACACCTGAGCCTGCCTGATAATTATTTTTTGTATTTATTGAGGGAATGCAAACTCACTGCTGCCCATCGACTTTAAATGCTCTAGGGATCGAACGGTCGATTGCGATCTACTGTTTAAGCATCCCTGCTTTAAGACGCATTTCCTTTCTGGAAAAACCCTTTACTAATTTAAAATGAAAGCTCTTTATATAATCAACTAAATTAGAAAAAAAAAAGAAAAACAGAAAATATTATAATTTTTTTTCAATGCAATCGTTTTTATATATTTTAATAATTATAAATTTGTAATATATTGTTTTTTACATGTAGTTTCTTTTTTAGTGTTCTTTACTTTTAATGTAAATAAGTATTAATAAAAATCACTAAGATTGTGTCACTATCAACCATACAATTATAAATCATTTTTTTTTTGTATTTTGTTACAAAAAATCGTCTTAAACTCATACAAACTTATTATAAATATAATTTTATGCATTTATTTTTATTTAGATATTTAGTTTTATTTGTTTATATATATTTAAATTGTTTTTTGCAAATTCTTTGCGGTTTTCATTAAACTATTAAAATGGTAAATTGAACCATACTACGGTAGATAACTCTGAATTGGCCTAGTAGAAATTGTATACTTTTTGAGTGATGCATCACTATGACATATTAAATTATTTGTTTTATTTTATTTTTTAATTTTTGTATCATCTACCATAATAGAAGAAAATAATTTGTTTTTAAGTTAAAACAAGAAAAAAAAATAGGCTTTTCTGTGGCACTGACAAAATTGGAAAAATGTTCAGTTTTATTGGCAAACAAAATATTTGAAACAATTGCACAGAAAACAAAAAAAAATTAAGTGTGAATCAAAACTCGGTGGGAACGAAGTCATAAACAAATTTATTTAAAAAAAAAGTGTTATGTGCTATATGTTCCAAAGAAATTATTGCCCAAGCAAATATTTTGTGGGAGAATATTTTTAAAGACCGCTGAGATTATACCAATCCGCCGTAACAGTTTAAGCCAGCAGACGTCTACCCAGAATTAAGGAGCTTATTTTGCTGCGAATATCAAGCATCAAGTGCGCAACGGCTATACTTCTGAAAATTCACATCTGATTTATCAACAGACTTCGTATCTTTGCAGAATGATAGTACCCAGCGGTTAGATAACTCTGTATTTTGGTTAAAAAATGCTGCCCTCTTTGAGCCCGTTCCAAGGCACTAATTAAAGATGCCTTGCAGTGTGGCTTTAGGTCAGGAAAGTTCATCATCGTTCAAATATTCACTATACGGTATTTCCTGGATAAAAAAAACCCAGGAGCTTCAAATCGATACCCACCACCTTTTCATCTATTTTATGGCCGCGTTTGGTAGCACAATGGCGAAGAGACATGGACTTTGTCAAAAATGGATGACGATGCTCTTGGCTATTTCGAGCCATTAATCTTCGAGTAATTTTTCAAAAACAGTCAGTGGAGGAGATACAACAACGAACTGTGAAGGTGGCTGGGTTATGAAGAACGTAACGTATAGACACCAATGCTTCGGCCCGAATTCATCCCCGAGCATCGGCGTAATAGAAGAAAACCGTGGTGCAGGTGACACGCGAAAGTGGCTGGAGGTGCTTGCAGGTCCACCCCGGCATGTAGCGCCACCTTCAGTAAGTAAGTAAAGCTAAGTTTTCTCTTACATTCATAACATCTACCTAGTTAGGGCTGCAAGTGCCCCTATCGAAATGGATTTTCTTTGAAAGCTACGGACACGTCTGAAATTTGCTGAACAAAGTTATACTGCCAAAAACTGAATACGCATAATTTGCCTACTACATACCACTGACAGTGTATCAAAATCGTAAAACGATTGAAGCTGCAGATATAATAATTAACATAAATGAATAAAAGGCTGGACTAGCTTTTTCTAAAGAAACAAGAATTGAATCTCTCAATGGGACAAAATACCCTGGCGCTATAAAACCGAAACCATTTCCTTTAAATAAAGCTACATAGAAACGAGACATATTGCTAGGAAAACGAAAGCATGATTTCAGATATTTTGTAGTTCTCATCTATGAGTCGTGTTAAATTGCAAACCATTTTCTCAGTGTATCGTTCTTGAGTAGTTCGCCACAACTGACTGCACGATGGGTATGTACATTATATGCTGTTGCATTCTGCAGTTCCTTTTTGTAGTTTTTCAAAATATTCAGCGGCTCTGTCTTCCTATTCATATAAAATAAGTTTTCCACGTATCAAGTTGACGTTATTTCAACTGAAAAATAACTTCGGTAACTGAAGAACAACATTATTGAATAAAGTGGCGCAGAATAGTCCTGTGAATATAAAATAACAACACGCACCGACGTATACCTACTCCTGAACTATAATGTAAATGCCAAACCTCCAGCATTGCATTCGAATTTTGAGAATTTTTATTGACTACAAATTAAGAGTAGTAAATGTTCATAACTGCACTCGCCTTGCATGAAAATGTATAGTTTTCAAACCATCTTCCTCGCTGTCGTCAAACAAAACGTTCACCGCATAAAAAATCGTTTCCTAGGACCTTGTCGTGGTGCTTTTATTTACGGAATGATTTATGAGAAACTGCTGCACAACGGCTTTCGTGGTTTATAAATTATGTACGATATATTTTGTCTTTCGAATCGTAAACGCCAAAAAGAGTCATTTTCATATCTGCTCTAAGCATTTAGTTCCGCATTTGAATTATGCGTGCTTTTTTTGCGAACAATTTATGCTCGAATTAACGCTGAAAATAAACACAAACTGCCACCGACAATCACTGTCGATAACATCCTTTGAAAGCGCTACTTTGGACAGATTGTGCAGATATGTACATATGTACATAATTAAAGGACAAATCAGTACCACTCCAAATTAAGAGAGAGCTCTGTATTTCTCTTCTGGTGTACTTTTGACAACACCAACCTAAGCTGAGGATTTCTTTGCGAATCGAAGACGAACGAAGGGTAAATTCATAGATGCAAGAAAAACTGCGGTAAATTCACGACAGCAAATTCTGAAAGCATTAATGGGCCAGCGCACACTGGTTCAATTTTCCCCCGCGGTAAGATTGGGGTATCTTTTACTTCAATCGCTCACTGGTTGAATAATGCAATGGAAAATTGTGTACATGAACAGATTTTCATTGTAGTGGTATTTTTAGGTCTGTTCCCGCATCTGTCCAAAACAGTGAATATCTACGAAATCTTACGCAAACTACGTTGCATCTCGAAATTGACTACTTGTGTGTGTATTGGTTTTAAACTACTTCAACGCTGGATGAACATTCTAGCCCATTTCTTACAGTACTCTTCCCTCTCGTATAGTCAGTTTTCCCTGGGAAAATTTTCCAGTGTGCGCTGGCCCAATGAACGCAACTTCTGCAGCATTGATTTCGCAATTCTTAAGTCCTCAAAACAAAGTCACTTGGAAGTTTGCAAGACAAAGGCAGTCACTTGTGTTTATAAACATCAAATGACTGTCTTTGTTATGCAAACTTGTAGCGAATTTTGGTTTTACCCTGTGGACATGCAGGATTGAAAGGTCGAGCCGAAAAATGAGTTGAAATTTCGACCTGGGTAGTTAGTTGCGCACACCGAGTTGAAAGATTGAGTCGAAATTGGATTGAAAAATAGTTGAACGGACAGATGAGCATTACCACATTTATCAGTTTTTTTAGCTGCGTTAAGCTAGAACCAAACTTCTCTCGTGTGTCACTTTGTGGTGTGCCGTGACGCTGACTTGCAGACTTATTTCGCTTGACGGTGACGTGACGGTATGGCTATCATGCATTTCTTATGGCTAGAACATTAGTTTTCCCGTGTGGTGTCGTGACGTTATCCCTTGTTTTTCGATTTGCGACACATGACCCTATAGCGTTGAGCACGTAACAACACACGAGACAAGTGTGGTTCTGTTTGGCGCTTCATAGCAAGTTGAAATGAATGAAACCCGATGGCGTCACAACACACAGCGACACGAGACAAGTGTGATTCTAGCTTTAGTGTTTAGTCGATTCTCATTCTGTGATGTTGTAAAGTGAACATTTTGTTCACATCTTCACGCTTAATTCGATTTTCGAAATGTAAAAAAGTGAAATGTCCAAATTTTTTCACATGAAAGTTTTTTTATCACAGCCAACTCATTCTGTGAAAAGTTGTGAACAACAATGGAAACTAAAAATAATCGCTTCGAGCCAATCATAGTAAGTATCGAATCATGTTTATGTACTTTTGTTTCTCAAAAATGTTTTTTTTTTAAATTAAGAGTAAACGAAGTCGAGATGCTTGGTAACCGGAGGTGTTTCCGGGGACATTGAGAGAAAAAGCAAGTGGAACTGCCAAGACATTTAGAGAAGCAGCTGCTCCTTCTCCGTCGACGTCAAGGAGCCAGCAAAAATGGCCGAGACGAAGTTTGGCTAATGCTACCGACAACGCCTTGGCTGATTTTAAGGAAATCAAAGAGAAAAAAATAAAATTAATCTAACAAAACAATGAAATTCAAAATGCTATTAAAAGTAAACTAGATGAGATGCTTCAAGCACTTTCCAATAAATGACAAAAAAAAACATTTGTTTCCTTTTACAACTTTCGTGACAGAATTAACCATTTAGTACTCTGACAGGCATTTATCGTAATGTGTTTGAGGATCGCATAAAGCGTGTTCTTGAATTGATAAAATTAAAAATTCCTATAAAAACTGAAATGGTAATTTATTCATCACTTCATAGATTCACAGTTCGGCTAGTGACGCCCTGCTCCATACCCGCTCGCTAATGGTAAGCAAATAAAACAAACTGGTTTTTCCTCTCTACAAAAGAAAAAAAACACAAACTACTCCTTGGTCAAGGTAGTTGCGCATATTTTCGACTCAACTCAGCAAAAATAGTGGAGTCGAGGATTTTGTTTTGATGCATAGCTACGAGGATTGTTGCGACATCAATGCTAAAGATGTTGCGTTCATTAATGTTTTCAGAATTCGCTGCGGTAAATTTATAGCAATTTTTTTTCGGTTATGAACTCACCCGTCATAGACGCTATATTTTGTATTATATCCACAACAAACGGAAAAATAAATTACAATGCAGTGCCACAGATATAAATGTGTAGCTTCCACTCATTTCATTTCCAAATGAAATCGATTTAAAAAAAGATAATTAAAAAGTTAAATGTTAAGTGTAAGTTCATAAAAAAAAAAACATTCATATGTATGCATATTGGTTTTATATATAAAACTTTCTTTTCATTTTCATTGTTTTGTGTCAAACAAAAATACAATTGTTTTTAATTATTTCATTAGGTTTTTGTTTTTAGTTCAATAATTTTCGTTTTTTACTTTGATGCTTGTATGTTTTCTATACACAATTTCATTGTTTTTAAAAAATATTTTTTTTTAATGAGGATTTACAATAATAATTATTATTAAATTCTACGTAAAACAAACCTACTACTGTAGCAATATAAAGACAAAAAAAAAAAACATTGATTATACATTTGTTTTTTAATTGAAAAAATAAGAAAAAATTATTTAATAAAAAAAAAATATATATTTTCACAATAAGTTTAATTTGAACTTGGTTTTCAAGTTGATACTTTTTTTTTCTCTATGTGTAGTTCGCGATTATTTAGTGCCTTTTGAGGTCTTTATTCGACTCAGAAAAAGTGCGCGGAATTTCAGTTCGGAATTGAAAAGAACAAAAACACTTTTGTTTACAAAATTTCATTTATTTTATAGCCAATTGAAAGATGATAAAAAAGAAAAGAAATTATTTTGTTTGTTAATATAAAGTTAATCATAAGAAATGTGCTTCTTTGATGAGAACAAGGAAAGCGATCTTAAAAACATACACGAAAAAAGGAAAATTAACAACAAATCAGTACAAATAAAGGAAAACAAATGAGAAACTCGACGAGTTTTACCATTTTTTTTTTTTTTATTATGTTTGGTTTGTTTACATGCTTCATTTTGACTCTAATTCAGATATAATTGTAGTAAATAGGAATATGTAGGAGGGGGAATTATAAAAAAAAAAATTGATAAACTATTTCGAGGAATTTTTGTTCTCACACACTCTCTCTCTCTCTCTCTCTCTTCTGTTTAGTATTGAAATTTATTTTTTTTATATTCTTATTCTCTGTCTTCAAATTTTATGAACAAAAACTATTGTTGTGTAGTTTATAAAAAAAAAAAAAATGAGAACAATTCTTAAACAGCATTTCCTTTTCTTTCTTTTTTCTTTAAATAAAAATAAAATATACAATTTGCTATTCCGCGCGCGCACAGTCTGATTTATTATTTATTTATTTAATTTAACTCTTAATACATGAAATCAATTTCTTGTTCGCTGTGTTTTATATCGGTTTTTTTCTTTGTGTGTGTGTGTACTCGTGTGTTTCTTCGAGGCATTGGGGGGGAAAAAATATGATTCTTTTCCTTTTTCTCAAGAAAAAAATTTAAATAAATCTTTTACTCTTTTCAAATTTACATATTTTATATATATTTGATTCGCTTATATCTTGTAAGTTTGTTTTCTTGAGTTTATTTACCTTTTCTTGTTTTGTGTTCTCTCTTTTTTCTATTTTATGAATTATTTCTCCTTAATAAGTAATTATTTCTTATGTGTATATATGTAAATTTCTCTCTCGCTCTAGTTTATTAATTTTATTTTGTTTTTTTATTATTAATTCGTGGTAAAAAGTTTTTTTTTAATTTCTTTCTTTGATTTTTAATTTATTTCTCTTTTTTTTTTTTTCTTTAATTAAATCTAATCATTTTTTGTTTGCTTTGATAACTTGTTAATTTTTTTTTGTTTTGTATTTAATTTATCGCGCAATTATTTATGTATAGATAATATTCATGACTAATTGTAAATTACTTGCGTGCGTGTTTAACTAATTTTAATTTTTTTTCAACTCGTTTTAGAGCCTTTCCCCATAATTTTGTTTTATTTAAAAAATATATATATATTCTCCTTTTCGCGGAAATTTCCTCTTTTGCGATTTTTTTGTTTGTTTTTATAGATAGAATCTGCTGCTTTTTATTTCAATAATATTTCTTTAATTTCTAAATATAATTTTACATATAAACCGCTTTTGTTGTAATTTTATCCACACATTATTATTATTCTTTTAATTTTAATTGAGAGTTATATTGAGAAAGAAAATCATTTAAAAAAAAAAATTATAAATAAATTCTTTTGTTTCTTACAATTTTCTGTGTACACGCGTTGTTTCTTTTAGTTTCCTACTTTTTACCATTTTTTATTAAATATATCTCTTTGTATCTTCAGTTCGTATATGTGGGAGGGAAGGACGACGTCAGCAGATAAAAAAAAAATATTTCTTTCATATTTTTTTTTTGTTTTTTGTGTTATTCACTTTGTATTATTGGCCTGGAAGAAGATAGAGATTGCATTAGGAAAAAACAAAGTTAAATGGGGGTAATAAGAAGGGCATGCATGTAGAAATTAGAATATTTACTTTGTGAAAATTTTTAATTTTTCTTATTGCTATTGTTAATGGTCAAAGAATGTATCCGACAATTTCCTTCTATCACCGTCGGTCTTTTTGGCTGCATTTAAAATATATTTATTTACATTTAATAACTACCAACTATAAAAATATTCCCAAAATATAAAACAAAAACGCTGAATGATAAAGTAAGTAGATGAGGGAAAATTATATACATGTACAATACAGTTGTGAAAAAATTGATAGGAGCGTTAACTCATGGCATGGAGTATGTCAAGAATGGATGAGGCTGCGCTCTTGTTATGAGAGAAAAATATTTCGGGTGATTTTTGGTCCCGCCTGCATAGACGGAGAGTGGAGAAGAAAATACAATCATGAGCTGTACGAGCTATATAGTCGACCTATTCAGATGAGTTCGAATATAACGACTAAGATGGTTGGACAACAATCCACCCTAGAGGGACGACGTAGTAGAGAAAGACCTCGCCGAAGGTGGCGCGCTCGAAGCTTGCGAAGTGTTGTCGAGAAGAGCTTAAGGTTTTTGGAACACAGCACAGCACAGGCATCGCTCTGCTGGGTTCCTGTACATGAGGATATTCTAGGTAACGAGAAAGCTGACGAATTAGCAAGGGAGGGTCCGGCGGCCGTTTCAAGGCAAATAGAACCACTTGTGATTCATTCACCTTGCGTACTCAAGCTTGAAGCAGGGAAAATCTGAAAGAAAACTCGTGGTGTGATATCAAAAACTGTGTTGCAAAGGCCAAACCAGCAAACAACCAACAGTTCTGAGGGGTTGGTTAAGAAGCTTGGCGTAAAATAACTGCCACTCGATGTCAGAATCTTGTGGAATCTATGCCACGTCGTTGTAAGGTGGTATTCAAAAATTTAAGATTTTTAAATAAGTACATACATATTCAGGTACCTAAATTTAACCATTAAAAACAGTTTCAAATTTGCATGAAAGGTATCCTGAAGTATGTGGGACGGTATTACGTAACACACAGCAACCAATATAATCGTGTTATTGAAACAAAATCCTTTGGATTAATTTCTTTGTAGATACGTAGTCACTGGTTTATGCTGGTTGACACATTGGAAGCCAATTTTAGTCACGTCACAGATGATAAGTGACTCAATACTGGACTAACAAACTGCTGTTTGTCAGAACCAACCGGAGGACCCGAGGTTCCTTTTAAAAATTTGCCATAAAATGATCTTCTAAAACATTAAAAAAAAAAAAACATCTTTTCCATCCAAACAATCACTTATAGACTATAATTGGCTCTCAACAAATTGGTCACGTCGACTAATTGGTGTGGTCTTAGTATTATCCCGACCAAGTGTTTTACGAAAATAAAAGAAACCACATTTAGCCTCTCGAATAGAGGAGAAGAACCAGTATTTATTTTGTGATTTTCACCTCTAAACCAACTGAGGTATATCAAATACAGGACGACAAAACGCAATCAGAGAGTGCACAGATCGAGTAGCAAATATATATCCTTAAACGGAGCTAAAAACAAGAATGTGATTGTGAGTGACCGTTAAAATAGAGGACGATGTGGGATTCTTTATAAAAAAAATTGATTCATTTAACCTAACCTAGCCTAAGGCCAAGCGCAGTGATGCGAGAAGCGTTTGCTTATGATAAAACTATTTACATGTTGTCTTGTGTACGTGCGCATAGCATCGAATATCGCTTCACTGTGCATAAGTATGTATAAATGTATGTATGTATATAAGAATACAAGCAAAAGCTTCTCGCATCGCTTTCTCACATCACTTTGCGCGTGGCTTAAGGGAGCAGAATTATTAATTCGACACTGGGTGGTGGGACTTGACAGAAGAATTTGAAGGGGCACACCACAGAGTAGCGTCCTATCTTCCCTTCAGTGGAATCTCTTAGTAAATTAGCCTCCAATAATCTGAGAAGGAGATAACTGGAAAGCGATGACGTGTCGAAAGTCGTATATTTAATACACTGAACAAAAAAAAAAAAACGTTCAAATTGTGCTCTATAAACTCTCAATATATGTAAGTCGATAGATGTAGACTAGATATGAGCGCTCATAAAACTGAACTAGCTCTCTTAACTAGAAAATATAGAACTCAGCGAAACGACCTTATTTCTCTGAATAATTGCTGTTTACATTTTAATAGAGCTTAAGTTTACTCTCTCTTAAAATTTTGAGCATCAGTCCAGTGATAGGTATCACAGAAGGACACTGCTACATAGAGAAGCACGTAACAGGATTCGACCGCCAATCAAACGACTTCTACAGGAGACAAAACAAAGACGGAGATGAGAATGTTTTCCACCTTCTGTGGACATTACTCAGCCCTCTCTCTTTATTAAAAGCTTGACCTTTTCCACACTGTCAGAGAGCTAAGGAGTAGATAGGGAAAACTCTGCAGCATCGTTATGGTACCGCAATTGACCTCTTTTGGTGTTGGCAGTCACTTTAACATAATCTAACCTACGGGAGACTATCTGACATCCTCGGAACTTGAAAATCCATTCAGTCGATAGTGGTACAACAGCTTTAAAAACTCAAAGGAAAGTATTCTCGTTAGCAATAAAGAAAAATATTCATTTCTTGTAGTAGAGTTGGGTGTTATCAGAAGTAGTTTCGCGTAGTTCACAGTAATGAAGTACTATTAACTGTTTAGTATTCTTTAAACTAGATAACTGTAGATTAAAAACGGTTCACCCACATGACAAAAGAACAAAAAACAACCAAAAGTCTTAAAATGATTCAACTTATTTGACTAAATGATGGTTAGTTCAAGAAAGCTACGCAAACTAATTAAATGTGAATGAAAAATAAAAAATATATACAGCAAATCACAGCAACAACAAAAAATTTAAATTGAAAGTGTATTATTTACCTGCAGTTACAGCCGTCACTTGCGGTGAATTATTCTCCTGGGGCTTCTGAGTTTGCGATTGACTTTGTGGCTGTTGGATGTTTTGGTTCTTTTGTGGAAGATTTTGGCTATTTTGTTGTCCAATTCTATTGTTGTTATTGTTGCGGTTTCTATTGTTGTAATTACCACCCCTATAACCTCGGTTGTATCCACCGTAGTTGTTCATATTGCGATTATAGTAGTTACCTCGTCCGCGATAGCTGAAATGTAATTTATGGAAAAATTTTCATAAAATCAGAAGGTTCATAAATATTTCTAATTTAAAAATAATACCTTCCACGTCTTGTCGACGAAACACCAAAAGTCTCACTATTCAGCTTACGCTCTTGACGCCAATCGTTTTTCTTATTTTTCGTACGATCTTGTGCTGCCTCACATGAGATATTATCGAAAAATGATTTTGTCTTGTCATAGCCAACGACAATTTCCTCATCTTCGGGCTCATGTTCGCCCGCGCCAGTCTCATTACCAGAATCATCTTTTTTATCTGTTTCACCGTTGATCTGCGAAGTTGGAGAAGAACACTTGAAACAAGGTACAAGTGATCGAGACGAAGAGCGTTGGGATAATTGATTTTTTTTTTTTTTTTAAAATAATGGACAAAACAAAAGCAAACATTAATTAATTAATTAATCGTATGGAAATAAGATTAAAATTAATTAAATATAAGAATTAAAAGAGGAAAATTGCAAATTTAATTTAAAACAAGAAAGCTATTCAGTTAGAGAGAGGATGGAGGAGAATGGGATGATTATGGAGATCTAGGGGATGTTTTTGCCTAGTAAAATAAATTTAATTATGTAAAAAAAACACTTGGAAACAAAGATTTTCTTTTTTTTTATAAATATATTGGTTGCTAATAAGAGATGAAAAAATGTATGAAAAATTGAGTCTGTAAAAATAAGCTGGAAAAAATACCATCAGCCTCTGAGAATGGATTTAGAAATTAATTTTCACATCCAAGACGTGTCTCTAACAGTTGGGGATAAATCAGTTTTACTATGTCCTCTGCATATATGGAACACGCAACCACGAGAACCGATACTAAAAGGCCTTGAATGTGTTAACACTGGTGGCCCCAGCAAATAAAGGAATCAACTGATGTGACATCATCTTCGGGTGCACGTTGGTTTGGTGCGTTGAGCTACTACACGGTCGGTTCAACGTTCGAATCACAGAAAAACAAAAAAAATGTTCACGGTCCCACCATGAATGCAGTAGAAATAACTGCCACGAGGAGCTTATCATGCTGTTCGTGCAAAGAATATGGCACGCACAACACAAATCGCTGTTTGCGCCAATAGTTATCAGCTCTTTCAAAGACAGGGATGGTACGTAGAATCATCACAGCTAATTGGTGACATTTTCACTAAAAAAAAGGAATAAGCCCTCGAAAAGAACTGAGAAGACAGCGGTTCGCTTGTCATCCCACTGCTATTGTAAGATGGCATCAGAGATGAGAAAGAATACCCTGCCATACTCTACTTTGTACGCCAATGTTAGGAAGTCCTATTAGGTAATACCTGATCTGTGATGTAATGGTCTCAGCAGTCTTTTCAAATAACATTGGCAATTGTGAATGGATGAATCATTTTCGTGCGAATTCGAATTAAAAGTCGTATTTGATAGAAATTTAGGAATGTTTACACCCCATTTGAGTAATTTTTAACGCAGTCAGATTGATCACTCCCGCTGTAAGACTGAGAGAAGCCCGATTGTGGTCATGCCTTCATTTTGTCACGATGGGGGACTATCAGTGGATCGACGGAAACTGATCACATGAACCCGATGCTAGCAATTGAAAGGAGATTCACTACAAGAATTCCTAGAAGAACCGTAGAACTATGAAAAAGGAACTGGCGTTCTATACCGGCGACGTTAGCACGGGAGTCGGAGTTTATTGTTAAGCTCTAGGCATAAACCACTCCTTTAGAATAAGCGGCGACTGGAGCGGCTTTTGAGGCTGCTGAAATTATTCGCGAGAGTAATATCGTTTGTAAAACAATCACCTCTCTACATAGACAGCCAGGCAGCCGTTAAAGCTCTGGACTCTGCTGTAACTAGGCCGAGGCTTATGCGGACCAGCAAATCACTCTCAAACGCAATATCTAGAGCAAATGCGGTGACCCTCTCCTGGGTACCAGGGCATATGCATATCGAAGGAAACGAAAGGGTTGACAAGCTTGCTAGGAAAGGGTCGGCGCCGCATTTATCGCCTTTTTAGTAACCCCATTCAGTTCCTTACAGAAGAAGATAAAAGGAAAAGAAAAAGAAAAGATAAAAGAAAGCCACCTGTCAAGCAAACAGACTGTGGGTTCATCTGGAAACAACGCACAGGTCGTTTCCGGCATAATTACTGGTCATTGTGCCATTGGCGTTCACACGGAGCGACTCGGTGTTCTGCATAACGACTTTTGCAGAAGTTGCAGGGACGAAAAAGAAATTGAATCAGTTGGATTGTCCTGTCCTATCCATTATAAGAATGAGGACTCTCGAAAGTTACTTCTACTCAGACGAACCTTCGGTCGTCTGGTCTAAGTGAGTAGTGACCCTATTTGCCACAAGGCACCCATCTACCTAACCTTAATCACACCCTATCCAACAGTGTTTATCTTCTAAATAAACAAAAAAAGCCGTCTAAATCTAATTCGCATGAACTGAGCCCGACTAAAATAATACTTAACTGAAATAATTGTTTTCTCTGTCGCATTTTAAGTTTAAAAAGCAAATTGCATGAATATATCATAAGCAAAACGGTTAATTTAAAATGCAAAAGCTTCACTTTTACTTACACGTGTTATCAACACTTTACCTCGGTATTTTGCTTGTTTCTTTGTTTTTTTGCATTTTTTTTTTTAAACCAAATTTATTTACACTCACAGTGTTGTGTGTCTTTAGGCAAAAATTAAATGATTATCTTAAAAATAGTTTAGTGATACAAAAATACAGGTGTGGTGTATATATGGGAGGGCAAAAGACAAATGAATAAAAAACAAACAAAAACAAAACAAAATACCTGCTCAGTTTTGGGTTCGTCGCCCACCTTAAGTTTTGATAGCTGTGAACGAAGCTCTTCGAACTTATTATTGGCTTGTTCAAAGTCAAAGTCTTGCTCAAACTTGATTGTATTCTTGGGGCGATTATTTTTACTTGGATTTCCGCTCATTTGCCTGTATCCCTTTATAAGTAAACAGAAATCACATTAGCCATACAACAAGTGGTGGAAAGCGTTCATTTGCCTTACCTGATTCGGCACGCGTCCACGACCACGATTTCGCATGTTGTTGTTATTGTTGTTTCCGCGATTCATTGTCCAGCCGCGGTTATTCTGATTCTGATTTTGATTTCGTTGATTGTTGTAGTGATTTCGGTTATCGTGATTATTGTAGTTGTTATGTTGGTTGTCTAGCCTACCAGAGTCGCGGCGGTCTCGTTGGAAGTAACCGCCACCTCCTCCTCCACCACCACCGCCGCCACCGCCTCCACCGCCGCTACCATTACCGGTGTTATTATTATTACCGCCTCTTTGCTGATGGTTTTGTCGCTTATGTCCTGCATCACGATTACCAGCATTGTTATTGTGTTGTTGTTGATTCACCTGGACGGCCATATCGGCAGATGGACTCTTCCTCGATATTAAACTAATCGGCGTTGTCGACCGGGATGCACCAGCAAGCAAATCTAAGACGGAAACTATGTAACATTGAAATTGTGCGTTCGCATAGTTCAATGGAAATTAGGGGGAATTTTTTGTATTAATTACACACAAATTAAAAAAAAAAAAAAAGTTCAATAAAACAAAAATAAATAAAATATGGGAAAACAGGAGAACGGACTGTTGGGTTGGGGTAGTTCACGTTCACAACAAAACATCAAACAAAAGTATAATTAAACTTGTGAAATATTTTTATGATCATCTGTGGAGGAGGAAAAAGAAAAAAATGGGAAATTCGACAGACAATGCACATACGCAACGAAACGAACACAAAAATCACAACCAAAAAAAAAACACATAAAGCAAATATGAAACATAAATGATATTCACTAGTACACAATCCCTTGCCGACAGCATTATGTAATGGCTGTACGGACAACCAGAAAATGTAACGTTTACTTCGTTTCTAGACACAAACGAAAATAAAGCCCTATTCCCGTAATTAAAGTGACATGTTGCCACCACAATTTCTATTTTAAATCCATTTCCGTTCTTTAAGTACGGAAAAATCCTCGATTTTCTGTCTGTTCCTATAATTATTCTAGTTGTCACTTGAATAGACTTTGAGAATAGAAATGTGTACCTGCCACCTTATCGGGTGACATGACTGTGAGAATAAAGGTGAACAGAATTAAACAAGAGATTGTGTATCAGGACATGATTATATGAAATCTAAAAAGCATTCAGAAAAAAAGAATTTAAAGCATCTCAACCACCAATCTGTTAATATTTTTTCTGTGCCACATAAAACGATGCCCTAGATTCATAAAAAAAGATACCACCACTACCAAGGAACAAACCCTTCAAGCGGCTTAGAATCAAAATGTTCAAGATATCGCTTATAAAATCCAGCTAGTGTAATACATACATATTTGATCGCGTAAAACCATGCGATTATGTAGATGACTTGAACACCATCCCTTTATTGATTTGAAGCCCGTAAGCTACACACTACTTCGCGTCATATCTAGTTGCTGTAGTTGCTGCAGTTGTTTACGTTTTTCCCGGGCACAATCTCAGAAGCTTACCTAACAAAACGAATAAAAAGACACGTGGTGACTGTTGCCAATGTGTAGACTACAGTGATTTCAAAATATCGCGCTTTTTGATAGTCGTCCGATCACAAGCTTCGCCTCGACTTGGAGGTGGTAATGATTCGCCTGTTTCAAAACATAAAAAGCACTCAACACGATCGGACAACAAGAAGAGCTTGGAACTTGTTTAACAATTACAACATCAAATTCACCATGACACTACTGGAACGTCAATGAGACTAATCGTCAGTGTATTTTATGAAAACCTCCGACATTTCTAAGTCTTATGACATGAAAGTGGCCAGTTTTCAAGTTCAAGCATCCGAAAGATTTAGGTAATTTTTCTCGAAATTTCTGACTGATGAGGCTAATTGGTTGACCCAAATCTATAGCGCCAGCCAACTTACGCCCAAGCGACAACCCTTTTGATGCAATTGCACGATTTACATGAATAAATATGAGGGAGAGATGAGACTTGTTAAGTTTTCCTTAGTGTAGTGCTTAGAGAAACTAGGATAGGCTAGGTTATCGTGGCAGGCTGCAGTAAATGCAATCTCACTTAGATCGGGGGGTCCCATTGTGTTACCACCGAAACAGCCTCCAAAGAGCTACCCGTTGAAGGAGGAAGAGCTGGTGATCAAGCGCTGGAAACTACTTATGCTTGCATTAGCCAGTTCGCCGAGGTTGTTGAAAAAATAGGCTCCTAAACGCAATTTCCTACGAGTATAAAGTAATTCGCATGTGCAATGAAGATGTAGTATGGCTTCTTCTTCATCTATGCAGCTTCTGCAAAAATCGTTTGCAAAGAGGCCTAGTCTGCTGGTGTGCCTGCCGATAACTATGTTTGAAATGACTACCCTTTTCCGTCTTATAAGACAGTTGGACCGTTTCTGATCCAGCTTAGACCAGATCTGCCGAATGACGAGGAACGTAGGGCTCTCTGCACATCTGCAATTGGTTAAGTTAAAAGCGATAGGCATATCGAGTTTCGCCCTGTCTGGCAAAATCAATAGGGTTGCACTCTGTCCGGTGAACTCGTCGGTCACGCAATTTCCTGGAATGTCTCTGTGACCTGACACCCAAATGAGAAAAACTAAGGTTATATTGACTTTTACTACATTTCAGGACACAAAATGTACCGATTGCACAGCGGAAGAGGAAAGTTGCCGAGGAAGTCCTGGTTCATCAAAGACTGAAAGACCACCTAAGCAAGGGTTGAGTTGGACGGAAAGTTTTGTCACTATTTCGAACTGATGTCCAATTATCTTATCCGTAAACAGATAACCTGTAACAAAGTGAACATGTCTGTTAATAGTTTGCATTAACAATTTCGCATGTTGTATGAATTCCGAATGAAAAATTCGGCTTCGGAAGCTAGCGAAAATTTGTGCCGAGTTTTCGGGTGCGATAATGGGTGTCCTCGTAGAATTGAACGATGGGAAGGAACAGATTCCGGTCTAATAGCTTAAGCCCCGAATATTATCAACGTTCGGAAAGGCCCATTATCGAGATGCTTACATCCAATAAAGGCAGAACTACTCTTCACAACTTGTAAACTTGTGGAAGAGATGTGTTTCATTAACAAAAAAAAAGTTGAGCACATCGACAGACTCAAATTCGTTTCAAGGCTTGCACGATGGTCACTTCATGTCGATAAAACAAATATTTATTGCCAACAGCTCTCATAGAGCCAAGCTTCTCACAGCTACCAACGTTGTATGCGTCTTATGCTGTTCAAAAGAATGGGAGGAATATACAGTATAATGCCGTACGCGAAAGGCAGAACTAAAGAGGGTTCTCAAGGCAGAACGAAGCAAGAATTTCATTAGAATTGCGTTCGAGATAGTTCGTGCACCTCTTTTTGAACAAGTTGGTAACTGGTGATGTAACTTAAATAACATAGACTAATATTGTTAGAAAAACGGCGAGTAGCGTAACAGGAGATACATGCTAAACTTTCTAAACTGAATTTCAAAAAACAAGACGACGCAGTGGTTGGCACTGGAAGAAGTTTTTAAGTGAAAGGCAAGTCATCAGGTGCATACGTTTAAGGTTGCCTCCGAGTCTTCATTGTGTAGGCATTAGAATTAAGAAGGAACACCTATCGCTTATCAGCAAATATTTAAGCCCCTATTTACGAGTACTGTTTAAATATAAAACGTGCTTATAATTGTTGACCTTAAGAAATTTGCAGGTCAACAATCAGTCAAAAATTTATAGTTTATCTTAACCCATGTCTAGCTAACAACTTAACGAATTGAATCCCTTAAAGACAAATTGTGTGGCTCTTCAGCCTTCACAAAAACCAAACTCAATACCATCCCATTACCACAAAATTCTACAACTTATACATGAGGACATACACAATAAACAGGGGGTAGCAAATATAGAGATATCTGTACAAGAACATTTTATCTATATAGCAGACACTGTAGACCAAGGATTCAATCCTTTAGCATAGTTTGGCGGCGTCTCGGGTCAACTTTACTTCCGATTTCATTTCTTTTAACAATATTTCATGCCGATTTCTCTCTGAATTACGAGTATGCATGATCAAGAATCACATTACCATATTCTTTTTAAATTATCCTTAGCAGGCGAAAAATTTAAATATAATTATAATTAAGAAGCTCATGCAATAAATAATATTCAATTTTTTTAAAAAAAAAAAAATGCAAAGCGCAATCGTAAAATGTGTGCGTATGTGTTGTGTTACTGATTTTCTGTTATTTTTTTTTTTTTTTTATAGAAAAAATGTTCAACAAAAAAGGTAAAAAAATAGATAATTTTAAAATAAAAAAAAAAGAATATTAAAATGAATTTCTGTGTATTTTTCGTGTGTGCTAAAATACGCCAAAGAATTACCATCACACCTTGGTCTTTGTGTTCAGCCGCGGAGGTCGAGGGGGCATTAGGAGGAGCAGCCGTTGATGAATTGTTTATCGCATTTAAACTAAATTCTTGAGGAATGGCGTCGTTTAACTCACTTGGTTGTTTCGGCTTGTTGAGCATAAACGAACCGGGTGCCAATCCTGTCGCCGTTGCCGATGATGAACCCATTCCACCAAGACCACCCATTGCTCCAAATGGATTTGCATAGTTACCCATTGGCGGATTCATTGCTTGCATTGGGAAATGCGGCATCAAGTGTTGTCCATTTGGTAATTGCACTTGCATGATAGCCGGATCATTTGGATGTGGCATGCCATTGTTGACTACACGTATGTCCTTAATATCAGAACCACGGAATAGAATGTAATCGTAAATCTGACTTTGCGGTGCAATTTGGAACTGAGTTTCACGGTCTTCCGTGCCAAAGGATCGCACTGAAATAAGAAAACAAAACAATTAAAGGTTAATAAAGGCTTCTTTTTTTTATTAATAATATTTTTATATTTATAATGCAATAACAAGGAAATGAACTTCCAGTCTAGTGAGTACCAATCAAATAAAACACATGCAACAGACAACAGATAGAATTTGGTTAAATGGATGCTTCCTATGGCCCGCAATCTTGTTTTATAGATTTTTATATGTAATAGGAAGCCTTAAAAGAAAACCTGAAAGTATACGATCTAAGCTATTATCATGACAGTCACCTCAACTATCGCACTTTGATGCGCTTTACAGCCTATACTAGCGTATGGCGTGATTGTCTGGTGAACGCCTCTGAAGAAAGCCGTTCACCGAAACCATTTGGGGCGTGTGCAAAGGTAGACTTGCATATGCATCAGAACAGCTGCTCTAAAATTGCTGTTTCACTTGCCAGTAACAAGCAGCCTGTGTAGCCACTCGCATGCAGACCATAATTCAGTGGTCTAGTGTACGTAACTGGACACTGATCTATTCTCAATGATCTTGAACTCGTTCCGCACGACACCGATTACACATTTACACAATTTCTGTTAGACAAACGCTTTGAATACCCGTCGGACTGGATTTACAAGGAGATCTTGGGTTACAAAAGGAATCCACATGTTCCCATCCAGATAGATCTTAAACACAATCAGGAGTGGGTGGAGTTGTCTTCTCCAATGATTAGGTTAGGTTGAAGTGGCTGCCAGCTAGGAGTCGCCAGCACACTTAGACCAATGATAGGTCCGTTGTGATACCACGTGGATCATGGGAGAAAGTTTCTCTCTACCTACGCGTTTAAAGCCAATTAGAGCTTCTTATGAAGCGTAGGAGGCTCTTAATGTCGATATTCATCAGGTCGCCTATATCGTTATAATAGGGAGCCCCTAAGTGGAGTTTCCTTCTGCGGGAGAGAGCTGGACAGAAACAAAGAAGGTGAGGAATAGTTTCCTCTTCTTCTTCATCCATGCAGCTTCTACAAAAGTCGTTCACAAAGAGGCCTAGCCTTGTAGCGTGCTTGCCTATTAGACAGTGTCCACATGATGACACCTATTGTGGTGCCGATATGCAATCTATTGAGAGAAATCAAATTCTTAGAGCATTTTAGATCCAGCTTTGGCCAAATCTGTTTTGTCGCTAGACATGTTGATCCATTTGTCCACCTAAGATTTGTACTCTCGACAGCATCCAGCTTAAGTTTTAGTTTGCGAGTAGCGATTGCAACACCTAAGGTGCCATTGTCCTGCAAGATGGGTAAAGTTGTTCCTTCTTTGGGGAGTTCATCGAACTTACAATCCCCTGGAATGTGTCTATGCCCCGGCACCCAACACAGGTGAATATTGAACTGCTCAGACATCTCCACAAGAGACGAACGGCAATCTAGAGCTACTAAAGAATTTATAGAGGTCGATTCCAGGGATTTGATTGCTGTCTGGCTGTCTGAAAAGATGCGGATATCCCTAGCAGATATCACGTTTTCCTTGAGCCAAGATAGGGCTTCTTCGATCGCCATTATTTCCGCCTGGAACACGCTACAATGATTTGGAAGACGGAAAGAGAGCTCAAGGTTAAGCCTATCAGAGAAAACACCTGCACCAACTCCGCCTTTGGTTTTTGACCCGTCCGTGTAGAAAACTTCTCAAATGATTACAAATTAAAAATATCCCTCCGCCTCCCTTATCACTGTAGAGTCTTCCAGGCGGAGATCATGACCATAATGGAAGCCTTGTCCTTGATAAAGTACAATGTAATACCTAAGCGAGATATCATCATTTTTACTCATAGCCAAGCAGCGATTAAATCTCTGGAACCCGTCATCTTTAACTCACGAACTGCCCTAAATTGTCGCAAGTCTCTTAAAGATATGGCTAAAGAAGTCAATACCGACCTTCGACATATTCGGACATGATGGCGCTGCTTCTTTCAACTAATAGAATAGAACAACTAAAGACCTTAATTACCCCCAATGCTGCTTAATGGCGCAGAGGCATGGGTTTTGTCAAAAATAGATGAAAGTGCTCTTTGCTGTTTCGAGAGGAAAATTCATCGAGTGATTTTCTGTTTTGCCTGCATAGACGGTGAGTGCAGGAACAGATACAACAACGAACTGTGTGTATTGTACAGCGAAAATGACTTAGCCATCTTAGCGTACGACAATGGATGCGGTTAACTAAAAATTGAGCTGGATGGAGACGCTTGTTGATTGAGGTCAAGGTCCTCCTCAGTCAGTGAATATGAAAAAGCCATGCGAAAAATTCATTGTATCTACGACTTATGGAAAAAGTCATTTGGTTCATTAAAAAATTAGTTGAATTTATATTTTTATTTATTTTTTGTAGTTTGCGTGATTCCGATTCGACAAATAACAACCGAATAATCCCGTCACTTTTCTTATTGGCATTTGAAGTGTGTTGCCTATTTCAGAGAGTTGTAGTCATCGCATACGACTTACAAATAAAACAAAATACAAATACGGCTCCTACTCGAAGTACGACTTGCTTAAGTGAGGAGTTTATTTGTTTCTAGAATTTGTATAACAAATATTTGCTTAGAACAACAAAATTGTGTTGTTCAGTCAGGGGTCACTAAACTAGGAATAGAAAGTCATTGATAGAAATGCTTTGGACTTCGAAGTGAGAGAGCGATTGAAAAAACTTGGATACACGAGTAGATACACGAACAGTCCAATAGAACGATTAGGGTGATATATTTTGCTTACTCCTTAGGCTGTGCAACTGTTTCATCGGATTCTATTGCATTGTTTTAAAAACCCACAAACCTTGGAGTTTGCTTTATAGTTTGATAAGAAGCTGCGTTTGATACATGCTAGTAGAGTTCTACGACTTCCTTTTACCTCACCGGTGGTAGTTGTGTGGCATTTAAAGCCCAACTTACTTTTCCAACAGCCTTCATTTGACGTACATTGAAAGCATGGACTTATTTAAGTGCATCTATAGTTTTTAAATGGAATGCGTGTCAAATTATTCTACGGTACATAACGTACTTTAAAAACATTTTCAGGCGTTGTACAACAAGAAAAGATCAATGTAACACAATTGTATTAACACTTAGTGTTGATATTCCCAATTAACACATTCTCTGGATTTGGTACGAAGAATGAATCAACGGAATTAATTATGCTACGTAAATAAAACAGAAATGATTTATTTGGAGGGAAAGAGAACCCTCCCGTGTAACAGTGAATCACTACAGCCTGGATAATATGAATTAAAAATTTAGCTCTCGAAGCTTCTTACGACCTAGTCCAGACATTTATTTGAATGGAAAGGTTATTCCCAAGTGCGAGGAGGAGGCTTGAAAACTCTGCTACCTTCTGTGATCGAAAAATGTCCCCTAAGCTGAAAAGAAGGCTTTACACCAAATAATGAGCGCAAATTAACGGCAGCTGAGATGAAAATTCTTCGCATGACAGCAGGAGTACAAAGTTTGATCGAATTAAAAGTTGGAAGTTCCGAGGAAGCCTTCACGTCAAAGAACCCTTTTCAAGAAAATTGGAGCACGACCGGCTCAGTTGGTATTGGCATGCTAAAATGAGGGATCCTACGAACCTTGTCAAAAAGGCAATACCAATCAACGTGTCCGTGTCTGCCAATCTGCCTATGCAGCCATCTGCATATCAACTCAACCAAATTTTACTCAGATTGTTGTTCTATGTAAATTAACAAATCGAAGTGAAATCCAAATTCCGCCTAATGTCTGACAACCTCTATGCATTACGATCGTGTGTCGTTCCATTTGTTACTTGAAATCGCTCACACTATCATCGTTGAACAAGCAAACATTACCAATTTACGAAAAGGAAGGATATTACTCTTCCAACATTTTGCTTGTCAAGAAGCATCTTTCAAAGGAAGGCACCCAAATTCTCAGACAGATCTGTCAAACAGTTTTGTTGTGACAGCCATTTGAAACAGACGCCTACGAGAATTTTCGTAAACGTTCTCTTCCATCAGGACAACGCACCGGCGCACAAGTCCGCAGTCGCAATCGCAAAATTGCATGAACTAGGTTTCATGTTTCTCATCCAGCATATTCTTCAGATTTAGCCCCCTGCGACTATTTCCTGTTTTTAAAAATGGCTCGGCGGTAAGAGATTCGAATGAAGAGGTCCATGGATGAAACAAACGCCTATTTTGATCGAGAAATCGTATTATTTGGAGGGCATCGAAAAATTGGAGAAACGTTGGACGAAGTGTATCGACCTAAAAGAAGATTATGTTGAAAAATAAAACGTGTTTTTCCCGAAAAAGTGTTCCTTATTTCAATTTTCAAAAACTTATTGAGCCACTCTCGTAAAGGGTCATGTGTATGAATGTTTTTCCACAAGGATTTTATCTGAATTTATAATCACTCTACGCAAGAAAGGTTTCTCTACGATCGGCGGTTGTGTTCGTGGCCTAAGGCATTAAGTGAAAGAAGAGATCCGATTAAGAAATTGTATTTCTCAATATAATCTCCCTCGAGTGAAATGCATTTCTTATATCGTATTCTTTTTCTCTGTCTACAAAATGACCGCATGTTATCCTGCAAACATAGCACCCCATGCCGGAATTTGAAACGCCGCTTCTGTACGACCGCTTCACGTGACCGCTTCATATTGCATAATATTGACCATTCATCGTAGTCCCTTTTGCCAGGCAATCAATCAGCAAAACACCTTCGCTGTACCAAAAAACAGTCGCCATAAGCTTCAAAGCCGACTACGCCGTCTTTACAGCTCTCTCGCCCTTGTTGCAATAAGCGAGTCTATTTTTTGCCAACGGTATACAAAATCACAGAATACTGAAGCTTTACTCTTTAGGCGATGTATGGAACTGGGACAAGTTCAATGGCACTTGAACTATTTTGAAACAGAACTATTTGGGAGATTTTAGTCTGTCAAACCATCATTGAAACCTGAAGAAACTCCATTATGAAGGGACTCCAAAGAGCTTTTATGCTCGTTTTATAAACCAATCAATTTTTAAGATAATTTGTTGCAATTTCCTAAAACGCGTTCTTATTGACTGCACTGCAAGTTTGGAAGAAATTAGCCGCAATCGAATTTAAGCAGAAGGGTTTCGAATCGTTTTTACAGCCTATCTATCCTAGTACCCCCGTAATTCACAATTTCTTCACGTGAGAATAGCTACATAGCTCTGGATCTGCGCCAAAAAAGGCGAAGTCGATTTTGTCTGATGGAGAGGCAAGGGCCAGAATTTTCTAAGATGCAAAGGGCGTTCTTTTTATTAACTACCTTCAAAAGGATAAAACAATAATTAGCGAATTCTACTTCTGGATGAAAAAAAATGGTAATGGAAAAATTGAGGGATTTGAACTAGGAATCGTTGGAACATCTACCGTGACTACGGGACTACAATTAAAAACAAATGCATTTTTGAACTCAAAAATATAGTCTTTCACTGCGATGCCGAGAGGTTTTCAATTTTCCCTCTTAGTTGTTGGTCTTGAAAGACGAGAATTAACGCAATACTAGCAAAGAAAACTGGTTGAAAGAGCACCGTGACTTAGTAGTTAATATTCCGGACTACAATTGTGAGGTTAAGGTTGGAAATATCGAACAAAAATATCATAGGGTAGGTACTGATCGCGATGATAAACTTCTTCATCTCGAAATAAACTGCGAAAAATACATCATATACAAGGCGAATGACATTAAACATTAGACTATTACTCCCTCATTCTCGATTTCAATTCGTTTATTCTCAACTTGGAGGAAAAAAGGTATAAGTTCTGGTAAAACCGAGCTGTCAGTGCAGCTGTTAAGCCCTAGATTGGCAGAAGATCATACGTGTTCCAGAAGATTTCTTCTCCAGGGCATAAAGCCGCGACGACTCGACAATGGATGGATCAATTTCCAAGATCACATAACACCAAACATATGCCCACCTAACCCACCGGGCATTAATCCGATGAAAGACTTCGTGTGCGGCGTAGTTGAATATAATATCGAAGAATATCTACACAATACCATGCTCACGCTTACGGTGAAGAATTGAGGGCGTTATCAATGCTGAAGGTGATTTTTATTGAATGAATATGGGCAGAATGCGTACATACATACACACGTGTACATTATGAGACATTTCTTTTCTTTTTCATATTTCTAGTCTTTAAATAGCAAACTCTTTTTTCCAGTCTTGAATTGCAGCTTTTTATCCAATGAAACAGACAAAAACACATAAAAAGAGCAGATTAAAGGACAAAACTTCTTTTGAATTAAAAACGCCAGCAGGTATGGTTGCCATCTAAGATGAATTCAAAAAAAAAATTGCGCGCAAAAAAAACATTCGCCTGCACGAATTATAGATAGGGAGCAACCTAGCTGTTGAAGGGCACATCATATTGGAGGGTCACGTATACCGTATCACGTATTTTTACGAAGAAATAAAAATACAGTATTCTACGGAATTTAAACACGTTTATTGTGACAGTTATCGCCATTTTGCATAGTCGCTGCGAGTATTCATTTTGTCACAATATCGCTTGCTGAGGTCCTTTCGTTCGATCAACGTGAAATAATATGTAGTTCGAAAACTACTAAACACAAGTCTGAATCACATTTCAAGAAAATGAAAGCAATTCTCAATTCTCTATGTTTAAGCAAAAAAATCACAAAAATAAACGGCATAGTATTTATTGGCATACAACTTTTGCCCTACACTGTAGGCAATAAATGCCACATGAATTCCCAGTCCGGTCCGTTCAATGTCGCTTCTTTTTCCACATTGCAACAAAACAAATGGATTTTGCCAAAAAAAAAAAACAAATCAATCTAAAGTATCTTTACCGATTAAAGAAATTTAATGCAAACATTTAGAGAATCCCCCCCGACTGACTATCAACTGCGTAGTTAGTCCACCACCCTTACTCCCCTTATTCCCTTCACCCTAACGACTGGGGAGCAAAACAAATTGTTGAAAACAAACGAACTTGATTACGTTTCTCGTATAATTTGTGATGTGTGCGAATGGTGTGGAACGAGAGATTGTTATCGAAATAGTAGATATGCGTGAGTTATGCAAATGCAAGTCAGCAAACTTGCTGATGGCACATTTGCATTACTTCGCAACCAACAATAAAGTGTCAATATAGCATTTCCGTTGTCGATGGGAAATTTCGGTGTCCGAAGGCCATCGGAAACGGAATGCGTTGACCTTAATTATTAAGAAATTGAAAGAAAATAAAATAGAGTTCGGCAGTCGTTGACGAGTCGGACAGCAACAAAGATCGTGTTTTTTCATTTAGTAAAGAGAAAAGTAAAATTATAATCTAACTGGCGCAGTCGGTAGGATGAACATTTTGTAAGTTATGTTTTCGGTAGTAGGTTTCATCTTTATGTCTCAGATGTTTATAATTTCTTATATACCCTTCCTGTCGATTTTCTTGGTAGTTTTCCCTATTTTTATTTCTTTTACCTATCACATTCTGTTTATGTTTTTCAAGTTTTGATTTTAACTGCTCAGCGTTTGTAATTTCTGCCTTATTGGGACACATTCCAAGAGTTGAGTGATACCTATTGTTATATATTTGAATGGCTCTATACATTTTGGTATTTGTTGAAATATCTTCATCTTTGATGGTTAACAAAATTTCGAGTAAGGTTGAATGTAGTCGTTCTATATCCGCATTACCAGTATGGAAATTTGGTTTGGTTGTATGAACTTCTATTTCGTATTTCCTAAGATATTCTCTTATATTATCGGACCTGAACTCATTATCGCAAATTATTTTTTTAGGTTTCCCGAATCGTGTAAATTGTTCTTCCATACATTCTATTTTATTTACCCAGTTTTTGCTAACTAAACTATAGGCATATGCCTTTTTTCTGAGCTTGTCTATAAACGTTAAATAAAAAAGCTTTTTGAAATGATAGGCATCCATATGTAAGATTTCATTGGGCTTGGATGGTGTTTCTGTAATTCTTAAGTTCGGTTTTATGGGTTTTCTATCTTACTTGCCCTCCTGACATGTCTGACAGTTTCCTATTATTTTGGAAATCTCTAAAATTAACTTGGGATAGTAAATTTTATTTTTTAATGTATAATATGTTTCTGAAATACCTTAATGGCAACTTTCCTTGATATGGTATAGGGATATTTGTCTATGTATCTATTTCCTGTGCTCTCATGGTACACTTAACAAAAGAGATGTTTTTATTTTCCTTAAAAAGTTCTATCAGAACCTGCTGAACTTTATTATACTCGCTGTAGGATAAATCGGAAAAAATTCCTACTCTTCCTGATGTCACAGTTTTTTTAAATAATTTCTCCCAATATGACTGATTTTTAGTCATATCAACTTGGACTATTTTTCTCCCATGAACTGTTATTTTTTCATTTGTAATCTTATTTGTAAGTATCAGCTGTATTTTATATTTATTTACTATTTCTTCCATGATAGGGAAATGATCAAGTTGTTGTTCGGGTGCAGAGTGAACAGTTGCTTGATCTGAAGCTGAGTCATCTTCTAAATTGTCTACGTTCTCTATTCTGCTTAAAAAGTCTGCGACTTTGTTTTCCCTACCTTTGAGATACTCTATGTCAAAGTTGAATTCGGATAGTTTTAACAACCACCTTTGGTTTCTGGCTGAAAATTCTTTTCCATTATATTTTTTATTTATATATTTAATTGGTTGGGGATCTGTCACTATTTTAAATTTATTTCCCCTATGGCTAAGAATTCCTTATCTGTTGCTGAATAATTTTTTTCATGGTCATTCAGCGACCTTGAAGCATAGCAAACAGGTTGGCCTTCCTGGGTAAGGACTGCCCCAATAGCATAGTTGGATGCATCGGTAAAAAGGGTAAAGGGTTTATCGAAATTTGGAAATCTAAGGATAGGGTGATTGACAATATTAAGTTTTAATGTTTCAAATGCTTGAATGTGCTCCGGATCATTTACATTGATCTTAGCATCTTTTTTCAAGTATTTGATCATGGGATAGGCTATTCTGGAGTAGTTTTTGACAAACTTCCTGTAAAATCCAGTTAATCCAAGAAATCCATTTAACTGTTTTTCTATTGTAGGGAGGGGAAAGTCTACTACGCATTTAATTTTATTTGGGTTCGGTTTCATGCCCTCTCTGGTTAAAACATGGCCCAAAAATTCAGTGTCGTGCTTTAGGAAGGAGCATTTGTAAAATCGTACTTTTAGATTGTGCCTAGCTAACACATTAAAAATTATTTTAATTGCAGCCAGGTGTTCTTCTAGACTCGTTGAAATAAAATAAAGTATAAGTATATCATCTAGATATACTACACAGATCTTGTTGAGATGATCTCTTAATATTTCATTCATTAGTCTCTGAAAAGTGGCTGGAGCATTTTTCAGACCAAAGGGCATCCGAGTAAACTCATATAGACCATTTGGCGTAACAAATGCTGTCTTATGAATATCTCGTGGATGCATTTTTATTTGGTGGTAACCTTTGGCTAGATCTAATGATGTAACATATTGTGCTCGCCCTAGCTTATCTAATATATTGTCTATATTAGGTAGGGGGTATTTATCATCTAGTGTGATATCATTGAGCCTTCTGTAGTCGACACACAATCTAAATTTTTGTTTCCCAGCACTATCTGGTTTTTTTGGTACTACAACAATTGGGGAGGAGTATCGGCTATTAGATTTTCTCATAATTTTTTGTCTTTCCATTTCCTCTATTTGATTCTTAACTTCTTGCTCGTGTTTTGGAGGTAATCTATATAAACGAGAATTTATTTGTTGATCGGTTGTAGTAATAATTTCGTGCATTATTGCTTCGGTATTGGTCAACTGATCCCCATCTTTATAAACTAAATGTTTAAACTGATTCAAAATTTTCCTAATTTCTTCCCTTTCTTGATTATTTAGATGTAGTAAGTCTATTTCTCTATTGTCTTGATTTGTTAATTCATAGCATTCTACTATTTCATAGTCTTCTGAGTACAATTTAATATTAACGGTATTTATTAATTTCAGGTACATTTTATTAATGTTTATTTCTATAACACTTTTTCTTATAAAATCCATACCTATGTATAAGCATATCGTAGGCTTTATTGTTCAAACTCATTTGGTACCATTTCATTTTACACTGCAGACTCATTCGAAATTCCTTAGGGGCGTCAGTAACTATTATTTTAACGTTTTCTGTTGTGACATTATTTATAGTATTAAAGGACACATTTTCTCACTTCCAATATCTCGAAACAAGAACAATCTACATTTGAAGAGTTTATAAGGCTAATGGTCGAACCTGTATCTACTAATGCTTTGTAGGTTTTATCATTGATTGTAATATTGCAAAACATTTTATCTCCGAGGCGCAGTCGACGGAGGGAAACCACGCAGCTTAAAAAAAAAAATATTCTGTGTTCCGCCACGTCCCCACCTCCACCCAAGTGCATATGTATATGTTACTAGCATAACAGCATTTAAAGTTATAACTTTGTGTAATATAGAATTGTGTAGTGAAAAAGTGCAAAATAGGAAGCAAAAACAATCGCTTAAAATTGTTCGATACCAATCGCGGTATTAACATAAATAACAATATGGAACAGCTTCTCCAAAGTATCGTGGATACCCTTAATACGCTCACTGCTGTTCAGCAGAAGCAGCAAGAACTTCAACAACAACTGGTTCAAAGGAACTCAGAACCTACAGTGGAAAAAAATATTTCCTACATAAAGGAATTTTCTGGTGAGAAATCCGAACTGACACAATTTCTCACCTGTGTGGACACTCATCTGGCAGCCATCCCTACGAATCGAAAGGAGGAAGTATTTAAGGATATCTTCAATATCAAAATAGTGGGAACAGCAAAGAGTTTATTGTGTACGATGCCATTAACGAACTGGGAAGACACCAAGGTCCACTTAATACAGCACTTCCGGCCCGTGATAGATTTCAACAACGTACTCACAAAAATTAATAACCTCAAGGTAAATACTATATTAGAAATGTGCAATAGAATAGATTCTTTAGTAAAAGAAACTCATGAATACGCATTATATGAAAATAATAATACAGAAATTATCAATTCGGTAAAGCAATTAATTGTAGCTAAAGTGAAGGAATTATCAATTGGGCAACTGTCTAGGGAAATAAGAAATGAATTTGATTTAAATAAAATTTTGTCTATTTTACGCACATATATCCCAGATAGTGACTGGAATTTAAGAAAATTTAACAAAAATAGTTTTAATAATACTAATCAAACTGGCAAACAATCGCGAAATGTTGACTCAGAGAGAGCTATCACCACCAGTAATAATAGGTCATTTCAGAATAGAAACTCAGGACAGATAGGGCAGCAATACTATGCTAACAGAAATCAGGATTACAATAGGCGAGATAGAAATTCCAACGAGAGATTAGGACAGAGCAGAAATTTTTACAGTAATAGATCAGGACAATCAAGACAACATTCTTTACAGACATTTAATCCGTCAGGGCAAGCTAGAAATAATAATCAAAACCCACAACCGATGGAAATAAATATTTTAGGAGCCAATACAGTTAATGAAAATAGAACTAGTAGTTCAGCCATATGTAATGAGGAAATAAATAGTATAGACCCGACGGATTTTCGGAACTAAGCCTCGGGAATAAAATATTCTGCGATTTTACGATAGGTAAAATAAAATATAAAGTTTTAATAGACACTGGCTCCACAGTCAGTTTAATAAACTCATCAAAGGTTGACTGTAGTAATTTTCCTGTTCTCGAAGAAAAATCCGTGTATCTTAACACTATTAATAATAAAACCAAAGAACAAATACAAATTGTTGTTACTGATGTACCTAAAGAATTTCGGATGGGTGCTCACAGTAAATTAAAATGGTATAAAATGCCACTAACCAATAAAGATTACGACCTTCTTATGGGTATGGATATAATTAGGAAGAACGTGACTGAATTTAATATATGTAAAAAATTCATTAAATTAGTAAACACCGCGAAAATAAATCTATATTCAGAAGGATCCGAACAAATTGAATATTATGAACTTACAAGTCAAGACACCGGCAAAATAGATCTTTCCCATTTAAACGTTCAGGAAGGTGAAGAAATATCCAAAATATTAAAACAGTACCAGGGTTTAATTTACAAAGAAGGTGATAAGCTCACCAATACAGATTCTATTATGCATGAGATCAAGACGACCACTGAACAACAGATTAATTCAAGGCCATATAGACTACCTCCAAAGCACGAAGAGGAAGTGCGAAGGCAGATTATAGAAATGGAGAAACAGGGAATTGTTAGAAAATCAAATAGTAGATATTCCTCCCCCATAGTGGTTGTCCCGAAGAAGATCGGTAAATCAGGAGAGCAAAAATTCAGACTTTGTGTGGATTATAGAAAATTGAATGAAGTCACTTGTGACGATAAATACCCTCTGCCTAATATCGACAGTATATTAGATAAGTTAGGGAGAGCCCAATATTTCACGACTTTAGATCTAGCTAAAGGTTACCACCAAATCAAAATGCACCCGAGGGATATTCATAAAACTGCATTTGTAACTCCAAACGGTTTATATGAGTTTACTCGGATGCCTTTTGGCCTCAAGAACGCCCCAGCGACGTTCCAAAGGCTCATGAACGAAATATTAAGGGACCACATAAACAAGATCTGCGTCGTCTACCTCGACGATATTTTGATATTTTCCACTAGTCTCGAAGAACATCTCACTGCTATTGCCACGATCTTCAATGTCCTTGCCAAACACAATCTTAAAGTTCAGTTTGATAAATGTTCCTTTCTTCAAAAAGACACAGAATTTTTAGGTCATGTCTTGACTGAAAATGGCATGAAACCTAATCCGGAAAAAGTTAAATGTATTTCAAACTATAAACTACCATCATCAGAAAAAGAGTTAAAGGCTTTTCTTGGCCTCACAGGATTTTATCGGAAATTTGTAAAGAATTATTCGAAAATAGCATATCCGATGATTAAATTTTTGAAAAAAGGAGCAAAAATCAATACTAACGATCCCGAATACATTCAGGCGTTTGAAATACTTAAGCAAAATATCATAAACTATCCTTTACTTAGATTTCCAAATTTTGAAAAATCATTCACACTATTTACCGACGCCTCAAATTTCGCTATTGGTGCTGTGCTTACCCAAGAGGGTCAGCCAATATGCTATGCTTCGAGGTCTTTGAATGACCACGAAAAAAACTATTCGCCCACCGACAAAGAATTCCTAGCTATTGTCTGGGCAGTGACGTATTTTAGGCCATACCTTTGGGGAAATAAATTTAAAATAATCACAGACCATCAACCCATTAAGTACCTCAATAAGAAATACAACGGAAAAGAATTCTCCTCTAGGAACCAGAGATGGTTACTTAAATTATCGGAATTTAATTATGAGATCGAATACCTGAGGGGTAAGGACAATAAGGTAGCAGATTTCCTGAGTCGCATGAAAGATATTGATCAGTTAGATGATGAGTCTGAATCTAATTTGGCTACAATTCACTCAGCACCTGAGCAACAAATAGATCATTTTCCAATAAAGGAAGAGATCGTAAATAAATATAAAATCCAACTAATTCTATCCAATTGTGTTTCGGTAGAAGAAGAAGTCAGCCATGGTAGAAGAATCATTCATGTAGACATGACTAAGAATCAGTCATATTGGGAAGATCTGTTCAAACGAACTCTCAATAAAGGAAAAGTAGGTATCTATACGGATTTGTCGTATCATGAATACAATAAAATCCAACAATGTTTGATACAAGTTTTCAGAGGGAATAAGAACCTGTCATTCATTAAATGTACACTTAGAGCCCTGGAAGTAAGAACTCAAGCAGAAATTTTTAAGCAAATTTCCAGCTACCACGTAAAAGAGAGTAGCCATTCCGGAATTGTAGAAACATATAAAACTTTAAAAAACAAAATATACTATCCGGGACTTGTCAAAGAAATATCTAAGGTTATAGGAAACTGTGAGACATGCCAAGAAGGTAAATATGACAGGAAACCTATTAAACCTAAATTCAAAACTTCTGAAACACCGACAGAAGCGAACGAAACCCTGCATATGGATGTCTACCACTTTAATAAGCTTTTCTATCTCACATTTATGGATAAACTTACAAAAAAAGCGTACGCTTATAGTTTACTTAGCAAAAATTGGGTTAACAAACTGGAATGTATTGAAGAACAGTTTACTAAATTCGGAAAGCCAAAGAAAATTATTTGCGATAATGAATTCAAGTCAGAAAACGTGAAAGAATTTTTTAGAGAAGAAGGAGTTGAACTCCACTTTACCAAACCGAACTCCCACACAGGGAACTCTGACATTGAACGTTTCCATTCAACCTTACTTGAAATTCTTTTAACTATTAAAAATAAAGACCTTACAACAAATAGAAAAATTCATAGAGCAGTTAGAACTTATAATAACAGGTTTCACTCAACTTTAGGAATGAGCCCAAATAGAGCAGTAGAGACAGAACCTAACATTTTGAATGAGAAAATTAAAAAATATAAAGACCGTATTTTAAAGAAAAGAAATCCAAGCAGGGAAAACTATCATGAAACAAGAACTGTAGGTTTTATAAGAAATTATAAACATTTGCGTCATAAGAATGAGCCCTACTATAGAAAACAAAGATTATTAAATGTGCATCCAACAACAGTTAAAAGACCTAATAAATTTACAGGTTCTAACTTGGTTACTGCTGTGGACAATAATGATGACAGTCATGGTGACAACAACGGTAGCGGAGCGAGCTCTCCTAATCACACAAATTCAAACTGATCAAGGGTTTACAGTTCTGAATCGTGGTACGGTAGAACTCATCAATAATACGCAAACAATTGTCCACATCATAGATACCGAAGAAATTGTAACGGCAGTCGAAGCCATTGAACATAATTTGCAAAAACTGAAGCTAGAAAATAGCTTCACAATAGTTAACGAAATTAGAAATATTAAAGCAAAAGTGAGAGCAATCGTACTCAACTTTCGGCAAAAGAGAGGTCTTATAAACTTTATTGGCACTGGTCAGAAGTGGTTATTCGGAACCATGGACGACTATGATAGGGAAGATATTTTAGAACATTTTAAAGTTTTAGATACTAATAACCACAAAGCAATAGAAAATCTGAATAAGCAAATAGATATTAATAATCAAATTATGAATAATATTAACAATTTTAAAGTAACTATAGAAGAGGATAGAAAACATATATCTGAGGTGTACCATAATATACTGGATTATCAAAGAAATTTAACTCTTAAACTTTTGAAAACCGACCAGCTTTTGAAATTAAAAATTTTAGAGGACAAAATTGATAATATTCTTGACAATATAGCATCCATCAAACAAGGAATTCTACATCCAGGTATACTTACAGGAGAAGAAATAGTATCTACAGATTTAGATTTTTTCAAATTAAAACACGCCAAAATAGGGGCATTTCAATTTAACAAAACAAAATTAATTTTAGGTATAAAGTTGCCAAAAAATTACATTCAAACTCAACTAAAGATGATAGTCCCTATGCCAAATAAAAATTTTAAAGAAGTAGATATAACTGCTATAGATTTTGTAGAGATAAACGGAACCAAATACAATTTCAACGCAAACAATATTTATCTCAAAGATTTAAAAAAAATGGATAATTGTTTAACGGACGGCATTTGTAATTTTAAAGCAAATAATAAGACCGAAATTGTAAATATTGAAGATAATCTAATTGTATGTAAAAACTTGTACCAAGAAAAAGTAATAAATGGTTGTGACGACCGAAATTTAATATTAAGCGGAAATTTTATTATTAATATCAATAACTGTACAATAAATTTAAGAAACGTTTCAATATCTAACCTTAATTTAGAATTTGTACATAAATTTTCATACGAGGAAAGCCAAAATGCACCTATTAAAGAGAAACTTAATTTCGAAACTATGTTACAAATGTATCAAATTGAAAACCTTAAACATATTAATGAACTAAAATATCATAAGAATAATAACTACATCATAAGCTCGAGTATAAGTTTTATTGTATTCATAGCCATAATTGTAATAATAGTTATAATTTATATAATACGAAAAAAAAGTAAGAACATCAAAGTAGTTGTAAAAAATATAGAGCAAAAAATAGATACAAAAGAAAATAAAATTCAGGAGAATTTTGATTTAAAGGGGGGTGAAGTTATGCAAATGCAAGTCAGCAAACTTGCTGATGGCACATTTGCATTACTTCGCAACCAACAATAAAGTGTCAATATAGCATTTCCGTTGTCGATGGGAAATTTCGGTGTCCGAAGGCCATCGGAAACGGAATGCGTTGACCTTAATTATTAAGAAATTGAAAGAAAATAAAATAGAGTTCGGCAGTCGTTGACGAGTCGGACAGCAACAAAGATCGTGTTTTTTCATTTAGTAAAGAGAAAAGTAAAATTATAATCTAACTCGTGTGTCATAACCTCATTCTACATTACATACATATGTACATGTATCGTTTGCTAAAATCATATCACATGGATGGCTGCTAAAGGGTAAAAACGGAAAAAAAATTGTCATTCTACCGCTTTTACATTATGTATATTATGGAAGCCGCTTTATTTTTAACTAAATATTAGAAAAGCACTTAGCACAGTCACACAAACAGATACTGCCGGCAAGCACAACCATTGTGACTTCATAGTGATTAAACATTTGTTTCCTCTTTGTGATCATGTCGCAGTCATAGTCTTTGACGTTGTAACGGGATTGAAAAGAGAAACCGCTTGGTTTTACAGCAATTCTTTGATTTCAACTCCCCCACCGTACACGATGAGAATGATGGTGTACGGAAACGTTTTTCACGTTCGACGAGATGAAAACTGCGCGAGATTTCGCGGAAAAGGCCGCAGTAACAGAATAAAATGGAAGAACAAGAATTATGCGCCATCCATGTCGCCAAAAGTGGGCCACTTGTTGTAGTACCCAGCAGCAGCAGAAGAGATTTTTTCTATTTTTCGAGGGGGGGCCACCACAAAGATTATTTTTTTCTCCTTTTTTTCATTTTTTTTGCGAAACAAACCCTACTCTCCATGCAACGTTGCGTTTTTTTTCCAAATTGCAAAATGCGTGATGAGAACAAAAAAAAAAACAGATATGCATACAGACGTACATATATACAAATACATAGACGGAGGAAAAAAAGAAAAACTTACCGCTCGATAATGCAATTGTACATTCGTTCGGATCGACGGTGTACAATCGTCCCTCGTATCTAATGTCCGCCTTCGAAATGAGGCTTATTTTTGAGCCCAACTCGGGCATTCCGCCACTGGTCATACTGGCCAAATTGTCTTTTTCTCCGTTTTTCTTTCTTTATTTTATTCGTTATTCCCTTGATGCTGCTTTTCACTTCACAGAAAAAAAAAACAATAAGAAAACTTTTCTTCACTGCGTGATGTAAAATACAAAAAAAAAAAAAACTAAAAGAAAGAAAATTAAAGAGAACTCGAAACTCGATTTAGGTAGGAATTCGTTTTGTGAAGTAAATTGTGAAAATTTCATCCACCATTTGGAAATGGAATTAAGTTTTCTATAAATTACAGCGAACTCAAGTATTTTTTTTTTTGTTTTATTATTTGAAAAAAGATTTCTTTTTGGAATGAAAAGAAGCAGAGGGAAATTCTGTCTTCTTTGTTCCTCGCACACAATAATGGCGTACCTTTTTGAGGTTTTCGTCGTCTCGTCCGACGTTCACACTTTTCGTACGGTCCAACAGCGAAGAAAAAAAATGAAGAATGATGATGGCGTTCACAGATTGAACTTTCGCCAGGGATATTTTTTTTTTACAAGCAAACAGCTGACAGGGTGAGCGCGATGTCATCAAAAAAAATCCATTGGGATATTTTCTAGTGAAATAAAAAAGATGGCCGAGGGAAATTTATGGGCGGGAGATTTGAAAAAGAATTTTGTTTTATGAGAAAACTTTTAAATTTGCATGATTACTGGACTATTGAAATGAAAAATAGACGCATTCTTTGTGTTTGAATTAGGGCAAGTGAGTTTCTGGAAGGTAACGAATTGAATTTACGTAGTTCTTTAGAAATTTGAAAGGGTTACAAATTTCCCGAGGAAGGGAATTTTTTACTTTTAAGGTTGACACGCATATTTTGTACAGTACGCAAGATTGGGAATAAAAGGTTTGTCTGATTTTAATAGAATTCTAAATGGAATTGAATTTAATTGGACTCCATTGTTTCGTTTAGATATATTAACTCAGTGCATTTAGAAATATTCCTGTTTTGGAAAACCTGACTTTGATCCCTCAGCTAGCCATACCCATAAGTGAAGAGATTGATATGTAGCTTGCAGTGGATAATCAAGCAGTGATTAGACGCATGAAGATTGTCTGTGTGTGTGTGTAAATGTGTAGTTCATAACAATACCACACATTGTGCGCCTATTACCAAGTAATGACCGAACGAAATCGTGAGGTTTTGTCAAATTTCTGCATACATTTTCGAGGTTTCGGAACTTCGTGATTTCGGCGAAATCTAGTTGAAATCTTCTTGTGTTTGCCCATCCGTGAGAGGTTGTCAAACTGAACAAGCCTACATCTTGAACTTCGGTTTATTTTGGTGCTCATTTATAGACGTCAGAATACTAGATACCGAAAGAATTGTTTTGTACACTTGTACATTTTGCGTTTCAATAAATTTCTTTCGTATTACTGCGGAATCATCTACATACTCTATAAACCTTCTTTTTAATTTGTGCAGAACTCATTTTTATTAATTACTTTGCATTAACAAACAATTGTTTTGACAGCCATTTAAAAATTGAATGCTCATGACCTTTGAAATAACTTCAACCCAGTGGGAACGGCTTACTGAAGTTTCACTAAAAGTTTATTGAAACCCTGCGATTTCGGTTCGGTGGCGGTGGGAACATGGTATAGACTATTATTGGATATCCAATGTAACAATGTTCTTGCAGCGTGGCCTTGATAAGACCAAGCGATATTGTGACAGCTGGAAGATGAAGCTCAACGTCCAGAAGTCGAAAATAATTCTGTTTAAGACATCGTTATCTGGCGTCTAGGCGGACACCAGAAAGAATTTACTAATATTCTTAATTGTGGGATAGCACAGACATACACTGCGTTGTCGAAGTGTACATAGTTCGATACCTTAGAACGTCAGCCTAAACCATTAGCCTTAAAAAGGAACTGTTTCATAGCTTGAAACTCGAATCAAGGTTGAAGGTAATCTGTCATCAGTCGGTCCATGCTCGCTTATGGATTTATCGTGTGGTTCGAAGTTGGAGCAACTTTGATGAAAAGGTTTCGGGTATTTGAGAAGACTTCTTCTGTATAGAACACCACATTCTCAATACAAAGAATTATATTGCAATAAGGTCCTGTATAACAGGAATGAACTCGGTTAACAACCGTATTTCCGGAGCCCACAATCTCAAATACATGTATTATAAAAGAGTGCATCTTAATGCTCCCATAGAGACGTTTCTCTATCTCGGACAAGAAGATCTGATCCAGGACACATTATAGACGTCACTAGTTTTCCATGTAACCGAGACAGCTGTGGATAGGCGACTCAACTATGATCGACACGGCACATACAGTTCTTCGAAGCGTCTCCGGCTTAGTAGGGCGGTACTAGACTGCGATTTTGAAGTAGGGCGGTACAAGAGGGCGATTTTGAAGATTTACCAGAAGTTGTGGTGACTATGAGCTGGATAGGGAAAGAGGCAACGTCAGTTTTTTTTTTTATAAAAATGTACTGAAAATGAAAAAAAGTGCGTCTTAGACTACTAAACGGAAGGTTTGACGTTCGACGAAAGAAAACAACAAAAATATTTTTCTACGATGTTTGGCAATCACTAGAGAGTAATAACTGTCATGAATAGTTTCTCCATAACGTCCTTCGGGCAGGTCATTAAAATTAATTTTGCGAAAAATATAAAACACAACATGAATGGTTGGTCGAAGCTAAGCCCTAGGGCCCTTTGGGACCCTTTTTTTTCTTTTTTCAAAGAGCAAGGAAAGGTTTTAATAATTAATTGCGATTCTCTTCTCATCTAAAAAAGGAGGATCTTCAGAAGCACGATGGATTTTCAATGCCTGGCAGAGCTAGAGACAGTGTTACATGTACTGCCAAGCCTGGCATTACATAGCAGAAGAAAATTGATTCGGTGATATCAATAGATAGAAACTTAGACCTAAAACCAGATTCTTTCAAACAATTGCTTAAATTAGCGCGGAGAATTGAAGTTAGAGATAGACTGTATGAAAAATATATATCTCTAGCTCAAACGATCCAAAAAAAAATCGGAATCCAAATTAAGAATCAACGACTACCTATTTTATTTCAACCGATGGACATTATAAACATTTTTATTTGTAGCTGTTTTTTTAGGAATTCTAGCAGCTTGAACTAGTGATTGAAATATGCTTACTTCACTCATTTTTTTTTTCCTATTTCTTTAACCCATCCATGACCCTCACTTTTTGTTATTTAAATATTCAAAAATGCTGCAACTCGAAAACTAGTCCCTTCGCCAAATGATTGTTTCGCATTTGTGTATCGCATTCTAAAATAATCTGAATATACGAATAAAATCTTCAGGTGTAGCCATTAAATTTGATCTATGCCAAAATAATCAAAAGATATTCAAGAATTTTTAATTAATTATACTAAACTTCGAAATCGAAATCCCTATATTTTCAATATTAAAAATCTTGCTGATCACACTCATCATTTGCCACCGTACGCACACTCCGTAACTGACAGCGCCAACTGTCACCCGAGGAAATTTGCCACCCCCTTCCAAAAAAATCATAGAACTTCGAAAAGTCAAAAAACTGCATCAACTCAGTTTCGAATTTTCTTCATCCTTCAAAAAGTCGTGTACCTTCTCTAGCCACCATGGCGGCAACAATAGGCAGAATTTGTGGCTCTAATTTATTAAAAACTAATTCCTGTTTATCCCGGCAGCAGGTATTTACCTCATCAACAAATTTCCACCATCACCAAACGAGAAATGTTCAAATTTCCACAAACAGAAAGTTTTTCCTTAGTGCATAACATCTTCGAAAATTCTTTAAACATCTGATTAAAAACGAGAATTCCCAGTGAATTCTCTACCAAATTTTTAATTTTATAAAATTAATTAATTTTCCACAACCGAATACTCGTGTGAACATGCTTCATTGATACGATGACATAAATTTTCATTGTACTATCTTGGTACAAAAAATTCGATTAAATGTTTTATTATGTAACCCCACAGACGAAAAGGAAAATTTTTTTTTTCTTCTGTTCTTTCGAACAGTTGAAGTTATAGAGGGAAAAATTACACCCTGTTACCTCACAGATGAATGGTGAAATGTTAAACTTAAGAAATAAATACAATAATTTTTATAAAATAACTAAAAGTAATATTGTTTTAGGTGAATAATTTTGCGACCAGCAAAGCATGGACCAGCGGCCAAAAGAAGGTAATTCGTACGTCAGCTTGTGTAATATGACTGAGAGGTGTCTGGACTTAACCTTAAAAAAAAATAAATAATATATGTCTTCACTAGATGAAGGGTAATTTCGTTACTTTTTCTTTTATTATGTATTTTTGCAGCTACTTGCAACTGTGGGAGCTGTGACTGGAGGTGTTGGTGCCCTAATTTTTGCCCTAGAACAATCAGTGCAGGCTTCCGGTGATCAGGTGCATCCACCAACATTGCCATGGTCTCACAAGGGACTTATTTCATCGCTGGATCATTCTAGGTATGATTTAAAATTGAGAAAAAACAACTTGTTCTATAATACATACATACATATATTTCTACATATCCCTTGACCAGTCTAAAAAAAGAATTAAAACGCCTTCCAATTTAAAAACAAGTAAAAACTTGAAATCTTGGGCGCTTTATCTCTCCGCTGGTTTCTTATTCTAAAATATCGTTGGAAGCTGCTTTAGGCTTCAAAGAAAATCATAAGTCATGTTTTTCCTTACGCATCCCTCATAGCCTTACGATGGATTTTGTGTGCAGCTCAATAATTTCGCTGAATAATCTGCGATTTTTGTAAAATTACAGAGGCTAACATTTTTTCGAAATCCTTTTCTCACTGAAGCTTAAGACGAGAACATGTTTTAGACATTACATATATTTTGTTGTTGAAATTGTTGTACAGCTAAAAATATTCTAATTCTTGAGGACGAATATATTTAAAGGATTCATAAGTGGAAAACGCTTATTATAGAAAAAAAAAAAATTGCAGGGGTTTTACAAAAGTGCTATTAACTAAAGTTTAGAAGTTTTAGTTTTACTGCCCGCGGGGCATTATAAGCTTTTAATATGGTAATTCGAAGACATTTAGTAAAGGAAAAATGTATTTGACATGTTTTATAGACTACGAAAATACATTTAACAAAGTTCAACACAAAACAGTGATGGAATTTCTAAGTAGTAAAAATGTAAATTAGATTCATTGCGGAGTTAACCAGAAAACAAAAATTTCCGTAGAAGAGGAACAATCTGTCGAGATAGATGTAAGAAGAGCAATACATGGTTGTATTCTATCACCACTAATATTCATCTTAAGAAAGTGTAACAAAATGTGACTGTGTAATAAAGATTAATGGCGTAAGCATTATGATAAATAAGTTGAATATTGCAAGTGAAAATATGTTTGCTGAAATAGTCAAGTTTTTAGTAAGTTTTTTTTATGGTCCATCCCGACGTCCATCCTCTTTCAAGTTTGTAAGTGTGCTTGTAAGATTAAGTGTAAGCGGGGTGACAGAAGCAGTTGTTTACTAAACACTTCTCTTCGTTCCAAGTTGAATGAATGAAATTATTATTTCTGAAGTGATAAGGAGGAGAGAATAATTTTTTTGCGCTTGCAAGGTGAGCATATTCGATAGCTATTCAAGAACCGATCCGCACGTCTGACTGACTTACTGCATTTTCTTGTCGAAGCTGTTTCATCATGACAATTGCAGTTTCGCTAACTGCGTCTCATTTTTCTCGAGCACCATCTGGCTGGCTTTGTTATCTCAGATTAAATCGACATTCAGCTTCTACTATAACAAACCCTTCTCTTCTTTTTTTTACATACTTTTACAGTGCTGATTTGGTAGTTCGGATCCATCTTCGAAAGTTCCTTTTTTCCATGACACTTTTGTGATTAATATGGCATTATCCAAGGAGTGACTTTGGTAATCAGTAGTGCACTACTGTGCTTTTTTGGTACGCCAACTTTTACCATCATCCTTGGTAATGTAGGGCAAGTAGTACGATAATTACTGTAACTCCTTGTGACGTGGACGTTAATACAGTAAGTTGAAAAGGATTTTGAATGCTTTGATTATCGTGAAAAATATCGTAAGATCGCATATATGTATGTATATGTATGAATTAACTACGAATCAGCGAGTTGTGAAGTCGGTATTTATTATCAGACGAGAAAGATTAATATTTGCGATAACATACTGAGCTTTCGTTAGTCCTTTTAAGACCTTTGCTCTCCATATACCACATGCAATGGAGATTGTTCTTATTTGTTTAATGTCTGTGGTGAATTGTTTAAGATTGATTAATTTCAACAAGGCGCGAACCTATTGATTGATTGACGAAGAAATCTTGTCTCAGTTTTGAGAGGTGTTTGCTACACGACTAATTGTTCTTTTGATTGTTTGTGTCTACCAAGTCAGATAAAGTTATGCGAATTCAGGACCTTCACTGTCAGGGTTTTTGGACCGGAACAAGTAAATATAACCGAAAATAGAGAGAAAATATGAAGCAACCCCCATTTTAAATCTCAACTATGAATTTTTCATAGTTGTGTAGTTTTTTCCAACAAATCTGAGAATTAAAACGCAGTTCAGGTTGGAAATAACCTCTCCTGCATGCTATTGGGCTTCGCCATTTGAACTTAATCAGTTTTGCAACAGTTTTTGTGAAGCCTCTCCTGGCTGAGCCGACGATTGAAGTGTGTTGGGCCTCTACTTGGGCTTGTACCGCCTTAGATGTTCCCTTTGATCATTTGTTGCAACAAGTTTGTAGTGTTCATATCACGCACAGTTGTGGAATAATTTTTGTTAGAATGTTTTCCCTATAAACTCTACGAGTATCTAACGAAGTACGCACACCCTCATAAGATGGTTACGCTGTAAGTCACCTTTATAGTCCCTAGCTGCGTCCTTAGTTCGTAAGTCATCAACAACCGCAGTAAATTATCACCATCACTATACCGTGTAATGATTCTTTTACATAAGTACGACAATTATGTAACTAAAGGGATGATATCGAGTATAGCGTTAAAGGCTTTGTCTCTAACAATGCTACTGCATCCTAGGACAGGAAGTATAAATACTTGGACAGAGAAATTCACTCGCTATTACTTATTGCTTTGGCAAACGCATTCTGAAACAAGCTATTTTTCATTACAACCGTTAATTTTTTGCATTCGTTGCTATCGCAATGTTAGTCAGATACATATGTATGTACATATATTGCTTAAGTTCGTACGCTGGCTTGTTTACAAAAATTAGCTTACCAATCGCTTAGTATAATTTAAAATTCTTTTGGCCAACTAAATTACATTACTGCTGTTATCATCTTGTTACAAGGTACCAACACGATGATCATCTGTTCACAAACCTTCCATTCTCACTTCGATTGTACGCAATACAATAATATTATATTCATTCATATCATATTCATTTTAAAAGAAGACTCTTTTCCTTAGAAAAATAAATTCTACCAGTCTACCAGTATTTTCATCGTTAAGGAATCCATTCGCGGGCAACATGGCTATTAGAAATCCTTTATTTTTTTATATTTCTGTATTTTTTTTACCTATTTTATTTGAGTTAACTATTCAGAGCCTATGTGAAGAGAACTTTTTGTATAAAGGGGACGCAAATTCCTTCTACATGAAAATTTCCTAAGTGTGTGTGTTTATTTTTTTTTATAGCGTTCGTCGTGGGTACGAAGTGTACAAACAGGTCTGCGCAGCATGTCATTCATTGCGCCACATCTGTTATCGTAACTTAGTGGGTGTTTCGCATACTGAAGCTGAAGCTAAGGCTGAAGCTGAGCAAGCTATGGTGAGTTACGTCACACTAGTAATTCTCGTACTTAAATTAATTCAATATTTGTCTATTAATTTGATAGGTTAAAGATGGTCCAGATGAGGCTGGTAACTATTACATGAGGCCTGGTAAGCTTTCGGATACCTTCCCAAGCCCATACCCTAACGAGGAAGCTGCTCGTGCTGCCAACAACGGAGCCTATCCACCAGATTTGAGTTACATTGTATCCGGTCGTAAGGGAGGAGAAGATTACATCTTCGCACTACTCACTGGTTACAATGAGGCCCCAGCTGGTATTATTCTTCGCGAGGGACAATACTTTAATCCTTATTTCATTGGTGGTGCTATATCAATGGGTCAAGTCTTGTATAATGAGGTAGGATGTTCATTATTTTGTATTGAATTCACAAAAAAAAAAATCTATGTCTCCAGGTCATTGAATACGAAGATGGGACACCAGCATCTGCCAGTCAATTGGCCAAAGATGTATGCACATTCTTGAAATGGACATCGGAGCCAGAGCATGATGATCGCAAGCGTATGATCATCAAGGCTATTGGTATTTTCACTTTCTTGATTACCCTCTCTTACTACATTAAGAGGCATCAATGGGCTTCATTGAAAACGAGAAAAATTTCTTTTGTTCCAAAGAAGAAGTAAAAACACCACAAACATCAACCGACCGTCGGCTATAGAAGAACAGCAATAGCCACAGCAGCAAAACTACCACACTTAAAAATCCAATCCAATAACAGAAGCAACTTTGTCACAGTTAAACAAACAAAAAACCAAATAATAACTAAGATAGATATCAATAAAGATTATCTTCGTCTTTGATGGAAGTTTAGTGATTGTTTTACGAAACAAAACAAAGAAAACAAACATAAAATCTAGTTAAATTTTGTTTTAATTTAAATGGAGAACGATATTTATCGATAAAACTGCCTCTCTCTATCGATAACAATTGCGAATTATTCATTAATGCCTGCCTCTAATTAGTCATTTGCCACACACATACAATAGAACAATCCTTTAAGGAGATGTAGTGAAATTTTTATTTTATTTATAGTTTAAATGGTTAAACGAAAATGAGATAAATACATATGCCTATATGTGCTATGACGTTGTAAATTTAAATAAATAAGAAATCTTGTAAAATATTGATTTAATGGTGCGATATAGTAGTATAACGAGTTTAACGGACTCACGAACGCAATAAAAAAAGTTCATTTGATTCTGTGGATTAGTTGTGTTACTTGTAGAGGTAATTTGCAGTTTTGTAGTTTAGTTTAGTTTCTATAGACTTCAAGTAACCACGGGTAAGGTTGTCAGACCCGCGGAAAAACTCATGGATTTCAAATTCTTATTCGATTAGAATGGAAATAGAGTAGAAGGCTATTGGCAAAAGTTGCCCACTCTATCATAATGCATGTAGCATCAAACTGTTAAATTACCCAGTTAAATCATGAGGGACAAAAATACATTCCGTATACCGTCTCAATGCAGCATGAAGTGCACTCCGAATTCCGGTGTTCAATGTTTTCATTGCTGACTTAATACAACGGCTTTATAGGAGCAGTAAAGCCAATTTGCAAAGAACGACCAGGCAAACACATAAATTCCCTCATTAAAAGGACGATCGACTAATAATGTGGACAGATCGGAGAAGTGACTCCTTCAACTTCCTCTCATTCGGAATAGTCTACGAAAACAGTCGGAGTTCGTTTAAACCTTTCAAGTATTTGAAAGGCAATTTTTGCAAAGGGTATTTGATTCGCTAACCATATTCTCTGTTTTCTGTTCAACCCTGCAATCATCAAAAGCAAAGCTCATGTACAACACCGTTATTCTCGTAGAAGTATTATCCATTGAAAGAGTACCTACTTTTCGACATCGAGCTCCCTACATTGGCAGCACTGTAAATCAAGCACCTGTTTTCAAAGTGTCAAATGTTAGTTTGCAGCTTTGTTCAATGAGGCTGTCCAGATCAGTCCAAAGCATCTAAATTACAGGTTTTCGTGTTCAATGAGAAAAATTTCTGTCCAGCTCATGTTTGCTTTTTGTTCAATGACTCTGCCTGGACTCTGCCCTGAGCAGAATTTCTGCAATTACTTTTGAGGTAGAACAGATTTGTGAGAAACGTCAAAATCAGCTGTGATTGCAAATTAATTGTTTTGTCCTCGAAGTGAAAAGTTGTTACTTTCTGAATCCATCGCCTCTAATGCCATTAGTTCCAACAAATTAAGTTCCATTATTTTATTGTTTTTATTTCACGATTCATACTAGACTGTAAACTTAAATAATTATCCAACAATCGAAAATGAAGTTGTCATTTTTGACAACTAACATATGGCTGTATTTTTCTGTTCTACCTTTGATCTGACATTTTTCACAAATTTGTGCTGCTCTGCCTTGCCTTTTTCTCATTGAACAAAGCTATAGTCCGCTTCTTTGCTTTATGCAATTATAAACTTTCCGACACAAGAAAACACATCTCAGGGATGAAAATCAACAGCAAAGCTGTGCATTAGGAAAGTGTTAAGTGGGAGGAACTCCCAATCCTGGGGTTTTATTGAATACTAGCGGACCCGGCGAACTTCGTCTCACCCAAAATTTATGTTTTGATTGAAATTATTTCGAGCATTCGCGATTTACCCGAAAATAATTTTTTGATCGAACATTCGCGATCGGTAACAGGCACTCGATCGGCTACTCGAATTTCAATTATTGAATGAATAAAACACTTCGAATTCGATTGAATTCAATATCCTTTATTGACGCTGAATGTAAAAAGGCTGAGGGAATCATATGTCAGGTCAATTCAATGCTTTGTGGTAGACTACGATCTTTGTTTTGTTGTCCGGCGCGTAAATAAACAAAGATGAAGGCTTTCCAACACGCGAACATGCCATATATAATTGGCCATGCGAGAAGCATGGGAATTCGAGATGAATCCCACACACTTCCAAAGATCGGCCTTGTGATTTATTTATTGTCATGGCGAACGCAAGGCAAACCGGAAATTGAATGCGTTTGAATTCAAAAGGTAAATCGGTTGGAATCATGGGAATTCTGGGAATGAGCACTTCCTCGCCCTTGAATTTGCCTTTGAGTATCGTTGCTTGAATGCCATTATTCTTGAGTTGCTTTACGACCAATCTTGTTCCATTGCACAATTTCGGTTGATTGTGGTTCCGGAGCATGATGACAACAGATCCAACCTTCAGTTGTAAATTGTGTGGTGGTAATTCTGACAAATCCAATGAATTCAGGAACTCCGTTGGATAATTTGTTGCTACGTCAGGATTAGTCACACAATCAATTGATTTGAACGAATGTAATTGTCCAGCAATTGCATTTTGAATTACGCAATTCAAATCATCGAATTCGCCAACAATTGATTCGAGAAAATTTCGGCAGATGGATCGTTTTGTAACGCAACTCGCATATTCGTCGTCAACCGCAGCTTCTTCACATAACGCCACAAATACGAAAGCTTAAAGCAAGCGTTGATTTTATCGGCTGCCGTTGATCGTGGAATAACAGGAAGCGTTTGTCGAAAGTCGCCTGCCAGCAGAATTATTGCGCCTCCAAAACGTTTTGTGTTACTGCGCAAATCTTTCATATAGTCCGATCGAGTGCCTCCAATGCTCGTTTGTGTGCCATTGTACATTCGTCCCCAGATGATAATCTTACAACTCTGCAATACTTTCGCCATTGCAGAATTCTTTGAAATGTTGCATGTCGGTTCGTTAGTTAGTTGTAGATTCAACGGCAGCTTCAACGCAGAATGAGCCGTTCGACCACCTTCCAACAATGGGGCTGCAATGCCAGAAGAGGCAACCGCCAGTGCAATTTCTGATCTCGAACGAACCGAAGCCAACAATACTAAAATAAGGAACGTTTTACCAGTCCCGCAAGGCGCATCGATGAAGAAAATTCCTTCGTTTCGGTCGTTAATCGCTTTCATCAAAGTGTTGTAAACGTCCTTTTGCTGGGGTAAAATGTTCATCCAACGTTGAAATGGTTTAACATTGGGGTAAGCTTCTAGGTGAACTACATTGAAGCTTCTAAGTGGACCAATTTAGCTTGGTGAAGCCAATCTGTCAAATGCATCGAAGTTTGCCGTCTAGTACATGTACATATGTAGTTGGTCCATGGTGAAATGACGAAGCTAAAAGGACACCTGTCAAATTGCATTTGAATGTGTGGGCAATGTTGTTGCATGTGAATGTGTGGGAAAAGGGTTTTTCCGATTAAAAATTTTCCAAATTTGGAGTTCTGGCAATTAATTTCATTGTATTATTTCTTCAAAATGAAAAAAATTATTGTCCGGGAAACTTTTCCCAATTTTAAACCTTTGCAACCATTTGAATTGTAATATTACGATCAAAATGAAAAAATGTACTAAATGTATGCAAAATCGATTTTTCCGAATTTTCCAATTTTTCTTCAAAATTTTCCAATTTTTTCGCCGTAAAAATGTTCTTTGGGCGGACACGAAGACAACAAAAAAAGACAACAAAGACAGCTCAAATCGGACCATCCGTTCCCGAGTTATGAGCGGTCATACGTATGCCAACTCTTTTTATATAGAAGATACAAAACCAAACTATAACTATGTATTATCTACGACTTTTATTCAAAAGAAAGGAAATTAATAATAATATTATAAAATAATAAAATCAAAAGCAAAGCAAATATGATTGAGATTTATTAAAAATAAAGTTGTTTTATTTATGTGCGAAAGAAACGAAGGAATTTGACTCGCAATCTGAAAAATGACCCGAAAAAATTCGCTGGTTATGATTTTATTGAGTCATCTAACTAGAGGTGTCAATTTAAATCAATAGAAGAATTGAACATTTTCATGAAAACTGGTAATATTTTAATTTTAATCTTAAGCACAAACTCCGAGGTGAGTAAAAGAATATAATATTTGCCAAATGTCCTCCTCAGGTCTGCCTACAAATAGTCGTTCTTGTAATGAAATTTTCCGTCACGATTTCTAATAGTTGTAGCTGTATTTCGCTAATAACAGCTCTGATATTTTCTTTTAGTGTATGAATCGTTGGTGGAGCTTTGGCGAAGACTTTATTTATAACATAGCCTCAGAGAAAAAAGGCTAATGGTGTTAAATCACACGACCTCAACGGCGAATTGAAGTCTCAATTTCGAGAAATCCTACGTCCAGGAAGTTTGTCACGCAATAGAGCCATAAGTTAACCAGCTATGTGGCATGTATGGCACCGTCCTGCTGAAAATAAATATCGTCCAGGTCTATAGCATCAATTTCAATCTATTTACTGAAACGGTCGCACCAGCATCTTTTTTGTAAGAATATGTTCCAATGGCACCGCCATCCTAAAAACCGCACCAAACTCTCGTTGTGGATGGAAAAGCTGTTGCACTATTTCTCTTATCCTAAATAAATCAAAATTTATACAAAAAAATCTAGGGTCTAGTGCCTGAGTTCTCGCAGCCATTCATTTGGTGAAATCACAGACCTACGTAAAATTCAATGCCGTATAGGTTAAATTGAAACCGTGCAGAAAACTCTTGGTGTTTTCCGCGATTCAAATGTCGTATATCCGGTTCAGTAAATCAACATACTTACCCCTGAGCCACGGCGCTAGATAGTTTACCATTTCCAAGAGTTTCTTCGATGTTTTTTTTAGATCTCAGCGACTGTGCAGGTTTAAAATTCAACATATCATCGCGCAAGTCCTTGTAGTACACTTTACCTATGGTTAAGGGCAACACACGTCGCAAGAGAGAAAACAGGATTCATTACAAGAAATAGGCCAACCACAGTTTTCCATAATTCTCGTAATTTCGTCTGAACTTACATACGAAGTTCAGCTAAGCAGGTGCAGGACCTCCACCCTGAGAATGAGGAATTTTTTCAAAGGAAGGAGAAGAAAATGCGTGGAATTTGCATCTAAAAAAAGAAGTCTACATTTTATTTTCATGTAATACTGTTCTCATGCCAGCGCTCGCATCATACAAAAATCCGAGTCCTTTACAGAATAATCGCCTGTAAATTGTAACCCTCCTGGAAGCATCACGAACAAAAAGGCGATCGCAGACACGAATCAAAGGCAGAACTGTAACACTTTCATTGGCTATAGATGGCCACTAGAGGTGGTCACAGTATAGTAGGTAGTGTGTTTCTGGTTTTGGCTCAGTAGGTCAGGAAAAACAACCGAGAGCCATGTAGCATTAAAGAGACACGAATTAAATCTCAGCTTCATTAAGCTAGGTTAGGTCATAGTGGCAAGCAGCACTAGAAACGACTTCGGTTAGACCAGTAGGGTCCTTTTCTGTCTAATAAGAGCGTTTTACTAGAAAGAAGGTCGTAACTGCCTGACAATACTGTGAACCGAAAAAAATCAAACACTCAGTCGTCGTCAGCATATTATTGGAAACAGTCAAATTCCCCAAAAGGAAACAACTGTCAAGTCCCAATCTCTGGAGAACAGAAGCAAGCCGCATAGAATGATCATGGAAACCGCCCTTAAAATTTCAGAAAGAAATCCTTTGAAGCTAAATGGAAAAATTTGAGTGAAGCTTTGCTCTGTCTTCCTCGAGTAGCACCTGATTCCGCAAAATGTTATGCAAAAAGAAAACAATGAAAAATAGAAACGCGAGTCATTTTCTCATCCTTCAAAAAAATTCCTTCATCTAAAATTCTTTATTCGAAAATTTCCTTTTCATCTTTTCCCCTAAATGATGCGCATTTGTGGCAAAAAGAAAGATTACAAACCCCTGCCATGAGGCGGTACTCACACCAGCCACATTTTTTTTTAACCATTTTTAGCGTATTCTAGCATTTTTCATCCATTTTTCACGTTTCTATGAAGTTCTCACGAAAAAAATAAAAGAGCTGACAACACTCCCGCCGAATTTTCCCATAAAAAAACTCAGAGATTGATCCGCCATTTGAGAGGATCACACAAGATCCACCTGGGAAATGAGTTTACACTCACAGTGGTACTTTCGTGGGTAAAATCTAGTCCCAGTCGCCAACTTGAAATCAGTCGTAAGTGGATCGTCGAGGTGATCGGTTGGTTGAGTTCGTGAATCTGATCGGTGGAAGCCCCAACCCGGATCCGAATTTTTTTTTTTATTTCTCTCAGTTAGTGTGTGTCTGACCCTGCTCTGGTGTGGTGACATGAAAGAGGATAGCAATAGTGAATGTGTGTGTGTGTGCAGTGAAGTGAAATTGCTATCCGTGTGATTTTTCTTTTTAATTTTTGAAAGAAATTGTTTTTAAATTTTTTAATTTAAAATTTTTTTTCAATCTATCACCCACCTCATTCCCCCTCCTCCCACCCCTTTCGCGACGGGAGTGTAGTAGCAGAAGCGAATTTCGTTCGCCGGTTTGGGGCCGCGGTCGCGCGCGTTCATGCGTGTGTGCGTGAGTGTGTGTGGTATGCTGTTGTATCCTGTTGTAGCTGTTGTATGCTGTTGTATGCTGTTGTATGCTGTTGTATGCTGTGGTATGCTGTTGTTATACCGGTGAGTGTTAGTTTTAAGTTATTTTAAACCAAATTTTTCCATATTTTTGCAAAAAAATATCGCGTATCCAAATATTTTTTTTCCTTCTTAATTTAATTGGTGCAACTGTGCTAGAATTTTTAATTTTTTTTACCGATATTTTGGAAAATAGATTATACATACCTGACCTTAAGGTATAATACCATAGCCCACAATCTAGCACCTCTTTATGGGTACAATTTTTGAACTTTTAGTCTCAGGAAATTTTATTTTTTAGGAAATTTTATTTTTTAGGAAATTTTATTTTTTTAGGAAATTCTATTTTTTCAGGAAATTTTATTTATTTTAGGAAATTTTATTTAGGTGGTGTATTATATTTAAAATTAGTTTTTTAGCCAATTAACATAATAATGCTGACCTTTTATAAGAAGTTGAGTTTTATAAAGATTTATGACACTTTTAGCTAACGTGTGTATGGGTTAAACGGGGTTCGGGAATGAATTGTTTGGCGCCAGTTGGGCAAATACCAATAACTGGTTCAGTCAGTCAGTCTTTTCAGGTTCGTAGGTCGTTTGTAAGCACACGGTGCCAGTATAGTGATGCTTAATAAAAAGGTCAACATATGTACATAGAGCGCTAAGTAGTTGAGGGCTGTATACCCTGATGACGATCGACGCCAACTTGATTAGTTTCGTGTTACCTTAGATTAAATTTGGTTGGAGAGGCTAGTTTAATGATACTTTCGCATGCGTTCTAGGTCCGATAGCGATGTAAGCTGAAAGGTCGGCCATAATGCAGCAACTTTCCATTGCGTACATATTGAAGCAGAACAAGCCTGAAACAAGGCTATTAAACTGTCTTAGCTGTTGTGGCCATGCAGTCGCGGCGACATATCGGTTGAGGGCCAATCAAGCTCTAAGAAATGTCGATGACACCTTCTTGATTCGCAGACGAAGTAGCCCTCAACACCTTATGGACGATGCAGCACCACGATCGATGCAAGATCCTTCCTGAACAAACAAAAAAAATTGCCTCTTCAACAGATTTTATGGTAAATTGCTCAATTTTGACCACCAAGCTGGTTGATGACTGATCGTCTATTTAATGGGTTACTAGTGTTAAGTTAGGGCTGAGCCATTTGTTTACGGTCTTAGGGCGAAGTTCTGATAAACCGGAAGGTGAGAATGCTCTTAGAGCATTGTTAGGATGGTTCCTAAGGCGAATGTAGCTTAGGGCGAAGTTCCGCAAATTGTATATATCCCTACGGACGGTAGGTGAGATCCTCCCTACGGACGGTAAGAGAGTAGGCTCTTAGAGCACTTTGTGTCAGATAGTTAGGATGGTTTCTTAGGGCGAAGGTAGTTTAGAGGGAAGTACTAAAAATTCAATATCTCCCAACGGACGGTAGGTGAGATCCTCCCTACGGACGGTAGGAGAGAAGGCTCTTAGAGCACTTTGTGTCAGATAGTTAGGAAGGTTTCTTAGGGCGAAGGTAGTTTAGAGGGAAGTACTAAAAATTCAATATCTCCCTACGGACGGTAGGTGAGATCCTCCCTACGGACGGTAGGAGAGAAGGCTCTTAGAGCACTTTGTGTCAGATTGCTACTAAGGTTTCTTAGGGCGAAGTACTAAAAACTCAATATCTCCCTACGGACGGTAGGTGAGATCCTCCCTACGGACGGTAGGAGAGAAGGCTCTTAGAGCACTTTGTGTCAGATAGTTAGGAAGGTTTGTTAGAGCGAAGGTAGCTTAGGGCGAAGTACTAAAAATTCAATACCTCCCTACGGACGGTAGGTGAGATCCTCCCTACGGACGGTAGGAGAGAAGGCTCTTAGAGCACTTTGTGTCAGATTGCTAGGAAGGTTTCTTAGGGCGGAGGTAGCTTAGGGCGAAGTACTAAAAACTCAATATCTCCCTACGGACGGTAGGTGAGATCCTCCCTACGGACGGTAGGAGAGAAGGCTCTTAGGGCACTTTGTGTCAGATTGTTAGGAAGGTAGCATAGGGCGAAGGTAGCTTAGGGCGAAGTACTAAAAATTCAATATCTCCCTACGGACGGTAGGTAAGATCCTCCCTACGGACGGTAGCTTAGGGCGAAGTACTAAAAATTCAATATCTCCCTACGGACGGTAGGTAAGATCCTCCCTACGGACGGTAGGAGAGAAGGCTCTTAGAGCACTTTGTGTCAGATTGTTAACAACGTTTCTTAGGGCGAAGGTAGCTTAGGGCGAAGTACTAAAAATTCAATATCTCCCTACGGACGGTAGGTGAGATCCTCCCTAAGGACGGTAGGAGAGAAGGCTCTTAGAGCACTTTGTGTCAGATTGTTAACAACGTTTCTTAGGGCGAATTTAGCTTAGGGCGAAGTACTAAAAATTCAATATCTCCCTACGGACAGAAGGAGAGAAGGCTCTTAGAGCACTTTGCGTCAGATTGTTAGGAACGTTTCTTAGGGCGAAGTTCCGACAATTGCATATCTCCCTACGGACGGTAGGTGAGATCCTCCCTACGGACGGTAGGAGAGAAGGCTCTTAGAGCACTTTGCGTCAGATTGTTAGGAAGGTTTCTTTGGGCGAAGGTAGCTAGGGCGAAGGTAGTTTAGGGCGAAGTACGAAAAATTCAATATTTCCCTACGGGCGGTAGGTGAGATCCTCCCTACGGACGGTAGGAGAGAAGGCTCTTAGAGCACTTTGTCAGATTGTTAGGAAGGTTTCTTAGGGCGAAGGAGCTTAGGTGAGATCCTCCCTACGGACGGTAGGAGAGAAGGCTCTTAGAGCACTTTGTCAGATTGTTAGGAAGGTTTCTTTTGGCGAAGGTAGCTTAGGGCGAAGGTAGCTTAGGGCGAAGGTAGCTCAGGGCGAAGGTAGCTTAGGGCGAAGTACTAAAAATTCAATATCTCCCTACGGACGGTAGGAGAGATCCTCCCTACGGACGGTAGGAGAGAAGGCTCTTAGAGCACTTTGTGTCAGATTGCTAAGAAGGTTTCTTTGGGCGAAGGTAGCTTAGGGCGAAGGTTTCTTTGGGCGAAGGTAGCTTAGGGCGAAGTACTAAAAATTCAATATCTCCCTACGGACGGTAGGTGAGATCCTCCCTACAGACGGCGGGAAAGATGGCTCTTAGAGCACTTTGTCAGATTGTTAGGAAGGTAGCTTAATGGGACGGTAAATCAACATCGTTCGGTAGCGCAATCCATTTAAGGTGGTCGTACCAGCATTATTTTTTTAAAAATATGCCCTAATGACACCGCCAGGCAAAACACACCAATCTGTCACTTGTTGTGGATGGAGAAATTGCTCCTACCTGACCATCTCTGCCCCTACACTCTGGCCGGATCAGATTGTGTTTAAAGCCTTAATCTCAGAACCTCTGTTGCTTGCTCATGAAATGCGCTGTTAAAATTTCAGAAAGAAATCCTTTGAAGCTTCCTCGAGTGCCACCTGATTACGGCAAAATGTTATGCAAATAGAAAACAATGAAAAACGGTAACACGCGTCATTTTGTCAAATCAATTCCTTCAAAAAAGCAAGCAATTACAAAATCTTTGCAGGTCTCCCGTCAAATAAAAATATTGCCATGAGATACTAGTCACACCCAGTCATAACTTTTTGTCCTCTTTCTGGCAATGTTTACCATTTTTTATGAATTTTTTTCCATTTTTTATAAAAAACCCACGAATCAAAGCAAAATCATTACAACTCTTAGTCAGTCGAATTATTCCCACCAAAAAAATAGTAATGGCGCCTCTCGCCACACCTAAAATTCTTTAGTCGAAATTAGTTTTTCATATTTTCCCCTAAATGATGCGCATTTGTGGCAAAAAGAAAGATTACAAACCCCTGCCATGAGGTGGTACTCACACCAGCCACATTTTTTTTCACGTTTCTATGAAGTTCTCACGAAAAAAATAAAAAACCTGACAACACTCCCGCCGAATTTTCCCATAAAAAAACTCAGAGATTGATCCGCCATTTGAGAGGATCACACAAGATCCACCTGGGAAATGAGTTTATACTCACAGTGGTACTTTCGTGGGTAAAATCTAGTCCCAGTCGCCAACTTGAAATCAGTCGTAAGTGGATCGTCGAGGTGGTCGGTTGGTTTAGTTCGTGAATCAGATCGGTGGGAGCCCCAACCCGGATCCGAATTTTTTTTTTTATTTCTCTCAGTTAGTGTGTGTCTGACCCTGCTCTGGTGTGGTGACATGAAAGAGGATAGCAATAGTGAATGTGTGTGTGTGCAGTGAAGTGAAATTGCTATCCGTGTGATTTTTCTTTTTAATTTTTGAAAGAAATTGTTTTTAAATTTTTTAATTTAAAATTTTTTTTCAATCTATCACCCACCTTATCCCCCCCCCTCCCCCCACCCCTTTCGCGACGGGAGTGTAGTAGCAGAAGCGAATTTTGTTCGCCGGTTTGGGGCCGCGGTCGCGCGCGTTCGCGCGTGTGTGCGTGAGTGTGTGTGGTATGCTGTTGTATCCTGTTGTAGCTGTTGTATGCTGTTGTATGCTGTTGTATGCTGTTGTATGCTTTAGTATGCTGTGGTATGCTGTTGTTATACCGGTGAGTGCTAGTTTTAAGTTATTTTAAGCCAAATTTTTGCAAAAAAATTTCGCGTGTCCAAATATTTTTTTTCCTTCTTAATTTAATTGGTGCAACTGTGCTAGAATTTTTAATTTTTTTTACCTTAGGAATTTTTATTTTTTTAGGAAATTTTATTTTTTAGGAAATTCTATTTTTTCAGGAAATTTTATTTTTTTAGGAAATTTTATTTAGGTGGTGTATTATATTTAAAATTAGTTTTTTAGCCAATTAACATAATAATGCTGACCTTTTATAAGAAGTTGAGTTTTATAAAGATTTATGACACTTTTAGCTAACGTGTGTATGGGTTAAACGGGGATCGGGAATGAATTGTTTGGCGCCAGTTGGGCAAATACCAATAACTGGTTCAGTCAGTCAGTCTTTTCAGGTTCGTATGTCGTTTGTAAGCACACGGTGCCAGTATAGTGATGCTTAATAAAAAGGTCAACATATGTACATAGAGCGCTAAGTAGTTGAGGGCTGTATACCCTGATGACGATCGACGCCAACTTGATTAGTTTCGTGTTACCTTAGATTAAATTTGGTTGGAGAGGCTAGTTTAATGATACTTTCGCATGCGTTCTAGGTCCGATAGCGATGTAAGCTGAAAGGTCGGCCATAATGCAGCAACTTTCCATTGCGTACATATTGAAGCAGAACAAGCCTGAAACAAGGCTATTAAACTGTCTTAGCTGTTGTGGCCATGCAGTCGCGGCGACATATCGGTTGAGGGCCAATCAAGCTCTAAGAAATGTCGATGACACCTTCTTGATTCGCAGACGAAGTAGCCCTCAACACCTTATGGACGATGCAGCACCACGATCGATGCAAGATCCTTCCTGAACAAACAAAAAAAATTGCCTCTTCAACAGATTTTCTGGTAAATTGCTCAATTTTGACCACCAAGTTGGTTGATGACTGATCGTCTATTTAATGGGTTACTAGTGTTAAGTTAGGGCTGAGATATTTGTTTACGGTCTTAGGGCGAAGTTCTGATAAATCGGAAGGTGAGAAGGCTCTTAGAGCACTTTGTGGCAGATTGTAAGGAAGGTTTCTTAGGGCGAAGGTAGCTTAGGGCGAACTACTAAATATTCAATATCTTCCTACGGACGGTAGGTGAGATCCTCCCTACGGACGGTAGGAGAGAAGGCTCTTAGAGCACTTTGTGTTAGATTGTTAGGAAGGTTTCTTTGGGCGAAGGTAGCTTAGGGGGAAGTACTAAAAATTCAATATCTCCCTACGGGCGGTAGGTGAGATCCTCCCTACGGACGGTAGGAGAGAAGGCTCTTAGAGCACTTTGTGTCAGATTGTTAGGAAGGTTTCTTTGGGCGGAGGTAGCTTAGGGCGAAGTACTAAAAATTCAATATCTCCCTACGGACGGTAGGTGAGATCCTCCCTACGGACGGTAGGAGAGAAGGCTCTTAGAGCACTTTGTGTCAGATTGTTAGGAAGGGTTCTTAGGGGGAAGGTAGCTTAGGGTGGAGTTCTAATAATAGGATATCTCCCTACGGGCGGTAGGTGAGATCCTCCCTACGGACGGTAGGAGAGAAGGCTCTTAGAGCACTTTGTGTCAGATTGTTAGGAAGGTTTCTTTGGGCGGAGGTAGCTTAGGGCGAAGTACTAAAAATTCAATATCTCCCTACGGACGGTAGGTGAGATCCTCCCTACGGACGGTAGGAGAGAAGGCTCTTAGAGCACTTTGTGTCAGATTGTTAGGAAGGGTTCTTAGGGGGAAGGTAGCTTAGGGTGGAGTTCTAATAATAGGATATCTCCCTACGGACGGTAGGTGAGATCCTCCCTACGGACGGTAGGAGAGAAGGCTCTTAGAGCAATTTGCCAAATTGTACGGAAGGTTTCTTAGGGCGAAGGTAGCTTACTGGGAAGTACTTAAAATTCAATATCTCCCTACGGACGGTAGGTGAGATCCTCCCTACGGACGGTAGGAGAGAAGGCTCTTAGAGCACTTTGTGTCAGATTGCTAGGAAGGTTTCTTTTTGCGAAGGTAGCTTAGGGCGAAATTAGCTTAGGGCGAAGTACTAAAAATTCAATATCTCCCTACGGACGATAGGTGAGATCCTCCCTACGGACGGTAGGAGAGAAAGCTCTTAGGGCACTTTGTGTCAGATTGTAAGGAAGGTTTCTTAGGGCGAAGGTAGCTTAGGGCGAAGTACTAAAAATTCAATATCTCCCTACGGACGGTAGGTGAGATCCTCCCTACGGACGGTAGGAGAGAAGGCTCTTAGAGCACTTTGTGTCAGATTGTTAGAAAGGTTTCTTTTTGCAAAGGTAGCTTAGGGCGAAGTACTAAAAATTCAATATCTTCCTACGGACGGTAGGTGAGATCCTCCCTACGGACGGTAGGAGAGAAGGCTCTTAGAGCAATTTGCCAGATTGTTCGGAAGGTTTCTTAGGGCGAAGGTAGCTTAGGGGGAAGTTCTTAAAATTTAATATCTCCTACGGACGGTAGGTGAGATCCTCCCTACGGACGGTAGGAGAGAAGGCTCTTAGAGCACTTTGTGTCAGATTGTTAGGAAGGTTTCTTAGGGCGAAGGTAGCTTAGGTAGCTTAGCTAATGACACCGCCAGGCAAAAACACACCAATCTGTCACTTGTTGTGAATGGAGAAATTGTTGTTAAAGCCTTAATCTCAGAACCTCTGTTGCTTGCTCATGAAATGCGCTGTTAAAATTTCAGAAAGAAATCCTTTGAAGCTTCCTCGAGTGCCACCTGATTACGGCAAAATGTTATGCAAATAGAAAACAATGAAAAACGGTAACACGCGTCATTTTGTCAAATCAATTCCTTCAAAAAAGCAAGCAATTACAAAATCTTTGCAGGTCTCCCGTCAAATAAAAATATTGCCATGAGATACTAGTCACACCCAGTCATAACTTTTTGTCCTCTTTCTGGCAATGTTTACCATTTTTTATGAATTTTTTTCCATTTTTTATAAAAAACCCACGAATCAAAGCAAAATCATTACAACTCTTAGTCAGTCGAATTATTCCCACCAAAAAAAATAGTAATGGCGCCTCTCGCCACACCTAAAATTCTTTAGTCGAAATTAGTTTTTCATATTTTCCCCTAAATGATGCACATTTGTGGCAAAAAGAAAGATTACAAACCCCTGCCATGAGGTGGTACTCACACCAGCCACATTTTTTTTCACGTTTCTATGAAGTTCTCACGAAAAAAATAAAAAACCTGACAACACTCCCGCCGAATTTTCCCATAAAAAAACTCAGAGATTGATCCGCCATTTGAGAGGATCACACAAGATCCACCTGGGAAATGAGCTTATACTCACAGTGGTACTTTCATGGGTAAAATCTAGTCCCAGTCGCCAACTTGAAATCAGTCGTAAGTGGATCGTCGAGGTGGTCGGTTGGTTTAGTTCGTGAATCAGATCGGTGGGAGCCCCAACCCGGATCCGAATTTTTTTTTTTATTTCTCTCAGTTAGTGTGTGTCTGACCCTGCTCTGGTGTGGTGACATGAAAGAGGATAGCAATAGTGAATGTGTGTGTTTGCAGTGAAGTGAAATTGCTATCCGTGTGATTTTTCTTTTTAATTTTTGAAAGAAATTGTTTTTAAATTTTTTAATTTAAAATTTTTTTTCAATCTATCACCCACCTCATCCCCCCCCTCCCCCCACCCCTTTCGCGTCGGGAGTGTAGTAGCAGAAGCGAATTTTGTTCGCCGGTTTGGGGCCGCGGTCGCGCGCGTTCGCGCGTGTGTGCGTGAGTGTGTGTGGTATGCTGTTGTATCCTGTTGTATGCTGTTGTATGCTGTTGTATGCTGTTGTATGCTGTTGTATGCTGTTGTATGCTGTTGTATGCTGTAGTATGCTGTTGTTATACCGGTGAGTGCTAGTTTTAAGTTATTCTAAGCCAAAGTTCTTAATTTAATTGGTGCAACTGTGCTAGAATTTTTAATTTTTTTTACCGATATTTTGGAAAATAGATTATACATACCTGACCTTAAGGTATAATACCATAGCCCACAATCTAGCACCTCTTATGGGTACAATTTTTGAACTTTTAGTCTCAGGAAATTTTATTTTTTAGGAAATTTTATTTTTTAGGAAATTCTATTTTTTCAGGAAATTTCATTTATTTTAGGAAATTTTATTTAGGTGGTGTATTATATTTAAAATTAGTTTTTAGCCAATTAACATAATAATGCTGCCCTTTTATAAGAAGTTGAGTTTTATAAAGATTTATGACACTTTTAGCTAACGTGTGTATGGGTTAAACGGGGTTCGGGAATGAATTGTTTGGCGCCAGTTGGGCAAATCTTTGGTCAGTCTTTTCAGGTTCGTAAGTCGTTTGTAAGCACACGGTGCCAGTATAGTGATGCTTAATAAAAAGGTCAACATATGTACATAGAGCGCTAAGTAGTTGAGGGCTGTATACCCTGATGACGATCGACGCCAACTTGATTAGTTTCGTGTTACCTTAGATTAAATTTGGTTGGAGAGGCTAGTTTAATGATACTTTCGCATGCGTTCTAGGTCCGATAGCGATGTAAGCTGAAAAGTCGGCCATAACGCAGAACAAGCCTGAAACAATTCAATTAAACTGTCTTAGCTGTTGTGGCTATGCAGTCGCGGCGACATATCGGTTGCGGCCCGCAACCTAAGAAATGTCGATGACACCTTCTTGATTCGCAGACGAAGTAGCCCTCAACACCTTATGGACGATGCAGCACCACGATCGATGCCAGATCCTTACTGAACAAACAAAAAAAATTGCCTCTTCAACAGATTTTCTGGTAAATTGCTCAATTTTGACCACCAAGTTGGTTGATGACTGATCGTCTATTTAATGGGTTACTAGTGTTAAGTTAGGGCTGAGATATTTGTTTACGGTCTTAGGGCGAAGTTCTGATAAATCGGAAGGTGAGAAGGCTCTTAGAGAACTTTGTGGCAGATTGTAAGGAAGGTTTCTTAGGGCGAAGGTAGCTTAGGGCGAACTACTAAATATTCAATATCTTCCTACGGACGGTAGGTGAGATCCTCCCTACGGACGGTAGGAGAGAAGGCTCTTAGAGCACTTTGTGTCAGATTGTTAGGAAGGTTTCTTTGGGCGAAGGTAGCTTAGGGGGAAGTACTTAAAATTCAATATCTCCCTACGGGCGGTAGGTGAGATCCTCCCTACGGACGGTAGGAGAGAAGGCTCTTAGAGCAATTTGCCAGATTGTTAGGAAGGTTTCTTTTGGCGAAGGTAGCTTAGGGCGAAGGTAGCTTAGGGCGAAGGTAGCTCAGGGCGAAGGTAGCTTAGGGCGAAGTACTAAAAATTCAATATCTCCCTACGGACGGTAGGAGAGATCCTCCCTACGGACGGTAGGAGAGAAGGCTCTTAGAGCACTTTGTGTCAGATTGCTAAGAAGGTTTCTTTGGGCGAAGGTAGCTTAGGGCGAAGGTTTCTTTGGGCGAAGGTAGCTTAGGGCGAAGTACTAAAAATTCAATATCTCCCTACGGACGGTAGGTGAGATCCTCCCTACAGACGGCGGGAAAGATGGCTCTTAGAGCACTTTGTCAGATTGTTAGGAAGGTAGCTTAATGCGACGGTAAATCAACATCGTTCGGTAGCGCAATCCATTTACGGTGGTCGTACCAGCATTATTTTTTTAAAAATATGCCCTAATGACACCGCCAGGCAAAACACACCAATCTGTCCCTTGTTGTGGATGGAGAAATTGTTCCTACCTGACCATCTCTGCCCCTACACTCTGGCCGGATCAGATTGTGTTTAAAGTCTTAATCTCAGAACCTCTGTTGCTTGCTCATGAAATGCGCTGTTAAAATTTCAGAAAGAAATCCTTTGAAGCTTCCTCGAGTGCCACCTGATTACGGCAAAATGTTATGCAAATAGAAAACAATGAAAAACGGTAACACGCGTCATTTTGTCAAATCAATTCCTTCAAAAAAGCAAGCAATTACAAAATCTTTGCAGGTCTCCCGTCAAATAAAAATATTGCCATGAGATACTAGTCACACCCAGTCATAACTTTTTGTCCTCTTTCTGGCAATGTTTACCATTTTTTATGAATTTTTTTCCATTTTTTATAAAAAACCCACGAATCAAAGCAAAATCATTACAACTCTTAGTCAGTCGAATTATTCCCACCAAAAAAATAGTAATGGCGCCTCTCGCCACACCTAAAATTCTTTAGTCGAAATTAGTTTTTCATATTTTCCCCTAAATGATGCGCATTTGTGGCAAAAAGAAAGATTACAAACCCCTGCCATGAGGTGGTACTCACACCAGCCACATTTTTTTTCACGTTTCTATGAAGTTCTCACGAAAAAAATAAAAAACCTGACAACACTCCCGCCGAATTTTCCCATAAAAAAACTCAGAGATTGATCCGCCATTTGAGAGGATCACACAAGATCCACCTGGGAAATGAGTTTATACTCACAGTGGTACTTTCGTGGGTAAAATCTAGTCCCAGTCGCCAACTTGAAATCAGTCGTAAGTGGATCGTCGAGGTGGTCGGTTGGTTTAGTGTGTCTCAGTTAGTGTGTGTCTGACCCTGCTCTGGTGTGGTGACATGAAAGAGGATAGCAATAGTGAATGTGTGTGTGTGCAGTGAAGTGAAATTGCTATCCGTGTGATTTTTCTTTTTAATTTTTGAAAGAAATTGTTTTTAAATTTTTTAATTTAAAATTTTATTCAATCTATCACCCACCTCATCCCCCCCTCCCCCCACCCCTTTCGCGCCGGGAGTGTAGTAGCAGAAGCGAATTTTGTTCGCCGGTTTGGGGCCGCGGTTGCGCGCGTTCGCGCGTGTGTGCGTGAGTGTGTGTGGTATGCTGTTGTATCCTGTTGTATCCTGTTGTAGCTGTTGTATGCTGTTGTATGCTGTGGTATGCTGTTGTTATACCGGTGAGTGTTAGTTTTAAGTTATTTTAAACCAAATTTTTCAATATTTTTGCAAAAAAATATCGCGTGTCCAAATATTTTTTTTCCTTCTTAATTTAATTGGTGCAACTGTGCTAGAATTTTCAATTTTTTTTACCAATATTTTGGAAAATAGATTATACATACCTGACCTTAAGGTATAATACCATAGCCCACAATCTAGCACCTCTTATGGGTACAATTTTTGAACTTTTAGTCTCAGGAAATTTTATTTTTTAGGAAATTTTATTTTTTAGGAAATTCTATTTTTTAGGGAATTTTATTTTTTTAGGAAATTCTATTTTTTCAGGAAATTTCATTTATTTTAGGAAATTTTATTTAGGTGGTGTATTATATTTAAAATTAGTTTTTAGCCAATTAACATAATAATGCTGCCCTTTTATAAGAAGTTGAGTTTTATAAAGATTTATGACACTTTTAGCTAACGTGTGTATGGGTTAAACGGGGTTCGGGAATGAATTGTTTGGCGCCAGTTGGGCAAATACCAATAACTGGTTCAGTCAGTCAGTCTTTTCAGGTTCGTAAGTCGTTTGTAAGCACACGGTGCCAGTATAGTGATGCTTAATAAAAAGGTCAACATATGTACATAGAGCGCTAAGTAGTTGAGGGCTGTATACCCTGATGACGATCGACGCCAACTTGATTAGTTTCGTGTTACCTTAGATTAAATTTGGTTGGAGAGGCTAGTTTAATGATACTTTCGCATGCGTTCTAGGTCCGATAGCGATGTAAGCTGAAAAGTCGGCCATAATGCAGCAACTTTCCATTGCGTACAACAAGCCTGAAACAAGGCTATTAAACTGTCTTAGCTGTTGTGGCCATGCAGTCGCGGCGACATATCGGTTGAGGGCCAATCAAGCTCTAAGAAATGTCGATGACACCTTCTTGATTCGCAGACGAAGTAGCCCTCAACACCTTATGGACGATGCAGCACCACGATCGATGCAAGATCCTTCCTGAACAAACAAAAAAAATTGCCTCTTCAACAGATTTTCTGGTAAATTGCTCAATTTTGACCACCAAGTTGGTTGATGACTGATCGTCTATTTAATGGGTTACTAGTGTTAAGTTAGGGCTGAGATATTTGTTTACGGTCTTAGGGCGAAGTTCTGATAAATCGGAAGGTGAGAAGGCTCTTAGAGCACTTTGTGGCAGATTGTAAGGAAGGTTTCTTAGGGCGAAGGTAGCTTAGCGCGAACTACTAAATATTCAATATCTTCCTACGGACGGTAGGTGAGATCCTCCCTACGGACGGTAGGAGAGAAGGCTCTTAGAGCACTTTGTGTTAGATTGTTAGGAAGGTTTCTTTGGGCGAAGGTAGCTTAGGGGGAAGTACTAAAAATTCAATATCTCCCTACGGGCGGTAGGTGAGATCCTCCCTACGGACGGTAGGAGAGAAGGCTCTTAGAGCACTTTGTGTCAGATTGTTAGGAAGGTTTCTTTGGGCGGAGGTAGCTTAGGGCGAAGTACTAAAAATTCAATATCTCCCTACGGACGGTAGGTGAGATCCTCCCTACGGACGGTAGGAGAGAAGGCTCTTAGAGCACTTTGTGTCAGATTGTTAGGAAGGGTTCTTAGGGGGAAGGTAGCTTAGGGTGGAGTTCTAATAATAGGATATCTCCCTACGGGCGGTAGGTGAGATCCTCCCTACGGACGGTAGGAGAGAAGGCTCTTAGAGCACTTTGTGTCAGATTGTTAGGAAGGTTTCTTTGGGCGGAGGTAGCTTAGGGCGAAGTACTAAAAATTCAATATCTCCCTACGGACGGTAGGTGAGATCCTCCCTACGGACGGTAGGAGAGAAGGCTCTTAGAGCACTTTGTGTCAGATTGTTAGGAAGGGTTCTTAGGGGGAAGGTAGCTTAGGGTGGAGTTCTAATAATAGGATATCTCCCTACGGACGGTAGGTGAGATCCTCCCTACGGACGGTAGGAGAGAAGGCTCTTAGAGCAATTTGCCAAATTGTACGGAAGGTTTCTTAGGGCGAAGGTAGCTTACTGGGAAGTACTTAAAATTCAATATCTCCCTACGGACGGTAGGTGAGATCCTCCCTACGGACGGTAGGAGAGAAGGCTCTTAGAGCACTTTGTGTCAGATTGCTAGGAAGGTTTCTTTTTGCGAAGGTAGCTTAGGGCGAAATTAGCTTAGGGCGAAGTACTAAAAATTCAATATCTCCCTACGGACGGTAGGTGAGATCCTCCCTACGGACGGTAGGAGAGAAGGCTCTTAGAGCAATTTGCCAGATTGCTAGGAAGGTTTCTTAGGGCGAAGGTAGCTTAGGGGGAAGTACTTAAAATTCAATATCTCCCTACGGACGGTAGGTGATATCCTCCCTACGGACGGTAGGAGAGAAGGCTCTTAGAGCAATTTGTCAGATTGTTAGGAAGGTTTCTTAGGGCGAAGGTAGCTTAGGGCGAAGTACTAAAAATTCAATATCTCCCTACGGACGGTAGGTGATATCCTCCCTACGGACGGTAGGAGAGAAGGCTCTTAGAGCAATTTGCCAGATTGTTAGGAAGGTTTCGTAGGGCGAAGGTAGCTTAGGGCGAAGTACTAAAAATTCAATATCTCCCTACGGACGGTAGGTGATATCCTCCCTACGGACGGTAGGAGAGAAGGCTCTTAGAGCAATTTGCCAGATTGTTAGGAAGGTTTCGTAGGGCGAAATTAGCTTAGGGCGAAGTACTAAAAATTCAATATCTCCCTACGGACGGTAGGTGAGATCCTCCCTACGGACGGTAGGAGAGAAGGCTCTTAGAGCACTTTGTGTGAGATTGCTAGGAAGGTTTCTTTGGGCGGAGGTAGCTTAGGGGGAAGTACTTAAAATTCAATATCTCCCTACGGACGGTAGGTGAGATCCTCCCTACGGACGGTAGGAGAGAAGGCTCTTAGAGCACTTTGTGTGAGATTGTTAGGAAGGTTTCTTTGGGCAGAGGTAGCTTAGGGCGAAGTGCTAATAATTCAATATCTCCCTACGGACGGTAGGTGAGATCCTCCCTACGGACGGTAGGAGAGAAGGCTCTTAGAGCAATTTGCCAGATAGTTAGGAAGGTTTCTTAGGGCGAAGGTAGCCTAGGGCGAAGTTCTAAAAATAGAATATCTCCCTACGGACGGTAGGTGAGATCCTCCCTACGGACGGTAGGAGAGAAGGCTCTTAGAGCACTTTGTGTCAGATTGTTATTGAGGTTTCTAAGGGCGAAGGTAGCTTAGGGCGAAGGTAACTTAGGGCGAAGTACTAACAATTCAATATCTCCCTACGGACGGTAGGTGAGATCCTCCCTACGGACGGTAGGAGAGAAGGCTCTTGAGCACTTTGTGTCAGATTGTTAGGAAGGTTTCTGAAGTAGCTAAGGCCGAAGTTCTAAAAATTTAATATCTCCCTACGGACGGTAGGTGAGATCCTCCCTACGGACGGTAGGAGAGAAGGCTCTTAGAGCAATTTGCCAGATTGTTCGGAAGGTTTCTTAGGGCGAAGGTAGCTTAGGGCGAAGGTAACTTAGGGCGAAGTACTAACAATTCAATATCTCCCTACGGACGGTAGGTGAGATCCTCCCTACGGACGGTAGGAGAGAAGGCTCTTAGAGCACTTTGTGTGAGATTGTTAGGAAGGTTTCTTTGGGCGGAGGTAGCTTAGGGTGGAGTTCTAATAATAGGATATCTCCCTACGGACGGTAGGTGAGATCCTCCCTACGGGCGGTAGGAGAGAGGCTCTTAGAGCAATTTGCCAGATTGTTAGGAAGATTTCTTAGGGCGACGGTAGCTTAGGGCGAAGTTCTAAAAATTTAATATCTCCCTACGGACGGTAGGTGAGATCCTCCCTACGGAGGACGGTAGGTGAGATCCTCCCTACGGACGGTAGGAGAGAAGGCTCTTAGAGCACTTTGTGTCAGATTGTTAGGAAGGTTTCTTAGGGCGAAGGTAGCTTAGGGCGAAGTACTAAAAATTCAATATCTCCCTACGGACGGTAGGTGAGATCCTCCCTACGGACGGTAGGAGAGAAGGCTCTTAGAGCACTTTGTGTCAGATTGCTAGGAAGGTTTCTTAGGGCGAAGGTAGCTTAGGGGGAAGTACTTAAAATTCAATATCTCCCTACGGACGGTAGGTGAGATCCTCCCTACGGACGGTAGGAGAGAAGGCTCTTAGAGCACTTTGTGTCAGATTGTTAGGAAGGGTTCTTAGGGGGAAGGTAGCTTAGGGTGGAGTTCTAATAATAGGATATCTCCCTACGGACGGTAGGTGAGATCCTCCCTACGGACGGTAGGAGAGAAGGCTCTTAGAGCAATTTGCCAAATTGTACGGAAGGTTTCTTAGGGCGAAGGTAGCTTACTGGGAAGTACTTAAAATTCAATATCTCCCTACGGACGGTAGGTGAGATCCTCCCTACGGACGGTAGGAGAGAAGGCTCTTAGAGCACTTTGTGTCAGATTGCTAGGAAGGTTTCTTTTTGCGAAGGTAGCTTAGGGCGAAATTAGCTTAGGGCGAAGTACTAAAAATTCAATATCTCCCTACGGACGGTAGGTGAGATCCTCCCTACGGACGGTAGGAGAGAAGGCTCTTAGAGCAATTTGCCAGATTGCTAGGAAGGTTTCTTAGGGCGAAGGTAGCTTAGGGGGAAGTACTTAAAATTCAATATCTCCCTACGGACGGTAGGTGATATCCTCCCTACGGACGGTAGGAGAGAAGGCTCTTAGAGCAATTTGTCAGATTGTTAGGAAGGTTTCTTAGGGCGAAGGTAGCTTAGGGCGAAGTACTAAAAATTCAATATCTCCCTACGGACGGTAGGTGATATCCTCCCTACGGACGGTAGGAGAGAAGGCTCTTAGAGCAATTTCCCAGATTGTTAGGAAGGTTTCGTAGGGCGAAGGTAGCTTAGGGCGAAGTACTAAAAATTCAATATCTCCCTACGGACGGTAGGTGATATCCTCCCTACGGACGGTAGGAGAGAAGGCTCTTAGAGCAATTTGCCAGATTGTTAGGAAGGTTTCGTAGGGCGAAATTAGCTTAGGGCGAAGTACTAAAAATTCAATATCTCCCTACGGACGGTAGGTGAGATCCTCCCTACGGACGGTAGGAGAGAAGGCTCTTAGAGCACTTTGTGTGAGATTGCTAGGAAGGTTTCTTTTTGCGAAGGTAGCTTAGGGCGAAATTAGCTTATTGCGAACTACTAAATATTCAATATCTCCCTACGGACGGTAGGTGAGATCCTCCCTACGGACGGTAGGAGAGAAGGCTCTTAGAGCACTTTGTGTCAGATTGTTAGGAAGGGTTCTTAGGGGGAAGGTAGCTTAGGGTGGAGTTCTAATAATAGGATATCTCCCTACGGACGGTAGGTGAGATCCTCCCTACGGACGGTAGGAGAGAAGGCTCTTAGAGCAATTTGCCAAATTGTACGGAAGGTTTCTTAGGGCGAAGGTAGCTTACTGGGAAGTACTTAAAATTCAATATCTCCCTACGGACGGTAGGTGAGATCCTCCCTACGGACGGTAGGAGAGAAGGCTCTTAGAGCACTTTGTGTCAGATTGCTAGGAAGGTTTCTTTTTGCGAAGGTAGCTTAGGGCGAAATTAGCTTAGGGCGAAGTACTAAAAATTCAATATCTCCCTACGGACGGTAGGTGAGATCCTCCCTACGGACGGTAGGAGAGAAGGCTCTTAGAGCAATTTGCCAGATTGCTAGGAAGGTTTCTTAGGGCGAAGGTAGCTTAGGGGGAAGTACTTAAAATTCAATATCTCCCTACGGACGGTAGGTGATATCCTCCCTACGGACGGTAGGAGAGAAGGCTCTTAGAGCAATTTGTCAGATTGTTAGGAAGGTTTCTTAGGGCGAAGGTAGCTTAGGGCGAAGTACTAAAAATTCAATATCTCCCTACGGACGGTAGGTGATATCCTCCCTACGGACGGTAGGAGAGAAGGCTCTTAGAGCAATTTGCCAGATTGTTAGGAAGATTTCTTAGGGCGAAGGTAGCTTAGGGCGAAAGTAGCTTATTGCGAACTACTAAATATTCAATATCTCCCTACGGACGGTAGGTGAGATCCTCCCTACGGACGGTAGGAGAGAAGGCTCTTAGAGCACTTTGTGTCAGATTGTTAGGAAGGGTTCTTAGGGGGAAGGTAGCTTAGGGTGGAGTTCTAATAATAGGATATCTCCCTACGGACGGTAGGTGAGATCCTCCCTACGGACGGTAGGAGAGAAGGCTCTTAGAGCAATTTGCCAAATTGTACGGAAGGTTTCTTAGGGCGAAGGTAGCTTACTGGGAAGTACTTAAAATTCAATATCTCCCTACGGACGGTAGGTGAGATCCTCCCTACGGACGGTAGGAGAGAAGGCTCTTAGAGCACTTTGTGTCAGATTGCTAGGAAGGTTTCTTTTTGCGAAGGTAGCTTAGGGCGAAATTAGCTTAGGGCGAAGTACTAAAAATTCAATATCTCCCTACGGACGGTAGGTGAGATCCTCCCTACGGACGGTAGGAGAGAAGGCTCTTAGAGCAATTTGCCAGATTGCTAGGAAGGTTTCTTAGGGCGAAGGTAGCTTAGGGGGAAGTACTTAAAATTCAATATCTCCCTACGGACGGTAGGTGATATCCTCCCTACGGACGGTAGGAGAGAAGGCTCTTAGAGCAATTTGTCAGATTGTTAGGAAGGTTTCTTAGGGCGAAGGTAGCTTAGGGCGAAGTACTAAAAATTCAATATCTCCCTACGGACGGTAGGTGATATCCTCCCTACGGACGGTAGGAGAGAAGGCTCTTAGAGCAATTTGCCAGATTGTTAGGAAGGTTTCGTAGGGCGAAGGTAGCTTAGGGCGAAGTACTAAAAATTCAATATCTCCCTACGGACGGTAGGTGATATCCTCCCTACGGACGGTAGGAGAGAAGGCTCTTAGAGCAATTTGCCAGATTGTTAGGAAGGTTTCGTAGGGCGAAATTAGCTTAGGGCGAAGTACTAAAAATTCAATATCTCCCTACGGACGGTAGGTGAGATCCTCCCTACGGACGGTAGGAGAGAAGGCTCTTAGAGCACTTTGTGTGAGATTGCTAGGAAGGTTTCTTTGGGCGGAGGTAGCTTAGGGGGAAGTACTTAAAATTCAATATCTCCCTACGGACGGTAGGTGAGATCCTCCCTACGGACGGTAGGAGAGAAGGCTCTTAGAGCACTTTGTGTGAGATTGTTAGGAAGGTTTCTTTGGGCAGAGGTAGCTTAGGGCGAAGTGCTAATAATTCAATATCTCCCTACGGACGGTAGGTGAGATCCTCCCTACGGACGGTAGGAGAGAAGGCTCTTAGAGCAATTTGCCAGATAGTTAGGAAGGTTTCTTAGGGCGAAGGTAGCCTAGGGCGAAGTTCTAAAAATAGAATATCTCCCTACGGACGGTAGGTGAGATCCTCCCTACGGACGGTAGGAGAGAAGGCTCTTAGAGCACTTTGTGTCAGATTGTTATTGAGGTTTCTAAGGGCGAAGGTAGCTTAGGGCGAAGGTAACTTAGGGCGAAGTACTAACAATTCAATATCTCCCTACGGACGGTAGGTGAGATCCTCCCTACGGACGGTAGGAGAGAAGGCTCTTGAGCACTTTGTGTCAGATTGTTAGGAAGGTTTCTGAAGTAGCTAAGGCCGAAGTTCTAAAAATTTAATATCTCCCTACGGACGGTAGGTGAGATCCTCCCTACGGACGGTAGGAGAGAAGGCTCTTAGAGCAATTTGCCAGATTGTTCGGAAGGTTTCTTAGGGCGAAGGTAGCTTAGGGCGAAGGTAACTTAGGGCGAAGTACTAACAATTCAATATCTCCCTACGGACGGTAGGTGAGATCCTCCCTACGGACGGTAGGAGAGAAGGCTCTTAGAGCACTTTGTGTGAGATTGTTAGGAAGGTTTCTTTGGGCGGAGGTAGCTTAGGGTGGAGTTCTAATAATAGGATATCTCCCTACGGACGGTAGGTGAGATCCTCCCTACGGGCGGTAGGAGAGAGGCTCTTAGAGCAATTTGCCAGATTGTTAGGAAGATTTCTTAGGGCGACGGTAGCTTAGGGCGAAGTTCTAAAAATTTAATATCTCCCTACGGACGGTAGGTGAGATCCTCCCTACGGAGGACGGTAGGTGAGATCCTCCCTACGGACGGTAGGAGAGAAGGCTCTTAGAGCACTTTGTGTCAGATTGTTAGGAAGGTTTCTTAGGGCGAAGGTAGCTTAGGGCGAAGTACTAAAAATTCAATATCTCCCTACGGACGGTAGGTGAGATCCTCCCTACGGACGGTAGGAGAGAAGGCTCTTAGAGCACTTTGTGTCAGATTGCTAGGAAGGTTTCTTAGGGCGAAGGTAGCTTAGGGGGAAGTACTTAAAATTCAATATCTCCCTACGGACGGTAGGTGAGATCCTCCCTACGGACGGTAGGAGAGAAGGCTCTTAGAGCACTTTGTGTCAGATTGTTAGGAAGGGTTCTTAGGGGGAAGGTAGCTTAGGGTGGAGTTCTAATAATAGGATATCTCCCTACGGACGGTAGGTGAGATCCTCCCTACGGACGGTAGGAGAGAAGGCTCTTAGAGCAATTTGCCAAATTGTACGGAAGGTTTCTTAGGGCGAAGGTAGCTTACTGGGAAGTACTTAAAATTCAATATCTCCCTACGGACGGTAGGTGAGATCCTCCCTACGGACGGTAGGAGAGAAGGCTCTTAGAGCACTTTGTGTCAGATTGCTAGGAAGGTTTCTTTTTGCGAAGGTAGCTTAGGGCGAAATTAGCTTAGGGCGAAGTACTAAAAATTCAATATCTCCCTACGGACGGTAGGTGAGATCCTCCCTACGGACGGTAGGAGAGAAGGCTCTTAGAGCAATTTGCCAGATTGCTAGGAAGGTTTCTTAGGGCGAAGGTAGCTTAGGGGGAAGTACTTAAAATTCAATATCTCCCTACGGACGGTAGGTGATATCCTCCCTACGGACGGTAGGAGAGAAGGCTCTTAGAGCAATTTGTCAGATTGTTAGGAAGGTTTCTTAGGGCGAAGGTAGCTTAGGGCGAAGTACTAAAAATTCAATATCTCCCTACGGACGGTAGGTGATATCCTCCCTACGGACGGTAGGAGAGAAGGCTCTTAGAGCAATTTCCCAGATTGTTAGGAAGGTTTCGTAGGGCGAAGGTAGCTTAGGGCGAAGTACTAAAAATTCAATATCTCCCTACGGACGGTAGGTGATATCCTCCCTACGGACGGTAGGAGAGAAGGCTCTTAGAGCAATTTGCCAGATTGTTAGGAAGGTTTCGTAGGGCGAAATTAGCTTAGGGCGAAGTACTAAAAATTCAATATCTCCCTACGGACGGTAGGTGAGATCCTCCCTACGGACGGTAGGAGAGAAGGCTCTTAGAGCACTTTGTGTGAGATTGCTAGGAAGGTTTCTTTGGGCGGAGGTAGCTTAGGGGGAAGTACTTAAAATTCAATATCTCCCTACGGACGGTAGGTGAGATCCTCCCTACGGACGGTAGGAGAGAAGGCTCTTAGAGCACTTTGTGTGAGATTGTTAGGAAGGTTTCTTTGGGCAGAGGTAGCTTAGGGCGAAGTGCTAATAATTCAATATCTCCCTACGGACGGTAGGTGAGATCCTCCCTACGGACGGTAGGAGAGAAGGCTCTTAGAGCAATTTGCCAGATAGTTAGGAAGGTTTCTTAGGGCGAAGGTAGCCTAGGGCGAAGTTCTAAAAATAGAATATCTCCCTACGGACGGTAGGTGAGATCCTCCCTACGGACGGTAGGAGAGAAGGCTCTTAGAGCACTTTGTGTCAGATTGTTATTGAGGTTTCTAAGGGCGAAGGTAGCTTAGGGCGAAGGTAACTTAGGGCGAAGTACTAACAATTCAATATCTCCCTACGGACGGTAGGTGAGATCCTCCCTACGGACGGTAGGAGAGAAGGCTCTTGAGCACTTTGTGTCAGATTGTTAGGAAGGTTTCTGAAGTAGCTAAGGCCGAAGTTCTAAAAATTTAATATCTCCCTACGGACGGTAGGTGAGATCCTCCCTACGGACGGTAGGAGAGAAGGCTCTTAGAGCAATTTGCCAGATTGTTCGGAAGGTTTCTTAGGGCGAAGGTAGCTTAGGGCGAAGGTAGCTTAGGGCGAAGGTAACTTAGGGCGAAGTACTAACAATTCAATATCTCCCTACGGACGGTAGGTGAGATCCTCCCTACGGACGGTAGGAGAGAAGGCTCTTAGAGCACTTTGTGTGAGATTGTTAGGAAGGTTTCTTTGGGCGGAGGTAGCTTAGGGTGGAGTTCTAATAATAGGATATCTCCCTACGGACGGTAGGTGAGATCCTCCCTACGGGCGGTAGGAGAGAAGGCTCTTAGAGCAATTTGCCAGATTGTTAGGAAGATTTCTTAGGGCGACGGTAGCTTAGGGCGAAGTTCTAAAAATTTAATATCTCCCTACGGACGGTAGGTGAGATCCTCCCTACGGAGGACGGTAGGTGAGATCCTCCCTACGGACGGTAGGAGAGAAGGCTCTTAGAGCACTTTGTGTCAGATTGTTAGGAAGGTTTCTTAGGGCGAAGGTAGCTTAGGGCGAAGTACTAAAAATTCAATATCTCCCTACGGACGGTAGGTGAGATCCTCCCTACGGACGGTAGGAGAGAAGGCTCTTAGAGCACTTTGTGTCAGATTGCTAGGAAGGTTTCTTAGGGCGAAGGTAGCTTAGGGGGAAGTACTTAAAATTCAATATCTCCCTACGGACGGTAGGTGAGATCCTCCCTACGGACGGTAGGAGAGAAGGCTCTTAGAGCAATTTGCCAGATTGTTAGGAAGATTTCTTAGGGCGACGGTAGCTTAGGGCGAAGTTCTAAAAATTTAATATCTCCCTACGGACGGTAGGTGAGATCCTCCCTACGGAGGACGGTAGGTGAGATCCTCCCTACGGACGGTAGGAGAGAAGGCTCTTAGAGCACTTTGTGTCAGATTGTTAGGAAGGTTTCTTAGGGCGAAGGTAGCTTAGGTAGCTTAGCTAATGACACCGCCAGGCAAAAACACACCAATCTGTCACTTGTTGTGAATGGAGAAATTGTTGTTAAAGCCTTAATCTCAGAACCTCTGTTGCTTGCTCATGAAATGCGCTGTTAAAATTTCAGAAAGAAATCCTTTGAAGCTTCCTCGAGTGCCACCTGATTACGGCAAAATGTTATGCAAATAGAAAACAATGAAAAACGGTAACACGCGTCATTTTGTCAAATCAATTCCTTCAAAAAAGCAAGCAATTACAAAATCTTTGCAGGTCTCCCGTCAAATAAAAATATTGCCATGAGATACTAGTCACACCCAGTCATAACTTTTTGTCCTCTTTCTGGCAATGTTTACCATTTTTTATGAATTTTTTTCCATTTTTTATAAAAAACCCACGAATCAAAGCAAAATCATTACAACTCTTAGTCAGTCGAATTATTCCCACCAAAAAAAATAGTAATGGCGCCTCTCGCCACACCTAAAATTCTTTAGTCGAAATTAGTTTTTCATATTTTCCCCTAAATGATGCACATTTGTGGCAAAAAGAAAGATTACAAACCCCTGCCATGAGGTGGTACTCACACCAGCCACATTTTTTTTCACGTTTCTATGAAGTTCTCACGAAAAAAATAAAAAACCTGACAACACTCCCGCCGAATTTTCCCATAAAAAAACTCAGAGATTGATCCGCCATTTGAGAGGATCACACAAGATCCACCTGGGAAATGAGTTTATACTCACAGTGGTACTTTTGTGGGTAAAATCTAGTCCCAGTCGCCAACTTGAAATCAGTCGTAAGTGGATCGTCGAGGTGGTCGGTTGGTTTAGTTCGTGAATCAGATCGGTGGGAGCCCCAACCCGGATCCGAATTTTTTTTTTTATTTCTCTCAGTTAGTGTGTGTCTGACCCTGCTCTGGTGTGGTGACATGAAAGAGGATAGCAATAGTGAATGTGTGTGTGTGCAGTGAAGTGAAATTGCTATCCGTGTGATTTTTCTTTTTAATTTTTGAAAGAAATTGTTTTTAAATTTTTTAATTTAAAATTTTTTTTCAATCTATCACCCGCCTTATCCCCCCCCTCCCCCCACCCCTTTCGCGACGGGAGTGTAGTAGCAGAAGCGAATTTTGTTCGCCGGTTTGGGGCCGCGGTCGCGCGTGTGTGCGTGAGTGTGTGTGGTATGCTGTTGTATCCTGTTGTAGCTGCTGTATGCTGTTGTATGCTGTTGTATGCTGTTGTATGCTGTAGTATGCTGTGGTATGCTGTTGTTATACCGGTGAGTGCTAGTTTTAAGTTATTTTAAGCCAAATTTTTGCAAAAAAATTTCGCGTGTCCAAATATTTTTTTTCCTTCTTAATTTAATTGGTGCAACTGCTAGAATTTTTAATTTTTTTTACCGATATTTTGGAAAATAGATTATACATACCTGACCTTAAGGTATAATACCATAGCCCACAATCTAGCACCTCTTATGGGTAAAATTTTTGAACTTTTAGTCTCAGGAAATTTTATTTTTTAGGAAATTCTATTTTTTCAGGAATTTTTATTTTTTTAGGAAATTTAATTTTTTCAGGAAATTTTATTTTTTTATGAAATTTTATTTTTTAGGAAATTTTATTTTTTTAGGAAATTCTATTTTTTCAGGAAATTTCATTTATTTTAGGAAATTTTATTTAGGTGGTGTATTATATTTAAAATTAGTTTTTAGCCAATTAACATAATAATGCTGCCCTTTTATAAGAAGTTGAGTTTTATAAAGATTTATGACACTTTTAGCTAACGTGTGTATGGGTTAAACGGGGATCGGGAATGAATTGTTTGGCGCCAGTTGGGCAAATACCAATAACTGGTTCAGTCAGTCAGTCTTTTCAGGTTCGTATGTCGTTTGTAAGCACACGGTGCCAGTATAGTGATGCTTAATAAAAAGGTCAACATATGTACATAGAGCGCTAAGTAGTTGAGGGCTGTATACCCTGATGACGATCGACGCCAACTTGATTAGTTTCGTGTTACCTTAGATTAAATTTGGTTGGAGAGGCTAGTTTAATGATACTTTCGCATGCGTTCTAGGTCCGATAGCGATGTAAGCTGAAAAGTCGGCCATAACGCAGAACAAGCCTGAAACAATTCAATTAAACTGTCTTAGCTGTTGTGGCTATGCAGTCGCGGCGACATATCGGTTGCGGGCCAATCAAGCTCTAAGAAATGTCGATGACACCTTCTTGATTCGCAGACGAAGTAGCCCTCAACACCTTATGGACGATGCAGCACCACGATCGATGCCAGATCCTTCCTGAACAAACAAAAAAAATTGCCTCTTCAAATATTTTCTGGTAAATTGCTCAATTTTGACCACCAAGTTGGTTGATGACTGATCGTCTATTTAATGGGTTACTAGTGTTAAGTTAGGGCTGAGCCATTTGTTTACGGTCTTAGGGCGAAGTTCTGATAAATCGGAAGGTGAGAAGGCTCTTAGAGCACTTTGTGGCAGATTGTAAGGAAGGCTTCTTAGGGCGAAGGTAGCTTAGGGGGAAGTACTTAAAATTCAATATCTCCCTACGGACGGTAGGTGAGATCCTCCCTACGGACGGTAGGAGAGAAGGCTCTTAGAGCACTTTGTGTCAGATTGTTAGGAAGGGTTCTTAGGGGGAAGGTAACTTAGGGCGAAGTTCTAACAATAGGATATCTCCCTACGGACGGTAGGTGAGATCCTCCCTACGGACGGTAGGAGAGAAGGCTCTTAGAGCACTTTGTGTCAGATTGTTAGGAAGGTTTCTTTGGGCGAAGGTAGCTTAGGGGGAAGTACTAAAAATTCAATATCTCCCTACGGGCGGTAGGTGAGATCCTCCCTACGGACGGTAGGAGAGAAGGCTCTTAGAGCACTTTGTGTCAGATTGTTAGGAAGGTTTCTTTGGGCGGAGGTAGCTTAGGGCGAAGTACTAAAAATTCAATATCTCCCTACGGACGGTAGGTGATATCCTCCCTACGGACGGTAGGAGAGAAGGCTCTTAGAGCAATTTGCCAGATTGTTAGGAAGGTTTCGTAGGGCGAAGGTAGCTTAGGGCGAAGTACTAAAAATTCAATATCTCCCTACGGACGGTAGGTGAGATCCTCCCTACGGACGGTAGGAGAGAAGGCTCTTAGAGCAATTTGCCAGATTGCTATTAAGGTTTCTTTTGGCGAAGGTAGCTTAGTGCGAAGGTAGCTTAGGGCGAAGTACTAAAAATTCAATATCTCCCTACGGACGGTAGGTGGTATCCTCCCTACGGACGGTAGGAGAGAAGGCTCTTAGAGCAATTTGCCAGATTGTTCGTAAGGTTTCTTACGGCGAAGGTAGCTTAGGGCGAAAGTATCTTAGGGCGAAGTACTAAATATTCAATATCTCCCTACGGACGGTAGGTGAGATCCTCCCTACGGACGGTAGGAGAGAAGGCTCTTAGAGCACTTTGTGTGAGATTGCTAGGAAGGTTTCTTTGGGCGGAGGTAGCTTAGGGGGAAGTACTTAAAATTCAATATCTCCCTACGGACGGTAGGTGAGATCCTCCCTACGGACGGTAGGAGAGAAGGCTCTTAGAGCACTTTGTGTCAGATTGTTAGGAAGGTTTCTTAGGGCGAAGGTAGCTTAGGGGGAAGTACTTAAAATTCAATATCTCCCTACGGACGGTAGGAGAGAAAGCTCTTAGGGCACTTTGTGTCAGATTGTAAGGAAGGTTTCTTAGGGCGAAGGTAGCTTAGGGGGAAGTACTTAAAATTCAATATCTCCCTACGGACGGTAGGTGAGATCCTCCCTACGGACGGTAGGAGAGAAGGCTCTTAGAGCACTTTGTGTCAGATTGTTAGAAAGGTTTCTTTTTGCGAAGGTAGCTTAGGGCGAAATTAGCTTAGGGCGAAGTACTAAAAATTCAATATCTTCCTACGGACGGTAGGTGAGATCCTCCCTACGGACGGTAGGAGAGAAGGCTCTTAGAGCACTTTGTGTCAGATTGCTAGGAAGGTTTCTTAGGGCGAAGGTAGCTTAGGGGGAAGTACTTAAAATTCAATATCTCCCTACGGACGGTAGGTGAGAAGGCTCTTAGGGCACTTTGTGTCAGATTGTAAGGAAGGTTTCTTAGGGCGAAGGTAGCTTAGGGGGAAGTACTTAAAATTCAATATCTCCCTACGGACGGTAGGTGAGATCCTCCCTACGGACGGTAGGAGAGAAGGCTCTTAGAGCAATTTGCCAGATTGTTAGGAAGATTTCTTAGGGCGAAGGTAGCTTAGGGCGAAAGTAGCTTATTGCGAACTACTAAATATTCAATATCTCCCTACGGACGGTAGGTGAGATCCTCCCTACGGACGGTAGGAGAGAAGGCTCTTAGAGCACTTTGTGTCAGATTGTTAGGAAGGTTTCTTAGGGCGAAGGTAGCTTAGGGGGAAATTAGCTTAGGGCGAAGTACTAAAAATTCAATATCTTCCTACGGACGGTAGGTGAGATCCTCCCTACGGACGGTAGGAGAGAAGGCTCTTAGAGCACTTTGTGTCAGATTGCTAGGAAGGTTTCTTAGGGCGAAGGTAGCTTAGGGGGAAGTACTTAAAATTCAATATCTCCCTACGGACGGTAGGTGAGATCCTCCCTACGGACGGTAGGAGAGAAGGCTCTTAGAGCAATTTGCCAGATTGTTAGGAAGATTTCTTAGGGCGAAGGTAGCTTAGGACGAAATTAGCTTAGGGCGAAGTACTAAAAATTCAATATCTCCCTACGGACGGTAGGTGAGATCCTCCCTACGGACGGTAGGAGAGAAGGCTCTTAGGGCACTTTGTGTCAGATTGTAAGGAAGGTTTCTTAGGGCGAAGGTAGCTTAGGGGGAAGTACTTAAAATTCAATATCTCCCTACGGACGGTAGGTGAGATCCTCCCTACGGACGGTAGGAGAGAAGGCTCTTAGAGCACTTTGTGTCAGATTGTTAGGAAGGTTTCTTAGGGCGAAGGTAGCTTAGGGGGAAGTACTTAAAATTCAATATCTCCCTACGGACGGTAGGAGAGAAGGCTCTTAGAGCACTTTGTGTCAGATTGTTAGGGAGGTTTCTTAGGGCGAAGGTAGCTTAGGGCGAAGGTAACTTAGGGCGAAGTACTAACAATTCAACATCTCCCTACTGACGGTAGGTGAGATCCTCCCTACGGACGGTAGGAGAGAAGGCTCTTAGAGCACTTTGTGTCAGATTGTTAGAAAGGTTTCTTTTTGCGAAGGTAGCTTAGGGCGAAATTAGCTTAGGGCGAAGTACTAAAAATTCAATATCTTCCTACGGACGGTAGGTGAGATCCTCCCTACGGACGGTAGGAGAGAAGGCTCTTAGAGCACTTTGTGTCAGATTGCTAGGAAGGTTTCTTAGGGCGAAGGTAGCTTAGGGGGAAGTACTTAAAATTCAATATCTCCCTACGGACGGTAGGTGAGATCCTCCCTACGGACGGTAGGAGAGAAGGCTCTTAGAGCAATTTGCCAGATTGTTAGGAAGATTTCTTAGGGCGAAGGTAGCTTAGGACGAAATTAGCTTAGGGCGAAGTACTAAAAATTCAATATCTCCCTACGGACGGTAGGTGAGATCCTCCCTACGGACGGTAGGAGAGAAGGCTCTTAGAGCACTTTGTGTCAGATTGTTAGGAAGGTTTCTTAGGGCGAAGGTAGCTTAGGGGGAAGTACTTAAAATTCAATATCTCCCTACGGACGGTAGGAGAGAAGGCTCTTAGGGCACTTTGTGTCAGATTGTAAGGAAGGTTTCTTAGGGCGAAGGTAGCTTAGGGGGAAGTACTTAAAATTCAATATCTCCCTACGGACGGTAGGTGAGATCCTCCCTACGGACGGTAGGAGAGAAGGCTCTTAGAGCACTTTGTGTCAGAATGTTAGGAAGGTTTCTTAGGGCGAAGGTAGCTTAGGGGGAAGTACTTAAAATTCAATATCTCCCTACGGACGGTAGGTGAGATCCTCCCTACGGACGGTAGGAGAGAAGGCTCTTAGAGCAATTTGCCAGATTGTTAGGAAGATTTCTTAGGGCGAAGGTAGCTTAGGGCGAAAGTAGCTTATTGCGAACTACTAAATATTCAATATCTCCCTACGGACGGTAGGTGAGATCCTCCCTACGGACGGTAGGAGAGAAGGCTCTTAGAGCACTTTGTGTCAGATTGTTAGGAAGGTTTCTTAGGGCGAAGGTAGCTTAGGGGGAAGTACTTAAAATTCAATATCTCCCTACGGACGGTAGGTGAGATCCTCCCTACGGACGGTAGGAGAGAAGGCTCTTAGAGCAATTTGCCAGATTGTTAGGAAGATTTCTTAGGGCGAAGGTAGCTTAGGGCGAAAGTAGCTTATTGCGAACTACTAAATATTCAATATCTCCCTACGGACGGTAGGTGAGATCCTCCCTACGGACGGTAGGAGAGAAGGCTCTTAGAGCAATTTGCCAGATTGTTAGGAAGATTTCTTAGGGCGAAGGTAGCTTAGGGCGAAAGTAGCTTATTGCGAACTACTAAATATTCAATATCTCCCTACGGACGGTAGGTGAGATCCTCCCTACGGACGGTAGGAGAGAAGGCTCTTAGAGCACTTTGTGTCAGATTGTTAGGAAGGTTTCTTAGGGCGAAGGTAGCTTAGGGGGAAGTACTTAAAATTCAATATCTCCCTACGGACGGTAGGAGAGAAGGCTCTTAGGGCACTTTCTGTCAGATTGTAAGGAAGGTTTCTTAGGGCGAAGGTAGCTTAGGGGGAAGTACTTAAAATTCAATATCTCCCTACGGACGGTAGGTGAGATCCTCCCTACGGACGGTAGGAGAGAAGGCTCTTAGAGCACTTTGTGTCAGAATGTTAGGAAGGGTTCTTAGGGGGAAGGTAACTTAGGGCGAAGTTCTAACAATAGGATATCTCCCTACGGACGGTAGGTGAGATCCTCCCTACGGACGGTAGGAGAGAAGGCTCTTAGAGCACTTTGTGTCAGATTGTTAGGGAGGTTTCTTAGGGCGAAGGTAGCTTAGGGCGAAGGTAACTTAGGGCGAAGTACTAACAATTCAACATCTCCCTACTGACGGTAGGTGAGATCCTCCCTACGGACGGTAGGAGAGAAGGCTCTTAGAGCACTTTGTGTCAGATTGTTAGAAAGGTTTCTTTTTGCGAAGGTAGCTTAGGGCGAAATTAGCTTAGGGCGAAGTACTAAAAATTCAATATCTTCCTACGGACGGTAGGTGAGATCCTCCCTACGGACGGTAGGAGAGAAGGCTCTTAGAGCACTTTGTGTCAGATTGCTAGGAAGGTTTCTTAGGGCGAAGGTAGCTTAGGGGGAAGTACTTAAAATTCAATATCTCCCTACGGACGGTAGGTGAGATCCTCCCTACGGACGGTAGGAGAGAAGGCTCTTAGAGCACTTTGTGTCAGATTGTTAGGAAGGTTTCTTAGGGCGAAGGTAGCTTAGGGGGAAGTACTTAAAATTCAATATCTCCCTACGGACGGTAGGTGAGATCCTCCCTACGGACGGTAGGAGAGAAGGCTCTTAGAGCAATTTGCCAGATTGTTAGGAAGATTTCTTAGGGCGAAGGTAGCTTAGGGCGAAAGTAGCTTATTGCGAACTACTAAATATTCAATATCTCCCTACGGACGGTAGGTGAGATCCTCCCTACGGACGGTAGGAGAGAAGGCTCTTAGAGCACTTTGTGTCAGATTGTTAGGAAGGTTTCTTAGGGCGAAGGTAGCTTAGGGGGAAGTACTTAAAATTCAATATCTCCCTACGGACGGTAGGAGAGAAGGCTCTTAGGGCACTTTGTGTCAGATTGTAAGGAAGGTTTCTTAGGGCGAAGGTAGCTTAGGGGGAAGTACTTAAAATTCAATATCTCCCTACGGACGGTAGGTGAGATCCTCCCTACGGACGGTAGGAGAGAAGGCTCTTAGAGCACTTTGTGTCAGAATGTTAGGAAGGGTTCTTAGGGGGAAGGTAACTTAGGGCGAAGTTCTAACAATAGGATATCTCCCTACGGACGGTAGGTGAGATCCTCCCTACGGACGGTAGGAGAGAAGGCTCTTAGAGCACTTTGTGTCAGATTGTTAGGGAGGTTTCTTAGGGCGAAGGTAGCTTAGGGCGAAGGTAACTTAGGGCGAAGTACTAACAATTCAACATCTCCCTACTGACGGTAGGTGAGATCCTCCCTACGGACGGTAGGAGAGAAGGCTCTTAGAGCACTTTGTGTCAGATTGTTAGAAAGGTTTCTTTTTGCGAAGGTAGCTTAGGGCGAAATTAGCTTAGGGCGAAGTACTAAAAATTCAATATCTTCCTACGGACGGTAGGTGAGATCCTCCCTACGGACGGTAGGAGAGAAGGCTCTTAGAGCACTTTGTGTCAGATTGCTAGGAAGGTTTCTTAGGGCGAAGGTAGCTTAGGGGGAAGTACTTCAAATTCAATATCTCCCTACGGACGGTAGGTGAGATCCTCCCTACGGACGGTAGGAGAGAAGGCTCTTAGAGCAATTTGCCAGATTGTTAGGAAGATTTCTTAGGGCGAAGGTTTCTTAGGGCGAAGGTAGCTTAGGGGGAAGTACTTAAAATTCAATATCTCCCTACGGACGGTAGGAGAGAAGGCTCTTAGGGCACTTTGTGTCAGATTGTAAGGAAGGTTTCTTAGGGCGAAGGTAGCTTAGGGGGAAGTACTTAAAATTCAATATCTCCCTACGGACGGTAGGTGAGATCCTCCCTACGGACGGTAGGAGAGAAGGCTCTTAGAGCAATTTGCCAGATTGTTAGGAAGATTTCTTAGGGCGAAGGTTTCTTAGGGCGAAGGTAGCTTAGGGGGAAGTACTTAAAATTCAATATCTCCCTATGGACGGTAGGTGAGATCCTCCCTACGGACGGTAGGAGAGAAGGCTCTTAGAGCACTTTGTGTCAGATTGTTAGGAAGGGTTCTTAGGGGGAAGGTAGCTTAGGGTGGAGTTCTAATAATAGGATATCTCCCTACGGACGGTAGGTGAGATCCTCCCTACGGGCGGTAGGAGAGAGGCTCTTAGAGCAATTTGCCAGATTGTTATTAAGGTTTCTTATTGCGACGGTAGCTTAAGGCGAAGTTCTAAAAATTTAATATCTCCCTACGGACGGTAGGTGAGATCCTCCCTACGGACGGTAGGAGAGAAGGCTCTTAGAGCACTTTGTGTCAGATTGTTAGGAAGGTTTCTTAGGGCGAAGGCAGCTTAGGTAGCTTAGCTAATGACACCGCCAGGCAAAAACACACCAATCTGTCACTTGTTGTGAATGGAGAAATTGTTGTTAAAGCCTTAATCTCAGAACCTCTGTTGCTTGCTCATGAAATGCGCTGTTAAAATTTCAGAAAAAAATCCTTTGAAGCTTCCTCGAGTGCCACCTGATTACGGCAAAATGTTATGCAAATAGAAAACAATGAAAAACGGTAACACGCGTCATTTTGTCAAATCAATTCCTTCAAAAAAGCAAGCAATTACAAAATCTTTGCAGGTCTCCCGTCAAATAAAAATATTGCCATGAGATACTAGTCACACCCAGTCATAACTTTTTGTCCTCTTTCTGGCAATGTTTACCATTTTTTATGAATTTTTTTCCATTTTTTATAAAAAACCCACGAATCAAAGCAAAATCATTACAACTCTTAGTCAGTCGAATTATTCCCACCAAAAAAAATAGTAATGGCGCCTCTCGCCACACCTAAAATTCTTTAGTCGAAATTAGTTTTTCATATTTTCCCCTAAATGATGCACATTTGTGGCAAAAAGAAAGATTACAAACCCCTGCCATGAGGTGGTACTCACACCAGCCACATTTTTTTTCACGTTTCTATGAAGTTCTCACGAAAAGAATAAAAAACCTGACAACACTCCCGCCGAATTTTCCCATAAAAAAACTCAGAGATTGATCCGCCATTTGAGAGGATCACACAAGATCCACCTGGGAAATGAGTTTATACTCACAGTGGTACTTTCGTGGGTAAAATCTAGTCCCAGTCGCCAACTTGAAATCAGTCGTAAGTGGATCGTCGAGGTGGTCGGTTGGTTTAGTTCGTGAATCAGATCGGTGGGAGCCCCAACCCGGATCCGAATTTTTTTTTTTATTTCTCTCAGTTAGTGTGTGTCTGACCCTGCTCTGGTGTGGTGACATGAAAGAGGATAGCAATAGTGAATGTGTGTGTGTGCAGTGAAGTGAAATTGCTATCCGTGTGATTTTTCTTTTTAATTTTTGAAAGAAATTGTTTTTAAATTTTTTAATTTAAAATTTTTTTTCAATCTATCACCCGCCTTATCCCCCCCCCTCCCCCCACCCCTTTCGCGACGGGAGTGTAGTAGCAGAAGCGAATTTTGTTCGCCGGTTTGGGGCCGCGGTCGCGCGCGTTCGCGCGTGTGTGCGTGAGTGTGTGTGGTATGCTGTTGTATCCTGTTGTAGCTGCTGTATGCTGTTGTATGCTGTTGTATGCTGTTGTATGCTGTAGTATGCTGTGGTATGCTGTTGTTATACCGGTGAGTGCTAGTTTTAAGTTATTTTAAGCCAAATTTTTGCAAAAAAATTTCGCGTGTCCAAATATTTTTTTTCCTTCTTAATTTAATTGGTGCAACTGTGCTAGAATTTTTAATTTTTTTTACCTTAGGAAATTTTATTTTTTTAGGAAATTTTATTTTTTAGGAAATTCTATTTTTTCAGGAATTTTTATTTTTTTAGGAAATTTAATTTTTTCAGGAAATTTTATTTTTTTAGGAAATTCTATTTAGGTGGTGTATTATATTTAAAATTAGTTTTTTAGCCAATTAACATAATAATGCTGACCTTTTATAAGAAGTTGAGTTTTATAAAGATTTATGACACTTTTAGCTAACGTGTGTATGGGTTAAACGGGGATCGGGAATGAATTGTTTGGCGCCAGTTGGGCAAATACCAATAACTGGTTCAGTCAGTCAGTCTTTTCATTTTCGTATGTCGTTTGTAAGCACACGGTGCCAGTATAGTGATGCTTAATAAAAAGGTCAACATATGTACATAGAGCGCTAAGTAGTTGAGGGCTGTATACCCTGATGACGATCGACGCCAACTTGATTAGTTTCGTGTTACCTTAGATTAAATTTGGTTGGAGAGGCTAGTTTAATGATACTTTCGCATGCGTTCTAGGTCCGATAGCGATGTAAGCTGAAAAGTCGGCCATAACGCAGAACAAGCCTGAAACAATTCAATTAAACTGTCTTAGCTGTTGTGGCTATGCAGTCGCGGCGACATATCGGTTGCGGGCCAATCAAGCTCTAAGAAATGTCGATGACACCTTCTTGATTCGCAGACGAAGTAGCCCTCAACACCTTATGGACGATGCAGCACCACGATCGATGCCAGATCCTTCCTGAACAAACAAAAAAAATTGCCTCTTCAAATATTTTCTGGTAAATTGCTCAATTTTGACCACCAAGTTGGTTGATGACTGATCGTCTATTTAATGGGTTACTAGTGTTAAGTTAGGGCTGAGCCATTTGTTTACGGTCTTAGGGCGAAGTTCTGATAAATCGGAAGGTGAGAAGGCTCTTAGAGCACTTTGTGGCAGATTGTAAGGAAGGCTTCTTAGGGCGAAGGTAGCTTAGGGGGAAGTACTTAAAATTCAATATCTCCCTACGGACGGTAGGTGAGATCCTCCCTACGGACGGTAGGAGAGAAGGCTCTTAGAGCACTTTGTGTCAGATTGTTAGGAAGGGTTCTTAGGGGGAAGGTAACTTAGGGCGAAGTTCTAACAATAGGATATCTCCCTACGGACGGTAGGTGAGATCCTCCCTACGGACGGTAGGAGAGAAGGCTCTTAGAGCACTTTGTGTCAGATTGTTAGGAAGGTTTCTTTGGGCGAAGGTAGCTTAGGGGGAAGTACTAAAAATTCAATATCTCCCTACGGGCGGTAGGTGAGATCCTCCCTACGGACGGTAGGAGAGAAGGCTCTTAGAGCACTTTGTGTCAGATTGTTAGGAAGGTTTCTTTGGGCGGAGGTAGCTTAGGGCGAAGTACTAAAAATTCAATATCTCCCTACGGACGGTAGGTGATATCCTCCCTACGGACGGTAGGAGAGAAGGCTCTTAGAGCAATTTGCCAGATTGTTAGGAAGGTTTCGTAGGGCGAAGGTAGCTTAGGGCGAAGTACTAAAAATTCAATATCTCCCTACGGACGGTAGGTGAGAAGGCTCTTAGAGCAATTTGCCAGATTGCTATTAAGGTTTCTTTTGGCGAAGGTAGCTTAGTGCGAAGGTAGCTTAGGGCGAAGTACTAAAAATTCAATATCTCCCTACGGACGGTAGGTGGTATCCTCCCTACGGACGGTAGGAGAGAAGGCTCTTAGAGCAATTTGCCAGATTGTTCGGAAGGTTTCTTACGGCGAAGGTAGCTTAGGGCGAAAGTATCTTAGGGCGAAGTACTAAATATTCAATATCTCCCTACGGACGGTAGGTGAGATCCTCCCTACGGACGGTAGGAGAGAAGGCTCTTAGAGCACTTTGTGTGAGATTGCTAGGAAGGTTTCTTTGGGCGGAGGTAGCTTAGGGGGAAGTACTTAAAATTCAATATCTCCCTACGGACGGTAGGTGAGATCCTCCCTACGGACGGTAGGAGAGAAGGCTCTTAGAGCACTTTGTGTCAGATTGTTAGGAAGGTTTCTTAGGGCGAAGGTAGCTTAGGGGGAAGTACTTAAAATTCAATATCTCCCTACGGACGGTAGGAGAGAAAGCTCTTAGGGCACTTTGTGTCAGATTGTAAGGAAGGTTTCTTAGGGCGAAGGTAGCTTAGGGGGAAGTACTTAAAATTCAATATCTCCCTACGGACGGTAGGTGAGATCCTCCCTACGGACGGTAGGAGAGAAGGCTCTTAGAGCAATTTGCCAGATTGTTAGGAAGATTTCTTAGGGCGAAGGTAGCTTAGGGCGAAAGTAGCTTAGGGCGAACTACTAAATATTCAATATCTCCCTACGGACGGTAGGTGAGATCCTCCCTACGGACGGTAGGAGAGAAGGCTCTTAGAGCACTTTGTGTCAGATTGTTAGGAAGGTTTCTTAGGGCGGAGGTGGACTAGGGCGAAGTACTAAAAACTCAATATCTCCCTACGGACGGTAGGTGAGATCCTCCCTACGGACGGTAGGAGAGAAGGCTCTTAGAGCACTTTGTGTCAGATTGCTAGGAAGGTTTCTTAAAATCTCAATATCTCCCTACGGACGGTAGGTGAGATCCTCCCTACGGACGGTAGGAGAGAAGGCTCTTAGAGCACTTTGTGTCAGATTGTTATTGAGGTTTCCTAGGGCGAAGGTAGCTTAGGTAGCTTAGCTAATGACACCGCCAGGCAAAAACACACCAATCTGTCACTTGTTGTGAATGGAGAAATTGTTGTTAAAGCCTTAATCTCAGAACCTCTGTTGCTTGCTCATGAAATGCGCTGTTAAAATTTCAGAAAGAAATCCTTTGAAGCTTCCTCGAGTGCCACCTGATTACGGCAAAATGTTATGCAAATAGAAAACAATGAAAAACGGTAACACGCGTCATTTTGTCAAATCAATTCCTTCAAAAAAGCAAGCAATTACAAAATCTTTGCAGGTCTCCCGTCAAATAAAAATATTGCCATGAGATACTAGTCACACCCAGTCATAACTTTTTGTCCTCTTTCTGGCAATGTTTACCATTTTTTATGAATTTTTTTCCATTTTTTATAAAAAACCCACGAATCAAAGCAAAATCATTACAACTCTTAGTCAGTCGAATTATTCCCACCAAAAAAATTAGTAATGGCGCCTCTCGCCACACCTAAAATTCTTTAGTCGAAATTAGTTTTTCATATTTTCCCCTAAATGATGCACATTTGTGGCAAAAAGAAAGATTACAAACCCCTGCCATGAGGTGGTACTCACACCAGCCACATTTTTTTTCACGTTTCTATGAAGTTCTCACGAAAAAAATAAAAAACCTGACAACACTCCCGCCGAATTTTCCCATAAAAAAACTCAGAGATTGATCCGCCATTTGAGAGGATCACACAAGATCCACCTGGGAAATGAGTTTATACTCACAGTGGTACTTTCGTGGGTAAAATCTAGTCCCAGTCGCCAACTTGAAATCAGTCGTAAGTGGATCGTCGAGGTGGTCGGTTGGTTTAGTTCGTGAATCAGATCGGTGGGAGCCCCAACCCGGATCCGAATTTTTTTTTTTATTTCTCTCAGTTAGTGTGTGTCTGACCCTGCTCTGGTGTGGTGACATGAAAGAGGATAGCAATAGTGAATGTGTGTGTGTGCAGTGAAGTGAAATTGCTATCCGTGTGATTTTTCTTTTTAATTTTTGAAAGAAATTGTTTTTAAATTTTTTAATTTAAAATTTTTTTTCAATCTATCACCCACCTCATCCCCCCCTCCCCCCACCCCTTTCGCGACGGGAGTGTAGTAGCAGAAGCGAATTTTGTTCGCCGGTTTGGGGCCGCGGTCGCGCGCGTTCGCGCGTGTGTGCGTGAGTGTGTGTGGTATGCTGTTGTATCCTGTTGTAGCTGTTGTATGCTGTTGTATGCTGTTGTATGCTGTTGTATGCTGTTGTATGCTGTTGTATGCTTTAGTATGCTGTGGTATGCTGTTGTTATACCGGTGAGTGCTAGTTTTAAGTTATTTTAAGCCAAATTTTTGCAAAAAAATTTCGCGTGTCCAAATATTTTTTTTCCTTCTTAATTTAATTGGTGCAACTGTGCTAGAATTTTTAATTTTTTTTACCTTAGGAATTTTTATTTTTTTAGGAAATTTTATTTTGTAGGAAATTCTATTTTTTCAGGAATTTTTATTTTTTTAGGAAATTTAATTTTTTCAGGAAATTTTATTTTTTTAGGAAATTTTATTTATTTTAGGAAATTTTATTTAGGTGGTGTACTATATTTAAAATTAGTTTTTTAGCCAATTAACATAATAATGCTGCCCTTTTTTAAGAAGTTGAGTTTTATAAAGATTTATGACACTTTTAGCTAACGTGTGTATGGGTTAAACGGGGTTCGGGAATGAATTGTTTGGCGCCAGTTGGGCAAATACCAATAACTGGTTCAGTCAGTCAGTCTTTTCAGGTTCGTAGGTCGTTTGTAAGCACACGGTGCCAGTATAGTGATGCTTAATAAAAAGGTCAACATATGTACATAGAGCGCTAAGTAGTTGAGGGCTGTATACCCTGATGACGATCGACGCCAACTTGATTAGTTTCGTGTTACCTTAGATTAAAGCACTTTGTGGCAGATTGTAAGGAAGGCTTCTTAGGGCGAAGGTAGCTTACGGCGAAGGTAGCTTATTGCGAAGTACTAAAAATTCAATATCTCCCTACGGACGGTAGGTGAGATCCTCCCTACGGACGGTAGGAGAGAAGGCTCTTAGAGCACTTTGTGTCAAATTGCTAGGAAGGTTTCTTAGGGCGAAGGTAGCTTAGGGCGAAGTACTAAAAATTCAATATCTCCCTACGGACGGTAGGTGATATCCTCCCTACGGACGGTAGGAGAGAAGGCTCTTAGAGCAATTTGCCAGATTGTTAGGAAGGTTTCGTAGGGCGAAGGTAGCTTAGGGCGAAGTACTAAAAATTCAATATCTCAATACGGACGGTAGGTGAGATCCTCCCTACGGACGGTAGGAGAGAAGGCTCTTAGAGCAATTTGCCAGATTGCTATTAAGGTTTCTTTTGGCGAAGGTAGCTTAGGGCGAAGGTAGCTTAGGGCGAAGGTAGCTTAGGGCGAAGGTAGCTTAGGGCGAAGTACTAAAAATTCAATATCTCCCTACGGACGGTAGGTGAGATCCTCCCTACGGACGGTAGGAGAGAAGGCTCTTAGAGCACTTTGTGTCAGATTGCTAGGAAGGTTTCTTAGGGCGAAGGTAGCTTAGGGGGAAGTACTTAAAATTCAATATCTCCCTACGGACGGTAGGTGATATCCTCCCTACGGACGGTATTAGAGAAGGCTCTTAGAGCAATTTGCCAGATTGTTCGGAAGGTTTCTTACGGCGAAGGTAGCTTAGGGCGAAAGTATCTTAGGGCGAAGTACTAAATATTCAATATCTCCCTACGGACGGTAGGTGAGATCCTCCCTACGGACGGTAGGAGAGAAGGCTCTTAGAGCACTTTGTGTGAGATTGCTAGGAAGGTTTCTTTGGGCGAAGGTAGCTTAGGGGGAAGTACTTAAAATTCAATATCTCCCTACGGACGGTAGGTGAGATCCTCCCTACGGACGGTAGGAGAGAAGGCTCTTAGAGCACTTTGTGTGAGATTGTTAGGAAGGTTTCTTTGGGCGGAGGTAGCTTAGGGCGAAGTACTAAAAATTCAATATCTCCCTACGGACGGTAGGTGAGATCCTCCCTACGGACGGTAGGAGAGAAGGCTCTTAGAGCAATTTGCCAGATAGTTAGGAAGGTTTCTTAGGGCGAAGGTAGCCTAGGGCGAAGTTCTAAAAATAGAATATCTCCCTACGGACGGTAGGTGAGATCCTCCCTACGGACGGTAGGAGAGAAGGCTCTTAGAGCACTTTGTGTCAGATTGTTATTGAGGTTTCTAAGGGCGAAGGTAGCTTAGGGCGAAGGTAACTTAGGGCGAAGTACTAACAATTCAATATCTCCCTACGGACGGTAAGTGAGATCCTCCCTACAGACGGTAGGAGAGAAGGCTCTTAGAGCACTTTGTGTCAGATTGTTAGGAAGGTTTCTGAAGTAGCTAAGGCCGAAGTTCTAAAAATTTAATATCTCCCTAAGGACGGTAGGTGAGATCCTCCCTACGGACGGTAGGAGAGAGGCTCTTAGAGCAATTTTCCAGACTGTTAGGAAGATTTCTTAGGGCGACGGTAGCTTAGGGCGAAGTACTAAAAATTCAATATCTCCCTACGGACGGTAGGTGAGATCCTCCCTACGGACGGTAGGAGAGAGGCTCTTAGAGCAATTTTCCAGACTGTTAGGAAGATTTCTTAGGGCGACGGTAGCTTAGGGCGAAGTACTAAAAATTCAATATCTCCCTACGGACGGTAGGTGAGATCCTCCCTACGGACGGTAGGAGAGAGGCTCTTAGAGCAATTTTCCAGACTGTTAGGAAGATTTCTTAGGGCGACGGTAGCTTAGGGCGAAGTACTAAAAATTCAATATCTCCCTACGGACGGTAGGTGAGATCCTCCCTACGGACGGTAGGAGAGAAGGCTCTTAGAGCACTTTGTGTCAGATTGTTAGGAAGGGTTCTTAGGGGGAAGGTAGCTTAGGGCGAAGTACTAAAAATTCAATATCTCCCTAGGGACGGTAGGTGAGATCCTCCCTACGGACGGTAGGAGAGAAGGCTCTTAGAGCACTTTGTGTCAGATTGCTAGGAAGCTTTCTTAATGCGAAGGTAGACTAGGGCGAAGTTCCGACCATTGCATATCTCCCTACGGGCGGTAGGTGAGATCCTCCCTACGGACGGTAGGAGAGAAGGCTCTTAGAGCAATTTGCCAGATTGTTCGGAAGGTTTCTTAGGGCGAAGGTAGCTTAGGGGGAAGGTAGCTTAGGGGGAAGTACTTAAAATTCAATATCTCCCTACGGACGGTAGGTGAGATCCTCCCTACGGACGGTAGGAGAGATGGCTCTTAGAGCACTTTGTGTCAGATTGTTAGGAAGGGTTCTTAGGGGGAAGGTAACTTAGGGCGAAGTTCTAACAATAGGATATCTCCCTACGGACGGTAGGTGAGATCCTCCCTACGGACGGTAGGAGAGAAGGCTCTTAGAGCACTTTGTGTCAGATTGTTAGGGAGGTTTCTTAGGGCGAAGGTAGCTTAGGGCGAAGGTAACTTAGGGCGAAGTACTAACAATTCAACATCTCCCTACTGACGGTAGGTGAGATCCTCCCTACGGACGGTAGGAGAGAAGGCTCTTAGAGCACTTTGTGTCAGATTGTTAGAAAGGTTTCTTTTTGCGAAGGTAGCTTAGGGCGAAATTAGCTTAGGGCGAAATTAGCTTAGGGCGAAGTACTAAAAATTCAATATCTTCCTACGGACGGTAGGTGAGATCCTCCCTACGGACGGTAGGAGAGAAGGCTCTTAGAGCACTTTGTGTCAGATTGCTAGGAAGGTTTCTTAGGGCGAAGGTAGCTTAGGGGGAAGTACTTAAAATTCAATATCTCCCTACGGACGGTAGGTGAGATCCTCCCTACGGACGGTAGGAGAGAAGGCTCTTAGAGCAATTTGCCAGGTAGTTAGGAAGATTTCTTAGGGCGAAGGTAGCTTAGGACGAAATTAGCTTAGGGCGAAGTACTAAAAATTCAATATCTCCCTACGGACGGTAGGTGAGATCCTCCCTACGGTCGGTAGGAGAGAAGGCTCTTAGAGCACTTTGTGTCAGATTGTTAGGAAGGTTTCTTAGGGCGAAGGTAGCTTAGGGGGAAGTACTTAAAATTCAATATCTCCCTACGGACGGTAGGAGAGAAGGCTCTTAGGGCACTTTGTGTCAGATTGTAAGGAAGGTTTCTTAGGGCGAAGGTAGCTTAGGGGGAAGTACTTAAAATTCAATATCTCCCTACGGACGGTAGGTGAGATCCTCCCTACGGACGGTAGGAGAGAAGGCTCTTAGAGCAATTTGCCAGATTGTTAGGAAGATTTCTTAGGGCGAAGGTAGCTTAGGGCGAAAGTAGCTTATTGCGAACTACTAAATATTCAATATCTCCCTACGGACGGTAGGTGAGATCCTCCATACGGACGGTAGGAGAGAAGGCTCTTAGAGCACTTTGTGTCAGATTGTTAGGAAGGTTTCTTAGGGCGAAGGTAGCTTAGGTAGCTTAGCTAATGACACCGCCAGGCAAAAACACACCAATCTGTCACTTGTTGTGAATGGAGAAATTGTTGTTAAAGCCTTAATCTCAGAACCTCTGTTGCTTGCTCATGAAATGCGCTGTTAAAATTTCAGAAAGAAATCCTTTGAAGCTTCCTCGAGTGCCACCTGATTACGGCAAAATGTTATGCAAATAGAAAACAATGAAAAACGGTAACACGCGTCATTTTGTCAAATCAATTCCTTCAAAAAAGCAAGCAATTACAAAATCTTTGCAGGTCTCCCGTCAAATAAAAATATTGCCATGAGATACTAGTCACACCCAGTCATAACTTTTTGTCCTCTTTCTGGCAATGTTTACCATTTTTTATGAATTTTTTTCCATTTTTTATAAAAAACCCACGAATCAAAGCAAAATCATTACAACTCTTAGTCAGTCGAATTATTCCCACCAAAAAAAATAGTAATGGCGCCTCTCGCCACACCTAAAATTCTTTAGTCGAAATTAGTTTTTCATATTTACCCCTAAATGATGCGCATTTGTGGCAAAAAGAAAGATTACAAACCCCTGCCATGAGGTGGTACTCACACCAGCCATATTTTTTTTCACGTTTCTATGAAGTTCTCACGAAAAAAATAAAAAACCTGACAACACTCCCGCCGAATTTTCCCATAAAAAAACTCAGAGATTGATCCGCCATTTGAGAGGATCACACAAGATCCACCTGGGAAATGAGTTTATACTCACAGTGGTACTTTCGTGGGTAAAATCTAGTCCCAGTCGCCAACTTGAAATCAGTCGTAAGTGGATCGTCGAGGTGGTCGGTTGGTTTAGTTCGTGAATCAGATCGGTGGGAGCCCCAACCCGGATCCGAATTTTTTTTTTTATTTCTCTCAGTTAGTGTGTGTCTGACCCTGCTCTGGTGTGGTGACATGAAAGAGGATAGCAATAGTGAATGTGTGTGTGTGCAGTGAAGTGAAATTGCTATCCGTGTGATTTTTCTTTTTAATTTTTGAAAGAAATTGTTTTTAAATTTTTTAATTTAAAATTTTTTTTCAATCTATCACCCACCTCATCCCCCCCTCCCCCCACCCCTTTCGCGACGGGAGTGTAGTAGCAGAAGCGAATTTTGTTCGCCGGTTTGGGGCCGCGGTCGCGCGCGTTCGCGCGTGTGTGCGTGAGTGTGTGTGGTATGCTGTTGTATCCTGTTGTAGCTGTTGTATGCTGTTGTATGCTGTTGTATGCTGTTGTATGCTGTTGTATGCTGTTGTATGCTGTAGTATGCTGTGGTATGCTGTTGTTATACCGGTGAGTGCTAGTTTTAAGTTATTTTAAGCCAAATTTTTGCAAAAAAATTTCGCGTGTCCAAATATTTTTTTTCCTTCTTAATTTAATTGGTGCAACTGTGCTAGAATTTTTAATTTTTTTTACCTTAGGAAATTTTATTTTTTTAGGAAATTTTATTTTTTAGGAAATTCTATTTTTTCAGGAATTTTTATTTTTTTAGGAAATTTAATTTTTTCAGGAAATTTTATTTTTTTAGGAAATTCTATTTAGGTGGTGTATTATATTTAAAATTAGTTTTTTAGCCAATTAACATAATAATGCTGACCTTTTATAAGAAGTTGAGTTTTATAAAGATTTATGACACTTTTAGCTAACGTGTGTATGGGTTAAACGGGGATCGGGAATGAATTGTTTGGCGCCAGTTGGGCAAATACCAATAACTGGTTCAGTCAGTCAGTCTTTTCATTTTCGTATGTCGTTTGTAAGCACACGGTGCCAGTATAGTGATGCTTAATAAAAAGGTCAACATATGTACATAGAGCGCTAAGTAGTTGAGGGCTGTATACCCTGATGACGATCGACGCCAACTTGATTAGTTTCGTGTTACCTTAGATTAAATTTGGTTGGAGAGGCTAGTTTAATGATACTTTCGCATGCGTTCTAGGTCCGATAGCGATGTAAGCTGAAAAGTCGGCCATAACGCAGAACAAGCCTGAAACAATTCAATTAAACTGTCTTAGCTGTTGTGGCTATGCAGTCGCGGCGACATATCGGTTGCGGGCCAATCAAGCTCTAAGAAATGTCGATGACACCTTCTTGATTCGCAGACGAAGTAGCCCTCAACACCTTATGGACGGTGCAGCACCAGGATCGATACCAGATCCTTCCTGAACAAACAAAAAAAATTGCATCTTCACCAGATTTTCTGGTAAATTGCTCAATTTTGACCACCAAGCTGGTTGATGACTGATCGTCTATTTAATGGGTTACTAGTGTTAAGTTAGGGCTGAGCCATTTGTTTACGGTCTTAGGGCGAAGTTCCGCAAATTGTATATATCCCTACGGAGGGTGGGTGAGATCCTCCCTACGGACGGTAGGAGAGAAGGCTCTTAGAGGACTTTGTGTCAGATAGTTAGGAAGGTTTGTTAGGGCGAAGGTAGTTTAGAGGGAAGTATTAAAAATTCAATATCTCCCTACGGACGGTAGGTGAGATCCTCCCTACGGACGGTAGGAGAGAAGGCTCTTAGAGCACTTTGTGTCAGATAGTTAGTAAGGTTTCTTAGGGCGAAGGAAGCTTAGGGCGAAGTTCCGCCAAATGCTTTTGGCGAAGGTAGCTTAGGGGGAAGTACTGAAAATTCAATATCTCCCTACGGACGGTAGGTGAGATCCTCCCTACGGACGGTAGGAGAGAAGGCTCTTAGAGCACTTTGTGTCAGATTGCTAGGAAGGTTTCTTAGGGCGGAGGTAGCTTAGGGCGAAGTACTAAAAACTCAATATCTCCCTACGGACGGTAGGTGAGATCCTCCCTAAGGACGGTAGGAGAGAAGGCTCTTAGAGCACTTTGTGTCAGATTGTTAACAACGTTTCTTAGGGCGAATTTAGCTTAGGGCGAAGTACTAAAAATTCAATATCTCCCTACGGACGGTAGGAGAAAAGGCTCTTAGAGCACTTTGCGTCAGATTGTTAGGAAGGTTTCTTAGGGCGAAGGTAGCTAAGGGCGAAGTTCCGCCAAATGCTTTTGGCGAAGGTAGCTTAGGGGGAAGTACTGAAAATTCAATATCTCCCTACGGACGGTAGGAGAGAAGGCTCTTAGAGCACTTTGTGTCAGATTGCTAGGAAGGTTTCTTAGGGCGGAGGTAGCTTAGGGCGAAGTACTAAAAACTCAATATCTCCCTACGGACGGTAGGTGAGATCCTCCCTACGGACGGTAGGAGAGAAGGCTCTTAGAGCACTTTGTGTCAGATTGTTAGGAAGGGTTCTTAGGGGGAAGGTAACTTAGGGCGAAGTTCTAACAATAGGATATCTCCCTACGGACGGTAGGTGAGATCCTCCCTACGGACGGTAGGAGAGAAGGCTCTTAGAGCACTTTGTGTCAGATTGTTAGGGAGGTTTCTTAGGGCGAAGGTAGCTTAGGGCGAAGGTAACTTAGGGCGAAGTACTAACAATTCAACATCTCCCTACTGACGGTAGGTGAGATCCTCCCTACGGACGGTAGGAGAGAAGGCTCTTAGAGCACTTTGTGTCAGATTGTTAGAAAGGTTTCTTTTTGCGAAGGTAGCTTAGGGCGAAATTAGCTTAGGGCGAAGTACTAAAAATTCAATATCTTCCTACGGACGGTAGGTGAGATCCTCCCTACGGACGGTAGGAGAGAAGGCTCTTAGAGCAATTTGCCAGATTGTTAGGAAGATTTCTTAGGGCGAAGGTAGCTTAGGGCGAAATTAGCTTAGGGCGAAGTACTAAAAATTCAATATCTCCCTACGGACGGTAGGTGAGATCCTCCCTACGGACGGTAGGAGAGAAGGCTCTTAGAGCACTTTGTGTCAGATTGTTAGGAAGGTTTCTTAGGGCGAAGGTAGCTTAGGGGGAAGTACTTAAAATTCAATATCTCCCTACGGACGGTAGGTGAGATCCTCCCTACGGACGGTAGGAGAGAAGGCTCTTAGAGCACTTTGTGTCAGATTGTTAACAACGTTTCTTAGGGCGAAGGTAGCTTAGGGCGAAGTACTAAAAATTCAATATCTTCCTACGGACGGTAGGTGAGATCCTCCCTACGGACGGTAGGAGAGAAGGCTCTTAGAGCACTTTGTCAGATTGTTGGAAGGTTTCTTAGGGCGAAGGAGCTTAGGTGAGATCCTCCCTACAGACGGCGGGAAAGATGGCTCTTAGAGCACTTTGTCAGATTGTTAGGAAGGTAGCTTAATGCGACGGTAAATCAACATCGTTCGGTAGCGCAATCCATTTACGGTGGTCGTACCAGCATTATTTTTTTAAAAATATGCCCTAATGACACCGCCAGGCAAAACACACCAATCTGTCCCTTGTTGTGGATGGAGAAATTGTTCCTACCTGACCATCTCTGCCCCTACACTCTGGCCGGATCAGATTGTGTTTAAAGTCTTAATCTCAGAACCTCTGTTGCTTGCTCATGAAATGCGCTGTTAAAATTTCAGAAAAAAATCCTTTGAAGCTTCCTGATTACGGCAAAATGTTATGCAAATAGAAAACAATGAAAAACGGTAACACGCGTCATTTTGTCAAATCAATTCCTTCAAAAAAGCAAGCAATTACAAAATCTTTGCAGGTCTCCCGTCAAATAAAAATATTGCCATGAGATACTAGTCACACCCAGTCATAACTTTTTGTCCTCTTTCTGGCAATGTTTACCATTTTTTATGAATTTTTTTCCATTTTTTATAAAAAACCCACGAATCAAAGCAAAATCATTACAACTCTTAGTCAGTCGAATTATTCCCACCAAAAAAATAGTAATGGCGCCTCTCGCCACACCTAAAATTCTTTAGTCGAAATTAGTTTTTCATATTTTCCCCTAAATGATGCACATTTGTGGCAAAAAGAAAGATTACAAACCCCTGCCATGAGGTGGTACTCACACCAGCCACATTTTTTTTCACGTTTCTATGAAGTTCTCACGAAAAAAATAAAAAACCTGACAACACTCCCGCCGAATTTTCCCATAAAAAAACTCAGAGATTGATCCGCCATTTGAGAGGATCACACAAGATCCACCTGGGAAATGAGTTTATACTCACAGTGGTACTTTCGTGGGTAAAATCTAGTCCCAGTCGCCAACTTGAAATCAGTCGTAAGTGGATCGTCGAGGTGGTCGGTTGGTTTAGTTCGTGAATCAGATCGGTGGGAGCCCCAACCCGGATCCGAATTTTTTTTTTTATTTCTCTCAGTTAGTGTGTGTCTGACCCTGCTCTGGTGTGGTGACATGAAAGAGGATAGCAATAGTGAATGTGTGTGTGTGCAGTGAAGTGAAATTGCTATCCGTGTGATTTTTCTTTTTAATTTTTGAAAGAAATTGTTTTTAAATTTTTTAATTTAAAATTTTTTTTCAATCTATCACCCACCTCATCCCCCCCTCCCCCCACCCCTTTCGCGACGGGAGTGTAGTAGCAGAAGCGAATTTTGTTCGCCGGTTTGGGGCCGCGGTCGCGCGCGTTCGCGCGTGTGTGCGTGAGTGTGTGTGGTATGCTGTTGTATCCTGTTGTAGCTGTTGTATGCTGTTGTATGCTGTTGTATGCTGTTGTATGCTGTAGTATGCTGTGGTATGCTGTTGTTATACCGGTGAGTGCTAGTTTTAAGTTATTTTAAGCCAAATTTTTGCAAAAAAATTTCGCGTATCCAAATATTTTTTTTCCTTCTTAATTTAATTGGTGCAACTGTGCTAGAATTTTTAATTTTTTTTACCTTAGGAAATTTTATTTTTTTAGGAAATTTTATTTTTTAGGAAATTCTATTTTTTCAGGAATTTTTATTTTTTTAGGAAATTTAATTTTTTCAGGAAATTTTATTTTTTTAGGAAATTCTATTTTTTCAGGAAATTTTATTTATTTTAGGAAATTTTATTTAGGTGGTGTATTATATTTAAAATTAGTTTTTAGCCAATTAACATAATAATGCTGCCCTTTTATAAGAAGTTGAGTTTTATAAAGATTTATGACACTTTTAGCTAACGTGTGTATGGGTTAAACGGGGATCGGGAATGAATTGTTTGGCGCCAGTTGGGCAAATACCAATAACTGGTTCAGTCAGTCAGTCTTTTCATTTTCGTATGTCGTTTGTAAGCACACGGTGCCAGTATAGTGATGCTTAATAAAAAGGTCAACATATGTACATAGAGCGCTAAGTAGTTGAGGGCTGTATACCCTGATGACGATCGAGGCCAACTTGATTAGTTTCGTGTTACCTTAGATTAAATTTGGTTGGAGAGGCTAGTTTAATGATACTTTCGCATGCGTTCTAGGTCCGATAGCGATGTAAGCTGAAAAGTCGGCCATAACGCAGAACAAGCCTGAAACAATTCAATTAAACTGTCTTAGCTGTTGTGGCTATGCAGTCGCGGCGACATATCGGTTGCGGGCCAATCAAGCTCTAAGAAATGTCGATGACACCTTCTTGATTCGCAGACGAAGTAGCCCTCAACACCTTATGGACGATGCAGCACCACGATCGATGCCAGATCCTTCCTGAACAAACAAAAAAAATTGCCTCTTCAACAGATTTTCTGGTAAATTGCTCAATTTTGACCACCAAGTTGGTTGATGACTGATCGTCTATTTAATGGGTTACTAGTGTTAAGTTAGGGCTGAGCCATTTGTTTACGGTCTTAGGGCGAAGTTCTGATAAATCGGAAGGTGAGAAGGCTCTTAGAGCACTTTGTGGCAGATTGTAAGGAAGGTTTCTTAGGGCGAAGGTAGCTTAGGGGGAAGTACTTAAAATTCAATATCTCCCTACGGACGGTAGGTGAGATCCTCCCTACGGACGGTAGGAGAGAAGGCTCTTAGAGCACTTTGTGTCAGATAGTTAGGAAGGTTTGTTAGGGCGAAGGTAGCTTAGGGCAAAGTACTAAAAATTCAATATCTCCCTACGGACGGTAGGTGAGAACCTCCCTACGGACGGTAGGAGAGAAGGCTCTTAGAGCAATTTGCCAGATTGTTAGGAAGGTTTCTTAGGGCGGAGGTGGACTAGGGCGAAGTTCCGACAAATGCTTATGGCGAAGGTAGCTTAGGGGGAAGTACTAAAAATTCAATATCTGACTACGGACGGTAGGTGAGATCCTCCCTACGGACGGTAGGAGAGAAGGCTCTTAGAGCACTTTGTGTCAGATTGTTAGGAAGGTTTTTTGGGCGAAGATAGCTTAGGGCGAAGGTAGCTTAGGGCGAATTTAGCTTAGGGCGAAGGTAGCTTAGGGCGAAGGTAACTTAGGGCGAAGTACTAACAATTCAACATCTCCCTACGGACGGTAGGTGAGATCCTCCCTACGGACGGTAGGAGAGAAGGCTCTTAGAGCACTTTGTGTCAGATTGTTAGGAAGGTTTCTTAGGGCGAAGTACTAAAAATTCAATTTCTCCCTACGGACGGTAGAGCACTTTGTGTAATTGTCAGGATTGTTGATTAGGATGAAGGTCTGATTTCTCCTCCCCTCGGATTGCGGCCTTGTCGTTGGCGGGGAGGCTTAATCTGCACAAAAATTCATGGATGATGCAAATGACTGGAGGCTTTCCACTGGACATCTCCCGAACGTTTGCAACAACCACTAAATTTTTGTGCAAAACTAAGAGCAATCCAACCCCCACCCCTCACCATTCCCTATCCATCCACTATCCCCTCCAATCCCAATCCCTTCCCTAATCTCTGGGCTGGATCAATGGTTTTAATCGAACCGTGCCGAGATGTGCTAGATTTAGGGCCTAACAAAAATCAAAAAACTCAGTCGTGAACGGTGCATTCAGATACCTTGCCCTCTCTGAATTATTTAGCCTTATCTGCATAATGCGGATCTCTGTGCAGATGGATTCTCCCTTTTCTAGCTACTCGTGGATCTAAAAAACGATAAACAACAACAAAAAAGTTAAACACAAATAATGATGACAACTCCTGCACACATCTTACTGAAAATTAAGAAAAGCCTACCATAAAGACTCTTGTTAGGCAATTAGCCGCAGACACCAATGTTGGAGGAAAAATGGACTCGGAAGACATAGGGACTTAATTTCACTTAATTTTGTGGTCCGCAGATTGGTAACGCTACCGATGGTGAATCTTTTTCTTCATCGCAGGTTAGTCCCACCATGAACGTAGACTCCGAGACCGAAGCCCAACTGTTGGAAGAGGACAAAATCCAAAAGACACCGATGCTCCGAAAGCCAAGAGGAAAGCTCACTATTGACCAGTCGTCCTTCGATATTTTAAAACGAAATGTGGGTAGCATCAAGTTCGAGCTGGGCTCCTTGAAAGCGATGTGCTTCCAAAATCAAAACGATACTCTGGCATACGCGGCCACTCTCTATAGATCCAATCATCCAATCCAAAGTAATACAAACTAACCTTAGGGCACCATCAGTGCGTTTCCATCCACTAACAGCAATGAAAACGTCTTTTCAGCTTCTTCATCCAGTTTGTTCTTCTGGAAATACCAAATGTCTGTAATTCAGGCAACAAATTCCATTTGTACGTCCTGCGGATTAAGTCCTTACATTTACTAGATTTACATAAATCTACCACAACAATTGCAATAAACTTGATCTTCAGCAGAGTAAAACGAACAACTTGAATGAGCTCATCAATGAGAATTTGCCGTTTGGTGCTATCGAATTCAATCCACGACATTAAACTATGAAACACATCTTCTTCAGTTGTTATACGCAGCTCGTCACCAGACAGTAATCTACTTAGACGTTCTGAGTCCAACAGAAAGTATTCGTCATTATTACGCACCGTCATAAAGTTCTGTAATCCATACGCAAAACAATTATTGTACAACGTTGTGTAATTGTATTGGTCAGCAAACAATGCAATTCCTAAGCAATTAGACGGATTCAGTTGGTTTGCCAAGAAGTCGCAGCAGACGCTTTCCAATTTTTTTTCAATTGAAAAAGGTGTGCTGCTTTCAGGATAATCTCCACAGCTTTGTAGACTTTTGCCGAAAGCGGTAAACGTTATGGAATTTAACTTATTGCAAACCGCAGATCTTATCTGTAAGTTTGTTTTTGATGGAGTTCCCTTTTTAGAGTTATCTATCGACGTTCATATGCATGTGGTAAAAGTTTGTTTCAGTAGATAGTTGATTTAATGACTTGAGAGGTGACGTTTTTAAATATTGCAACTGTCGGCATAGTTTTTCTAACACATGGAACGACAAACAAGATTGTTTAGCCCCTGGGAAAAAACTGAAAATGTTAAAGAAGAATCTCACGCTGAAACTGAAGCAAACCAACAAATAATTTCGTTGCGATATATCAATGTAAATCTTTTTTAAAAGAGAGAGTTGGATGTGGAGGGCTCTGGAAGTCATATCAAAGCAAAGGCGAAAGTAGTGTACTATAAAAAAAAAACACATTAAAAAAAAGAATGTCGGTCGGAAATTCGACCAAAATTGTTGATTAGACCAATTAACAGTGTTTGGCCAGAAAAGGATATGCAATTTCAAGGAGCTCCAAGAGAATAATGACCAAAGCATTGTGGTAGGCAGTCACCATGCCCATTTAATATGTAATGTACGGGCCTTAATGAAGATTAAGACAGTGGAGAAAAAATTATCGATAACGGTTCAAGCCATGAGTGAATCAAAAAAAAATAAAATGATCATATGCATGTATATCTGCAACTTTGTGGTACTGTCCTTCATTATCAAGCCAGTATAAAACTGTGAGAAACTTCAATATTGATAGATTGAAGATGTACAAGATTGGTTATGGGGTGTAGGCGCAGTGTAGTCGATGAGATACTAGTCTTAGAGCATCTCCTCCAGTCCGATTTCCTTGACGAATCGGAGTATCTAGAGTAGATCAAACAATAGTAGATGCTTTAATATTTAATAGGCTCCACATTCCTTTAGAAAGTGCCCTGGGGTTTCCTCAACATCTCCGCAGAATCCGTAGTTTCCACTTTGCTCAATATCCAGTTTCATCAGCTGCTTCTGAAGTCCACAGTGACCCAATAGAAAGTCTGTAAGGATGCGCAGCTGGTTGTTGTTGATGTTTATACAATTATTTCATCCGTTTTGCATCAACTCACTTGAAACCTACATGCATATGTATAACTCAATGTACATATGTACCTATGGACTCCGAAACCACCGAACCGATTAAGCTCAAATTTTTAGGCAATCGTCGGTAATATTCTGAGAGTGTGTCTGTGAAGTTTGGTCAAAACTGAATTGGTTTGAAAGATTTAAATGATGAATATCAACAAACCAGTACTTTATTCCATTCAAATATTGACTTCACTGGCGGTCCAATACTGTTCAGCTCCTTTTCTACCGTTCTCCAGAACTTTTTTGTGTATTCTTTCCCGCGTTGAGTGATAAATCCATTTGCGATGTCCCGATTTCTTTCCATTGTATTAATCAGCACCTTCTGTTGTCTTGGATTTGTTGAGGTAGACCTACATATGTATGTTAAAAAATTTGTTAACAACTTTAAATAATTTCATAAAAATTTCCTTACATTGCTGTTCTCGTTTTGAAGTTCCCTATCAAAATAACGGAGGAATAATTACGGTGGAAATGGTATTAAATTTCCCTGGAAATTGTGTTCACGGTAGCTATATTTTACGTCGGAATTTATTTCCCATTTTCAAAATTCATTCACGATATCAATTTGTCGAACATGGGAAATATTTCCAGAGAAATTTTATTCACGATAATCCCGATTATGTTAATCTCATATCTGCTTCCTTCAGCTTGTATGCCATTTATAAGTTAATAAAGCGCTACTTTCAGCGATGTACGAGCATACATATGTATATCAACCATGAAAATCCCGTTTTTATTCGAGGGCGGAAGATATCATGACGAATTACAACAGTTCTTACACCACTAACGATGTTATGTGTAAATTCAGTAACGCATCACTGGCATCATGATGCTCATGATGCTTTGCAAAATGTTCATTAACGCAAACTATTGGCATCACTTTCAACGTCAGGTGATCATTTATGCAAACTTGATCAAAGTGATGCGCAAACATAACGAAAAAAAGTATCAAAGAAACACCTGATGCGCAGCTGATTCGTCGGCCAAAAAGGAAGAAAAATGTCGGAAGAGCAATAAAAGAAAGTAAATAAAAAATTTTTATCAATAGATATACTTATATGCTTTTGACAGAAAAATTATAAATTTTTGTTGAATTCTTACTTTTTTCACAAAACATTTAATTTTTTTTTTTTACAGGGAGTATTTCAGCGAAATTTTAGAAATTTCCCTTCTTTTAAATTTGCTTATTAAAGTCCGTACGCGTTTCGACCGCTTTCTTCTTGCTTCACACATATTAAAAATAAATTTATCGTCTTTACGATCATAGTTATTGACTAAAACTTTCATTAGCAAAACTTCCATCTCGACATTAAAATGTTTGATGTAAACAATGCGTTCTAAAACGCAAACGTTGTACTCAATCAGCAACGCATCAGCATAAACTTTGCATCGCATCAGCATCACAAATAAGCAGTGATGCCGCATCACTGCACAAATGTTTGACGTTTCTGAATGTACACTATGATACCAACTTATAAAAAGTTGAAGGGGGCGCCGTGGTTGGTACGTTTGAATACTGAGCGAGAGGTTCGAGATGGTCTAGCGAATGTCTGACAAACGTCCGAGAGTAATAACTGTCATGAAAAAGCTTTTTAAAAACAATAAAAAAGCCTTTTGAATATGACTTTAAACTGTAGGTCCCTTCGGTATTGTAAGAAAAAAAAAAAAAAATATAGCACGCACAAGACGAATGGTCGCGATAAACTAGGACCTGGACTACACACGGTCTGTTGCGCCAAGTATTTACATTTTTTTAGCTTTAAGTTCAAGGAAGAGACGACTTAAGCTCAGGTTAGCTCCTCTCTAGGAAAGTTATATTTTCAGCAATTCCTCCTCCTGACGCAAGCTATATGTTATTTTAGAGGCCTAATGAGTTTAACCGACCTGTAAGAATTTTTCTATAAATCCTTTCAACTCCATATTAGCGCTCCCTATTTTCCAACTTCTCAACCACTAAAAGTGCCAGATCACAATTGAAATAACCACACAAGTATAACACCTCGTTTTTGTTAGGTTAAATTTGGATTTTATTTTTCGTTTTCAAGCGCATTATCACTTTAATTTTATTCTTTAATCTCATCATCATTTTAAAATTGAAAAAAACAAATAAAAATTAAATTAAGGACATTCAATAGTTAATGACACAACTACAGAGAGAGAGAGAGAGAGAGAAATGCATGTATCAGGATATAGAGACAGAGAAAGAGAGAGAGTGTGTGTATGTGAGTATACTTAACTCAAAATTTAAAGCAACAAGGCGTGCCCCTCCTCGAAAATTAAAAAAAAAAAAAAAACAAAACAAAAAAACACATAAAATTGAAACAATAAAAAAAAAAAGAAAATACAATTTACAATTTCTTTTCGGTTTTTTTGTTGTTTTCTTTTGTTTATAATAGTTTACTGTTAAATAAATTTATAATTAATTGTTTTTAATCATTTATAATGATGTAATGCTATTCATTATTTGTTTTTTTCTTTTCTCTTACGCATTTTTCTTTTCTTTGTTTTTTTTTTTTTAATAAATATATTTTATAAGTTTAATGCTTGTTTTTTTTATATTTTTTTGATTTGTTTAAACCATTTTCTGTTGTTGTTTACTTTGCTTATTAATTGGAGAATTCATATATAATAATTATAATAGTAATAATAATAATAATGAAATAAAATCGGCTGCTATCCATTTTTGTTTCTCTTTTTTTTTTTGTTTAATATGTTATATCTTTTGCGTTTATTTTATTTTGCATAGGTGTTGCAATGTTTATGGTTTGCGTTGCTTGCTGGTTGGTTCTGTTTTTTTTTTTATTCATTTAAAACAAGACGAAGAAGAAGAGAATAGTATGCAGGTTGGTTGGTTTTCTGTTTTAATTGAAATAATTAATTTCTTTTATTTACTTTAATTGGTATATTTTACTGTGTGTTTGTGTCACGGTTCGTAACGGTTTGCTGTTCCTCTTACTTCGGCTTTTTCTTTACATAATATAATGGTTTCATTTATTTAATTTTTTAATTTTTTTTTTGTTGATTTTTTACTCTTTAAACATTTTTTGTTTTGTTTGTTTAAATTTTTTTTTAGACTTTGTTGTTGGGGGATAAATGAAGTTTTTTTTTTATTTAAGAGAAAACACGCTCAACTAAAAACAGCTGCCTTCTGGTGGTTGCGCCAATTTTAAATTTTCTTTGCAAGTCATAATCCTACGAATTTCCTGAAGCATTGATTTTATAGTGTATTCACGATTCCATCTGGCTAGCATGGGAACTAATCTATGATCAACCTGTTAATGGGGGACAAATGGTATTAATTTTAGAATGTGAAAAGTGATGTAAGATGGCTTACCACTCCATTACTTTGATTAATACAGTTAATATTAATTTTGGATAGAAATCTAAGAGATGGAGGATCATCTGGATAGCGCTCACCGCACTCAAGTTTCAATGAATATATTCGGTTTTCGTAAGGTGTCTGTGTGTGGGTATATCAGGATTTTATATTTAATATTCAAATATCTGTACACTTACTCTGGGCGGCCCAATGATCATGCCTGTCCAGTGTGTTAATGTCATATCATCATCATTTTCGAGACCCCAGGAAATTGTTCCATCGCCGACACCTTTTTGTCCTTGTTCTAGTTCCTCCAGCAAGCGGAAATTTCTTGGTACCACTAAAAATAATTTATTATTATAATTTTTATTTCTAACATTCCATGAAAATAATATCATATGACAATGTCCGAATTTACATGGCCCACCATTTTAGACGGGATCATTTCTACGATCAAAGCAACGTTGCATGGTGACATTTCCACTCAACTCCAAAATAAAAGCTTGGTCAACAACATCGGCCGATTCTCTACATCAAAAGGAGTTGATTTATTAAAATGGACGAAGGAAATGATTTTAAAGTTTCCAAAGGAGGGAAACCTTTCCCAGCAATAGAACTGGAGCTGTTACTCCGTTCTTTTGACACTGGCGCAATATGTATATTCGGAGAGTCACGTGTAGTAAACTTGATTTTGTTTACTGCTTTCACATAATAATTTAGAAGAGCGGATTTCTCGCTGACACAGACACGGTCCAAAATGTGTACTATTTACCTTATAATGTAAAACTACAATGAATCAATGAGAGCATTAAGATAAGCATGGCGCTTCCAGTGTATGCCGGAATGTGCGTCAATATATAACGCACTCAGCGTTTATATTTGTACTTCAGAGCCCATCTGCAGTAGTTAGCCGGTTTATTATTTTGAATTAATAAAATATAACACTTCTTCCTCTTTAACTCTTCAGTTAGGTCGAGTACAAAGTTCAACGAAATCTGAAGAATGCGATAGGTTCATAGACCATTACCCTCAATACGGTTCAGGCAAAATATCCCTAAGATGATGCGTATTTATAATCGTTTGCAGCTTATGAGTGACAGCGGTAGTCACCTTTTACGTACTGCACCCATAAAGATGACTACATTACAGCAGAATAGTCGTAGCTTTGTTCTTAAGCTGATAACAGTCCACATTTTGGATAGTTTTTGCTCTCATTTTTGATGTCCACATCTGATTCTCGATGCCGTCGTCAGCCGAGCCAAGGCTTGCTAAATAAAGGAAGCTATTAACTTTCTCGATCAGCTGACCAGGAATGTTTAATGAGCGAGAGACTAATGATTTTAGTTTTGGCCGTATTAATTTCTCAGCTCAACTCTGTTTAAAAACTGAAAAACGATGGGCCCATTTGGTGCAAGTCTATAATTCTATGTGAAAGAAAGCAGAGATCGTCAGCGTAGTCCAATCTGATCTCTGATCGCAATGGTGTCTATAAATAGTCTTTACTAAGACGAAGGTTAATTTGGCTTTACGCGATGCATTTTTCTTCAACAAACTCTATTCAACCACATAAAAGGCAAGAGCAGCGGCTACATGTAGCAAAAATTTGAGTGGTGAGATGGACTTTAGGATCAACTGGACTCGACAAGTAAGTAACAAATACTTGAAAGGAAGTTGTAAGGTTGCGTCAATATGAGACAAACTTAAAGAGACGGCCGCTTGACCGAATAGTGAAAAAGGCTGTGAAGAAGAAGCTTTCTTTAGGGTGTTCGATCCAGATCTTCTACATTCTTTTGATTGTTTGATCTCATGAGTATAGTGTTGAACGAACGTCTCATCTGTTGTCTCAATCCTCTGGATCGGTATGAAACAGCTTCAAACACTCGAGAGACAAGCGTGCGTCGACAGTTTTTTTTTTTTTTTTTAATAAAACGCAGTTTTCAGAAAGCTTTCATTTTGAAATGATATTCAATCTGCCGTCTCAGATCAAATTGAAAATTTTTGTCAATGTTTTTCTCTGCAGTTGAGGTAGATGATATCCAGATCGTGGGTTTTTTTTTAACTCTCTCCCATACGTTCAAATTCGGGTACTTTATTCCAGCACTGTTCGATTTTTTCATATTTTTAAACTACTTTCTTTGCCTTTCTTGAGCATTTGAAAGAAACGAACTAAATTAAACACGAGAATGAGACTTCACAGAGTCATAGAATGTTGTAAAGTAAAAGCAGGGAAGTATGTACTAAAAAGAACTTTTGTTGCAAAATTTTCATTCCACTCCGTAGTATCCAGCCTCCTTCTTATAAGTTCTATCATTTTGGTTTTTATACAAGCATTTTTATGTATTGCTCCGCGTTAAGAAGTTAGTTTTCGAGTGAAAAAGGTGCACTTGAGACCTTGCACACTGAATGACTTCCAAAAGGATAACAAAGCGATGCTAGTTGAAGAAAATTGTGTGAAGTATTTGGAAAGGCCATAGTAACAGAACGAACTACAGGTGGTTAAAATTTCATTTGGGTAACTTCCTTGACTGATAGACCCCGATCATGAAGGCCATTAAGAAAGAAAGAAAGCAAGAAGTGATACGCAGATGATCTGGACAAATTCTACATTTACTTCCGAAAATGTGGGCTTTAAGCTTGGAGTTCATCAGACAACAGCGTTAGATCACATCAAATGCCTCGGTTTGGTCAAAACTGTTTGAGTCGCGCACGAATTAAGCGAAAAAAATTTAATGGGCAGAACCCTTACTCTTCAAAACAGGGAACGACAATTTTGCAATAAAAAAAAACCTCCCCTTACCTAAGAAAATACACCATTAGTATCAAAAGCAGATGTATGTATGTACATACATCAAAAGAAGGTAATGCTATTGTTCTTGCATCGCAAGGGTCCGGTGTACTACAGAGGACAAAAACCGCCCAAAAGAATTCGTGAAGCGGCCTGTGAAATGTTAACCCAGCCGCCATACCCCCCCTGATATTGTAGCATCGTTCTATTAGCGAATCCTTTACTTTTAGTATATCAGAGAATATGTTAAAAAAAAGGTGAGTTAGGTATCTGAATACAAAATTTGTTTCCACATTTTCCTTTAAGGACTGACTTCTGGTGACCCTTAGTGAAAACGAGTGATCGTAATAAAAAAAAATGCACACTTTTCCGTCAGTTCTTTTGTTTCATAGAACATAATGCAAATGGAAAAAAATTTAGACACGTTTTTTTTACCACCTATCATAAGAGATTGATTAAATAAAACCCAACATCAATGCTTTTATACGACGCAACAAAACTTCTGGGTGTCACTGAAGATGTCAACTTCCCTATCTGCAAGGAGTGAGAATCTAACAACCCTTTACCCTTTCTCATATAGTGACGCCTTGTCACGTTTTAAACCACGTTCTGTGTTAAGTAAATTTGACAAATATCTACGGCGGCATAGTTCGTACAGAAGCTGTAGAAAGTGCTACTGTCACATTGAGTGTCCACAGAAGGTTTATACAATATACTATAATACCGCGACTAGAATTGCGGACCATCATCGTAATGCTTATACAAATAATTATGGACACCTTCTACTGTGCACATTCAGTTATTTAAAATGCAAAACCTACAAAACAATTATTTTCCGCGAAATTTTTAAAGAAATTATGTTCTCAGTTCAAATCACATGCCTTAGCCTGCATCGCAATTGATTACTTCACCGTCTATCAGAATCAAGGTTCCTGACCTTACTGATTTCTTTTCGCCCCCGATAAAGAGACCCAGAATAATCATCCTTCTCCTCTGACCAACGAATCTAGATGACGACCGAGAAATTACAAATGTTCTGCGAATTATCAGCAAATGACCCGTTTTTACATTATTCTCAAATCGGTTTCTATGACATAAGCCGTAGGCCATAATACAAATTCACTTCTAAACATGGATAAATAGATCGATTTAGTCATCTGAACGCTATCGACAAAGGATCGAGAGGAAAAAAAAAACACTTCCACTGCCTCAACTCAACTCCAGCGCGTCTCATTTTTCATTTTCATGGCCTAACATCTATCGTCCAATCGAATTGGTTTTCGACTTGTGATGATGTTAATCTAATTAAAAAAAAAAAAAAAAAACTGATATACCTATACATCAATTATTGTGAAGTCATTAAACCAACTTCACTTGACCAACAAAAACACACAGCAAGAAGTTGGCTACTTACAGAGTTCGCAGAAAATTCATAGTCAGGATAAATTAAAAAATATCCTTCTCCAAGGGTGTGTAAAAAAAATTATGCTGCAAAACTCATGCATAGAAAGATTGAATTTTTTTTTTTTTTCATTCCCATCGAAAGGAAAAATTGACATTTGCACTGAGGCAGGGTTTTGTTCTAACTCCATGACGATGATTTTCGAAACGAGTTTTCTGAGAAAATTTCCTTATTTCACCACAAACTTTTAACAAAAGTAGATTTGTTACACTTTTTAGCACATGTTTAGTGTAGAATTTTACATTAAAATATTTGAAAAACAATGAAAAATTTAATTTAATTTCTTACCAACACCGGTGCTAGGTTGGTTCGCCATTGTGGTTTTGCTATTTTTGTTCTGCTCGCCGATATGACGGGTCTCTTTCTAGCACACACGACTACGCCAATGGTGGTAGCCCTTCAGAAATTGTTCGCCGTTGTCGCTCTCGTATTTCGCCGTGTACGACACCTTCGATTTTCTATAAATGAAATTTTAGTTTGGACAAATTAAAATTACACCACAGGGGCATCCACGCTAAAATTCACAGACAGATTGAAATTAATTTGATAAAAATAATTTTTTATATAAATACGGATATTTTACTTTAGAGTGGCGTATTTTCTACGCTTTCAACCAAAAAAAAAAAGATTGTGAACGACAAACAGCGATCTGACTTGTGGTTAAGTGTATTTGTGTGTGTGTTTTTCTTTTCCAACTCGTTTCGAATTTTCGCAGTTGGAAGGGAATTGTGTGAATTCGCTGGATTTGTTTGCAAAATTTTCGTATATCTGTGAAGTCATATACAGTTGGTTAACATTGGAATAAATGACAGCTGGTTCACGGATAATTCGAAAATGGCAGCGATTACCGGAAATCTTAAATCATAAACGAAAGCAAATTGTACTTACTGTACAAACACCTTTACGTACCTACTATGAAACCATATTATCTTGACCAGTTATTGTTATTTTGACAAAAACTCGGAGCTAATGTATACAGCAAAAAACAGAAAGCGCCGAATAGCATAACCACGTTCAATTATAATAGCAGTAGATCTACTCTACAAATTTCGAAATCCATGGCTTCGCTGCCTTCGGCTCAGAAACATCTCTTATAGCTAGGTTTAACTCGCATTTAGGTAAAACTTGACTGACTTGACTCGACGATACCTTAGGTGATATTCTAAGCCAATCTATTTAAAGTTAACGATTTGCAGTATAATTGAACAATATGTTGTATATTGATCACTACTTCACCTGCTACTCATCCATTTCAAGAAAGGTTTCGGCAAAGTGTCACGTACTGCATAGAGGAAAGTTGTCATAAGAGTTCGAAATACAGAGTGGTGTCAGGCAAGGTTACATCCTTTCACCAATTTTGTTTTCATGAGTGTATAGCGATGTGCTTAGCTCTGCTTTGTAATCGGGAACTGATGGAATTCGATGGACACTTTCATCTCAATTATAACACATTGACTACGCTGACGACATGTGTTTCTCTCACAGGATTATGGACCTCCACCAAATGACAACAAATGTGGAAAGGGAGGCTAACGTCGTAGGACTGAAAATTTACTTGGCAAAAATAAAGTTACTCAGCCATGGTAGCAACTTTCTCGCTCAAATAGAGACAGCTGTACAGCCGGTTGAGAGAGTAGATTGTAACCAATATCTTGAAAGCATTATCTCAGTCAATAGTGGAAACGAAGCAGATGTCGCAAGCCGAATCGCAAAAGCGAAGTCTGCATTTGGAATGTTTTCCAAAACATGGAGAAGCAATGATATCAGCTTAAACACCAAGCTAAGGCCGTTTCGCTCCAATACTGAGTCCGTGCTATTATATGGGTGCATTACGTGGGAAGTGACCTCCATTATCACAAAAAGACTGCAAACGTTTGTGAACCGATGCCTACGACACATTCTAAGGATATTCTGGCCGAATAGTATCTCTAATGAACAGCTATGTCAGAGAACGGGTCAAGAACCTATAGGCATCACAATTCAAAGGAGTAAATGGCAGTGGATCAGTCATACTTCGAAAAGGTGACAGTTCCATAGCAAAGCGCTTGTTTTTGACCTTTAAGGGTTCTGTGTATAAGTAAATCACGAAACATTTGCTCTCGCTCGTGCGCCCATCTGTCTGTCCGTCTCTCTGCCATCACTTCCTAGCTGCCTAGCTACAAGGCTCCATATTTACTTCTGAAAACGATAAGAGGGCTGAAATAAAAGAAGTAGTTTTCCTACCAATGGCTATTTTTATGACTAAGAATGCAATTGAGTAGTAACAATTAATGGAACTTTTCTAAGACTTTCATCAACCGAAACCTGCTGTGTGACACATAAACATTATCACAAACATTATCAATTGATAAGAGTGTTTAGGAAAATCTACCCGACACACTATATAAGCATTTCAGCTTACATTCCCCATTTAAAAACTTAATCAAATAACAAAACGAAGTTGTCACACCACAAACATGATATATTTTCTAAAAAAAAGCACACGTAAGATATTTCCAAAATAAGACCCTTAACTCCCAGGTCGTTTAAGTTTTCGGTATTTCGTTCTCCATCTTAGTCAATGTAATATTGCGCTCAGTCTGCGCCGAAGGACTATCCGCAGGTGGCGCAAACTCACCAACCTTCAAACGAACCCTCAAATCTAAGAGTCGAATATCAATCATGAGAGCATGTTGTTTGTTTTCCAAATCAACATCTATCCTCTGCGCATGCTCCTCCAGCAAGGAGTAGTTCGTCTTTGCAGCATCAATCTTTTCTTGAAGTGTTCTACGAATTCTTTCCATTTTCGAAACTTCAGCACAAAGTTTGTCATATGCATCGTCTCGACATTGCTCCATTCCCGAGCGCTGAGCTCGATTCTCCAATCTAGTTTCAGCCAGTTTTAAAGCGTCCGTCTTATCTCGCAAAGCTTGCTCCAGAGATTTAATCTCACACACGGCCTTTTCCATTGCCTCTCTCGTCTACGGAATGAAACCAAATAATAAAACAAAACCAAACATAAAAATAGTTACCTTTAGCTTTTGCCATTCTAGTTCGTTACGAGCACGTTGAGTCTCAAAAATTCTCTTTCGAATCGTATGGTCGGCCCTGTCCTGCTGAGAATGCAAAATATTTCTAGCTTTCATCCGGCAGACAAATAAAGACTCTCGAATGGAATAAGTATCGGATAATTCGTTCTCAGCCATTTGCTTGAGATTCTTCGTGGACTCTAGCCAGGCCTCATACGTATGAGAGCTGTAAGTTAAGTTAGTGAAAGGAGTTACTTTCTTGGAGTGACGATGACTTACTTTCTTGGATGTCTCGTCGGGTCGGTCTTGAAAGAGATATTTGCTGAAAATTTATTCAAATCCAACTGGGTAACATCAATCGCTCCTGCTTCCTCTTTGTTGTCTAGCTCTAAATTAATCTTAAATTGGACTTCCTCCAACCGAGTAAGTTTCTCCCAAGCAAACTGGCATTGTTCCCTCAATAGACGCTGATTGTTTTCTACTACGGCTAATTCCTTCTTAAGTTCGGTGTCAGCTTCATCGTAGGTAAGCTCTGAACCGACACGACCGTCACGCAGAGTCAAACACTCAGCAATTACGGTCAACGGAGTAACCATCGCCTCAAGTTCTCGTTCAGTGGAGGAAGTTTCTTCTCGTAATAAACGCACTTCGTTTCCAATTCGGTCGAATGTAAGCTTGATCATTTTACGCCATCGGTCAAGTTCGGCAATCCTAAAAGCCCCAGCCAAAAACTTGTAAAGATCTTCGAATATAAACTCATTCAAGATTACCTATCCCCGAGAGCTTCATTGGTTTCATAATTACTCCAATCTGCTTCGATACGGGTCTCATTGCGAAGAGTGCGGGATGTGTGTCGCAAACCGAAAGCATCTGCACGCCGGGAATTTGCAATATTCCTCAGTTGACTCAAGCGGGAATTCCAATCGGCTATTCCGATATGCTGAACAGGTTTCTCTAAGGTAACTACCGAATGGAAGGCCATCGCGCTTCAGTTTAGAATTTTTAGGAAAACTAAAAGAGAAATAAACACAACTCACAGGGAAGTTTATTTTTTCTGAGGTTTAAAGTGTAGCAATATTGATTATACAAAACGGAAAGCAGAAGTTGTTGCGAAGCAAAGAACTTAAATCGATTTTAGAAGTTTCGGAATTCTAAAGCAAAAAATGGATCTAACGAATGGATTGCTATAGTAATAGGTAGCATACGTGCTTCCCACCATTAGCATTTTTTATTTTATGAGTCTCTGCGAGGGTATGTAGCGTAGCTTAGCAACTCCCTCAAACAGTCCCTTTCTGAACGTTAAGATGGAAATTGAAATATTACCAACACCATGTTTCCTTCCCTCCATTTGCATATGTACTTTGATAGCTTATGAGAGATATGTACAGAATGTCATACAATTGCCACTTGCATCGTACACCAAAGTTTTCATAGCTTACTGCTAAGCCGGTAAGCAATTTGGGCGCTGTGGTTCAGTGTTTCGGTCGGTTGGCTATGGAATGATTGGTTTGATTTACCAGTTCCAAAAAAAACTCTCCTGAATGTCCGACAAATAGAATTTTTTTTAGTAAATGTGTTAATAGAGCAGATAAAGGATAATATTTTTGAGAATGAGATAAAGGAGGAAGGATACAATGGTCTTTGCAATAGGCTCATTTTGACCATGAGCATGGAGCATACATCTCCAATAAGTTTTCCAATTACCGAAATCAACTGACATCAGTAAACCACAATTGACAATCTCTGGAGATATTTTCTTTAACTTGGTAAACTGGATCAGCTTTCTTTGCAAATGGAGCAGAGCTAAATCTTTACAATTAACTGACTCGATGCTTTGATAGACTCCGTAAGCACATCTTTGATTACAATATTCGACGCGGCAAGATCCTCTCCAATAAGTTCTCTGATCACTGAAACCAACTTCTGAGACCCGAAAACCACCATTGACAATCTCCGAAAATATTTCTTTTGTCTCATGCCTTGGTACCGATAGTAAAGTCATGTCAGTTTTATAAGCTAGTTCAGTTTGTTTACATCCGTAGCAGGGATTGACTTGATAATTAAATTGGATACTGAAGAAGCTTTCAAGTCACATTCCTGATTGCAATATTCGATGCGGTTGGGCTGATGATGCCTTTCCAAACAATAGACCTTTTTAAAGCCACATTTACGTAGCCTTCTTTAAGACACTCATTAGGGTTTAGGTGAGTTTGGTGGATGCATTTCGTTCGATCTGAGTCAATCTTACAGCGTTTCTCTCTACTTCCACGTTAAACCTGACTTAATACTTTCTTCTATTTAGTCTTGAAAAGTCTATTGACGCGAAGCATTTACCAGAGAACAAGAAAAAATAAAAAAATCAGTCAACTATTAACTAACTTATTATTATTTTTCGGGTACAGTGTATCAGCTTCTAAGTTGGATACACAAACGTAAGCAGTGAATCATAGTTTTTCAAAAGCAGCTGCCTTTGAAAGCCACACAAATGGACTAGTGAACTGCTTTGCATGAAAAATTATATTTGACTTACAGCCTAATACTACACTATTTTAAAGTTAAATTTGATTTCTCCCGATAAAGGCCTAAAGGTCACACTCCAGTCAACAGAGTTACAGCTTTTCTCCACCACTTTTGATTCAGATATAAGGTGAACTCCTTGACGGACAAACATGTCCCATTGCACGAAACTCCCAACAGTAATCGGTTCTGTTGGTCCTGTTGTCACAATTGACTTTGGGTTATCGCTGCCATCGATATTCCAGTCAACCCAGAGGGCGATGCCATTACAGGATCCAGATCTAGAAAGGAATAGTTTTATTCACCTAGAAAGCATCCAGTGATAAACTCACTCTTCTATTTTTATTGATCCTGAGCAGTTTTTATTGTCTTGGAAGTTCTGGAATGAAACATTTAGGATCTCAGCCTCTTTTGCCAGAGCTTTACACGGATACTCCCAAAGAGGTTGTGCTTCAACCACTGCATCTACGAGAAGAGACGAAGACTGTAAAAAACAAAATGAGAAGGAATCTTTAAAATATGCACTCAGTGATCACTTACATCGACCATTTCATCGAATATACCCAAATCGAAACCCTCACAGGTGCCTAACGGCGTACGAATTTTCTGTAAATCAATGAACTCTACGGGAAGTGCATAAATTTTCGCAGCTGATGGACATATCTTTACATCATTCCTAAGTTTTTCATTGATTTTCATGAGCAGAGTTCCAAAGTAGAAGCCGTCCCATGGAAGAATCGAAGTGATAAAATAGGGTTCAGCAAAGACATGAGTAACTTCGCCCAAGTTTTCCAATTCGTCTAACTTTCCAACAATGGCGACATTCTCTAAACGATTTTGCTTGATGTACGAGTCGAGGAAGTTTTTAGAGAAACGATGTGGCTCAAAGCAAGTGACAGATTTTGCTCCTAATTTCGCAGCGGCCAATCCCAAGAGTGATCCATCAGAAATCGAAAGCACAACAGATGACTTATCCACAGTTTCCTCTAAGTACCGCATGTAACGTTTGTTTCGGATATTCTGGTTCATTTGCCCAATTCTACTACGCGAGTATGTCATGTGGAGGCTGCAGGTGCACGAATGCCTCTTGACTCTTCGTTCCTTTTCTCCAGTTGACCACGAATCGAACCAAAACGAATACTCATCGTGGTTAGCGCTTAATATGAATTCCTGCTTTGCTTGTAGATTTAATGGTTTAGGAACGTAATAGGCGGCTTGCATCCAATGATCCCTCCAAGGAATCAAATTCTGAATGGGAATCTTCGAACTTTTTTTCTTGGATAGGTCTTCAAAGTCTGGATGCGCCCAGTGGGGGGCACAACTTAGCACAATCTCTCCATTCAAGTCCATATTAATGGACCACCAAAAAAGAACCATATCAGCAGATCCTTGAGACTCAGCTTGGAGTTTCAAATTATTGCATCGATCGGTGGACATTCCACTCGTTTCACTGAAGTTAAACTCAAAAACCGCTACTGGCTTCGTGATTGGACGGATCTGACCTAATGGCAACTGACTCAATTGCATGTCATGAACTCCAGCTTCACCCTTACATTGATCTATCGACTGGGGAGTCTCTAGCAATACTTCGCCATCCAAATTGGCGACGATTTTCGTTCGATTCCAGCCAACTGCCAATGGACTCTGAACCACTTGAGCGTAGATAGTCGCCGAAGAAGGTATTAAAATACAGTCCTTCGTTAGCAAGTGCTTGTGAGCATGGTTGTATATCCCGATTGCACCCTCACCAATCAATTCGGTGTCTAGTATCTCTGTAACCAGCACATTGGCTCTGCGTGTCATGTCTTTACCTTCTCCCACTTGAATCTCTGTGGAACGTTTCTTTATTAATTTGATCTTTTCTTCCATTCCATTGGCTCGCATAATTTTCTCGGCACAATGTGCCATTGGCATGAAGGCTTCACATGCTGTGACACTGTCTGCTCCAGACTTCACTGCCATCATTGAGAGGATACCAGTTCCTGTACCGATATCAAGGACATGTGCTTCCTTTCCTAAATCATGAAGGTTTCGGATGGTTTTCTTGAGAGCGGCGTAGTATTTTTGATTTCGTTCGGTATCGTGAAGCATATCAGCGAAAGCCGCCCTGGCAACTTCTTGGTGATAGTCATAATCGTCTGGTTTTGACTCCCATTCTGATAAACCGGTGATGGGATTTAAAATTTGTGTAAATAGGCTCATAGCGCGGAGGTTTGCTTTTGATGGGAAAATTTTGAAAATTTGCAGCATTCGAATTAGTTCTGTCTCGCTATGTACACATTGCCGGATGACAGCTGTCAAAATTGTGACAATTGGTAATGTCAAAAGGTGGAAAGAGACAAAACCACATGTTGCTAACGAATGAGGGAAATTTTTGAGCTGAATTGATTAACCGGCGAAAATTGGATTGGCGTTTATATTGTGGCTGTCTTAAGGTGCCGATCTACTCTGCTCTTCTCGAAAAATAAATTACTGCTATCTACTGTTTGCGACATTCAACACGGGAAAGGATTTAATCACAGTTTTATCTCAAAAAGCAACACTAGACTGATGGTAACTGGGAATGCATACTATTGAATTTTGCAAGTCTAGAAATAATATAGTCTATAAGTTTTAACGCACTGACACGAATTACAGCTAATGCAATTTAAGACACTCAAAAACGATTGAAGGCTCTTATACTCTTGCCAACTCCGAAGCACTTCGATTATTTAGTTTTCCTAGCGTAATGTAATAGAGATAAATGCGACAATGGTGTTGTAATAAAAAACAAATATATGCCCTACTCAAAGTAAAGGACAAAACTGCCGCATCCACGGCTCCGAAAACCCAAGAGAATTAGTGGAACCTCTCCATCTACTTTGAGTGACACTTTGGTGCGGTTTTCGAGCTGGCGGTGTCATTGGGTTTACTCGCAGCAGGACGGCGCCACATGCCACACAGCTGGTGAAACAATATCTCTTTTGCGTGACAAATTTCCTGGACGTGTGATTTCTCGAAATGGGCACCGAAATCGTACGATTTAACATCATTAGACATTTTCCTTTGGGGCTATGTGAAAGATGAAGTCAACGCATTAAAAGAAATTATCAGGACTGTAATTTATACAATACAGCGCAATTATGCGAAAACGTGATTAAAAATTTCATCAGAAGAACGACTCTTTGTAGGAAGAGCTGAGGCAGGCATTTGGCAGATATTGTATTCCATCACTAATCTCAGAGTTGGTACTTTAGATTAAAATAAAAATATTAGCACTTTTCATAAAAATTTTGCTTTTTTTTTCTATTGTTTTAATATGACACGTCTTTTTGGATGGCCCTTAGTAAACTGGATGATTGTAGGAGATGTAGTATTTGAGTTGCACTGCCAGTCAGACTACACTAAAAGGGCTCCGAAAATGACTTAAAATTATCATAGAATGTAACAATGTACAGATTACTAAATGGAACCGGATGTACCTTACTAAGATTCTAGCGAATTAAAGTTCGAAGCTATTTCTTCTGAACCTAAAATCACATAATAATGGAGAGATTTTTACAGGATTGTGCAAAATCGTTGCTCGATTTTTCGCTGGTGGTGGTTGTGTACCGATAGCTTACAAACTCTCATATAACCGTGAATCTAGCTTAGTCCAAAAGTTAACAAAAAACTATTCAACAGTGCAGCCCATTCCTTAACATAAAAATTCAAAATTCTCTGCACTTCAACGTTCAAATTCAGCAATCAAAAATTGATTTCGCCGCATTCAAAGAAATTATTCCCATTCATTCCCGATAGCAAGCTTCAAAAAATCTTGTCGCGCTCTTTTCGCACGCAAAAATTACGCCATATTGTTATTTACAGCGCAATGGGCAATTTGTAGAGGGAAGACTTGTGCTTGTGGTTTTTCGGATTTTCGTTGACTGTGCGAAGGAATTTATCCTCAATCCACAATCGGAAACCGGTGTTTTTTATGTAAAGTTCAATCGAATTATAATTGAAAATATCGTCCAGCAAAGATGTCAAACATTGCGCTAGATAAAGAAACATTTTTCCGCCGAATAAAGCGACTATACTCAGAGTGGAAGGTAAATTTAAATGAAACCACGACTCCAGGCGACGCACAAAATGTGACTTACCCAGAGAATGTGTTTTTTTCTCTTTTGTGTGCGATGCCATGCAATTTATTTTTATTAATTAAATTGTATGCATTTGGCTTTTAAAATATTTTAATTAATACTGTGTGTCTTTGAAGGCCCCTACATTCAATCATGATGACTCGCTACAGAAAGTCGATTGCATTTTGTCCTGTGTCGGCGTGGACGAGGATGTCGTTTATAGCAAATCAACAGCTCTACAGGTTAGAACGAAGCTCCAAAGTGTGTATTTTGGTGAACGGTTAACTTATGAGTTTGCTTAATTTTCTAGTCATGGTTATTGGGCTACGAGTTGACTGATACAATTTGTGTGCTTGCCGAGAAGGCGGTCTACTTTTTGACGAGTAAAAAGAAAATTGAGTTTTTAAAGCAAATCGAGAATAGCAAGGAGGATGATGTGCCGCCGATTAAATTGTTGGTCCGTGATAGGGTAAGGCAGAAACTAATCTTTCCAAAACTTTTTCAGTAAACAACTTGTTTTCTAGAACGACAAAGATAAGGCAAACTTTTCGAAACTCATTAATGCGATGAAAGATTCAAAGCAAGGGAAAACGTTGGGTGTTTTCTCAAAAGACGGTTTCCCTGGCGAATTCTGTGAATCATGGAAGGCGGCACTGAAGCAACAAAAATTTGAAAATATTGATATTGGAGCTTCTGTGGCATACATAATGTGTCCCAAAGATGAACCGGAAATTAATAGTATTCGTAAGGCGTCATTGGTATCCGTGGATTTGTTCAATAAGTATTTAAAGGACCAAATTATGGATATTATTGATTCAGACAAGGTAAGCCCTGACTATAAAAAATCTATTTAAATCTGTGCTCAGCGGGTAGTCTTACCTAACATTTCGAAGTGATTGTGGGTGAATAGAGGGGATCCAAATGGTACTGATGTAGATGTCGCAATTGTGAATGAAAGAACGTTATGCAGACATTTCGTATTCGCTTGTCACCTGTCCCTTATATAAGATTCAATGATTCATACAATTTTTTGCGCATTTCCAATAAACGAGTGTAGAATTTCACAAGTCAGATTCCAGTAGACATGTATGCACGTAGTATACTTGAGCAAAAATGAATTTGTTTCTCTCAGCTTGTCAGGTGCAATTGCGGAGTTTTCCAGAATAAATTCTGGTTTTCATATGAAACAAAAAATCGGCCAGGAGTGAGCTTTTAAGCTCTTAGTAAAGTAAAATAACTATGTACATACTTTTCTTCTCATTTTTTCATATATCCTTTGCACTTTGGCGTTATGTATGGCAATTAATACCCGCAGCCGCAAAGTCGGCGTCGGTGAGTAAGATTTGTTCTTAATATTTTTTCATTCTATTCTTGCATATCTACCTGCTTTTGCTATAAAAAACACATGCAGCCATACATACATATGTATGTTTGTGTATTATGTAAATGCGTGAAAGAACTCTTTTAAACTAAGCTCGAAAATGGACGTTTATGAAGGTCATGGAGTATTGTGGTAGAAATTATACACCGATGAGTAACGAAATAACATCCACGTTTCTTTTTCTGCAAATGACCGTGCTCCTTAAATGTTCGTTTCCAAACTATTTTTTAATCTTATTATGATGGCTGTTTGATAAGTTCATCACGTTAAGCAAGTGGAAACTCGTATTTGCTTAAAAGTCCGCAGAAATAGAGGCGATTCGGAATGCGGAACATAATTGCGCGATAGCTTTTGCAATGATGTATTACGCATGTCTGCTTTCGCACACAGGGAATAAGCTAAGTATGTAGGTGTACACACTGCAAATAATTGCGCAATTATCACATGATAGATTGTGACGCAAAGGGCGAGGTACCACAAGGGTATATACATACTGTCATCGGCGTTGTCATTACCAATAATGTACTGCGTTCAGGCCTAAACAGCGGCAGCCGACGAAATATTTGTATAACGGAAGTAACAAATTAGATAACAAATATTTGCTGATATAAACGATTTTTTGTACTATGAGGGAATGTTGCGTTTGGGTACTTTTAAAGCGCTTGCAATTGATGTATTGATCGCCTAACCAAATTGGAAAATATTCCCGGGCTAAGGCAATCCGATTCTTAAAAGGAAATTCTTACTTTTTCTGTTGCTGCTGCTAGTACTAGTGATTATAAAAGACTAAAAGAAAGCTGGTGGGTTTGCTCACACCGCCTTAAAAAACTGAAGCTGTCTTCAATTACAGAATGCCATCTTTTTATGGAAGAGGATGCAAATTTGAACACACTCATCTAGTTAAGATGCCGTTTCTTTACAGAGAGATTCGTGAGAAATTCAAAAACCTGATCATTCACGCAGTTACAGCCAGTAGGCAGTCATTTAAAAAAAAAAAATAGGCACTATCTGCGTTGGGAAAGTTTTCAGTGGCACTTTACGATTTCCTTTGTATCAATGAATTTTTAAGGAGGCAACAAATATGTTAATATGGATCTGCCTGACTAGGTCTCGAACTGTTAGTGAATTTACCGGTTCTCAACTTCCTGTGAGCTTGATCTACTGCAAGTAGAAATTGTTGTCAATTTAAAAGCGTGAGTCATATCATGCAATGCAATGCAAGTGGGAAAACTATATCTGACTTTTTTAAAGAATTGTTGTCATGTTATCTTACATTGTCGACCAAAGATGGTCGTTTGCGTTGAATTTTCGTGTTCAAAACTCGTAAGTTGATTACAAATATGTTCAGAGCTTGCCTTTTCAGTTTGTTTAGGAAGTGCATAGCGCCCCGGACCCTTGCGATTCCAAAAGCAGATCCCTGCAGTAAACATAGACTTTTTCTTACGAAATTTTTGAAAACAAATTGCTTTTTATTTCCAGTAACCAGGCGGTCCAAAAATGACTCCCTTTTCTGATAAACAAGGTTGGAGGCGCAAATGAACTTTTTTTTTTGGTTAGTTCGTGTAGCACCCAAACATAATTTTGACACAAAATCGAGCTTTTTAATGAGATCTATCGCTGTTGACTCATGAATTCCAATCTTAAAACCTGTATCTGCGGAAGTTAATGTAGGATTTTTCAGAATTATACTGTGTAGCACTTCATTCTTAAAAAAAAATTTAAATTTAATAGAATTTAATTTCTCCATTCTATTTCATTGCAGAAAGTAAAACACTCTAAGCTGGCGGAAGGTGTCGAAGGTGCGCTCACCGACAAGAAATACGTCACTGGCGTTGATACCTCACAATTGGACATGTGTTACCCACCTATCATTCAATCTGGTGGAGTGTACTCCTTAAAATTCTCTGCTCTCAGCGATAAAAACTATTTACACTTTGGTGCAATAGTTTGTTCACTGGGAGCACGTTATAAGTCCTACTGCTCAAATATTTCCCGCACACTTTTGGTCAATCCCACGGAAAAGATCCAAGAACATTATAATTTTCTTGTTACCGTTCAAGAGGAGATTCTGAAACACCTGAAACCTGGTGCAAAACTTAATCAAATCTTCGATTCGACCATTGATTTCGTCAAAAAAGAGAAACCCAAACTGATAGACAATCTCACAAAAACTTTTGGTTTCGCTATGGGCATTGAATTCCGTGAGAATTCTATTATAATCGGTCCCAAATGCCAAGCGGTAGTAAAACGTGGAATGATCTTTAATGTGAATGTTGGCCTCTCGAACTTGACTAACAATGAGTCGTCCGATAAAGAGGGTAAAAATTATTCTCTTTTCATTGGAGACACAGTGCTGGTCACTGAGACACCACCAGCGAATATTATGACGCCGTCAAAGAAAAAAATCAAAAATATTGGAATTTTCATTAAAGAAGATGACGATGACGAGGAGGAGGATGACAAGAAGGAGGAAGCAGAAGATAATAGTACACAGATACTTGGTCGCAGCAAAAGAAATGCTGTTCTAGAGAATAAGCTGCGAAATGAGCACAGTACGGAGGAAAAACGGAAACAGCATCAAAAGGAACTTGCTCAGATGTTGAATGAGAAGGCGAAAGAGCGCTTGGCTAAGCAAGGAGAATCCAAGGAGATTGAGAAGGTGCGAAAGAATACAGTTTCGTATAAGAGTGTCAGCCAAATGCCGCGAGAACCAGAGGTTAAGGAACTGAAGTTGTACGTGGACAAGAAGTACGAGACGGTGATTATGCCAATATTTGGTATCCCAGTGCCGTTCCATATTTCGACGATCAAGAACATTTCGCAGTCGGTGGAGGGAGAGTATACGTACTTGCGTATAAACTTTTTCCATCCTGGTGCGACTATGGGAAGGAATGAAGGTGGCATGTACCCACAGCCAGAGGCGACATTCGTTAAGGAGGTGTAAGTGGTGAACTCACTTTGAAATAGAAAAAATTGTAATGGCTTGTTTTTTTATTTTTTTTTAGAACGTATCGCAGTGCCAATACCAAGGAGCCAGGAGAACTCTCGGCGCCTTCCTCCAATCTAAACAATGCTTTCCGACTTATTAAAGAGGTGCAGAAGCGCTTTAAGACCCGTGAAGCGGAGGAACGCGAGAAGGAAGATCTGGTAAAGCAAGATACCCTGGTTCTGTCACAAAACAAGGGTAATCCCAAGCTCAAGGATCTGTACATTCGTCCAAATATTGTGACCAAGCGCATGACTGGCAGTTTAGAAGCGCACACGAATGGCTTCCGCTATGTCTCTGTGCGGGGTGACAAAGTCGACATTCTGTATAATAACATCAAGAGCGCCTTCTTCCAGCCATGCGACGGTGAAATGATCATTCTACTGCACTTTCATCTTAAGCATGCGATCATGTTTGGAAAAAAAAAGCATGTAGACGTGCAGTTTTATACAGAAGTCGGTGAAATCACCACTGATTTAGGTAAACACCAGCATATGCATGATCGTGATGATTTGGCGGCCGAACAAGCCGAACGAGAGTTGAGACACAAACTGAAGACCGCGTTCAAGAGCTTCTGCGAGAAAGTGGAAGCAATGACCAAGCAGCAGGTTGAATTTGATACACCATTCCGAGAGTTGGGCTTCCCTGGAGCCCCATTCCGCAGCACAGTACTCCTGCAACCGACCTCAGGCAGTTTGGTTAACTTGACTGAATGGCCACCATTTGTCATCACCCTGGAGGACGTGGAACTGGTGCATTTTGAGAGAGTACAGTTTCATCTCAGGAACTTCGACATGATATTTGTGTTCAAAGACTACAACAAGAAGGTAGCTATGGTCAATGCCATTCCCATGAATATGCTTGATCATGTCAAAGAATGGTTAAAGTGAGTATTATCTTTCTCACGCTGTTGCGCTAGCACCTTACCAATATACATATATCGTCCTACAGCTCGTGTGACATTCGTTACTCAGAAGGTATTCAGTCGTTGAATTGGACCAAGATCATGAAAACCATCACAGATGATCCGGATGGCTTCTTCGAAAGTGGTGGATGGACTTTCCTTGATCCCGAGTCTGATGGTGAAGAAAATCATGAGAGTGCTGAGTCCGAGGAAGACGATGCATATGAGCCCACAGACGTCGATGATGATGAGGAGTCTGATGATGATTCCGAATATTCAGATGCATCTGAGGATGATAGCTACGAAAGTGATGGTAAAATGATGACACTTTGCATACAGGTCAGGGCTTTTATATTTCTTTTCCCCTTAACAGAGGAACTGGGTTCAGATGAAGAGTCTGGCAAAGATTGGTCCGATTTGGAACGCGAAGCAGCCGAAGAGGATCGCAATCAACAGTATCAGCATGATGGTGGCAAGGAGAATGGCAAGAGCAGGGAGTTCGATAAGAAACATTCTTCGAAGAGCTCAAAACACAGGTGAGTTATTGGTAGTACTTTGAATCTTATTCCACTCCTCCATTTCACCCTATAAATTGCGAAATTTGTTGTTTCTCCTTGAATTGTATATCCAAGAAGAGAACGTGATATTCAGCCACAGAAAAAGGGCAAATCCTCAAAAGACAAACACATGTCATCTCATAGGTTTGTAGATGTTTTTGTAGTTTACACGCCATGTCGTTTCTTTTGATTGGATTTTGTTTTCGTTTTAATTCTTTTCTTTTTATTTGTGAAAATTTCTTCAACGGTTACTAACAGTTTATTCACTTTTTCCAGTAGCCAATCGAAATCATCGAAAGACAGACATCACGATCGAAGTAAGGATAAACACGATAAGGACAAGAGTCGAGACAAGAATAGGAGTAGTCATCACAACGATAAGAAACGGTCACGTGATGATAGCAAGGATCATGGTCATAAGTCTAAGAAATCAAAACGCTGAGCAATCACCACTGACAAAGGGATCTGATACAAGAGTCCTTTGGCGCAAAAAAAAAAAAAAATACCATGAAACAGCCAGATTTTCCAATATTTCTTTTTTTTGTAAACTTCATTTGTAAGTCTCCTTCTATTTTTTACAGTCAAACTTGAAAGAGCCTGCGGAATTTTTCCTGTTAGTTATTCTTTTGTTTTATACCTATACCATGATCATTGGATACATAATATTTTTTTCTTTTGTTTGATGTATAAAAAAAAAAGAAATGGAAGGCTGGAGCCGCTCATCAACACCCACACACACACTTATTGTTAAATCGAACATTTTTTGCAGTAAATAGTTGCATAGGCAAGAACAAAATATACATACAACACACATCGATCGATTCCAATGTTATATGAAGGCAAATACGTATGTGAAAACATAATTATTTAATAAATACAAAAAGAATGAAAAAACTTTTGTAATCAATGTCTTTCTTTTTCCAATGGCTGGTGGTTGAAGGTTAATTCAGTTTCCCTCTTGCTTCCCATTATAAGGGGCAAATATCCTTATTTGTTTGTTTGTCCGTCGATGGGTCTGCGCACGTCATCAGATGATCTTCATCCATTTCCTGATTTGGGTTGCAAAGGGTGCACTCTGCTGTCGTCCTAATTTTTACTCTGTGTAGATGATGAGCAAGGCAGTCGTGTCCTGTTTTGCAATTTGAACTACGCTACCGCCTGGTTCCTAGGAAGTTGTTGGTTTCTTGTTGCAAGTTCTGTTATTTGTTTCCCATGAGGTATTTTTTCCTGTGGCTACTATTCGGTATTCATTTGTGTCTTTGATTTTAAATGTTTATGCTTAGTTTTTTGTACTCGTTGTTAATGTGGTGGGTTTTTTTGCTATGCCGTCTGCTGTTTCGTTTCCGTCGATGTCAATATGGAATAGAATCCATTGTAGAATAATCGTCTTTCTTTGTCCTTTGCAGAATCTGAGTTTCCTGAATTTCCACAATTGTCCAGACTGCTGGTTGTGCGTTAGATGTTACCGCTTCGATTGCTGCTTTTTGGGTGCCTTGTGCTCTTGTAATCATATTTTATAGAGTCGTGTTGATTGCGGTCACTTCGCCGTCGAATGCTGTGTTATCTTTTCCTAGCGGAATACAAAAAAATACAAATACAAATTCTTGGCGCAACGGACCGTATGTGGTCCAGGGCCTAGCTTCTCGCGACCATTCTTGTTGAGCGTGTTATATTTTTCACACAAATGGAAGGCACCTACAGTTTAGAGCCATATCCGAAAGGCAAATTGAGAAGCTTTCTCTTGACAGCTTTTTTCTATTTCGTTCAGAATTTTTATGTTTTTTTGCGCCCGAAACTACTCTTAGGATTTTATTTTGTATTGTTTCTAGTTTATGTAGAGTTGATGGTTGTGAGGGCTTCACTGTATGTTTTGTTAAGTATGCTTAAAGAGCTGTCCCATTTCACCCCGGTCAGTCTTCTTAGTAATTTGGTAATTTTTGTTTTTATTGTTAGTTTTTACACAGAAAACTACATCGTTTGCAAACATGGCTAATTTAGCAGTGCTGTTTGTTTTTAATGTACTCGGTAGATCATTGATGTAGATGTTAAAGAGTGTTGTGCTGAGAAGTGATCCTTGTGGGAGGCAAATTTTTGCTTCACGTTGAACAAAACTCTGAACAACGTAATCGTTAATCTTATCGGATTATTCATTTTCCTTAAATCTAGCGACTGCATAACGTTACCTTCATTTATAAATTGAGTATCGAAAACTATGTACATAATAGTGACATGAATTTTAGTGGCCCCTGGAGATATTATTCCTCGTTCCCTAACTATAAGAACCACTTACTGGGATTTTGGGTTAATGTTCAAATGTGAATTTCTAACCAAAGAGAGGATTGTTTTCCACTACTCAACAATAGAAACGGCAAGATATAAAATCTCTATAGCGGCACTGAATCAGGCCAATGGTGAAAGATGGTGGAATCTTGACACATGTAACCATGCGAGACAAATATGGCTACAATTAAATAAAAGGAAAAGAAAACTCCTGCTACTGATCACAGACCACGCATAAATATGCTAGTTGGACTGTTTACTGGTCATTGCGCACTAGGCAGGTACGCAATGGGGCTTTGAATTCCGGCCAATGATTTTATCGCAGCTGAGGAAGAAGAGGAATCCCCCTTTCATTTGCTCTGCAGCTGCCCAGCAGTATCCTCAGCTAGAAAACAAACCCTTGGGAAATACTTCTTTGAGGAACTTACAGATATCGCCGACCCGGATATCAACAGCTTCTGGAAATTAATCCAAAAATCAAAATGGTTCCAAGTGTAACGGAAGTAACCGGCTCACGTGGTGGCACAATAGATCTCAGTTGATCTAAGTGAATCCTAAAGATAACAGAGTTTAGCTTATCGTAATCTACTCTCAACAATGGTAGTTCCGTGTCTGACAACAGGGAAGATCTGTCAGAAATGTTCGCCGAAGTGAATTGTAGTTCCTGCAAAAGCAGCTGCCCTCTTGTAAATTTCTTTCAATAGACGATTAAGCACGTTCATAGCATGTTGAATCCCTTTACCCAGTCTGGCAAAAGAGCGGGCCACCCGGCCCTCAGCAAACGCAGCTCAGGACAGATGATGAGGAATTGAGGTCACTTGGGATGGAATTCCGAACAAGATGACGCACGATCGTTGTGGATGCCCTCTGCCCCGAAGGTTAACAGGAGTTAAACACAAATTTGCTTTTCAAATAAATTCAGCATTAAAATTAAAATAATTTTTTTAAATTTTGGCTACGAAATCACCAAGCTAAAAAAGTTTTCAACACCTGTTTGGTAGTTATCTTCTACGAAAACAGGTGAAAATGCAGTCAACATTTTTTTAAGGACGTAGGAACGATGCAGACTAGCTACTTGTCTCTTTATTTAACTGAAATGATTTTTGGAAGCTAAAGTTATGAAACGCAAAAGAATTTGCCAATAATTTTTCAACTGTAAAACTTCAAAAATCTGACGAATACGTCGCAACATTTTTTTTTGAATCGGTTCGCTATTGGCCTCAATAATACGTGCCTTCGTCATTTTCGCAACTTTCAGGTTTCGCCGCAATTTTTAGATAGGCGGACAGAACTGCGAAATCCACTTTTTCGAGATTGGCAATAACAGTAATGCCATGGTTGATCGAAATCTATAATATTAAATTTATCAGGAAAACTATTGGTTTTTCGTGGGTAGATCAAAATCTCCATGAGATACACGGACGTGTGCTCATAGTAGTGAGTAAATATAAGTTGGACTTGATAATTGGAAGCAGCGTGGCCGGTATTGGCCAGGATGGACGGCTACACTGCCTCAGGCAGAGGTTTTCCATCGGTCGGGAGCTTGTGAAAGGGTAAAGCTATTGTGTATTTAAATACTCCTCAAAACGTGTAGACTTTATTTTTCGAATTCCAATTAACTTACTGATTTGAAACCGCTCTGCTTGTGCCCTCCAACTTTTAATCTATAGCCGGGTGCCTGAGTAAAATAATAAATTTAAAAAAAAGAACACGTTTACAAATATTTGCAAGTTTATTTCCATTTATAATGTGCAAGGACGAACTATAGAGGTGGGCATTCACAATGTCTATTCCCCTCGGTAGGCACACATTACTATTAAGTTTATGCATACAGAGGATTCATCTATGGATTACACTTGGTGGGAGCTCTAATGAAGCCCTTTAATGTTGGGAATCGAATACGAAAGTATTATAAATGCCCACCTAAACAATTTCAATTGTTTTCGTTACGAATATTAATTTTTCTACTACATTCCATTACTCTTGTTGCTACCACAAAACTTTTGTCTAAATATACCGCTTCTACTACTACCACCACTGTTGTTGGCCTTTTTCACATCAAACATATTCTTCGTCCTGTTTATGGGAAAACGCATTTTATTTTTCAACCACGTGGTGAATGCTCGCTCATTGTCCTGCATCTTCAGCACCTCCGCTTCGGTCGCCTTTAAATTTTTCTCAACAACGCCTTTATGCTTCTTCTGTAGAGTTTGTTCACGCTTATCCAACTGATCCCGGCTTAATCCATATTCCGACATGTAACCAGTGTATTTGGGCAGCTTACCACACTCGGAATTTCGATATTCACAACAGGTTTTGTAGTTAAGCTTTAAGTTGGTAATATCTGGCGAATGACAGTTGAGTCGCTTGCCTGTATTCTTGCGGCGAAATGAAAAATGTCGACTGAAGGATTGGGTTTGCCTTCCTCCGGAACTGTCATCTTCACTTCGCGGTGGATCTGGTGGCAGGTAGGATGCAACTATAATTGAAAGTTTATCGTCATCGTCTTCTTCTGGCGCCTCATCATTTGAATCGACCTCCTCATTAGTGTTTTCTTCTTTGGATTTCAAATCAATAAGTGGTGTTTTATCGTCCTCTGTGGTAGAATTTATTTTCTTTGTGTCATTATCTAATCTTCGCCCAGTGTCCATATCCATGACCTCAATTTCTTCACAGATTTCCTCAACGTCTTCGTCAGATTCTGACATTTTTATTTCAATCGCTTCTATCTTCTTCTGTACTTCTAATGCTAACATTTCTGCACACTCTTCTATGGTGGTTATGGTTCGTTTGCTTGGTAACACTCTGCCATCAACTTCTTCGTCTAAACTTAACACTTCATAACAACCTTCGTCCTCTGGTAGATCGCCGTCATCGGGAAGAGGAGTTGGCTCATATTCCTCTAGCACCACACGGAATTTCACTTTCTTTCTCTGTTCGGGTGGTGTATCAATGGAATCTCCTTCATCAAAGAGCTCCTTATTGGCCTCCTTTATCTTATCCACTATGTTGTATTCGTTAACTGGTTTAAGGACTAAATAAAAATTACTTTTTTTTAAATATCTTTCAGAGAGAATTGAAAAATTCAAACTTACAGTACACCTCACAATCCTCGTCTGTATCACAATCGTGTTCGAGCATTTTTGTAGCTGTTACTTCCTTCTGCGATTAGTAGTCAAAAAAACAAAAAAAAAAAAAATTCGTCCTTAACTATTTTTAGAATCAGGAATCCAACCGTAGGCACTTCTAAATGGCATGGAATTTATTACAAACGTCACATCGCACGACCGTGAAAGATACAAAACAACAGATACCAAATCCAAGTATTAAAAGTTTTCCCAATAATAAAGCATCTATTCTAGTAGCCTAGTTGTAGATACGTCTACTACGAGGCAAATGGTTCGTCGCTTCTTTGTGCTATTTGGAGACTTGTCGTGCCCGCTCGTATTGAGGTAACTAAGTGGATTAAAACTGTTGGATCGATTGCTGGGTTGGCTGGTCGGTTGGTTGGTTGGTTGGTGTCGACTATTTTGCTAGAGTTCGTCGGTTAATATACCTTTCGGTTGAGTTAATTGTAAAATGGAACACGAACGGATTGGAAATGACTGAATCAAGTTAGTTGACGAAGAGACAACGATGGTAGGCACTTTGGGGAGGAAAAACAAAAAATGCGTAGAAGCAACATTTTTCAACAGCCAAAGACATTTTTGGAATAACCCTCCCGTAGGGGTGGCTGAATGAACAAGGGGGTTATAGGTGGCAATTTTGTTGTTAATCCAAGCGATTAAATTTGTACGAACATGCAAATGTAATAAAAAAAATTGTTTGTTGTTCGATGGATTAATCAAAAGAGGGATTCGATTGCAAATCGATAGTCTTTGGAATTATTTTTGGCAATGGCTTGGGGTAGGGTGTCTCTATTTGGCAAGGTATGTGAAGGGTAGTTGTATAATAGTTTAACGACATTCATAGGGTAGGCCGGCCCCACACAGCTCTAGGAATGGGATTAGTTGACAGAGAATTTTGGATTTTGTAATGAATAATTGTAGAGGCTCGCCAAAGTCGTCAAACACGTTCATGATTCATTGTCTGAGGGTAGGGCCAATGTTTCAGAACTTGTGAAATACACAGTGTGAAATCTAAAGGATATCACGTGAACAAATTCCTTCACTTACGTGGCCGACGATTTATAGGGGAAAATATAGTATATACGTGTACCGACTATAGGCTGGGAGGCCATAGTGCTCTCCCTTGGTTGTTTGTTGAAGGGAAACCTCAAATTGAATTAAATATGTACTTCGACATCTCGTTTTGTGCATGAAATACTCAAGAATGTTGCGATGTGGTTCCCTCATTCTTAAGACTCAATACCAGTTGTGAATATAAACCGTTGCCAGGAAAAGAATTGTTGCTGGAGACCGTCCTCTTGATAATATCAATTGGTTGATGAGGGGGACAAGTTCCCTTCAATTTTCTTTTGTCTATGCAGACACATTGTGATGTCTGTTTGGTTGTTTGGAAAAACTGCGGAATAGTGATGAATTTGTTGGCGCCGTGGCTCAGTGGTTAGTTTGTCAAATTATTGAGTTGGAGGTTCGAATTTCGAATCCCAGAAAACACCAAAAAGGCTTTTCACGGTTTCACCTCTCTCGAATGTCTGACAAACGTCCGGGATTTATGACTCTAAATGTGCCATACTTTACACTTCGTAGTTGCTTCTTCCAATTGCGAAGGGCAAGTTGGATGTTTGATTGGTCCCATCCATGCACCCTTACTTGAGTAGAACTAGTGATCGGTCCTTGGCGACCCGGTCGTTATAGAGCCTTCTTTTAAATTGTCCGACTTTTTTTTCCATAGGAATCTCAGAGCGGTTTTACCTATTTTACCTTTACAGAGCGGTTGTGCACCCCTAGTAGAAATGGAATCTGTGTAGGCGTTCCATTTGACGAGTATTAACTCGTAAAAATGTCGGCTTTCGACTCATTCACTTCAATCTGTATGTGCTGTGTTGCTGCCTTCTACTTCGCCAAGCTCAAATCGACAGATACTTTAGAAGGAGCAAAGCAAATGGGTTGTATCCTTACGAACTTCATTCTCACTGGATCTTTTCTGCACGTATTTCATCCAGAAAAAATCGAAACAATTTTATGGGCAATCAACTGACTTGCACCTTATAAAACACCCAGCAGTGACCAGATACATCTTTTCAAGTCAAAGAATACACTCTAGGTACCTTCCTTGACATTCAAGGTACTCGACATCGCGATGCTGTCGGATAGCCAAGCAGTAATCACGGCTTTAAGCTCTTATAAAATAAGGTCTATACTGGTGTGGGAGTGCCTTGCCAAAATAAGCCGACTAAGTGAGAACAACAGAGTCACCTTGAGGGAAAGGAAGCACCTGGCAAACCAGCAAGAGAAGGATCAGAAACCATATTCACCGGCCCGGAACCATACGGCTGTGGCCGCATACGATACAGAAAAAAAAACTAAGAAAGGAAAAAGACTGCAAAAGAGCGGAACTTTACGAGAAACTGCCTAGACTAAGACAGACCAAAGAACTTCTCGGGAACTATAACTGGAAAACAAGTATTTTCTGTATAAAGATCAGCAAGAACCGGCTGCGAATACTTACATTCTTCCTAACGGGTCAGATGATCAGTGCGGATTTGTCGTGGGTAAATCATCCAGAGATGCAATCCAAAGTATAAGGATCATAAAGGAAAACATCGTGATGCCTTAAAAGATTTGCATCTGGTGTTGGTTGATTTTGAAAAAGCATTCGATAGACAATTTGATATGGGTGGGTGGCACTAAGTAAGTCATCGCGGAGTTCCAGAACAATGAACTCATCTCAGCACGACCGGCTCACTTGGTATTGTCATGTTCAAAGGAGGGATCCTACGAACCCTGTCAAAAAGGCAATGTCAACCAACGTTCCTATACAAGCGCGAAAGAAAGGTAGGCCAAAAAAATGGATCTCACAAATTCAAAAACATCAGTATTTGTTTGGCCTCAGTGACGAAGTGATCCGAAACCGGGAGGCTGGGGATACTTTTTGAGGTCGAATCGATAAACCCCACAGGCGGACCAGTAGGGATGCAGTAAAGTTTGAGGGTTATGATCCCTATAATCCTGAATATAACCTCGCCGAACAAAATGAAAGAAGAAGAAAATTCTAAATGGCGTCGAAAATTTTCATTTTTTTTCGAAACTCCTAAGCATCCGTACAAATTTATGGAATAAGTTATAGAATTAGTCCAAATTATAGATCTAAAATCAGCATTTTTGTGGGAAAACTTTTGAATTTAAACTTTTTCTGTCCAAAATGAAAGTCGTCTCTTATTTTATAGATTCTGAGCATTTTATTTGATGTTTCCTTTCTTTGCAATCGCTAAAGAAATTGCGAAAATTTTATTTTGTTTTTTTTTTCTGCTTTAAAATTTTATTATCATAAATTTGTTTGTTGTTTTTATTTTTATTCTAAGCCTTATAGAACTACACGAGAAAACTACATAAGACACAAATTAAAGTGCATGAAATGAATTCATTTGTTAAATTATTGATAACTTATGCAAATTAATATTTTTTTTTGTAATTTTCAAAAGCTAAGGAATAATTTGGCACTTGAATAATTTAGTTTTTTTTATGCAATTTTTTTATTTTTTTTAAATAAATAAATGAAAAGAAAGGAAATAAATTCCGAAAGGAATTCACTAGAGGGTTTCTAATTTGTGGAAGCGGGGGCATAGTTTACGTTTTTAAAGTTCACATTAAGCTTACAAAAAATATATAGTTTGTTAGAATTAAGTTTCGTTATTTTTTGAAATGAGTTTTTGAACTAAAATGTTGGTATAAAAATTTTTTGTAGGAGGGGATGGTACATTTATAATTGTTTTCTTTCTAACCTAAGTTTTCTTTTACTTTGTTTTGAGCAAAGATTTTGTTTTTAATTTAAGTGTGGTGTTTTTCTTATATGATTATTGCACAATTTGAGCAATTGAATTGCATTTTTGCTGTCTTTTTTTCTTTATCTAATAATTGTGAGTTTTTTTTTTAGTGATACCTTGTTGGTGTTGTGTGTTAAGTTAATAGAAAAACGGTGTTAGTTTTATATGAAACTAGTGCTAAACAAAATGTCGTGCTTTTCTGTAGACGTTTTTCTCTTCCATTTAAAAATAGAATTTAAGAAATAATTTTATTTAATCGAGATATTTTTTAGTTGCTGATTGATGCTATTAAACAAATTCGGGCAACTGTTTTTCAATAAAATTAAAATATTTCAGGCAGGCACTCATGAAGTGAAGGACGAATATAATAAGTTATACATTCAAATAAATTTAATTATTATGTAAAAGATGAAAGCTGCTGTAGCCAAATATATTTGTGACCAAGGGGGTCTAAAAGCTGAACTGTTTAGAATTGTAGTAGATGACTTTTACCTTATCGATTAAAAAAAATGTTTCCTAAGGTCCACAAAATGACATTTGGTCAAAGCTATAACTATATAATGAAGCCCTGCTATAAATTCACAGTGCTCTTTGAGCGGAAGGGCTCTTTGGAGAAGAAGATTCAACGATGAACTTTACAGCGACATCGACGTTGTCAAAAAACTGCGCACTAGTTGCACAAGATGGCTGGGACACATCGAGCGAATGCTCCGGGCCACGGAGTCTTCGAATCGAACCCGGAAGGACAATGCAGTAGAGGTAGCGCGCACAAGTAGAAGGGGATCTCAACCAACTTGGAGTGCGCAACTGGAGGCAGTTAGTTAACGACCGGGCTAACTAGAGAGGTTTGTTGGTTGAAGCCACCTAAGTAATTAAGATCGAAGCTTTTCTCACTGCATCTACTCAAGGTTATTCTAAAATCCGAATTTAATAATCACAATCTGCTTTAGGTAATACCCAACATTTTCAAAGTGTGAAGAATCAGAGCAACCTAGAAGGGGCTTTTCTTTACGGAAGCGACGAAAAGGTCAACTGTGTCCTATCAAAAAACAACACACCCTCCTAAATAAATTTGGACGAATTAGAAGGTTTTACTCTGAACTATATCACTTCTACGACAAATGGTGTTGAAAATAAACATTCAGCGCTTTAGGATATCTATCCATTTACATAACATGAGTGCCAATACGGCGATTCAGAGTGGCTTTGTTTAGTCGTAAAGGATCTACATATATGGAATAGGGCCCCAAAACTAAGCTAATCAGCATGCACTTTTAGGCACCGTGTCCAGAACACTCGCCTAATTTCTCTCATGAAGGATGTTTCAAAAAAAACTGTCGGATATAAATTTCTATCCATTTAGTATAATATTGGCAATTATAAAAACTTAATACATACATATATGACACCTGTCAATGTTTTGATCAGTAAATATGAAACTTTGCACGAACGAACAACGTGTTTGTTTAAATTCATTATAAAGATGAAAAAAGTTCTGCCAAACCAATTGCCAGACCCCATTAAGTTTTCGATTGAAATAACGTTCAAAACTGGTTAAAAAAACAGAAACAGAGTCAGAGAAAGAGTTATTGAAACCCAAGGGACATCAATTCGTCATCGTCCCGAAGAATTAAACTTATTTAGAAGCGCCTTACAGCGAATTTGCTTTAAAGATCAACATCTGCTTGCCCACAAGATCCAATACCTAGTGCTATAATTTAAAAATCACAACTGTGCTTATAATCGCAGGAATTTTTCAGTGCGATTCATACATAGAAATCACTGTTCTACTACTGAATAAAAAAAATAGCAGCAATGCCTATCACCTCTTCTTAGCGGACGATAACCACTTGTTAACTGGTTGTTTGATGCTTTTAATGAAATTTCAATTTCAAGTTGAAAAGGAACTATTCACATAAACAACAAGTTTTTAAAAATAGTACATAACTGGGAGGAACAATTACTGCCTTTCAGAGTTTTCTTTCTTTTATACTTAATCTTGGGCAGAGACTGGTACGTGAATATTGAAATTGAAAAATTGAGGAAAGATAGACCACAGATGAAATCCATGTGAGTTTTGCATCATCATTACATTCAAGATAAGAAAGCGCATTTGAAAAGCAGTAGGTTTCTTCTGGAATATGCTCTACAAAGAAGTCTGCATTTGCCATGGGCAAACTTGTCGCATTACACTACGAACTGCATCCTGATACACCCTATTCTCCCAAACTTTGTTACTTGTGACTTTTTTTCGATGATTCGATGAAATAATCATGAGATGAGAAGGTCATCACTGAAACCAACGCCTCTTTTATAGATTTGGGAAAATTTTATTTCTTGAAAAACTGAAAGAAGTTGGACTCCCATAGGACCAATTTTTTGGAGCTAAAAAGCGACGATGTGGAAAAATAAAACTAATTTTAGCTAGGAAAAATCATTCCCTTAATAGCCACACTGAATTATCAAACATCCATCGTGAATGTTAAACAAAGGCTGGAAAAACATTAGCAGGTCCAAACATCGTAGTGGAAGCTCTAGACAGTAGTAATAAGAATCATCAATCGAAAAACTGCTATTGAAAAAGACAGACATCTATGCCTAATTTTAACAGCCCTCCTAAGACTAATCTAGAGGAATCCTATTATATAACCGATGGATTTATTTACTAAATAAACAGCAACGAAAAATGTAATTCGACTTGAAGCAGCAAGCAAACAAAACTTCGCCGCACACGACCACAATTTAATACACAGACGGATTAACACAATTCTCTTCTTGAATTTCAGTTGAAAATACTCTGTTAGAAGAAAAATTGGCACAACTATGTTAATATGTGTGATACATCTAAAATACTTTAAAATTCGCGCTGTTCTCCAAGTCCAAATCCTTGCCGAATACCTTTCTGAATAACGCAACTGAGTATTGAACACATCACAGAAGGATATCATCATTACGATAGTCAAGAAGCCATTAAAGTCCTAACAATCATAACAATAACATATAAAATGATCGGAGCTGATTGTTCAGAGCTACGCGTACTTAGCAGGCAAACCAATGCCCAAATTAGTCGAGCAACCATAATGAAAACGCCGACAAACTAGCCACATTGAGCTCAGACTTCACTTTCGTATGAAAAATCAAAGTTAACAAGTAATGCGTTAAGCATGGCTAGAAGCAAACACACAAAGGTCTGTGGCCAAGTTGCGACACTAGCAAACATAAAAGTCTTAAAAAGTATTTCATAGCAATAGCCAAAAGGGTGGTACAGGACATGACCTATTCCTCAAACATGCAAAGGAAATAAAGTATTTCAACAAGATTACAGGTGGGTGCTATGGCTCTGTGGTTAGTGTGCTGGACTTTTGAGCGAAAAAAAAGCTTCGCGGTGCCATTTTCCGCGAATATTGGACAATCGTCAACTGGAGTGATAACTGCTTGTATATTGCATCCTATCGCACTATCGCGCAGTGATGGATGTGAAAAACTCAAGAGAACACAAATAAAACTGGGAGAAAACTGAGAAGAAGACCTCTATCATTATCTATCCCTATTCAGTTGTTTATCGCTTTCGACATGTGGAAGCCTTAATTCTTTTTCGACGCACTTCCTCTTAACCATCGAGCATCACTTCCTCTAACTCGAACATACTCGGATTCTTTCGATTCTTGACCTACATTACACGTTATCGAATTTTTCTTTTGGGGAAAACAAAAATTTAAAAGGTAATCACCCTATCGTAACTCGCAATATTATGTCGCGTCGGCGTCATGTTTTTATGAAACGGAAAAAGAAAATTGCTGAAGGTTTTGGTATTCCTAGCTTTCTTTCGTGGACATGGGATGAGAGAGAACAATTAAGGCTTCGGTATGCTTCTACTAGTACTAATGGCCAGGTAAAGCGGAACAAGGTGTGTGAATGTGAAAATGTTGACAAAGCCGTATTAAAGTGGTTTGAAAGTGCGCGGGGCAATAATTTACCAGTACTGGTCAAAAAAGGAGCAGAGCTAACGGTAAACGTCGTTATTGAAGACATAAGTCCACCAATGGTTGTGGCTAAGAGAATTGTTCTCCATAAAATCTTCAATATGGCCGACTTAAGGTGGTCAAACTCAGAAGGGCACAGGCTTTTTAAAGCTCTGTGGCCTTAGTTAGATCGGAAAAAATCTGGAAATTAATAAAGCTCAGCAGATCTTTGGCCATTGCCTTCTGAGGAAGCACGCTATGAGATTAGGTTAAATAAACACGGACATATGCAGGCATTGTGATGACCTACATGTCGCGGAGGACATTACTCAACTACTATGTGAATGTCAAGCCATTGCTCGTAGTAGAATAAAGTACCTCGGAAGATACTTTTCCAACGATCTAGAGGAGGTTGGTCCCTTAAACAAAAAATGAGGCCATATTTAGGTTCTTCGGGGAAATTAAGTGCATGGGCGAACTGGTTCAGGTTTCTGACCGTGAAGGATTCCTAGGGATCGCGATGAGCCCACTATGGCGCCTAGTGTTTTATGACGAACTCATAACCTTATATAACCTAATCTAGTGATTCAATATTAAAAAAAAAACAAGCGCTTCAATTTCAACGGGTTCGTCTTTTCTAATTTAACGGCAAGTGACGGCTGACGTCTGAGAGATTTAAAACCAGGTACAATATTCTTAACAAAGTTTTATCTGGCGATAGTACTTCCTTTTATTAAACAGAACTCGATGAATGAAAACTACAGCTCCCACAGGTTGTCGCACAATTCAAACCGGACGACATTTTCCATGTCGATGAGATAGCAATTTATTTTAAAATGTTTGGCAACCCGTACTACTTTTAAAAGGGAAAAATGTTTTGGGAGCAAGTACAGTAAAGAATGAGCGGCATGCCTTGTGGGATCTAACATGACTGGCTCAAAAAAGCGAAGACTTTAAATCATCGAAAAAGAGCAAAAATCCTCGCTGGATGAAGGGTAAACTAAGAACACTGCGAATTATGTCATGTTGCAGTCAAAAATTACAACTTTTTTTAAATGAATTTTGTGCAAAACTAATTTAACTAATTTCGCTCTCCCGTGAAAATTCGGATTAGAGGGACTCGATTGCATTTCTTTTATTTTACATCCATCTTTCTTAACCCTTTAGGACAGACCCGATTTCTACATGACATGACTTCATAAAAATAGAAACGTAGAAAGAAAAACAAAAAAAAAACATCTTGGATCAATCAGCAACTGAACAGAAAAAAAATAAAACAAATACAAACGAAACAAAAAATACATTAGTTTTCTTTGTTCTCACAAATTTGTTAACTTTTACTGAAATTATTATTCAATCAATTTATTATTTTTACAACCATTTCTTGCTTTATATTTTCAACTTCATGTTTCTTTTTTTTCTCATTATTATTTTTCGCTCTTATATATCTCAAATTTCCTTTTCTATTAAAAATAAAATCGAAATTACAATGATTTGCTCTCTAAACGAACGGCTTTCTTTGTTGTTTTTTTCTTTTGTTAAATTCTATAAGTTACATAGTACATATAAAATAATTTACACACTAAAAAAAAGTACAATTTAATATTTATAAACTCTAATTTTTATCTTATAAATAGAGTTTTGTATTTTTTTTCCTTTTATATATAATTTCAACTAAAGTCTTTCCGGTTAAGTTTATAAGTATAGAAAAAAAAAAATTAATAAGATCATTTCCCAATCACTTAGTCATTCCTTAGTTTTAAAATAAAAATGAAAATATTTAAATTTAAGTTTTAAAAAATAATTTAAGTTTAAAAAAAAGTCCGACGGAACAGAATTTAAAAAAATATGTATTCGAAAATATTTTAATATTTGCAGTCACTACAGTTTATCATTCTTATTTAGTTTTCTATGTTTATTTCGAAAATGTTTTATAAGTAAAATCTATAAAACAAACGAAACTTTCGTACAATGATAACTTCGAACAACATCCAACGGTTACGACCCAATCTAGCTGCCAATGTGGGACGCGTGATTTTATGTAAACAACGGTAGGTGATAGAAGTCGAACCCTCGATATCCTTTTGCCGCCAACCAGATGTATACTACATGATATGCTCCTGGGATGAAGCAAATGAGACCGGCGACAAAAAATACAACACCTTGTGAGGTTTTCGTTGGATCAGCTACAGCGAAGGTGCCCATCACAAAGAGGCCAGTGCCAACCAAAAGCAGGGTAACTGCTGCGAGGACTGTTCGCCAATTCTCACGAACCTTTGGATGTCGCCAGCAATATGTGTTGGTCTCATCTGTAGGTAGATTACCGTATTCTTGAATGAGGGAGTCACTGTCTCGAGACGTTGTGTCATCAGCGTATTTGTAGTTTCTGCAAAAAAAAAGAAAGATAGGTTAAAATTAAATAAGGAAAATGAAGGACTTTATAAATAAAGGGTAACAAGGTTACAAGGCAGCCTTTGCCAACAAAGGTACACTTTAATCGATCGATCGGTTTTTTGTGCTTGTTTTCTAAAATTGATATTTTCTATACCTTAATGTAGATGGCGTTACTGTGATGTATGGGCCTCAGTCAACAAAGAATAATTTTTCGCATTCTATAAAAATTCGTGGAATAATTGTACTAAAGACTACACCAGGAATGTACTAGAATTGGGTTTTTATTTTTCTACATTCAGAGTATCCCTTTACACTCATTTATATTGTCTATAAAACTGGAACCGTGCATAATTAAGACTTATAGCATAAAATACAATCAAGAACGACCGAGCTGAATTTTAAATTTTTAAAACACAGAGGCCTGCGACAGTAATCCTTCCCTCCTTTTTCAAAATGTATCTCTCGTTCTAAACAGATTCCGAAACCTTAGGCTAATTTAAAATGCTGAAGCATTCTACTCTAATCTCGTGTACCTACGGGAAAAAATATTCGGGATTTCATATTTACGGGCAATTTTGCGACAAGCGTTTCTTTCTTTTTTTGGAAAACCGGTTGAATGCAGGGTGTTTTTCAACCAGGGGTTTTTCTGCGTGTTAGACGGAAAGAACGGTAATTTTGTGGCAAACATTTTTTGTTTGAATGCTGCCTGCTTTTCAGCATTTTTTGTTTTTCAACATAAAGGAGACACACAGCATAAGACGTAACAAAAGTAGGTATCATTTCCGGTGCATAGTTTTTTTCGGCCTATTGCTTGAGCTTTATATTTAGCATCGATAAATACGCTAGTGTTGAATTGTTTGTATAAAACCAGTCATTTATTTGATTACTATGACAAGTGATTTCCCCTGTTTCATTAAAGGTGGGGAGAAGGAGTAACCCAAGTTGAGCAAATGCGACACCCAAGAACCTTGTCACTGGCTTGTTCCTTGTATTTTCTTCGTTAATTCAATCATTTAATTGCATGTATTTCACAGATTGAAGAAGGTTGATCTTCTTTGCTCCGATAGATGGAGGCCTATTAGTGATTTGCTTAAAATCCCCATTGGTCCAAGGTTTGCCAGACACTGGTGGTTCAAACGCAAGCGTTGACATCGGCAATTTTTAAACTTAGCTCACGAAAAGATGTAAAAAAATTTCCGCAGCTCCTGCTTGTTAGAGAATGTGGCTTTAAATTAGGCGATGATGATCCTGTTTTTCTGTCATTGAGATCTTTAGCGAATGCTAAGTAAGCAAATACTTTGATGACGAACTGTCAAACGCACTGAGCGAAAAAGATCAGGAGCGATATTTCGAAAATAAGTTGTGTTTCCTGATAATCGTGTGGGATGATGCAAAGACTTGGCTTCCCCGTTCATCGGTCCTATTGAAGGCAATTAGAATTGTGGATGTTGAAGTTGGTAAAAACGGAAATTTCAGCTGCCGGATAATGAATCTGTACCTAGTCGGCCAAAAAAATGCAAATACAAATACTTGGCACAACAGACCATATGTGGTCCAGGGCCCAGCTTCTCGCTTCTCTAGCTTCGTGTTGTGCCTGTTATATTTTTTCACACAAATGAAAGGGGCCTGCAGTATAGACTTTAGACCCAATCCGAAAGGCTTTCTTTTAAGCTTTCTCATGACAGTTATTGCTCTCGGACGTTTGTTAGAGATTCCCGAGAGGTGGGAACGTGAGTTCTGGGATTCGAACCCTGCTTTCTTTTCCGCTCAGTAATTCAACGCACTAACCACTGAGCTACGACGCCCACCTAGTCCACCATGTCAGATAAGTGTTCCATCTGGCGACTGAAGGCTATAAACAGACCTATAGGACTTGGCCTCTTTTCGAGCATAATTTTCTAACATGTAACAACAACAAAAATTTAAGTTCATCTAGTCCCTCAACTCATTTTAACTCAATACTAACATTAAACAGTTTTCAGCCAATAAACATTCTTGTAAGTCATACTGTTTGTAAACAAAAACAAGAACGAAAACCCTAAGGACTTTCATGAAGGTTACCATTCGAGTTTAATTACGCACAGACGACTGGTTTCCCAACCGAAAATAAACAAAAATTTCTTCGAATTCTTGTAAAATAAAGTACACCTCTCCACACAGCACACAGGGGAGGATGAAATTCAATGAAGTGTACTAAATCTTTAAGTATCCAGGGTTAGGAAGGGTTAGGAATACACAAATTTTACTAAATCCAACAAAACTCGGTACAACTTTATGGCCTACACCTACTTTTTAATAAGATTACAATTATGCATACGGCAGGGGATGTGGTGACAATTTCATTAGGAAAGCCCTTGAATAGTTTCCTCCATCGTCATCCTATAGCAGGTGGTGTGGTTTGATAATACATTCCATCAAGTTGTCATAGCTATCGATTGTTGTGTACAGTTTAATGCAATTAGCGAACGCTGTGCATAAATTGGTTGAATGCACCCACATGACAAAGTGACAGGGAATAGGCTTTCCTTCAAGGCTTACACGTTAACGGGTGAGAGGATTCATTTGGTAATGAATGACTGTAATTGGGTGGAGTAGGTGATACTGCTCCTGCAAGGAATTTACAACGGAGAGTCATGATTTATTTATGATTAAAGACAATGAAATAGTAAAGCTTTTGAAAGCGAAATTATGCGACATGGCGACAGAATATGCAAACTATGACAAGTCTTGAGAATAATTTCTACGACATAGGAAGCCCACTTTGTGCGCATTGTTTATTTAGCTAATTTAAGAAAACTGGTTGAATCTGGCCAAATTTTTGTATAATTTTAGATTTGTATAGGAAGAGAGGTGTGTCGAAATATTTGTCTCTCCGTCAAGGCCATTCACATTAAAAAAAAAAAAAAGTGCGTGTGGGCAATATTTACGAAATATTTATTTTGACTTGCAAATTTTACTCTGAATATTTGGACTTATGGAATAACAGATTACGAGTACATTAGAATATCCTAGCAATTTATAATTTATCGGATTTAGGTCAAGGCTGCGCGTTCTTTTGCGTATAACAATTTATGCTGGAGGAATCTTCTTCGGAAATTCCCCTTTTCAGCACCAGCGGGACTAAATTGCTGAGAGATGAGTTCAATTTTTTTAATTTTAGTTGATATTAACTCAAAAATATACCGAATACAAATACACCAAAACAATGGAACCAAACACTTATGTACAATGCGCACGCTATCCAAAGGTCTGTTCACGTACTCTCCGAAAATTAAGAATTTTTTACGAATTTTACAAATTGTTACGAAATACTTTTCGAGTACGGAGAAATTTCGTAGTTTTTCGCAAAAGAAAGTGCTCACGAGAGAGTAAAAATGCAGTGGAAATGATTCTGCAATTTTGTTTTATTGAAAGTTCTAGTGACAGCGTCATTTTACACAATTCATATGCAGTGAGTGCAATTTTAAGGACGAATAAAACGTTCATCAAAAATCAAATTTCAAAACCTTCCGATCTCATAGAAGGTAAAATTTGTTCTTCCACAACTCCTCTGTTGCAAATCTCAACATTTCATTTCCATCGCCAATTTTTTCAATGTTTTCTGTAAGATTATCCACTAATTGACGTGTTTTTCCCCTTCAATTTCACAACCTTGACATTAATTGATCACAGCACGCACTCTCCTCCCATTAATCTGTCAGATTTCTTTATTTCCCTGAAAACGAAATTAAAAACAGATTTTTTGTCATGAAATGGTAGCATGTCAGCCATGGATGTGCTCAGCAGTCCAGCCATATTTTCAAGTTCATTTGAACTCTAAACAGACAAAGCTGTCATTGTTGTCTGTCATTCTCATCTCATTTATCCTGAAAACAAATTAAAATCCGAAAAAAAAAACTTGTATAAACAAAGTGACGTCAGATAAAACGAATTAACAGAGTGATACATTGTTTTACCATCAGACACAAAAAAAAAAGAAAAAAAATTATGAAGTCATTAATATTAGCTTGCATGACTAGCAGGTCTTGATGGTCTCTTTTGATGTAATCTTTTCAATAAGCGGATAGAATTTAATTATTTGCTCCTCCTGGATAAGCCGCAAAACACCACCATTACTGCTGCCATTGCAATCAGTAATTATCCAATTGAACTTGGTAATGAAATAAAGTCCAACACACAGTCAGTGTGAAGCTAATTGATTATGTGGATTGTATTTGATGGCCTGATGATTTCGTGTGTTCGGATTCGGAGCAATTAGTACACGCGATCTATGGAACTTGATGACAATCGGCGCTCAGGCGAGCTTGAAAATTAAGCTCATTTAACACCTGTTATCGCTAATTGCCGATTCAACATAAATATGGGTTTAACGGTATCGGCGTTTCACGCTGTCAGAGTGTCAAAACTTAATCTAACCAGGGGATGGAAGATAAAGGGAATTTGTTTGGTTTATCATGAGTATTCGATTCGAATTTGGTGTGTCGGGTTGGCTATTGGAAATATTTATGTTTGGCATGTGTGCGATTTCCATTAGTTAGACTAACTATGAATATTTAATTTCTGAGCAATACGAATTCACATTTACATTTTTGGTTTCTTAATAGGAAAACAACCAAATATGTTTACTAATCGGTACTTCAAAGTAAGCATGCAACGAATACATTACTGTTGACGGGAGATATACACCTCTCCTTTTTTGTCCGAACCTACCAGTATTACTTGGTTCACTCTTGGGTGGCAGCAAATACTCGGAACCCGAATAAACTTAGACGCAACAAAATAAAACCCCGAGCGGTTATATTTACGTTTTCCTTTACATTAGGTTAAGCACCTTTTCTTTTCTTGACCAATGTGAGGTAGCTTCAAGACGAACGGCTACACTCGCTGCTAAAGATGAAACATAATGTCCAGTGCCGCAGAGGGAGTTGTTCGTAGTTCGTCGCTTACAGACATACAAGCTGTGCGCTTGACCTTGCTTGGATAGTCACGATTTATGTCTTCTCTTAGGCTGCCCACCAGACAATTACCCCATAAGTGAGTATCGGTCTAATGACCGAGACATAGGGCCAGTGAGTTATTCGAGATTGTAGATCCTATTTATTACCAATAGCTTTTTGCAAGAGAAAACAGCTAGTGTAGTCTTCTTGACTTTTTCTTAAATATTGGGTTCCCCGCTTAGCTTCCCATCCAGGATAAGACCCAAATATTTTAGTTAAGCTGATACCATTGAGAGATGGAGGGTCGACTATCGGAATTTTATATTTCCTGGTGAAGAGAGCACCAGTTAAGTTTGTGGTGGTTTGCAACCAAGCCACATCGACCCGCTAGCTAGCTTGTTTAAAGCGTTTTGTAGGAGCTCTTTTAGAGTATTTAGGTGCTTTCCTGAGACAGCTACAGCATCATCATCTACATAAGCATTCGCCGTGCATCGATCACCTTCCAGGATTATAAACAGTTTCCTCCTACAGTTTCCTGAATTCTCAGGACTGGATAGCTTCATTCAGAATGTATGCATTTCTCCATAACCTCCAAATATCTTTTTTTTTATCCAACTTAAATTTTACAGCCCTGATTAGGTATAATTATTTAACCTTTAACCTTTTAGTTCCATTGACCAAAAATACTTCTTGTCTATAAGACACACATATAAACGAAATGACATAACCTTTAAATCCTGGACGTCACACATATCTAACCTATAAATAAAAAAAAATGCTGATATACCCCATAGAATAGATTATAATTAAATGCAAACAAAGAAAGTATAATAAAAAGAAACGAATAGAAAAGAAGATAAATTGTGTAGTCAGATAAACCAGTTGACTCGTGGATGGATATGTGGCTTCCCAAGTAGATGAAAAATAATCCCAGAATGAGTCAATTGAGGTTATTGTGGTTTAAGCTTCTTCTTTTTTTATTGTATAAGTAAGCCTTTTTCATGTTTTTATTTTTATACTTTTGCGTAATTAAATTTGCTTGTGGTTCAAAGTACAAGTGGCGCTTTAAACGAATCGATAAAAAAAAAAAAACAACGATATCTTTGATTGACTTGTGAGCGTAACGGTAATAGCTGAACGAAAAAAATTAACAAAGTGAAACAGATTGATTTCAATACGATTTATTATCGAGGGTTATTTGCATTTTGCTTTTGTTAGTCTGATTTTATAATTTAATATCGATGCGAAATTAAATTTTTAGCTTTTAGCGTTAATTTTGTTTCGGGATTTTCAAGTGAAATGTTGTGTCATCTTATTTGGAGTCTTTGTGGTGTAATCGGCATCAACAAAGTTTTCAGTAAGCGATGAGTCGATGAGTGTTCACCAATGATGATGGCACAAATTAAAATGCAATCACTGTGAAAGGTGACCAATAATGGGTTTCTTGGCAACAATATTATTTATTTCTTCAGCGTAACAAATTGTATTCATTCATTTATTTATTTTTAATAGGTTTGTACGTCTCTGTAAAGTGTAACTTGATAAACTTGAATTGAAACACTTCAAACGAATACGGAAACTTTTATGAGCGAGAAAATAAAGAATACTCGCTCGTACATTAAGTTGCTATAAAAAAGTAGCCTTGATGAGGAACATAACATGATAAAAAAAAATTATTGAACAACGTAGCCATAAAAATTCGTAAGCAGCTACTAACTCGACGAATAGGCCTGAAAATATGATAAAACCCATCAACACAATTTAAATTTCGCTCAATGTTTTTCTGTAACGTTGGCGGCCCTGCATGTTACATATACATATAGATGACATCTGCCAATGTTGCGATTAGTAAACATGGAACGTTACACGTTCTAATAAAATGTGTACGAGGGCGTGTCGATAAGTCCCTGAAAATCAAAACAGATGGCGTTGCCACCTCCTACCCAACATTTTGTTTGTTAAGAAGCATCTTTCAAAAGAACCAAATTTTCAGACATATCTGTCAAATAGTTTTTTTTGTGACAGCCATTTAAAACAGACGCCTACAAGAATTTTCGTAAAAATGGATAATAGGAATTTCGTGTGCTTATTAAACACTATTTTTTGCGCAATTACGAATTGCTCCCTCATCAAACATATTCATTCTCGTATTATGTGGAGGGGATCAAAAAATTGGAGAAACGTTGGACGAAGTGTATCGAGCTAAAAGGAGATTATGTTGAAAAATGAAACGTTTTTTTGCCGAAATGAGTGTTCCTTATTTCAATCTTTGTACATTGTACTTTTTGTACATTGTCCAGCAATGCGAAGCACATGTGGACGCCGGACGAACAACTGTGGTGTAAAGCCTTCCTTTCAGCTTAGGGGGTATTTTTCGATCACAGAAGATAGCAGTGTTCCTGCCACTTCATCCACCCTATGTTTACGCGATGATTGATTTCGTCATCAATGGTTGCTTCGCTATTGATCATAGATCATAGATCCCAGATACTTGAACTTTTCGCACTTAGAAATCACTTTTCCATTCAAATAAATTTCTGCACTAGGTCGGAGTGGATCAGAGAATGGGCAGTACAGGTACTCTGTCTGTTTGGGACTTATTCGATACCCATTTCCCTCCAAAACATCCACCAAACATCAAGTGCTCGTTGTAGGGACGCTTGATCCTCAATTTTGATGGCTCTATCTTCAGCAAATAACTGAGCACTTTGAGGTCCGTCACTTTTCGTTCAATCAGATAATCCAGGACTGCAATAAATAGCAAACGACTTAAGACGGTTCCCTGATGCACACCGACTTTAATTGAGAACTCTTCGGTCACCCCGGCGGTGCATCTTACTCTTGCCTTTGCTTCGTCTTACATGTCCATGATCAACTGTACGTAGGGTTCTGGAACTCCTCGATGTCTTAGCGCCACTCATATCAGATCTCTTCAAGAAGATTCAGAGACGACGTAAGTAATTTTATATTTTCTTGTAGAGTGGAGCAGCTCAATTTTGGGCATGTTTATGCCTAAACCAAGCCTGCCCACCCATTTACAGAGCTGGTATAATTCATTTATTGAAATTTTTTTTTTCGTATTTAGATGCCTGTCGGAGACTGTAGCAGTTTTATCTTTCAGCACTCAATTTCTGAGAGTAGTATACATTTCGAACGATAGTAGATTGTAAACAAATTTTGTCATAAACGAATCAATAACAAAATATAAACAAATTGCCGTTCTAGTTGTCAATACCTAGACTATTCCTTAAGCCTCTTTTTAGGTTCATTAACTAATTTGTATGAATTGATCTATTTTTAGTCTCAAATCTCATAACAGTTGCTATAATGCTTTTTTTAAACTTGAAAGCTTATACATATACATACATATGTACTGTCATAGCAAGGTTAAGGCCCTTTCACAGCTCAGCGACCAGCGAATGCGCGAACTGCGAACAAACCATTTTTAGTACATTTAAAGGCGCGCAATTGACAACTTTACTATTCCAAAAGAACAGAGCTTAATTTATCTATCAATTAATATAAAAAAAGTTAAATTTTTCGCTTTCTCCGCGAATAGGCGAATACTTCTTGCGAATTGTCAAATTTTATTCACATTCCACAACGCAATCCACATTCGCGCGACCAAAATATTCGCGAGAGTTTAACCTCACAATTCCTTTGTACATACAATGAATGACAAGAGAAATTCGCAGATTGTTGCGACTAAAAAAAAGGGGCTGTGAATGAAATGTCAAAATTTGCGAACATTCGCTCGTTCGCATTCGCTGAGCTGTGAAAGGGCTTTATGTAGACAAATTTTCACTTTTCCATTATAGTACGAGTATCATAGGTAGAAAACACGCAACTTGACCCACATATCTGTACTACGAGTATCATTGGTTTGTACGTTTGCTGGTGCATCTATTATGCATTAGACAGATGTGTACAGCTGGGACAACGTAGGATAGGTTTCGAAACAATCAAAGGTGCGTGTTGAATATAATCGCATTCATTTGGCGGATCCACTTCTACCCGGCCAGATAAGCAAACAATAAAAAACACAAAACTAAGGGACACAAATAGCACAAAATCAATACTACTTTCGCTTGGTTCCAAAGAAGTCTTTATAACATTGCCAGGTGAAGACGACAAATCGTTAAGGTGGTTTTCGAGAAAATCGAATTTTTCAGAAACTGTAGCGTTAATTAAGAATTCTGATTTCGCCCCGAAATTTAACCCTTATGAGTATAGCCGTTTAGGCTGCAGTTGAGCGTACGGACAGACAGACAGATATATCGTCAGCAGAAAAACGGCGACATTAACGACAACGCTAATCGATAGCCACACTCCGTCAAGAACGAAAAGTTTGCGAAATTGCAACAGAGATGGGATTGCTCTGAAAAAGACGCTGAACGCATAAAATTATACCCAACACACAGTGTGGACGAACAGAAAGCATGGACAATTAAACATTCTACCTGACGCATATTCTTACAGGATACGGATGCTTTAGGGCATATCCTCACAGGTTTGGACACGACGACAACTCAGATAGTCCAATCTGCCCGGGAAAAATTGAAGACTTGAACTGAATTCAATCAAGTTCCATTGTCAGTGGTACGAAGCAGAATGACACCTACTGGCCAGACACTGGAGAAACCCCTGAACTTGATCAGCTTGGAAGAGAGTTGGAAGGCCTTCAGTGATTATTATGATGAAGCAGCGACAATGGAATGAAATGCAGGAGCCTGAAACTGCAAATACAAAGAGTTACAAAGTCCAGCTTCAGAGCTAACCAGCCACGCGAAGTAATACCTAACGGCAGTACCACGAGGAGAGTGGTTTAAATGTGCAGGATATTAGGATTAGCACGCAGGCGTATTTTTGACATCGATTATGTCAAAAGAAGGTTCGTACAGACTTACTTTAGATGGTACTATAGTCCTAAGTTGACCTGAGGCTCAACCAAAAGACCTCTCCAAGCAACTCGATTGTAAGCCAGCTATGTACTGCTCAAGTCAGAATCACAAATATTCAAAAATATTCAGACAGAAAGATAAAGGAGAAGAGGCAGAACCGGAAGTCTGCTGTCAAAACTCTAAGTATGAAGCGAGGTACACACAAATGGTTAGTTGCGACGCTCATAATGAAATTTCATGAAGGTTCCCAAGAGATCCCCTGAGCCCACTATGGTGCCTGGTTTTTTTATTACGACCCCATAACCCTAACCTCAACCTATCCTAACCTATTGACCTAGTTCTTTCGATGGATTGATTAAGTTTAATGGTTAAGAATGAATGTAGAGCCAAAGCGGCTATGCAAGATATTTTTCATGCAAGATATTTTTCAAAGTGAAGAGCCTCAGAAAAATACGTTAAAAGGTCTGTCACCCCGAGTATTTTTGGGACATTTACTAGACCAAGGACTTGATGTTTTAACAAGAAAGCCCACCAACTTGAAAAGTGACTTTCGGGTCTGTTTTATCACCGCAATAAGTAGGTTATACTCGTGCATTGTTTATTCCTTCCTCAAAATAAATAAACAACCGTGAGCTCTGCACAAAATTCTAATCATTGTCATCAACAATTTACGAAAATAACTTAATAAAACCAGAAAAGAAAGAAAATCTCCGCAGCTCAAAATCTTAATGTTATGCGCTGTTTACACTTTTCATACACAACAGCATTCCATTCACTTTTATTTACACAATTTCTTTAGCATTTCTAAACGTCTAAGCGTCTTCATCAAACTCTAAATTGAATTGTATGACATACGGGAACGCAAAAATGTTTATCCACCATACACCATACACCGTCAAGAAAATAATCCGGAAATTGGCCATAATTGAAGGAGCGAGAGCATGCTAGGAACTTAAACTGGAAATAAGTAATGCGAATCTAAATAATCCCTTCCTGCCTACTAAAACAATCGTTTGACTGATCAGCATACTAAAGAAATAATCAACGTGACTGCTACGACACGCCGCCAAGACATCGTTCAATGTTTACTAATTATCATGCTCGCCAAAGCCGATATAGACGCAAACAATGTGCCACACACATTCCAAGCATACTCGGACATTATAATAGGCACCCAACTATAAACGGCCTTTGATTGATACATTCATACGCTCGAAATAGCTACAGTGGGGGGCGCTTTTGTTGGGAACCCGATGATTTTCTAAATTTAATAAATAAATTCAGTGCGGAAGTCTTGCTGAATTACTTAGGTGGGCCTACAGTCCGAAGAAGACCTGGACATCAACCAAAAAACCCCTCTAACCGGCTCGCTTAATAAGGAGCTGTGTCCAGTTGGTTTATGTCTTTGATATTTCTCTTTCAGTTTGTGAGCGCCACAAAAGCTGAGGCCTTCATCTACTCAGATGGAACAAAAAATTACTAAAAAAAACAAGCAAGGCCATCCTCATTAACATTTAATAAGGACCATGCCTACTATGTGCCATAAAGTTGGACTGGATTGATCAGGGATGAACTGGGCATACAGTGCGTCGAGAGAGGACCTCTGCTCTTCTTTGGTAAAGGTGATACTTCGATTGACCTCTGCGTTGGTGATATTATTGGAGTTTTTAATGGAGGCTAGGAAGACTATGTCCTCAACTACTTAAAAGTCGTAGTTGCGTATCGAGGCGTTCTGCATGATGTCGATTGGCCTTTCTTTTTGGTAGCATTTAACTATTGTGCTCACTCATCTCTGGAACCATTTTAAACACATCAGTTTCAATACATGTCAACTGTCGACATTTGCTTTAAGGGTGCTTCCTTTTCTTGCATTAAAAATCTTCGTGGATATCTTACTAACTTACAAGGAAGCTGCTCGCATTTCCCACGACTTTCTTAAAATAGGGCTCTGTTTCGGGGATAACATACTTATCAAGCGTTTCCATGTTTGAAAAGAAAGCGAAATCGCTGCGAATCAAACCTGGAGAATATGGTCGACGGGGTACCAATTTGTAACGTTTTGTTTTGGTGAATGCGGTAGAGTGAGCATCTTTTTCTTTAGAATATGGGACCGTTTTCTTTTCATTTTCAATTCAGGGTAGAATCCGCATAAGGCAACATATTACTGCCCAATCGTCAGCCCTTTCTTGTCCTTCCTTAGTGAATGCAATCAACGATAGAATAGCGCTGAAGAAGCTCCTTCCAATTGTACTTAAAGGTGCCAAAATATTTCTTGTTACGCAATCGCTTGGTGAACAAAGCACTAGTCTTTATAACAAATTTTCACAATTTGAACGCGTTATTGAAGCATGATTAACTGGCATCTACCACAGAATGACAGCGCTGTCATTTCAAACATAACCACAATTGCCTGTCAAATTACAAGCGCGGCTATTGCAGTTATCGATCGCAATAAGGATACACGAGCGCTTTACTACAAACTGTTGTTATGAGCAGCTTCCCGACAGATTACAATCCAGATAAACCTAGATTTAGTTAAAAAAAAAAAATCACATGTGTACGTATAATAGTTTCACTGAGTGTACAATCATTTTCGCTTCCATCTTCCAAGCTGACGGATTTTATTCTTCTGCACTGCAATTCTCGAATCAATGTGTATCTGCGTTGTGCTATTTTAATTGGTGACTATATCTGTTGAGCGTTTTGTTGTGCACCTTATTTTTTTTATTTTTTTTTTGCTTTTCTTTCATGTAAACGATTCGATTAGAGAGCAGAGCAACAAGTTGATTCATCGTATCTTTTCAATTGATTTGTAGATTGGTGTCGCATCGCGTTTATTTCAATTGGACACGATAAGACAAATCGTAATCGCCAGTCAATAAACTTGCTGTCTTTGAACTTGATCACTTGAACTTTGCCTGATAATGATATCCGATATCAAGTTAGTCACGTTTCGTGTCTATTTACAGTCCGGAAGTATTTATTTGTTTAGTTTTTTTTTTTTTTTTATGATTGTGTAGACGCTTCACCCAGTGCACTTTTTATAGAAGCGCTCGTCGTTCGCATTATGCGTGTGTGTAAGCTTTCGATTTGAATACGAATCAGTTGAAAGGTTTCATTGACCTTGTTGCATGTGAGCACTGCGACAAGAGTCGAACTTTCTTTAAAATTCGCTTTAAATAGGTTTCCGAAAATTCGGAGAAGCCTAATGTGTTATGTCAACACGGCGATGACAGGTTCATCACCATAATTTCGTTTACATAAGACGTTTATAAGATAATTACAATTTTATTATGTTCCCCTCTGTATAGGCCGATCAAAGGCTAACTCAAGCTTATCTAGTTTCTTTGCTTTCTCAGTGATGTGTATGTATGTTGTATATTTATTCAATTCATAAGTAAATAAAAACAAATTCAAGTTTGCTTTGAGGTTTCTTTGTCATCTTACTGGTAGTCATCAAATAAAAATATGGAAAAACAAAACAAAGATATGGCAAAACGACGACTTCGTAAAGAGATAAACACTACTTACTACCTTCTAGAATGAGTATCTTGAGATACAATTTTAATGGGTATTTTTATGAGCCGCTTAGTTTTCCCTGAACTTCTAACGTGTGATTGAGGTTAGTTTGCATGAACCCCCTTGCTAGTTATACGAGTATTCTCTGTGCATTTATGAGAAAATGAGAGAAAGAGGAATTGATCTCGGTCAAAGATAAGTAATAATGATGTGCAGCTTCAGGAGCATTCTTTCTCAGCCTACAAATTACAAGATCATAACCTTCAAACTGGAAAAAGTAGTAAGGTTTACGTTGCTATACATATGTGCGAAATGTTTACTTTTTTGGAATCGTTCAATAACTACGATACGAGTCTATACCCAATCATCTAGAAAATCGTCAGAATTCATTCCGAGAGTTGAGAGGGGGCCATCATCCCGAATTAGTGAATCGCAATTTTAATGATTTGGTGGGAGGTCCTGATCTTCATTTCTGCGGGAGGGAGTTAAAACATCGGCAAAAATTTACCTAACAGGTGTTTTGGAAGGCGTTGTGAAGGGTATTTTCAAGCAGCTCACAGGACAAAAACAGCACAATAGTAGTGGCTGGAGAACTATTTACCGGCTTTATGTAGACGAGACCTCGATCCTTTGCTGCAAGAGGAAATAGTTTCCTCTACTTGACAAATATTGAGTCCCTTTTATGCTACGCACGCAGTCATGCGACAAAGCGATGCGATACGAGAAGCGGTGCTAGAACCGATGCAATGTGCGACATGGTGCCCACAGTAAAAGCTGTTCAAATGCTTGTCGCGATGTATTCATCAACAGGGAAAGAGTTTTAAATAATAGTTTAGACTACATAAGAACACATCCAACATCATTGTGCGTGTTGGAGGTAAGAGGCAAGGCTTGTGAAAACTTTCATGGCGGCGGATATTTAACTGTCTTCAGCATCAGTTCATATTTCGTTTCAGGTTTCGTCTAGATGTTTCGCTTTCCTTGCGTTTACTTACTTCTCCTCCATTTTTTTTTTGTCGACCTCCTTTTCGACTTCCTTGCCGGTTCCATTTCAGAGCTTGGCGGCATATTTAAGCTTCTTTCATTTCCGTAGTTTTAGGTGTTTAGCCATTGGTTGGAGATCGCATCTCTGATAGAATTCGTTGTTGGTTTTCATGTTTGGCCACCATATCTTTAGGATGCGGCGGAGACATCGGTTACCGAAACTTTGAGTCTTGTTCGTTAATAGTTTAGTTTATTCTGCATGTCCAAGTGCTTCACTACGAGCAAGTAGATGTTGTCTGGATAAATGAGGTCTACCAGCTGTTCATTGAAGTTCCAGTATATGCCTTACCTTACGGGTTGTTAACTTTGCTGTCCGAAAGTAGCCTAATAAAAGCCCTGAGAAAAGAAGGCAACACGATGGATGTAAGGCAAAGTTTTAGACGCTCTCCGTTATGGTCATCAATTCGGTTCCAAAAATTTATAATATAATAGTTTCCAACCAGAAAAACGTTAAATCACTTTCAGCCACCGAACTTAAATCCGATTGACCATCTGTGAGGGGATTTTGACGCGTGGAATTAGAGCTAAAATAGTCAAGATAAAGGATAAGTCGTGGGCAAAAATTTAAAGAGTGTGCCGATTATCTGTTGAAATCCAATTGGTTCACTACATGGATTCTCTTAGGCAGACCACTGATTAAAAATAAAGCGTTTCAACAAAGTATTGAATACCAACAAAGAACTTTACAAAAATAATGCAAAAGTTTTACAGAATTTTTCCATTGCTTGTATAATTCTTTCCACCACTCTGCACATGAATGTATGTACATATGTATGTATATAAGCCCTTACTCGCAATATTTCTAATTGAAATGCATTACTCTTTAAAAATGGGAAACCAGCAGTATGAAAATAAAAATCACTCCAACCCTCCAATCTTCCGTTTCATATACATACATACATATGTATGAATGCATTTTAAAATTATGTATTTTTATATCGGAGTGTAAAATCGTTATGCAACTGTGTGCTTTCGTTGCATATAATCAAAATATCCCAGTCCCTCCATTCAACTCGGTAATAAATTCACTTTTCCCCTTCATTTCATCCTTCAAATTCACATTTAAACGAGTAAATCAACTTCACATGGCAATAAGAGTCCTTCAACCAAAAGAAAAAAAAAATCATTAACGTTTAAGGTCGTTTACACATTCGTCGTTCAGCGAATAAAATTACATATCTACCACATCAACCACAACTGAACAGCTGAACAATTCAATGAATGAAATTGATAAACCGATAAATCCACAGCGAATTCATTCGGTTAGAGGTCTTCGCCGACGCCAACGCCAACGCCAACGCCAATAAAAAGTTTCCCTAAAAAAACATATCCCATCCCAGAGAATGGAAGTAGATTGCAACAAGAAACCGAAACCTAAAAAGAGGAAGCCCCTGACACATACCACAACAAAAAAAATAAAAAATTAAATATTTTAAAAGTACGCCGCTTGTCTTTGCTGCCCTCGCATGCCAAACATATTCCTCGTTCTGTGTCTGTGCCTTTTGTTTTCTTTTTATAACTGGAAAACAAACCATTTAAACCACTGCACTGCCGCCATACCAACATCAAGTATCCATCCATACAGTTGGGGTGAATAAATTTGAAAGGATTTTCCTCGAGAGTTCAGTTTATCGACGACAGACGGGCTATTTTTAGATGTGATTCTTGATTTGGAAGCAGAGAATCTTGATCAGTCCGCATACGTTGGCATAGTTGAGAAGAAATACCAGAAGCAAGGAAATGATAATTTCACTTCTCCCCTTCTCAACGCGCCGGGATCGTTGTTAACGATTATGTACTTGATTCTTGGAACGAATTTATTTCGACGGTTCCTAGAATTGCTTTCAACAAACAAATTTGAATTTCTTCATTCGGTAAGTAACCGTTATATGGGAGATTTTCTAAGATTTTATGCACTCGATTATTCAATATTTTAAAAGGGTGCCGAAAAAGGAACACTCCGACAAGGGATACGGTTCACAGAGGTTACGACCAAGAAAGGAAAGACAACGTTTTTATTGAAACCTATGACGCAAATTCATAGATAAATAAAGAATTCTTTAAATTACATATTTAAGCAGATGAATAAGGAAATTGTCAAAAGCATACTTTAAGCTCAAAGGCCTGTTTTCAATTTAAAAAGCAGTCGAACGTCATTTTAAATATTTAGGCCGGCTTTTAGCGATTGTCTTCTACTATTCCCTGGAAAATTTATGAGCAAAATATCTCGGGAAGGGTACGATTTCACAATATTTGCTTATTCTGAGTAATTCAGGAAGTCCAAATCTATAAAACTCGATTAAATCCATTCAAGGAGTTAGAGGACATGGAATTTTATTCAAGACGTTCAACAAAACAATTCTCCGATTTTTTATCGATAGAATTGACATACAAAAAACGCGCATAACATCGGAAATAAATTGGACTACAATTAATTTTTGAATTTTTCTCTTTTTCTCGACTAAAAATACTAGATCTTACAAATTGTTAAGCAATTAAACCTCTATTACTTGTAAAGCCCTTCAAGAGATTAAATTGGCCAAGTTCTGGCAACTTTCTTTTGTATGGAATACAAAAATACAAATATCTGGCGCAACAGACCGTATGTGATCCAGCGTCAAGCTTTTTGTGACCATTCGTGCAATTATTACTCTCGTGAAAAATTTATGCTTTCTGGGAGTCAATCGTCGAACCTCCCCCTCAGTAGTCCAACGCAGTTACCACTCTAGGCACCCAAAATTAATTATCCCTTTAAGGCATGGAATTGGCCAAGTTTTTGCAGTTTTCTTTTATTTTTTTTGTGTCGATACCAAACACTGGTTGCATGCTATTTTCGAAACATGGTTCTTGCTTACTGCCCAAAAATGTTCAATTGAATTTAGATTAGAAAACATGACTGGAAGCGAGGTCAGTTACTGCATAAGAGGGATACAACTTTTTAACACACAAATACTTTACTTATTCTGAATTTCCGCGTATTAGGCTTATGCCATCATTCTGTTAACTGGCTATAGTGCTTGGAAAAAAGCTCCAGGAAATCTCCTTCAGTGACTGTTTAGGTCTTAATTTTTAAGCCACTTGAGCTAGGGAATGTGTATTATGGGAGAAAACATCATAAAAAAAATATTTTTCCTTTTTTAAAACATCCGACGCAGAAAAAAATGTTTGCTCCGTCATCTCAAAAAACAACTAAAGACAACTAAAGGCCCCGTCACACAGAGCGCGTTTTCAACGCCATGTTGAATTCACCGCGGAGTTCAAACCCGTTTGACGCGGCGTTTGGATTGAGTTTGCCTCGAATTGTGTCCTAGATTGAATTTTTTCTGATTTTTGTTATTATAAACTACATATTGAAAGTTCATGTTTCTTATTGTACTCACATTTTGAGACATGTGGAAATAGGAAAAAAAGCGTTCTTCGTCTGATTCCAGCTCTCGACACAACCGGTGGTATTCTCCGACTTCATGTTTTTTTTTTTTCGTTAATGTCGTGCACCCAAATTCTTTTCCTTTTTCGGGAATAACGTAGCACGGCATATAAAATTAATAACTCTTCATTCGAGCTGCTTGACATTTTGTAGGAAAATGAAAATCAAAATTCGAATACATATTTATAATCTATCTGTGTGACTTTCTTTAACGCGGCGGTGAGAACGCCGCGTCAAAATAATCTTACCGCCGCGTAAAATAATCTCACCGCGGCGTTAAAAACGCGTTCTGTTTGACGGAGCCTTAAAGGAATACGAAAGATTTTTTCTTATAAAATTTCTTGAACAAAAAACTGAGACTGAAGTGACTCTTACAATAATCAATCCAGAGTTTTTCTAGACTCCTCAGATTTTTGTAAAAGCAAAACTTGTTTGCGAAAACACATGCACTGGATCCGACTCCCAATTTGCGAATTTTTATTCTTTTCATCACACTTCGTAAAACATACGCGTTAGAGTTTATGCGCCGTATCTAAGAGCGTCTTTAATCTGTCCGATCATACATCGGATAAAGGACCTAATTATTCTTCTATTAATGAAGGCTGAGTTAAGTAAATATATTATTAGCTTTTAGGAATCATCAGCATCACAAAACAGTCGTTAAAAAAGGTAATTTACAAAATTATAATTAGAAATAAAACTACATTCTGCCTGGTAAACAAGTACGGCGGCATTTGGTAAAACAAGTGATTTTATTATTGCCATTTATTTTCTTTATTACTTCGCGGAATTTTAGTGGCTCTTCTAATAGTTTTCAAGGCAATAATGTGTTTTTCATAAAACTGCGTCAGTACATCATAGCAGCTAAGGGGAGTAGCACTACACTACTTGATGTTAGTTCTTGAATACAAGACGTTATGAACGCAGCCAAATGCCCAGCCAAAAGTTGGCAACGTATCAAAGCAAAAACCAATTCCAGTAAATAGTTGATATAACCACCAGGATCCTCCTGAACCAACCATACAAACATCATACAGCAAAGCTTCGAGAACTCTGCTTCACTTGCTGTTTATCGACTTTGACAGTGTAAACTGCGTGCCTTTCTCAGGAGAAGTATTCCTATCAATGAGTGCTCCAAAGACGCCAAAGAGGTCAGCACTGTATACTGTCGTTTCTTATAGTCATCAGCGATGTTTTTCAGTTCTGTCGGTAAATAGCAGTAGCATACAAATGACAACGACATTATATCATAAACACGTGGACTACACTGACGACGTCTGATTGCTTTCATACAGAATAATGAAGCTGCATAAAATCGTACATAGACTAGAAACAGAAGCAAACGGGGTGAGAAGCCCTGTCATTCCAACTCACCCGCTCAATTTAGCATGGGTGGATATAAGGTCAGGAAAGTTGATAAGTGTTCATTGCTTGGGAAGCATTGTCTCGTCCAATGGTGGCATCGTCCAATGATGTGAGCAGCAATGCTTTCCAAGTCTGGAAGATTAACGATTACAGCACTAAAACCAAGCTGCAACTGTTCCGTTTCAACACTGAGTCAGTACTATTACATATGTATATGGGTTTAGTACTAGGAAGCCACCAACATTGGCATGCGCAAGCAGCATTTATTTGTTAATAGAAGCCTATGCATCATATTTAGGATTTTCTGGCCAAATCGCTACAACAAATCGCATCTCAAATGAACAGCTTTATAGAAGAACGGTTCAGGAACCCATAGACATCACAATCAGTCAATGCCCGTGGCAATGGATTGGCCGCACTCTACAGCACGAAGAAAATTCCGTTGTTACTTCCATGAGTATAAATACAAGTTATAGAAAATAATCGAACAAAATGTTATTGAAGTCAATTGAGTTGACGTCTTTCTTATCTATCCACACTTTAAAGTCATTTTTGAAGTAAGGTAGATTGTAAGGTGCTATAATTAGTCATCCTTGTCTGAAAACTTGCTAACACAGACCTGTCCTCTAACAAAAACAACAAAGGCGATATTAATACAACATGTCTGCCGTTTTTTTTTTAAACTGTTTAATTCTTGAACTTCTACCCAAGAAACACTATCAATGTGAAGTTGGAAAAATTTTATTAATTTTTTTAAAACAGTCCTCTTTCACGTCTATCTTTTATTAAGAAATTATTGAGTCTCTTGTTGATAGATTCTGCGTCTTAAACTTTTGATGGAACCAACTGATCGTCTCTGATTTCTTTTTGACATACTTTTACTCGCTTAACCTACCATGATGTGCTGTTATTTGATATCTCCTTTACATACATATCTACGTACATACCATTAGGGTCACCACTCAGAGCTAAATATTACTGTTCTATTACGACCATCTAACTATTTTCAATTGAAGTCGTGATACTGGCTGCATCATTAATTTTTTTATCGATTTAAAATTTTTATAAATTCGTAGTGAAGTACTTTTCTTTGTACTTTTCATTCACTTGGAATTTATTGATTAAGTTTGTTACTTTGTCATAACATCACTATCAAGCAGCGCATTTCAATTTAACATTTTTTTGTCGGCGTAATTATTACTCGTAGACGAACTCCCACAAAAGGTCATGTTACAGACAACTTGTGTTTTTTTTATATTTTCCCAAGCGAAGCTAAATAAGTTGGTCAAGCGCGACTTCGTTCACACATTGAGTGTTCCGTTAGAAAGGAAATGATTACAATTTGTAATTATTCACTGGCTGCGTGTCATGTCGGCGTTTTTTTGATACAAATTCTGAATTATTGAATCGAATTCGTGGACATTTCTTTTTGTATTGGCGAGAGGATGGGTTTGGAAAGTCCTTCCATTGACATTTTTTTTGTCAGTTGCTTATTTGTGTGAAAGGGACTTGAGCTAAACAATTTTAATTTTCAAAACCAATACATTTCGGAAAACATACAGCTCAATATTCACTCGTAGCTGTCACCAGAGTAACTGGTCGAGTATGCAGCGTATCACTTGAAGATATACATAATGTATGTGTTGCATACCTACATATGTATTTATGTGCTCGAAATCACGAAGTTATACAGTTGAAAGTGTATATCACTACTGAAGATGAATTTACTAGCAATATCGTGGTCGTCTTCATAGCCTTCTAGAACACAACTGTTAGCACTCGTCATGTCTTTCGTGAGAATTCGAATTTTTGTCAACGATCTCGAATTAATATCCGCAGACTCTCAGCAACACTAGGTCCTTGTCATATCAGAATTGACAAATATCTGTATACTCACCACACGGGCAGACATTGTAAAGTAATATCCGTTCACCTTTGTAGTGATTCCATGCGATTCTACTTAGCGACAGCGGAACGGGCATATGCCCGGGCTTATGCATAAACAAATAAAACCAGAAATTCTGATACTCATACGTAGGTATGTATGTAAAGCATACTTTTTAAGAGTGTCACAAATTTGGATCGCGATCGAGTTTACTGTCAGTTTTGCGCCCTATTTGACATCAGTATTGGGAAATAAGCAGAGGACGCTGTAACATCAAACATCAGTGTTCTATTCGACGAACTTCTAAAGCATTTCGGGAATTTTTTGATCCACATAATCGGCAATTTATGTGTTCTATTCGAAGAACTGTTGAAATATTCTGTACAAATAATTCGTTGCATGATAAATCAGCAACAACAAGACGTAAGAATGTGAGCACCGAAGAAAATATCACTCATGTTAGTAAGAATGTGGCGGCAGATCCAAATTTATTTTGCTCCACTACCTGGAAAACTGTCCGAAAAGGGGAAACACCCTACATTTCAATTGCGTTAGAGAAATGGATATTCAGCGACTGGGTTAGAGAGCAATTGCAGAATGATCCTCTGTTCTACCGAAATTATTTTGTTTTTTTTTTGTTTTCGTAAACAAAATTCCCGCACACGGACCAAGACCAATCCTGAGCCGATTCAGCCGAGTTTATTACATCCATATAAACACGCCGTATGGTATCGATCCATGCTGAACCTTATTGCGGTGAAACCAGGCAGAACGATGATCGCTGATTTACTTGTTTCAAAATTTGATTGAAATGGTTCTAAGAGACGTTGTTCTAACAAAATAGCGGTACGTGCCATAGAGCAAACTAAACAATCGAGTTATGGAAACAAACATTTGGCGATAAGATTACTTTCTGTGAATCGAACTCGTTTAAAAATAATTAGTTTGGTTTATGCTGATAAGGCCGCAACAGTAGCCGCATTGAAAAGCACATCACGAAATAAAGCCACAATCGCTGGACTCGATGCGGTTTGTAAGAACCAGCCGCAGTCATTGATGTCATAAAATGTTTTTTGACATTTGCTTGTTTAATGAATACTTCCCATTATATTTCAATTTAAAGCTAAGTTTTTATTAAGTGCATTGTAAGACAATAGGCTGTGTGCCATTTGACGATTTCAAAGAGTATCTCTTAACATAGAAAAAGGAGGAGAAGGCCTCATTCCTTTCGCTTTTGTTTTATGATATACCGTCTCTTCCAATAAAAAAAATAGTCTTTCTATACTTCGCAAAACAATTTAAAGCTAGAACTCTTCTTGACCTCCTTTTTCAAATATGTATCTTCAAACCATACAGTGCGTCCCTCTTCTGATGTACGAACATGTATGCACTTACTGTCCCAATCTCAAAATTTTTTTTCGAATAGCCGAAGAAATTTGAATTTCTTAAACAGCGTTATCTCCTCAACTAAAAAATGCCCCACCGCGCAGAGCAGTGCACAGTGTACCCAAAAATAAACACTCAAGTCGAAGCCCCCATTTGTTTACCTTCGAACTATGTAGGTTAAGGCAAAAATTTCCACCAAACTTACTTGGGATCCTGAATCCTGATGGTTACATCATCTGTGGATCGAGTCTTTGCGCGCATCGGTGTCGAGATCACTGTGGATCCGTACACCCGAATCGCCTCATCGGTCTCCTCTTCGAATGCATCGTGTATGGAGAAACGTTTCTCCTTGTTGCGACCTGAGTTGTTGGTGCCATTAACGAGATTTCGCGACATTTTTAAGCCCTCACGGTTATTTCACTAGAAAAACACTTGGAAAATATCTGTTTTTCCAATTTTAAGACTCTTCCTGCTCTGACCACTGCCTCTTGTTCTCGTTTTATTGGTTCTCCTTTCTCTGCGCCACCTCCTTCTTTGTGTTCGACGTCTATCGATAGATTTTCATGACGACGTAAACTAATTGGATGCAAGAATCTGATTCTAAATAAAATTTATTTTCAACTTTTCTGTTGCGGACACTAGTACCGGCCACTGGGCACGGGTTTCTAATTAAAAATGCACACCGTAAATCTTTTTTTTTTATTAATGCGAAATAAATTTTCCTCCCAGATTCGGTGACACGAACATTTTTTTTTTTTTCTTCGATCGAAGAAGTTGGAGATTTTAACAGAACACCACTAGCAGAACTGATTCACTTTACTGTACGCGAGGGGGGGCGCGTAGTTAACGTATTTGGGGTGCTTTATTTGCTAATTTTAACACGAAAATGTTGCAATTTGTTTAACAATAGAGAATTTTGTATCGGGCCGTCGTCGATTTCGTCGTAGTTGCTCGCTCAAACGCTCTTTCGCTGCGCTCGTCAAGTGTAGTGTATTTTGAAAAAGAAGAAGGTGGAGTTTTTTTTTGTGTTTATTTTTGGCCTTCATTCGCTTGTCAGTTGGGGCCTGTCAAAATGAGGATTTCCAGATATGGGGCTGTCTCTTTTTGGCTAATAGGAAGAAGAAAGCAAAAGGAATTGGAATTGGTTCACAATGGAGGAGATTTCTAGTGCTGTTTGCTTTGATGTAAGAATAGCGATGAGAATATGCAAGAAATTGAATGAATTTTTACGGAAAAAAATTGATGAAGCCAAAGTGAGCCAAGACAGGTGTCAGCTAAATTTTATTAGCAAACGCAATTTCGCTATCGAAAAGAGCAAGGAATTGAAAAAAAAAAATACCAGCAAGAGTGAGGTACGTGCAGGAAATGAGTTTGCATCTCATTCCGAATCGTTTGGAATAATTCATTTTTTGTTCAAATTGTTTGCAACATATCTTATCCGTTGAAGAAAGTTCAAGTCAATTTTTGTTGATTGAAGAATTTTGCGTTTTCAACAGGCATTTTGCGATTTGACTAAACCATCTCTCTGTACCTGGCTATCCACATTCTAATAAGTGGTTCGAGTCGACGTTGGGTACTGGGAAAGATCGAACTCCCAGATTAGTTGGGAAATCGTTCGTATTATAAGCAATGACGTGGTTGATACGGCGAATGGGAATGGCACCCTTAATCTTGATTTTCCAGAATTCGTGTTGTTGTGCGAGCAGTTCTTATTGACAAGCAAATTATTCTTTATTTCAAACAAAATAAAGCGTTTTTGGAAAATATCCGGGATTTGTTTTGGAGAAACAGTATGAATTGCAATTCAAAAGCATAACACAACTAAAAAGCAGTTAAAATATTGATTTTGTGAACTTTACCATTGAATGCTAAGACATTTTCACGCATTCTACAGTCTATAGTCGACTTCACCATTAAATATTGTAAATATTTCTCCGAGGTCCTAGGATACATTGCGGCTGCCTTTTAAAATATTAATGGAACAAAAATAAAGAATCTTTTTTGTTAAGTATTTAGCGTTCAAACAACTTATTGTTACGTACTTTTACTATTGTGATTGTTCCTGAAGTCCTCTCATAATTTGTTCCGAAAATATTAACACCAACAGAGCTGTATGCCTGGCAACGCCCTATTACAAAACAACATTTGAATTTTCGACGTTTGTTGAAATGGCGCGTTTCAAATGGATTTAGTCCCGAATATTTTCACTTTTTCACTCATTTAAACATTTTCTTTGTAAATTTTTTTATTCGATAATATACTAACTATGGAAGAAAAACGCGAACCGATTAGTGTACGTACGACTCGATTAAACAACCTAATTCTTGGCAATTGGAAGGCGGCAAATAAAAATAGCCGCGCTGTAGCAGATGCAATTTCACGTGAAGGACTCTTGGATGCATTCTGTCTGCTGTACAATGAATGCGACAAGGATGCCCTTCGAAAGAGGGATAAGAATATATCGGAATTTATCACAAGATGTAAGTTTTTTCTAACAAAATTCTAAGTAGAAGGCTTAAAACATGTTTTGTAGATCGTCCCATTGTGGATGAAACGAAGGCGCTCCGCGTCAATGCCGATGATTTCACTGTGAAGACTCTTATTGGCAAGGGATACTTCGGAAATGTCCATCTGGCTGTGGAGAAAACATCGGGAGATGTGTACGCAATGAAAAAAATTAAGAAGTCTGTCGTAACTACATCACAGGTGAAGGAGGAGCGCGATATCATGTCACGAAGAAGCTCTGAGTGGATTACCAACTTGCAGTATGCTTTTCAGGTAAGTTATGGCTTCAAACAGACTTGATGGCTTGTGTTAATGAGTTTTCTTTCTTTTAGGATAACAACTATTTGTACTTGATTATGGAGTACTTGCCTGGTGGTGATCTATTGAGTTTGATGAGTCGAAACTGTCCCTTCGACGAGGATTTGGCACGATTCTATTTGGCAGAGTTGACTCTGGCTATTCATGCTCTACATCGCATGGGATACGTTCATCGGGACATTAAACCAGAGAATATTCTCATCGATAGATTTGGTCATATCAAATTGGCTGATTTTGGAAATGCTGCTGCTTTGAACCGTGATGGGCATGTGTTGAGTTTGTCTCCTGTTGGCACACCGGACTACATTGCTCCTGAGTTACTGCAGACTATATCCACGTACAAATTGTCTAAATCGCTGCATGATGTAAGTAAATAATTGTAGTTGAAGCGTCGGGTTATATCGAGAATCGTCGTGGTTAGTACGCATCTCTTGATGTTTTTTTTTATTATTTAAAGCATAGTGCCATTTCACGCAACTTTTTTGAAAGCCTGTGAGAGGTGTTCCTCGTCTAAAATACCAAAAACTGGTGTGGAAATGCAGGATCACAGTCACCGTAATCGTGTCCCTATTTTCAAAACTGTTAAAATTTTGTTTGTTTAAATCCGTTGTTGAGGGAATGTGGAAAGTGTCCTATTAACCTCGTACATTCCTGATGCGTATCTACCTGTGAGCCACTCGTTACTTCTCTGCTGTTGGTAAGCAGTGCCAAAAGACATGCTTTAGGTATTCCTTCTCCTCATAGTTAACATCGATTAGTAATTCTTAGCTTTTGCTGAGATAGAGGGGACCTCTCCTTACTAATAAGCGTACTCACTGGTGTCAATCTACTAAGAAACCATGCATTGAAGGTTAAGCTAACTGAAGACGATTTGTGCAGAGGGTGCGGAGATGAGAAAGTGCATTGGAATACTCCCAACTTTCTGATCTTTACAGATTTTCGAGGACATCAGGCTGGCTAAATGCACCTAACAACGACCAACATGTGTACGAAGAAGCAAATTCCAGACTAAGACCACTGGAATAAACGGGCATCACAATGAAGAAGAATTATCTCCTTCATCAACCCATTTACCTAACCTAAGCCCGCCTTATTGTCAACGTTTCTCTTTTCTTTTTTTTGCAGGAAAATATTTCTAAACACGTTCTAGGATGTTGGGTTTTCAGTTAAGTTTTCCATCTGAAATGAGACTTAGATATACATTTAGTCTTAATGTAAGGAAATGATTTGGTAAAGAGCATACATCAACTCATTTCTAAGTTTGGTCAGACGAGTGTGCGCCTGAAGAATGGAATCTCATCCACGAGGAAGGAGACCCCCTCAACTGCGCCAATTACAGAGGTATTAGTCCCCTCAACACAGCATACAAGATCTGCCATATTACGCCTAAAACCCTTCGTTAACAACCTGATTGGACCCTATCAGTGTGGTTTAAGGTCTCGACAGTCCACAGTCAATAAAATTTCCACAATTCAGCAGATACTGTCTGCATAGAAAGTCGATTTTAGATTGCCTCTCCGCTCATGATTAGAAGTAGATCATTAAGTTCAATTTTCCACTGAAGAGGAGATAGGATACCAGCTGCTGCCCTCCCCCTTTTCATAAACACCTCCGTACAGGGACATGCTCAGTTTAGAATCCTGGACTGCAGCCATTGTATATTTCTTACTCTTCAACAATCTATCAACGATGTGTAGCAGTGAGCTAAACTCATTTTGTGCAGATCGCCTTTAGTTAGCTTTAAGCATTTCGTCAAAGTGAGCAAGGACGTTGATCTTTGTCGTAAACGTGCCTACAATTCTTCCCGCTTGGGGAGTGTTTGTACGCCTGTAACACCGAAGGAAGCCACTCGTTAACAAGTTTCTTCCTTACTTTACTACACTATACGGCACGCAATTGTATATCTACCAGAGCCCTTTATGTATTGAGACCCATGACTTTCCGATGGCCCTCCTACACATACACAAGCTTTGATTACTCGTTCGTTCAGATTAATTCTCCAGAACACTTGACGCTGCCGCGGAATAGCAAACTCTTCCCATTTCTGAGATATGGAAGTTATTTATAACGTCTGAAGGGCAGCAATCTCCCGAATAAACTAGCGCAAACTTTCTTAATAAGATTTCCTATGCTTCCGGAAATTGTACGGCTTATAAATAAGCTAAATAAAGCTCACTCGATGCAGTCTTAACCTTTCGATGGCAAGGGTTTTTTTTCTATGTGAATAGCAACTGCGGTTGTCATTGTAAATAAGACTGTTTAAACTGAAAAACTATTTTTATTTATTACAACTCGCATGTTTGGATAACTATAAACCTAAAAAGTGTCTTTTTTACATTTGGGGTTATGGGTAACCCCAGTTGTCATCGGAAGGTTAAAATGAGTTTGGATGCACCAACTTGTTGATTGAATATCTCACATTCTTGCTTAGGAAGAGAGTAAGGAAATTGTTTGAAGATGGCAGCTGGCAGGGCTTTCTAAGAGGACTGATGCCAGTTCGTGAGATGCAGACCTCCGTGTCGTCTTGACCACCAAATCATATGGGTCTTCCGCAACTGCAATTTGAAAGTAGAGAGATAGTAAAAATCTCCATTTACCTTAACAGGGCTTCATCCTTCTACACTTCGCATCGCGATTCAGTTATTTGTTTGTTTTTCCTTAATTTTACTTCTAACTTGTTGCTAGTATAGGTGTACTGAGCGGAATTTCTGCGTTTTTGAAACGGCATTCGTTCCCAAAATATGCTGGGCACAAAATTGACTGTTGCCCCAAATATTTTTGTGCTTCTAAGCTTCCCTTGTCTATGGATTTGAATATAAATAGTAATTTCGTTTTTTTCTTTCTTTCACAGGTCAGTTGTGATTTCTGGTCAATGGGCATAATTGGCTACGAACTCATTTGCGAGATAACACCATTTCACGAGGACAACGTCCATGAAACATATTCAAAGATTCTCAGTCACTGCGAAGATAGTCACACAAAGGAGATCATATCATTCCCTGGCGACTTAAAAGTGAGCACCAACTTCAAGAGTCTAATTCTCTCTTTGGTAACAAATCCGACAAATCGATTGGATTACGTACAAATAACAAAGCATCCATACTTCGAGAGCATCAAATGGGATTCTTTGCGTCATCAAGTTCCTCCGATCATACCCAATGTCAATGGAGAAGACGATACCTCAAACTTTGAAGATATTGAACGAAATAAAGGACGTCGCAGTACGTACTCAAAAAAATCGCTTACAACCAATGTGAAAACGAATGATTTCTCTGGTAAAGATCTACCATTTCTTGGCTACAGCTTCGTACATATGGAAAAAGTAGATGAAACAGATCATCCGCCAGCGAGCTCTTTGAGTGATGATGTCCGAATGACGAAACTGAATATTAAGCTCAAAGAACTTCAAGTGAAGATTAAAGAACAAACGGAAGAGATTAACGCTCTGAAGCAAGGACTTTTGAAAGCTGAACAAATTGCTAAGCACTCAGATTCGCAGGGTAAAATTCTCTGCGAAGCTAAAGAAGAGATCACAAAGATGAAGAATCGCTTGAAGGAAAAAACTATGGAGTTAGCTGCATGTAAGACACAGATAAAGACGCTTCAGAGTTCGGTGAAAATCGAGGAGGAGATGTGGCAGAAGAAGGAAGCAACCATTACGGAGCTGTTGCGAATGAATCGTCAGAAGTATGAAGAAGCGAAGATTGCCTCGGAACAGAAGTACGAGAAGCAAATCGCTGAGAAGAAGAACGAGCTAGTGAGTATCATTCAAAAATTGGATGCAAGAGAGAACGAACTCACCGCCAAGGTAGAGGAGTGCCACCATCTGCAAGAGAAAATGGAGAACTACAAGAAGATGTTGGACACGATTAAGGAGCAAGCCCTAGCGGATAAGGAAGAGTTCGAGAAGAATAAAATGCATCTGACGGAGACGTACGAGCAGAAGATGATTGATCTCCGTAATAAGTTGCGGTTCGAAAAGGACACAAAGAGTCGACTAACCATGGAGCTCCGGGACGTGCGCACCGAGCTAGATGATAGCATTTGCTCATCCAGGAGTAATCAAGAAGCGAAAATCGCCACCGAAAGGAATATTGATGAGATGAGACGACGCTTGAATCGGGAGATAGAAGCGAATAACACCCTCCGATCGGAGAATGCCCGTTTGGAGAAGGAACGTGCTGAGAAAGAAAAAGTGGCCGAGGACTTTAAGCAAGCCATGGAGAAGCTTGAACGTGAATTGCAGGTTGCAGAGTGCACCAAGAACTTAGTTAAAGCCCAATCGTCTGATGAAGAAAGTCTTGTTTCCACTCCCTATGAAACAGCCTATGGCAGTCTCACCGAATTGCATGCAATTGAGGAGCAATTACGCTCTGATCTGCAAGCAGCGAAAGAGAGCGAAGATACTCAACGACAGCGTGCAGAAAAACTGCAGAAAGTCGTTGCAAAGCTAGAGGAAATGGTGGCAAAGTTTAGTGAACAGCCAAAGAGTGTCGGCGATATGTTGGAGAAGCAGAATGAAAAGTTAGAAGACAAGTTAGCTACCGCTAGAGAGCAGATGATTGTGGAACGCCAATCAGCCAGGACGGCGAATTTGAATCTTTGGAAGGTCGAGAAACAGTTGGAGGATGTTTTGCATGAGAAGAAATTAACGCAGCGAAGAATGGAGCTGACGGAGGAGAAGATTAAGAAAGTTATTGTAGAAAAAGATGATTCGGAGAGGAAGCTAAAGGACGCCCTGGGAGAGGTTAAGCAGAAAGAATCGCGAATCTCAGAGTTGAGGGATGAAATTGGAAGCCTGAAGAGGGAGATACAAAAGGAGCACAAGATGTGGGAAAAAGCCGAACAGGAGCGAATGAAGGAAAAATCTGAGGTGAGTACAAATTTAGTGATGACGTCAACTCGGACCATATTGTTTTGTTTTTCAAGTTGTTGATCCAATCTATTGCTCTGAGTACGTTTTATTGAACCTTTCACCAAGAAAATGCGTTCCACATGTATCTTTCCAATCCCTGAGGATTTCCTGTGGATATGCTGATAATTCACTAACCTAGTCGGGCTGGGAAGGTTATCATTGGGCACTTCATCTCTAGAATAACTCTGTTGGATCCTGCTGTGATCCCAACCCAGTGCTGCGGCAAGTGGCCACCTCTCTGCAGGTTATCGTTCAGTCTTCAACTTTGCTTTTCCATTTCTTAAAAACATAGAAGGCAACGATTTACGCTTATAAATTTACGTTTTCCTTAAAATGTCTCCAAATCCATCATCAGATACATTAAAGGTTGCTGTCCTTTGATTATCAAAAGACTAATAAAAATATTTTATTTTCTTATCCACAGGTTATTGAACAAATCTCTGCGGTCCATCGTTTAGAAGAACGTGTCTCTGAACTCCGTCAAAAGCTCACCCAAACTCAACAGAAACATGACTCGCTTAGCTTGGAGAACAAGAGAATGCTACGCGAGCTCAACGAAGAACGCGAGAAGTCCTCGAACGCCACCGATGCAGTCTCAGAAACTCAAATCAAGCTAAAGAATCTGGAAGATAACTACGAACGTTTGAAATATGCATGCACCATCACTGACAATCAACTAACCGAAGTCGAGGCAATGCTTGAAGCCGAACAGAAGCGTAATCAATCGAACCAGGAGAAGATCGACGCATTATATAAACGAGTTCGAGAAAAGGATGAGCTAATAAGTCAGTTAAAGCGCACGATAAACGAAGAGAACTCCAACAAGCTTGCAGCTGAAGGTCGAATCAAGCATCTAATCGGAGAAGTCGATGACCTCAGATTAAACCTGGAACAAATACAAAAGAAATTAATCTCTCAACAGAATCAATTAATCGATCAAACAAATCAACTGTTCGAGTCTCAGGAGAAGGTGGAGGTGCTGACAACAGATTCGAACAATCTACAGACGTTGAACGAGAACTACGACAAGGAGATAAATATTTTGAAGGAGGAGAACGCAAGAATTCTGACGGAATTGTTTAGGGCTAAGGCGGATTGTAATAGGGTTCAAACTGAACTGAAAGAGGCTCACAATGATGTGACGGATCTAAGGCAGGAGATCGAAGAGCTCAATGGCACGTTAGCGGAAAGGCAGAGCTACTATCTTCAGAGGGATATCAAGAGTGAGGCTACGCTAGCGCAACACAAGAAGTTGATTGACTACCTTCAGCTGAAGGTAGAGGACTTGTCACAGAAGAAGAAGAAGACACTGGCTGACATGATTTTCGGAACTGGAACAACGTCTGGCAAAAAGGAGAATATCTCACCAAACACAGTTGAGTCATCGATCCTTTATCGAACTCAGCAGGAGGAGCTAAAGCGGGAAAAGCAGAAATCTAAATCGTTGCAGGAGCAGGTTGATAAGCTAACTTTCGGAAGCCAACCTAGTTCGCCATCGAAAAGTGGAACATTGAGATCTCCTCTAAAAGAGAAGACAGCAGACAATGGAGTGGGACATTCAAGCGTAAAACGTGTAAGTACGGGCAAACGGAGGACATACCAAACTCATCGTTTCGAGTTGAGCCTGCAGGATATGGATAGCGGAACTGGGCAGTGCATTGCATGCAAGAAGGTGATACTAGCAGGTTCACCGTTTTGGAAGTGCAAGGAATGCAAAGGAGCTGTCCATCGCAAGTGTCGTAGCGATGTAAACACCTCCTGCGATGGAGCCGAAACGGCTATTGTGAATGAGAAGGATGTATGCTCTGATAAGGATTCAGATGCCACATCACTTACTAGCAAGTATTCCTACGAACCCACCGCGCCAGAACCAAGTGAGCTCAATTTCTCGACTGGCTATGGAGGAAAGTTGATACTGTCGGGAAATGCCAGCGCTCCTCCGCTAGAGGTTAACTGTGCCTTTGAGATGGCTGAGAATGTCCTCCTACTGGGCTGCAACAGTGGTCTCTTTACCTATCAGCTGGACAGCAAAAACTTAGTTCACATACTTGGAATCGACAGCGTCAACTGCATCGCAATTACCACGGTTTTGGCCAAGGCAATTCTAGTTGGCTCCGGCGGGGAATATCTCTACCAATGCGATTTGCGACACTTGCAGACTCGCTCCCAATCTAATGCCTGCATGAAACCAGTGCTGGAGGCGTCAGTTCTTGATCTCCCCTTCGCTAACCGTGCTGCGAATGAAAAGTGGCAGTTGGTAAAAATTTCCAGCGAGGCTGAAAATCCTGTGGACTCTGTAGCAGTGGCTGCAACCTCCACCCGCATCGTCATACTCAAGTACGATCTTAAAATGCAAAAATTCAAGCCAGTTCGAGCTCTAGATACAGCCACTTCGGTCTCATCGATCCTCTTTACCCGACACACAGCCATTGTTGGTTCAGATAAGTTCTTTGAGATTGACTTTGGAACCTACACCGCCGAAGAATTTGTAGATCTTTCCGATCAGACGTTGAGTCACACTCGTACCTGTCAACCGGTTGTGGCTATTCGCGTTAGCCAACAAGAGTTTCTTCTCTGCTTTATGGAATGTGGCATCTTTGTTGATGAATACGGCTGCCGATCCCGTCCCTATGACATCAATTGGGAGTACACTCCAACCGGGTTCATGTATCGGGCTCCCTTCTTGTACATTTCTCATTTCCAATCGGTGCAAATCCTTCGTTTGCATCGGTCGTACTCAAACGAGGCCGATCAGGAGTTAGCAGATGATGATGGTGGTCCAACGTTCAAAAGAACGCATTTAACCTTATACATGCCGACACTAGTATCCGAGAGTGGAAAGTTCAATACATTCGTCGTTGCCATAGATAAGCAGTCAGGTGTGCAAGAGGTGCATCATTTGGACGCAGTAAGGGCGTTCAAGGAGAATTTGAATGTCTCTATGGAGACGATATCGTCGTTGGCTACCTGCGTTACACTTGGCTCAATGGCGACAACGTTGGATTCTTTTTAAACTGAAGAATGTCCCTTTGGTAGTACTTAGTAAGGCCGTTTCGAGTTACAGAATCGATATATTTATACTTTCTTATCCCTACTTAACTGTTCAATGTAATTATAGTTCTAGTTTGCAAATGTACATGTTCGTGTATTGTATTGAATTTATTTTTGTTTGTATTCTATCGCATTCCCATTTATTTGTGAAAATAAATAAGATTTTTATATGAACTGATTATCGCTACAACAAATTTGTTTGCCTTGTATTTCCTTAAAGTTCAAACGTAGCCTGTATTTCTTCATTGGATGCTGATAGGTTTTGAAAAGAAGAGGGAGAAGAAGAAGCGTTGGTTTTTTTGGGAGTAACTAGCTCCTGAATTTTAAATGTTACGAACATGATTTCTATGGAAGTAACGTCAAGCCATGACCTAAAGACAACGCTGTATTTTTTAAACATTCTCTTGGAAGTGGCTCTAGAGGTCGCAGCAATGTTACGTTTTACAGAATAATACAATTTCTGTAGGCTTCGGACAACGACATTTCATCTAAAACACCTGAGACTTCGTTGACTATGTGTGCTTGCTCGCTAACAGAACATAAGACCTGCAACGGATGACCTAAAATCTCTAAAACAGAGCAACCAGACACCAGATCAACACATCAAAAATAAAATCCTGGTGTTTCTAGTTCCACATTCGAACTAAGCATTGCAGAACAATTTGTTTGCTTGGCAAGTATTTTTTATTTAAAGAATTTATTGATATCTGGCACAAAGAGCCCATGTAGGGCTCTCCTCGTAGTTATTCATGTTGTGCATGTAATTTTTTTCGCAATAATAAGAGGACCACGTTTAATGCCATATTCGAAAAGCGTAGTTTATAAGGTTCTCATGACAGTTATTAGTCTAATTTTTTCTACCGTTAAAAAACTTTTTTGAGTTCATTTTGAGACTTCGAACCTCGAACTTATCGCTCAGTAGTCCAACGTATTAAATACAGAACAATGGCCCCGCTAAGTCACGTCATTCCCTTGCTGCAATTGCAAATAAAAAAAGCAATTAATCTCCAAATTTGTTGGCTAATTGACAACAATTGACTCAGAGCTGTAGTAGTCCAAGCCCGGATCCAGACTGTGCTAAATGGGCCAATGGGGCTCTGGCACGGGACCCTAGAAGTCTGATCTGGTATACTGATGGATCGAAAATGGAATCTGGAGTTGGAGCTGGTGTCTTTGGACCCAACACCAAATTGTCGATACCCATGCGAAGATGTCCCTCGGTATTCCAGGCAGAAGTACATGCCAATGAGATCTGCGCCGACTTAATATCCAGAAAAGGTATTAAAGGCGCCATAATTCTTATCCTCTCGGATAGTCAAGCAGCATTACAAGCACTGTCTTCCAACATGATGGACTCTATGACAGTTAAATGCTGCCACGATGCCTTACAGATCCTAGCCAGATACAACAAGGTCGAACTTGGATGGGTACCTGGTCATCAGGGTATTGCAGGCAACGAATCGGCGGATGAACTAGAAAGGGCTGGATCAGAATCCGTGTTCTTAGGACCAGAACCGTTTTGCAGAGTCAACTGGGCTTCTGCCTTAGGACAATTAAACGACTGGGAACATCAACTTCGTCTAAACCACTGGGAAAATGTCCCTGGTCTGAGACAATCCAAACGTTTAATTAAGCCAAACAAGGAAATCCTTAACCTAGATAAGGAAAGCATTAGGAAACTAGCGAGCTTCCTAACTGGCCACTGCGGCCTGAGATATCACCTTAACAAAATGGATATTTGCCAGGACAAGGATTGTCGATTCTGCCTCGAGGAAGATGAAACATCCGAACACATTCTTTGCGAATGCCTACATTGGTTAAGGATACGTACTCTCCACAGGAAGATACTTACTTCAGTGGAACTCAAGGGATCCGCTACCAACGATGTACTTTCCTTCATAAGGGAGGTAGTACGTCTTTTGGACTAACTCCAACCCCTCGATACAATTGATCTTTTAGGTCGCAGTGTCGATGTCATGCGGGCAAGGGTTGTGCAAGAGGAAAAAAAAAAGTCCAAGCCCGGTCATTTGCTTTTGTAATCCCAATGCCCTTAGAATGGCAAAGATTAGTGTAAAACAGGTCCACAAAAGTTCGTTCAAAATTTTAGTTGCGTCGCAAATGCGAACTTTAGCATAGTATAGGGATGCGAAACAATACATTCTCACATTTTGAATACGATATTTTGAGATTCTAAGCTGTTTTGGAACTGACACTGAATATAAAGCCGTCGGAACAACGTCGTTAACAAACGCTAGCGAATTACGCAACTTTTCAGAAATTTCCGACATTAAAACTAGTGGTTGTCATTCATACTCAAAGAATTGTTGGTTTGGACTGGTAAGCCATAGCCATGAACATTAAACAAGTTATGGACTATCCAGAAAAGAAAATTACTGTTTTTTGTACTTCTCTTACTATGTGGAATCATTTTGCTTGGTCGGTGAAAATTACAGAGGACGAACTTGTGTCTTACTCGCTTTAACCTAACCTTGGGTATTTTAAGAAATACTTTGAAGAGTCGATACATACCACTTAAGGCTTTCTTGTGGCTGGTGGTCCACGATCCCAAATCAGACTCAGTTAACGGGTCAGTTATCGATCCCCGGGACACGAAATATGACATACTCGGAAAACTGATGAGTAGCGCATCCGTTTATTGTTCCGCTAAGTATAGTTTAAGCCATTCTCTGTCTTCTTCAAGTACTTGACTACAACTACAATCGTCAGCAAAATCATCGATTCTTGATTACGTTGGAATTTTTAGTATAAGGACGTCGCCATACATAATACATATAACAAAGCAGCAACATAGAACCTTTCGGGACGAGCAGCAACCTATTCTTGTGCCAGTAGCATAGAATGTATTCTGGCACGTTTTAAACATTGAGTGCTCGCAAGATGTGCCCAAGTCAGGGCGTTTTTGACGTCCAGTGCGATAGCAGCGCAGTACTTTTACTATCCACGTTTCTCTCTACGGCTTTTCTTGTCAAGCCGACTGCTACCTCAAATGTCTGAATGATAGAACGTGTTATAATGGCTCCGCATGTGTCTGTATTGACTCATGAGAACCCTAACTATGCAGGTTAGTTACTATTTTATTTTTTGGTGACGGAATAAAGCAAAATGACAATTCATTCATTCGATTTGCCACTGACTCAAAATAAGTGCGAAACCGTGAATCCAGAATGCGCATTTAATAAACGTTGGATCAACCAATCATGCATAGTCAACATTTGTATTTTATGTCCAGGTTTTGAGTCTTAAAACGCTCGAAAACTTAGTTTAAAATATAAAACTGTTGAGTCATTTAAATGACATTCATCCCAGTACTCTTCAAACTGCCACCCAAACTGACATTTCTACCCACAAATTCCAAAAGCTTCTTAGGCAGCTTTCGAACGATTCCATTTGCGTGTCATCCGCGCGATTGCGAAAAAAAGCTCATCCGGCCAGCCGCTTTATTTTTCTACACCGCACAAAAGCCAGCTGCCCGACTGTCAAAAAATCCGAATGAATTTTTTCCCTAGTTTTGTGGTCGTTCGTGTGCATTTATTTTTCCCCCAAATTCGTTTCGTTTTATTATTTCTGTTGCTCCCTTCGTATTCTTAAAATCTTTCTCTGTGCTTCGTATTGTTTCGCCGGAATTTCGGTCTAAAAATCCGCCTGTGAAATATGTAGAAAAAAAAATAGCAAAGAAATTTGCATTTCAGTTCGCAAAATAACCGCAGAAAGCATAGAAATTTCGAAATTTCATTGCGTGAGTGTTGTATGTGCCGCGAAAACGGTGGAGTTCGGTTCGATTTGTGGTGATTTATGATCTCCCTACGTTCGTATACCTAGTCTTGTTCATATTCTAATTGTCTAGTGAGTGAATAGAAAAAAAAGAAGTAAAAATCGGTAATTGTGTCCTACAAAGTAATCCTGTCCGAATGGATTCATCATCACCATCAACGGCGGCCACAGCAGCGACTTCACCGTCGTCTCCGGGATCAGGAAATTACAACATTCCAGGGGATAATCCTGCAAAGATGGATGCATCCGAGGAAGACTCAAAGTTCAAAGGTACGCGCTTATGAAAAAGAAACCAACAACAAAACTGCAGTGCCGCAAAGTTATCCTACTTTTTTTTTTGTATCATTTGTTGCGGTGATGCATTTCATTTGCTTTTGAACAGTGTTCTTCTGTCAAAGATGCAGTGCTGCCATGTGTTGCTTTGCCTGACAGTGTTGCTATGGTGTTTATAGAAGTACTATTTTTGTTCTTGATGAAACCTTATTAATTCAGTAGACATTGGATAATAAAGTTTGTATTTATGACACGATTAACTCACAGCTCCAACTGAATTTCGCTCTAGCTTACCAAAAAATTAACGAAAAATTTAGTCTACAATCTTTAGCAATTGTCCTACAAATTTGTATTTGTATCTATAAGGTTAACTTGCATTCTAATCCGGTTTCTTTGAGTAATCTGAGAATAAGAAGTTGGTCTAAAGTAGGCATATCCCCATCTGGTATTTGGTGGGTCAGTCCCGCACAAGACTTTAGAAAATGCTCTGGAGTCTCGCTGGACTCATTGCGGAATCTGAAAAGGCCTTCATTTGTTATTAGATGTTCCCCCAGTCTGCAGTGCTCCATTGGAACGTCTGTTTGGATGCGTAGGTTGTTTTTGTTGAAGTAGATGCATGCTTCGAATCTTTTTTGGTTGTAGCATCCCAGAAGTTTCTTAGTTTGCCCTGTCTTTTATCTATATTTTCCTCAGTTCTTTGCGTATCGTACGATTGTCTATTCCGCAGAATGGATCAGGTCCAATGAGCTCTGCTGCTCCTTGTCTTTCCAAGGAGTCTGCTTCTTCGTTAGCCTCTATTACGACATGGCCGGGTACTCAATAGAGAGCTGAGTTGTTTTCTGATTCCATTTGCACAAATCTGTCGGTCCTCGTTTGTTCAAAGTAAGGCCAAATTATTGTGGCTGTACAAGTGTCTGGGAAAGACCATCTGTTCTTTCCGTCCCTTATCCCTATGAACTCTGCTTCAAGTCTTAGTGTGCAAGGCGGGATGTATATCGAGGAGTCTATTCAAACTCCAGATTCATTTCCTCTTCTCGCCAATTCGTCGGCCTTCTCATTTCTTGGTTTGCCTTCATGTCCAGGTAACCAACAGAGTGTAACCTTTCGTTACAAGAATTGTTAGCACTTCTCGGCAGCACTTCACAAGCTTGGATTTAATTTGAAAGGCGATACCTTCCAACTGTCCAACTGACTTATTGCATCCTCCCCGGTCTGTGGCTTCAAGAAATAAGGAGGCGGCTTCTTTATCCTGAATTTAGGGCTTGCAATTGCTTTAAAGCCAAGTCATCGAAGTACAGAATCAAATGATAGTTTTGTTGCTTTAATTCCCGTACCAGGCCGATCGCAAAACTTTCCATGTAGCGGACGGACAGATGCCCAATTCCTGCACTTGATGAATCTCTTTCATTCACAGCTTGCTTTGAATTAAGTGCGCCATAAAAATGGCGAGGATTCGCGAACCGACAACTGATTTTCGAAGTAATTTGGATAGCATAACAAAATGAGCGGACAGAATGTTCGGTTTGACAGTTACCCTTAAAAAAGCGCAATTCGGATTAAAGGTTCTGCAAATTGTCTTTAGAATTCAGTCAACTCAATGTGAACGCAAAGGATTTTCATAAAACTTGCTTGCTGACTGGCATTTAGTTGATTCCATTTCAAACAACTCAAAATCTGACGACGTAGGTCAGGAACACAAGTAGTTTATTCCCCACCGACTTTGTGCTGTCTAGGTAGCGGCAACGAAGTTTAAAGACGAAAAGTTCTTGTCATCCGCATGTAAGCACACGCTTGTTGCAAGCAAAACTTAAAAGAAATCATTGAAAAACGAGAATATTTTACGAATATGGTAAAAAAAGTCCTCTGGATCGGTTTGAAACAGCTTAAAACTCTCGCGAGACATCGTCAGTCGATTGTGTTTTGTACAAATGAAAGCAGTTTCGGAACCCAACTGGCAGAAAGCTTGCACAATCCAAGTTCTATTCCTAGGTGGTGGATTTTTCCACACACCCTTGCACTCCTTATTTAAAAAAAAAAAAAACGTAATTGCTAGTCGTGTATATTTAGTTTTCCTATAACAGATACAACAAAAAAAAAGTGTTTTCCCTTTCCAGGTTAAGTATTTTACGTTACTTATCTAAAAATCGAAACCAAATAAATTTCCGTAACACAATCAATATTTAATCATTTTATCTAAAGAGCTGATATTAGAAAAAAACAATTGTTACGTAATCGAGATAAATCGGACTTACTCCTAAAAACATCATGGCAACACTGTACTTACAATAACCATGGCCCCCAAGTAGGATGACTTTTCATAGATAAGATACGACGTTTACAGAATAAATGATTCTCTTTCTGTTTTGTAATTAATTGTGTACTGCACATTACTGGAGTTTTTTTTTATAATTTTTTTTTCCTTTTTGTTTGCATGCATAAATTACTTGATGTTGTATTTTTTTTTTTTTTTTTTATTATTTCGCTATGACGTTTCTTCCCCCTCTCTGACAGAAGCAACAGGTTGTTGCATACACAAAGCTTTTCTAGTAATCTCCACCGACTGGTTATCTACAAAATGTTGTTTATTTTATGAAATATTTCTTTTGATTTTGGATCCTGCGTACAACACTCGAAAACTGGTTATTACTCACTGCCAGATTTTTTATTAATCTGTAATTGTTTAATGCATGATTTCATATTTTATGAGCTAATAGTTTCGATGTCGTTTGTTTGTTACTCGCGCATTTGATTTACTTTTGGATTAATTGGATCATGGGGAATGGGTTCGATTTTACTGGTATAAGTATCTGACATCAGTATTTGCGTCGATTAGGTTTGTCTTTTTGAAGGACAACAGTGATTTATATTGTTGCTATAATTGATTGATTTCAGAACTAAGACCACCTGTGTCGGAATATAAATTCGCTTGATTTACGAGCTTTCGAAGCCGAATGAAGGTACATTTTAGTCATTACAACAATGCCCCGCAACAAATTCGCGAAATGTTTGAATATAAAGGCTAAACGGGTGCAAAGTACCACATTTGCTCTGAATGTACACAATCGCAGCTGCGTGCGTATTGTTTTTTATAGCACAACCTAACATCCTGCACCAAAATATCTTGGATGCCTGCACCTTATCAGCAATCATCACTGCGGTTTCCGTTTTAGGCATATACAAGGCGAAAGCGAATGCGTGATGTGTCGATAACGCTGTACTTGACTAAATTAAAGGATTCTTGTAGGTATGGCGTAAATATTTATTGCGGATTGAAGTAAACTCAATTCAGTGCGAATATGTTTTGAAAAAAAAAAAACATACAAACATTCAAATGGATTCCGCGGCTTTGTTTATATGAGGCTATTCAGGGGATTCAATTTTGGAGGAATCTCCCACATAAATCAAGCTGGTTGAATGACGTTGCTCTCCAGAACGTAAATTGTTGCTGGCTTATTGGCGCATATGTCGGAGACTTACCATAGAGTTCCAAAGAAAAAAGTTTCAACGACGCTAAATCGCACGAATGTGGTGGCTAGTTGACATCATCTTTTCTCGAAATAACTTACTTAACGGGCGCCCGACCTGCCTGAGACAGGGTAGCCTTCCATCCCCACCGATCCCGGGCACACTGCTTTTAGTTGTGAAGACTATGCGCTTTGCGTTTAAAGCAGAGGTTTGGTATCTCTGGTCGTCTCGAACTTGTGGGCTGGGATGCAAAGAGAGCTGTTGTTCGACGGGTCCGAGCAAATGTAGTCGTAGTATTCTGGCCTATGAGACTACATACACATCTTGGTGCAGCTCATAGAGTTCGCACATAAGATCCAAAATTCTTGAAATAACGCAAACTGAAAACTTTTCTTCAATAACATCATTGTTTCACTCGCTGTGTGGCCCGTATCACTGTCTTGCTGGAACTACATGTTGTCTATGTCTACATAAATCATATGACACTATCAGAAGACGTCTCCGAACTACCAGTTTACATTAATGCTGAGGGACTCCTTTCAATGAAGAGAACATCGCACATACCAGCCCCTTATCGATAGACCGTCATTTCCTAATCGCCACTAACTACCTGCTGTCAGAACAAGTTTTTAATTTGAGCTACAAAAACTCGAAATCGTGCCAATTTTAACAGGTGGAGGCAAAACTGTGGATGGAGTACGTATCGTTGTCTTCTCTGAGAAGGTACATAGGCATTCATCTCTCGTTCAACCTTTGGAGTGATGGCAGATTTCTCCCGACCGAAGTCGCTGCCGCTCGTGAAGCCGCTGCCAACCTCGTTGCGATCGACGCAAGACTGCCTTCAGTATTGTGGATGTCCGAACCCTCTAAATGGTTAACATACACTCGTACCAAGATACGAAGGCGGATATGCGATGCACCATGGCAACGAAGAATTACTGGTCAGTCCAATGCCACCAGTACTAAGTGCCGAGGACCAGTGGCAACTCTGGTGCTGGTTTCACCAGATCTCCTCCAAGAAATCCCGGGCTTAACGAGGAATTTCGGGACTCGGATAAACACTCAACAAAGCAAGGGTCATATAATGCTAACAAAGAAAGGCGAGGGCCGCTCGCAAGCTCTACCAGCAGAAGTGTCGGGAAGGACGTCAGTTAATACGAAAGAATATAAAGGAAATGGAACGCGCGCGATTGAGGACATCGGGAGGTTCCACTCCTGGAATCCAGACTCTTGCCCTGGGTCGTTCTGGTGGACGACTGTTAAATTGGCTCCCGGTCAATTGATAAACTCCAGACTTTTGGTAGTCCGGTGAGAGTCCGGTGAGGTCTGATTGCTACACACAACGAGTTTGACTCTAGTGCGGCGTCATCTACCGTCCGTGTAAGTAGTGAAGCCTTTGTGTTGTTCAGGCAGTAAGTGAGAAATCTGGATGATAAACTATTCTTCTTGAAACGCCATTCCGACACATTGATCTTACATTCCCCCTTACCCTGATTAAAGATCCCGGAGCTAAGATGTTCCTTCTTGACCTCGTTGAAAGGCTTGGGGCACGGAATAGATTTCTTAGCATTCTTAGGGATTTTTGGAGGATTATTTTCCTATTTGGGTTTCTTGGAAGCTATCCTCAGGCGGGGAGTCCTCCTATATCCGGTTTAATCGACACTGTGACGTTTCTTTTTGCGCTGGCGTAGGTTCTTCTTTTAACGAGTTGACTCCTTAGCTTTCGACTTGAAAATCGTCAGCCTTCTCCACAAGTAGTAAAGTATTTAATGATAAATCGTGTGGTATGCTCCCTTTCGTTGTCTGGTCAGTTTCTTCTGCGTTTATTTCTAAAAATCATTTAAAATATTTTGACGGACTACATGTCTGCATTACAAAGAAACTTCTTACCGTTCTCCCGCCCTGGTTCGCGTCTTCGAAACAATGGTGCCAAATCCTGGCTATCAATAAGGATGGCAAATCCATTTAAACACACAACTGCGAAATGTAATTGATACCAGGGATGTTACAAAGTTTTTGTTTTTGAATACTATCTGTCACTCATTATGCACTACCGCACGCAGTATAAAATAAATATGTCTTACAAAATACATAATGTACACGTCATGTGCGGTTAACAATGTAATTTCAAATCACCACATTATTTTTAAAATAACATTTCCGTTGCACGTTAATAAGTTTTAATTTAATTTTGTGATATAATAAGCATCTTGTGTTTAACACTTAAACAAAAAAAAAAAACAAAAAAAAAATCCCTTCAAGGTTTGTTTAAATTTTTTTATTTTTATTTTTTTTTTAATTGTTCCTTTCCATTCCTATTCCATAAACGTTCAGAGTGAAAAAAGAGCCTCATTTTTAAAATTTTTTTTCAGAAGATGAAGAAGAAGAAATGTGCGTCACTGACATCCAAATGCTTGTCATAGAAGACTCTACCCTCGAAAAACTCCCACCTCATTTGGAGAATTTGTTGAGCTCTTTTGATCTCAAAAACTCACAGCAAGCCGACTTGTTAATTGCTATAATTTACGGTATAGCCTTAGAATGCTCCTTTGCCGCTGTAGAAGAAGTTAAAAGAAATATGGGTCGTTTGAAATTTATGTCGTACCTGACAACATTTCATGCACGAAACGTCAGACTGCTGTCAAAAATGCCACAAAACATTTATGATTTCGATAAAATGACATATGTCCTTCAATTGCAATTGATGTTCGATGATTCTGCAAAAGCCTGCTTGATGACGGGAATTGTGACAGGAGACTTACTAATTTTAACTCTTACGTCAGATTGTGACCGTGCAGGCGGAAAGAGTATCTGCCTATCGATAGGACGTTACGTTTTGAATGCCAAAGGAAGGCCGTTTCCCAGTCGATTTAGAAAACTACCAGAACTTTCACACAAATTGCGCGAACAAGTACTGATTCCGATCCGCAACCATATGATTAAGAAGGAAGGTAGCATTCTCATCTACCCAGGCTTGGACGGCTTGCCAGAGGAATTGTATCCTTATTTGTACGTGTACATGAATACAAATAATTTGAATAAGATGGCTAATGTCTCGAAACGTTTTCGAAATACCATTAAATACTATAAAAAACGTTTGTCAAAAAAATAATCAAAGCAATAAAAAAATTTTAAATAAAAGGAAAAAAACATTTTTGGTACAAAGCTTGCTTTTGTTTTATTTCAGTGAAATTTGATTTTTATGATTTTTTTTAAATATTTTTATGTTTGTGTTTTTTTTTTACTTATTTTGGTTAAAATATGTTTCAGATACCAAGGAAAAGGAAGCCGACGACGAGGTTCCTGCATTAGACGATTCGATAGGTAGGTACCATGCGCTTTTTTTAATTATACATATAACCTAAGGTAGGTACTAGAGTAAGCCTAAACGCCTTTATCTAGATCCAATTAAACTTAAACACAGATAACAAATTATAATGGAAAGGTGTACGGTCATTCTTGTTTTCTGTGATTAGAACCACGAAGCTTCCGCTTCCGACGCTCTAACTGAAAAGTAGCGATTTGCAATACAACTCTTTATCTTTTCGAAACACTGCCATCCTTATTGATAGCCAGGCTGTCAACAGGTCTCTAACACCGAATACTACATCTTCCAGGCTGGTGGAGCAGTGAGAGATACTTGATGTGTGGGCTTGACCGACCTTAACTTTAAGACGTTCCACCTTTGCCCCACTGTTTAGTAGTACTGTTTCCGTTTAATGGTCTGCCAGTTCCAAGGCTGAACGTTCACGTTTCTGATGGCTTAACTGCATTTTTTCAGACACTTGCTCTGACGTTTTTTCTACAACCATGACTGCAATGTCATCAGCGTAGCCAACGATGTGTACTTCGCTCGGACTTGGTGTTCTCAGTTTTCCATCATACATGATATTCCATAAAACTGGTCCTAGTACTCAGCCTTGGGGAACTCCTTCCGTGATTCTGTACCTATAGGCCCTTCTTTCGTGTCATAATGTAAGGTTCTTTCACTGAGGTACATACATGGCTGCCTATTATTTTCAGCAAGTGGTAAGGTATACGCAGTTATCTTACTGCACTCACTATACAGCTCCAGCTGGTTGAATTGAATGCATTTTTGACATCGAGTTTATGACGGTGCAGTACTGCTTTCTCCCTCCAAACCATCTATATCCAGCGATTGCTTTTCGCGTAATGTTGCACACTGCACTTATCGCCCTTATGGTGCTTCACTTCTTTCTGAAGCTGAGCTGTCGGTTGGAGAGCTCTCAGTTTCCTTTTGTGTATAGCTCTAGTTAATCTACGTAGGAGTAGGCAGCAACTCAAAAAATGACACCTGAAACCGGTGCTACTTCGGTTGGTCGAAACAAATGGAGTCGAAGCTCGGCACTCGGACGACAGAATGTATGCTGTACAAAGCGCTAACCCTGCTAATCTGCTATACAGCGCGGAGTGCTGGATGATAAGCTGGATAAAAGCGCTTTTGAGCGAAAAGACTAAGAACTTCGTCGAATTTTTGGTCCCTATGTGCTAGGAGGGCGAATTGCGGCAGAACATACAACCGAAAACTCTAACAGCTGAACCAAGATATGGATGTAGTCTAAAAAGCCGAAATAAGTCGGATACATTGGCCACATCGGAGGATTTTCGAATCCCAACCGCAGGTTCGAGATGACCGAACTTCCGCTTAAAAGACCAAGCTATTGTGAATGCCAAGCGCTTGGTCTTGGCAACTAAACCCATCGTGCACGGAAGCGGTGAGAATAGAAGGCTACGCTCTCTCAGACAGGGATTGGTCACGGGTTGGGCGCCAGTTAAGCATGTAATTGGTCATATTTTGACCAACGGTTGCAATGATACATTTTAAATAGTCCCTGAATAGCCCGCACTCGACCAAGAGTTCTCCATTAAATCGTACTGAGCATCAAGGATTACATCACGCTGTACGTGTCCAGAACAATTTACTTCTCTCGCTTGACTTTCATTTCTTGGAAAAGTTTCGATTTCACGAACCGACCATATCTCGAAAAAGACCCCTTAAAGTGTTCCAATCCATCATAAGCCCTGCAAAATAAAAAGGTTCCATTCAGATACCTTGCGGTATTCGATGTGAATTCTCCGAAGCAAACATCAGAATCTCTACAAAGTACTCCCCCTAGGGACACTAATCAAAATGGACCCAAAAATAACTTGACCTTCCAGCAATTACCCACCAGGGCGTATGAGTTAAGCTACTATCCCACCCACAACCAAACGAGAACACCTACCTACTTTCTGAGATAAATTCCAAGACAAAAGGAAAAAAAAAAAACAAAAAAGGAGCAAAAAAAATGTGTACACGTATATATGTATAATTCCAGCCCCCGATACCGTTTATTACATCCAAGTGTATTTGAGCGTTAAACCAATAAAGCTCTCCTTTTTATGTTTTATTCAATTCCACGCGCGCGAATCTCACAAAGAACAAGAATCGACAAATACACAGAGCCAGGCAGACGAAATGAAAAAAAAGAAAACGAAAAAAAAAACTGTGGAATCCAGAACCCAGAAGCAGTTTTGGGCTCCTTATTGAAATTTCTGCTCGCCTTGTCGTCCTTTGAATTTCGATATCGAGTAATCAGTTGGGGCGCTCTTACTCTCTGTTTCTCTCTTGGTGTCTCTTTTTTGGTTCTCTTGTGTCCCTGTAGTTCTACCCACTATTAGTGCCCTTCCCATGCTGTTGAAGTTCATTCACTGTGTCATGATGGTCCTGGCCAAGTACTGGTGATTCTCGTTGCCGCTGCTACCGCCATTCTATTGACGACAGCAAGGATGACACCCTAACCCACACAACTTTGTGGGTCGTCTTGGTAGTTGGTGGTGGTGCTGCTGCTGCTGCTGGAGTGAAGTGCTTGTAACTGAATATTTCATGTACACGAGGTTCTTATCTGCTGCCACTATATGAACTTTGTTGTCCTTTTTGCTCCTTTGTTTGCTTTTTTTTTTCTAGCCCAGAGCAATTGGGAGCGCGAGCATTAGATGCAGAGAGGGAGAGAACAGTGGATAAAAGGTGCTGCTCTCTGCTCTTTGTTCTCCGTTTTCAGGAATTTATTTTTTTGCTGCGATTGGAATTCACTGATTCCACTGGTGCAAGCAACCAGCCACACTCTCACTCTCTTCGAATTTCGGCTCTCTGAAGCTTCCATCTCCAAGGGAATTTATTTGTTTTTCAACCGAATAAGGGGGGTTGCCATGATGGGGTGGGACCTACCTACACACTGTCTTCGTCGTAGAAACCATAAGGACGCTTTCGGATACACACCGCAGCATGAGGGAGCATAAAATCCTCGTAAATTCCAAGACATCTCCTTACAAAGTGAAATTTCAGTTTGATTTCGAGATTACTCCGGTTCGGACGCGTGTCGCGCTAGTCCGTATTGCTCCTCGGTGGCGACGGTTGATTGTTTCTATCATTTGTACAAGGATTTACCTATCGGTGAATACCTACTGGTATTGCTGGGCCTTTGGTTGGGGCTGCATACCGCGCTGGAAAAGTGCTATCACGATAACCACCAGGAGTGGAGATATCCCGAAAAGGGACGTGTGTTCCTTTGTTTCTCTTGAATCCAAAACCTCGGTGTATGCGTGTGAAAGTGTTTAGTGCAGTGGCTGCCACTCCTAACGGAAATGGCTGATAATACCAAATATTTTTATGTCCTTTAGTCTTAATTTTCTTGTTATATAACGAGGTGTGTATAACGGTGTATTGTGCTTGAGAAAGGTTCCTATTTGCTGTGTGAGTGGGTGTATCCCAATTTTCTATTTTTGTTGTTGTTGTTGGTTTTTTTTTGTGGAATTTTGTGCGTCTTATCATCGTCATCCTGGATTACCAATGTGGATCCTGGAGAATGGCGTCATCAATGCGAAATGCTCTGCCGCCAGCATCAACATCATCTGCAGCATCAGCATCGTCGTCGTCGTCCCAAGCGACTGCAACCATCCATCATAGCCACCATCATCACCGGTTGCAGCTGCAACATGTGCAATTTCAACAGCAACTTGTGGCTGCAACATCGCTACCTGGCGGCGGCGGCGGTGGCGGTAGCATTGGTGGCAGCTCATCATCATCATCATCGATGGCAGGTGGTTCCACAACTACGATGCGACGAACCCTAACCGTGGTGGCACCACGGTCAAGATGTCGCAGTCCGATGATGTTGTGCCACAGCCATAGCGATGGAGAGTTTCCAATGTACAAAGGTAGGTAGGTGCCTTGGCTATTTACATTAAGTCCTGAATAAAAAGATTTTATGTTTTTTTTTTCTCGCTTCCGAGACGCACGTTCAAGGCGGTTTAATAGGACGCCTTATGTCCCAAGTGGGCTTTGAAGCACGTTGGCAATTTAAGGTTTACAAATCCTTTCTCTCATCGGGGAATTGAGTCGCGTTGATATATATGTGGCGAAAATTAGTATGCGGGACGTACTGCCTGTGTAGGTCGGAAATGGGGTTGAAAGCCGTTAGGCGGGGGTGGGGGGTTGAATGAATTCAAAGAAACTGATTTGAATAGGTGATACTTTTTTTTTCTCTTGCTTTTGTTAAGCAGTGATTTAGGTTCGAATTTCCAGGTTAATTTGGGTTTTATCCCTTTTTTTTCGTCTTTTGAGTGGAACCTTCTGCTTTCGATTGTAGGTCGTGGATCAATTTTCAGGATCTCAAATTTATCGTTCACCAAGGAATGTGTAACGCAAAGCGAGTGAGGGAAAGAAAAGAAAGATTTTGTATCTTGAAAGCGGCACATTTTAGGAAACCGATTTAAACATTTTAGGAAATTTTGAAAGTGGCGATGCTAGAGATTAAGTTGGCAAGGATTCACCTGACAAGTTGAATTGAAGGGCGCCCTAATCGACTTTTAAACTTGTTTGTTTAGATATTGAATTGCTTTAACTGTTTGCATAGAATTATAAGTTAGCTTGGGGTAACGCGGTGTATGAAAAAAGGACCTTTCTCTAGCTGGTGCTAGGTGAGAGGACTGCGAATGTATTTGTAGCGCTACGAAGGCCGTTGGCGCTATCGTTAGTGGTGAAATCTGAAAGAAGGATAAGAGGAAACAAGATTAGGGAGAGTTCCTATTGTCGATGCTGGGAGGAACTGAATTCCCACCCTGACTTTAGGAACCGAGTCAATATAGGTGCTACGACTACTAGCTTTCTAAGAGATCCTCTCAAAGTGAATCCAGTGACATCTGCTTAGGGTAGAAGTCGCGAAAGCTATGTGCTGCTTTGGACCTGCAGATCTTTACAAATCCTGCAAAGAGGTGTCGGATTGTGAGACCTAGACTTTTACTATGGGAAATATGGAACTGATCTTAGCCAGGTTAAGGTTCCAGCTTTTGATCTGTAGTAACCTCTCTTCAGAGGTTTGAGGATTGCTTTCTTGCGAAGGGTATGATGATCGTTTTGTACCATTTAGAGTTGGTACTACTCCCAAACTCCAATGCTAACAGAGTGCATTTGTTCGTTTAGATTAGCTTCCCGACTGCCTCTAATGAGCTTGAGAAGATCGTTGGCTTAGTTTTGAATGGTGAAGCAGGATATTTGTACATGGACATCCAGTTGAAGTTGATCATAGATACAGTGGATCACAGCAGAGGAGTAAGAGGAGAAAGAGTGCTGGAACTCAAGTATTTGGTTGATAAGGTAGGGAAGCACACTCCGTCCTGGGGTAAATCTGGTGTTAAATTCACGCCCAGTTTCGTCTCCAACATATGTCGCTCTTTTTTGTACCGGCTCAGTGGTTATTGCGTTTGCTTACTGAACAGGAGGTTCGAGGTTCGAATCCCAGAAAACACAAACAAGTTTTTTCACGGTCTCAACATTCGCGAATGTCTGGCCTTGAGCGTTGGACCCCTCCTTCGTGTGAAAAATATAACACGCACATCTGGAATGGTTGGGAGAAGCTAGCCCGTTGACAGTTCTCGTAGCAGGAACCTCACGCATACATTTTGAAATCGTGAAGTTCAACCTAATTCTAGGTAATTGCCTATGCGGATGACGTTGCTATAGCTGTCTCGGGTAAAGACTTCAATATGCTCAAAGATCTTCTGCAGAATGCTCTCTCTAAGCTCTCTAAAACGACTTGAGGTTGTGGCTTAGGCGTCAACCCTAAAAAATGGCGGAACTAGTCCATTAGCGCATTTTGATCCTCCAAAACTTTGTGGCGTCAGTCTGTTACTGCGGATAAAGCCAAATACTTGGTCATCATCCTTGACAACAAACGCAGTTGTAAACCCAACATCCTGGAACGCGTCCAGAGAGCCACTTCAGCTCTGTACTGCTGTAAGAAAGCGATAAGGAGTAGATGGAGACTTCAGCCACGCATTACATACTGGCTATATGCATCTGTCATCAGGCCTATGCTAACGTATGGCGTGTTCGGCTGGTAGACGTCCGTGCTGCTCACCGCAACCATTTGGGTCGAATACAAGGGTCGGCTTGCATATGCATCAGTGATCTAGTCTACGTACTGGACACTCCTCTCATCTAAACGATTTTGAATTTCTCCCGCGAGACACCGACGCTTTGAAACCTAAATATCCTCCAGACTAGACTGACAGGTTGACCTTGGGTTACAAAGGGAATCCATGTGGACTCCATACAGTTGGATCTAAAACAGAATTAGGGGCGAGTGGGAGTGTCTTCTTCCAAATCTCCTTCCTAATCACTGTAGTGTCCTCCAGGCGAAGCCAAAGGAAGCCTTTTCGTGGATAAATTGCAAGGTGATGTCCAAGCGGGATATCATCATTTTGACTGACAGCCAAGCCGCGATTAAATCTCTGAAATCCGTCACCTTTAACTCGTGAACTGTCCTAAATTGTCGCCTGTCTTTTAACGAGATGACTGAACAATTCAATGTCCACAACCTATTTTGGGTGGATTTCGTCAGACTCAGTATGCCCAGTTGATCTGCTGCTCAAGCTCAGCCCTAGTAACTTAACCAATCGTAGATGGCCAGATGGCACTACAAGCCTTATCACTACACAGGTTTGCCACGAAGCTGGATCAGTGCTCATTTCAAACCTAGTATAAGTGTCGTTTCAGGGCACTGCATTATCAGCAGGCATGCCACCAAGCTGGGGCTCCTCGACTTCCGTAGAAGCTGCACAGATGAAGAAGAGGCTCTTCACTCGTGGGAAACTGCATTTAGGAGCCTACCCACAATTTCGGCGAACTGGCTAATACAAGCATTAGTAGCCTCCAGCTCCTCCTGGTTCAGTGCTTCAGCTTTTTGGAGATCTTGTTCTTGTGGTAACACAATGGTCCTTACTGGTCTAAGGGAGGTTGTAACATCAGTTCAGTTCAGAAAACTATGTATCAGAAACCTCTTTACCGGCCCGGAACCATTTTATGGGCTGGGGCGCATACGGTGCGGGAAGAACTCAGAAAGAAGAAGGTTTTAAAAAAGCGATACATTCGGAGGAACTCCCTAGACTAAGACAGGCCAAAGACCTCCTCGGGAACTGTAACCGGAAAGAAGTATGTTCTGTATAAACATCTATAAAAACTAGCTGCGCATCCTTACCGGCTTCCAAAAAAGTCACTGTAGGCCTAAGGAGAACCTCAGGAAACTGGGTATTAAGCGACGTAGAGGCTGGAGATTCTGCGTAGAAACCACAGGGCACCTTCTAAAGGAAAGTGGAACACTGATCCGTAAAAGAAGGAAACATCTGAATGACTACCAACTACCAGAAAAGGTCTACTATTGTTAGACCCACTCCAGGTATTCCGATTCATCAAGGAAATTGGACTGGAGAAGGTGCTCTAAGTTGAGGGAGTAAAATAAATTTACAAACCTAAGCGTTGAAGCTACAATTGCTTCAGAGCCTAGCACGTTTTGGTGACACAGAGCCTACGAGTCCTATGGTCGCCTAAAGGTTCACTGCACTGTATCATGTTGTGGCACAGTCACTCCTCAATAGTGATGGCCTCGGTTCACAGCTTGTTTGAGACTGAGCTGCCGCGATACATTTTCGCTTTCATCAGGAAGCACACGTCTCCGGATTCGAAACTTTTGTTTTTGTTTTGTTTTTTTGGTACGACGCGTGTCTAAATTCATTACAAAATCCTGGCATACGTTGTCAATTGAGCCTCCCATTCAGTAGGTCGTCGAAACTGCTGCAAGTTATAATCAAAATCAAAGCACGACACTAATTTTCATCTCCAATTAAATCGCTCAATCTCAGTTCCACCCATTAATTGTGTTTATGGCTCCCCCTCCTTTTTGTTTACAACATTTAAGTGAATCACCAATAACCTCATCGAAATCAATGCAGTAACATTTTGTCCGCCTCTCCCACAGACGCCACTGACAGCGAAGAAGCCAATCAGCAGGATTATTCAATAATTTCCATACACAAGTCCTTGCTGTCTCTCCCTCTCACATCAATTAACTCGATACCCAATTGGTAATACACTCAAAAAAAAGGACACAAAAAAAAAAAGAAAAATTCTTGGCACCAAGTTGTCTGACCTACAAAACAGAAATCCCCACATAGACCTTGCTCCTTTCGGTTCAGGAACTATCTACATATCCAACCGACGATAGCCCTTACTTTTACTCCTTTGCAACTGTGTGTGACTCACTACAGAGAGAGTTGAGAATAAACAAAACTCGGTGGTATTTCGCAGACGTATCCTTTCAGACGAAACTCGTTTTTTTTTTCTTTGTTTTTGTTGTGGAATCCTTATCGGTTCTCTTATCCTTATGGAGCTGTATTTTTTTTTTCGAAGTGTTTTACACTTTAAAGGGGTCATTTAGCTGTCTTTTAATCATATCCTTGCATCTAGGATGTTAGTTACGTTGTCTTGTGTTCTCAAATCATTCGTTGGAAACTCGGTTTTCTTAAGTTAATTTCCGATTTTTGTTCGGATACACTTCGAATCGATTTCGAATGGTTTGCCGTTGCCGTTGCCTTTGCATTTGACAGTCTTTTGGTTAAGTTCCAAATTTTTCGTGCTCCTGGTCCTTTGTCTTATTTTTTTGATTATTTCGTAGAGAAGTAAATATTTTTGCCTCCTCATTATTTGCATGTGGTTGCAGATGCCATCACACTGGAAAGGACCTTGACTTTTATGTTTTATGGTTTGCCAACAAATTTCCTTTGCATTTCCGTGCCAAATTCGTGAAAATTTCATTGTCCTTTGGGTACTTAGCCAGTTAATTTAAAATTCATGGGCATTTATTTGAAATAGAAGGCTTAGTCCTGGAGTAGGCTACGTCTTATCCAAAGTGTTCCTTTAAATTTAATGAACGCATACCCACCTTTGTGGATCGAATTATGCTTTTGAGAAACCCCTCTGAAAGCACTTCACAGAAACGAATTGTTTTCCCTTTCGTATCTGTGTTTCAAGGAGAATTGAAATAGAAACAGGAACAGGATACTTGGTGTCTTGGAAAATTCAATTTAACGAATGAGTTTGATGTTTTATGTGCGTTTGTCAATATTGTTGTTCATTATTTTCGTTGGCAGTTCTCAGAAGTTATTTTCGATGACTTTGAGGAGATCTGATTCCCTTTACATAATTAATGAGGTGCCGATGGATAAGGGCCGAGTAAGAAAGGACTAAAATATGTACATATCTGCTGGTGGCATTTATGAAAGTAAAGAACGAATAGGGATGTCTGCCGAATTATGAACTGGGGGTATTAATTCAATCTATTGTACGTACAATGACGTCAATTCGAAATTTCTGAGCGAAGAAAATTTTTGGTAGGCATACTCGTATATTGATCTTTCAATCATTATTCTGACAGATTTTATAGAAACAAAATTCAGCGATATGCAAACTACTTGGCACAATAAAACGTCACACGAACGATGACGTTTAATGATTGAAGTGAGGGCCTTTGACGTCGTTAAGTGTGACAGATCTGTCAACGACGATGACAGCTTCATTATGTTGATGTTTTGTAACAATTCAAGAAATTGTTGTTTTAATGGAAAATGTCTGTGTGGAGTGATATTTAAAGAAAAAAAGAAATGTCAAGTGCCCGTCGGCGAATACTTAACCTTTTCTGTTTTCGAAATTGAATTCGAATCTCACTTTTATGGATTTTTAGTCTCGTTTTATTGTTTTTATGAACGCCAGAAACATAAGAACGATTTAACGTCGCTTGATTTTTCCTCTTTCATGTAGGGTTTTAGGCAAAACATTTTTTATTCGCTGTGCACGGTGGCACCTTTTTAAGGTGCGTGTTATTTCGACGCTGGCAACACTTTGTGTTTGGGATATTGACAGATACTGTCAAGCGTGGTAAGAAATGGATCGTTTCACTATTAGACAACGCTGGGGAATTCTGAAAAATTATTTCCAAAGTGAGTGTTGTGTTACAGAAACTAAGCAAAATTTGGGCCTGGTATACGGAAATTCATAAAAAAAAGTTCGTGGAACTGAAAGCTGTCAGTGTGCTCATCCGGTACGGACTTACCGAAAAATCGCTGCGCCATTGCGCTCCACTCGCCGCAGAACTCAATGACAGAATAAAAGTCGCACTTTTCTGAGGAGGACATTGCACAAAGACCTCGGAATACTTAATTATAAGACCCACCAGGAGTGGAAGCAAAACGACCGTCAACTTCGTTATTGCTTCTCTGGGTTGGCTTTAGATGAGTTGCATCGACTTTGGTTGATTTTTTCGGTAGAAGCTCATTTTCATCTCTATGCCAACAAGCAGAATTCTAGGATTTTGGGTTATGAAAATTCACATGTCGAAGAGAAGCCAAAACACCCTTAAAGATTGGTTGTTTGGTGTGGGTATTGGAGTGGTGGCATCATTGGTCCATACTTCTTTGAAATTGAAGCTGGCAACAACATTACGATGAACGAAGCCGCTTGACGGTCTTTGGTTGTAACAGGATAGCCCGAAATGCCACACTTACTCACTAACTGGCCTAAATTGTCGCCTGTCTCTTAACGACATGGCTAAACTAATCAATATCCACCTCATTTGGGCATTAATGGTGCCTCCGTCCATATATTCATGGATAGTCAAACGGCGCTCAAAGCTCTGAGCCTCAAGGCGCATCCAGTCTTTTGGCTGTGTAAGGTTGTTTTATGGCTTATCACCGAAAAAGGTGCTCTGGATCTATACGTCTATGATAAGACTCTTTCTAGCTTATGCGTCGGTTGTTTGGTGGAAGGGGGTCTAGCGTAAGTATGTGACTGCCTTCTGCACTAAGCTTCAGGAGCGGTTAGTCTGGACTGCGGGAACTGCCCTAAACGCTCTGCTTGATTTTCCTCCCCTTGATACGTATATCATGGGTTGTACTATCAAAGCAATCTACTGTATCAGACGAGGTGGTTTTTGGTATCATCCGCACTGGAGTTTCGATGACCTTGTGAGGGGTGCCGCGGGTGTCTTCTTGGAATCTGAGACTTCAATACTCGTAAACATACCACTGTATTTCAAGCGGATGTCTCTGCTATCCTAATGGCTGCCGACCATACTGTATAGGAATAGGTGTAGGAGTCGGAGTATTTGGGCCTGTACTAACAGTCAGGCTGCGCTTAAGGCCTCGCTCAACCCTGCAACACGTTCCAAAATAGTTCGAGAATGCAAGATCTCTTTTAATTTGGTCTCAGGATTGCACTGTTTGACTCTTGTCTGGGTCCCACGTCACACTCCGATTTCGGGAGATGAGATTGCTAAGCAACGCTCACAAAATGTTTTCTCAAGACCTGAACATGCGTTGGGTTTTCCCGCGTCCGTCGGCTTTCTCCGAAAGTCGAAAAAACTCCAGTAAAGTGGGTCGTGCTTCCTGCTAGTACAATGGACCAGTTGCGTCTGAGTGCTCCAGTGGAGTGTTTTCTAATCCGACAAAAAGGGTGGTTTTGTGCAACAGTAGGAGAAGCATCGAAATCATCGCTCATATTGATCTGAGGAACTCCTCCGCCGCAGCAATTCTAGCCTTCATTGTGAAAGTGGAAAAGCTGTTGGAATAATTGTGGCATGTGGACAATAGAGCTTCCTTGCCTTTACGCTCACGGGTGTAGCCAAAGGTATCGAAGTCGACACATCTGACTTTCTTTTCGTCACAAACCTCGGCCTTGCCTACGCACCCAGACCCCTGGAATGTATCTGAAATCGTAAAAGTATCTCAATCTGTTTTTCCACGATTAATTGCATCCCATTTGACTGATATATTACGCTCGTAACAGTCATAGGGACACACTTCCACTACCCGCATCCATGTCTCCGAACTCCCATTATAGTAAATTATATGTCCGCCTGGTTTCGTCCTTAAGTCGAGGCGTTTTCTGTTCAAGGCTTTTCAAATGTCACGTGTGTGTATAGGAATCTCTCTCTCAACTACTTCCACTTTTACAATCATTTTTATTGCTCCTCCGCACGTTGATACCTCTTTTTACTGATTCCCTGTCCATTTTCCTTTCTCGATTGAATGTCCAAAACGTGTCCTCTTCATTCTGTGGACGGTATTATATTTAAAGAAAGTTTTTATGACGCTGTTAAGACACCTTTAAGAACCAACACGGTAATCGTATCCCCTGTCAAGGCTTCTACAGCGTGTCTCTTTCGTGTATTAGGTGTTGAAAGATAGCTATGACAATCAAAATAAGTACATGTTGCTAAGAAATATTAGGGCAGGTCCTTAACGGTGATGTTTTGAGTAACTTTCCGAACCTACGTCGACCTAGAAAACAAAATACGATATAAACCACCGCAATGAAAGGAAGCCCACCCAACTGTTACTGTTGTACATGGCACAGGAAGGTCTTGGAAAGTTGGAAAGGTGTCAACAGTATTAATCACTAGAACAACAAAAACAAAAAAACAACAACAACAAGAATATCTTACAGAAAACGTCGCAGACTCATATTGAGGTCGTCTGTGGCGCTGTTTTTTTTTTTTTTTTTTTTTGCTGTCTGTTGGTGGTCGGGGGTGATATACTAAACCAGACCAAGATGGGTATGAGCTACACCCACCACTGAGTGCTCCTATTGTGCCCTGATACCTTTCCAATAAACCTGTAAGCTCCTCGATACAATCACTGTGGTAGTTGTAGGACTTCCTTCGGAACGTTTGAGCACAGTCGTACCCCGTGTACGTGTACATTTGAACGACTCACAACCCAGACTGTATTTGTGTGTCAGTAGATAATTTTTTTTTTTCTTTATCCTGTTTCTTCTATCTATCACGTGTGTGTGTGTGTAGCACAGGGATTATAATTTTTTCCTCTTGATTTGCTTTGTGCTCAATGTTGTTATGGCCAAAGGTAACCAATGGAGGATTGGAAAGACACGACAGACGACAGGCACGGTGAAATGGCGGATGATGAAAGCAATTCGGTGTGAAGTGAGGTGCGCTTTAAAATTAACGATTTCGGTGATTGATGTGCCTTTTGTGTGCGTGTATTAGTGTATCTAAGGGGAGAGATTAGTTCCTGTTATTGAATGTCTATCAGGAAATAGATGGATGGATGCATAGGATCGTTTTGAAATCCAATTAAAATTAAATTTGAATCAAGGAATATGTAGTCGCTGTAGCTACGAGCTTAGTGTACCTTTTGAAGTGTTATTTGGTTCCTCAAATGGGAAGTGTAGAGCTTTGATGTAACATGCGTCTTAAATGCGGCAACAATCAGGAGAAGCAGCAATCCGCCGACGTCTTTAAAGTGCTTTCCACAGAGGCAGGCGGTCGAGTGATGTACCATTCCGTTGAACACAGAGGAGCACTTACTTACTTAAGGTGATGCTACAATTCGGGGTGAATCGGGCTTCAACTCTGTCTCTAGCTAGTTGCCTAGAGTTTAGCTGTCCCCCGGGGGTGGATTCAAGGGTTTTCCGGGCCGAAGCATTCGTGTCCATATCCTCTACACGACCCATCCACCTCAGTCGTTGGAACTTCACTCTTTATTAGCCATTTCAGTGCTGCATGGAGTATGTACGCCACCGATGACCACCAGGAACAGTAGCGGTATAAGAATTCAATCCTGACGTACTCCACTTCGGATTCCAAAGTCCTTTGATACCTTAGCTTTGTGCAGGATTTAGCACTTACTAGCTATAAGGGAGATCTAAAGATTGATGTAATATTTCTTGGGATACTTCTGCGCTAGGCTGTAGTGATAACAACTCGCTTCAAGCTGTTGGAGGCCTCCTCGAAATCAATGCACAGTAGACAGAGTAAACACTTATAGTCGACGCATTGTTCTACAATAATCCGCAATTGTTGAGTCCCTAATCCGGTTTAGAAATGTCTTTGCTACGCTTGGAGGAGCGCATATTCCTCTCCAGTTCCCACATTCTACCAGATTGCCCTTGGACAGCTTCAACTTCCCAGCTTCAAGGCTTCTGCCAAGCTTGTTGGCATATAGGCGCTTAGAAGGGATGCCATCTATGAGTCTGGAGGAATCTGCTATCTCTATGATGCCGGCAGGTCCTGTGTGCATTCGCGAATTTGTTGCTTCCGCATGTGTATTCGAGTTGGGGAACATTTTGTTTCTGACCTGCGAAATGTTTCCGGCATCTGCTGAGTTGACCTTCATCCGAAGTCAAAAGATTGCCATTTAACCCCTTCATTGGGCGATGCTTGAAACTTCGATCAAGGGAACGTTCTTTTCGGGATTCTAAAGCCGGTTCTACTGTCGCGCATGCTTACTGCATCTTCAGCCTTCGACGGTAGTACGTTGGTACGGTTGTTAAGTCTGATACTACGCTGCACTTCCTTATTCTTTACGCGATATTGGGGGTACACTTACTGGTGAGACCCCTGCGCTCTGAGCCTTTAGTGCAATGCGCTAATCGATTCGTCTCCAAGTATCTAACCAACGATAAACATTTTTCACATCGTTCCAACTGTCTTCCTAAATTGTCCTGCGCTGAACTACTAATTGCTTCTCTTTCTCCGGCAAATTCGTCCTTGAATTGCTGGCGCTCTGAAGGATACCGTGATGTATCAACATTGTATCTAGTGATTGTTACCGAATTGGATCGGTTGCTACTGTTTAAGACGGTGGTTAATTAGCATGAAGCATAAGGATCCATCTCCTGCCCAAGGGTGACTAGATAGCATCTCGATTCAAGCTGTCGAAAGCCTTCTCAAAGTCGATAAACAGTAGAAGTAGCCCAGAAAAACTGTTAGCCATTGCCAAGGCTACATACGAGGAGAGTAAGTTTCACGTCCAAAGTGATATATATATACAAACATCCGTATGCTACTACTACCTACCACTTCGTGCTGTATAGCTTGCTTAAGATGGCACTATAGCTCGTGGTGGACCTGTGCTTTAACCAACAAGCGTTGCCAGTCAGCTCGATCTTTAGCTAGCTGCCTCCAGTTTCGCATGCTAAGTTAGTTGAGGTCCTCTTCAAATTGCGTGCACCCCTTGAGTCGCGGTCTTTCTCTACTGCACCAGCGGCGAATTCGAACATTTTCTCGACCGGAGCCTTGGCTCAGCCGCCTCAGTCCTTGTCACTCTCACCTCATAGCTAAGTCGATGTCGCTGTATACCTACAGTCCGTACAGTTCGTACAGTTCGTCGTTGTATCTCGTCCTCCACTCACCGTCTATGCAGACGGGACCGAAAATCACCCGAAGAATTTTCCTCTCGAAGCGGCCAAGAGCAACCTCACCTATTTTCGTCAAAGTCCATGCCTTTGCACCATAGCCCAGGACTGTGATGATTTGGGTCCCTATAAAGGGAAGGCTTTGTTATTTAATTGCCTTCTGAGCCCAAAGAAGCATCCGCTGTCGAGAGCTATTCTTCATTTGATCTCAGCGCTGATGTCGTTGTCTAAATTCACAGCCGAGCCTAGATAGACTCTAGGTAGGCAGAAGTGATAGCTTCACCATTCCACGATGAGGCTTAATTAGCCCTTTAGTGCCATTTTAATTCCACAACTCACGTGACCTGATTGTTAATGTTGCCGTTAAAACCTAGAAGAAGAGAGCGGAAATCCTCTACAATCATCCTGTGGCATTAAGCAAACTGACTAGTTCGCCCAGCTTTTTCCCAGAGATGTCGTTAAGGTTGTCAAAGAAGGTTTCGCCCAGCATGTGATGACTGGACCTGCCTAGAGCCGGATATCCGCAGAGGAGATGAAACACTGTGCGTTGAACGTGATGTCTGTGCGAATCCTGTTTTGTAGATCGTGTGTTCTGGACCAGTTGTAGTGTGTTGGACCACATTTGCCTTGATATGACACAATTCTGCAAGCCAGTGCCAACTAGTGTTGGCCTCTAATAGAAAGTGCAAGACGATCCTTCCTTTGTCTGCTCCCAAGGGGATGTGAACATACTTTGCGAGAGACCTGTCGAGGGCTCATCAGCCCGTACATTCCCCTCTATGTTACTGTACCTAGGCACGCAGAGAAGACTGATTTTGAAGCCATGCCATAGCAAAGCGAGTTCCTCATTGCTTGGAAGATGTAGTATCCGATGCTAGGGCCTTGGTGTCACCCTGGCTGTCAGTAAGGATGGCAATATTTCCGATCGATGCAGGGTTGTCATTCAAAACACGACAACCTTCGAGTACTGCCAGCACTTTAGCTTGGAAGACGCTGGATGAATATGGGAGTCGGCATGACTCAGATATCTGGAGGGTTTCCTAGAAAATTCCAGAACCTACACCGCAGTCCGTCTTTAAAAATTTTTGTTTCATACTCCTTTCCCAGTCCACCCAATATGGGAAGCCTGCCATGAAATCTTTTCTAAGGTTCAGTTTCGGGATAGTGTAGTCGGTAAGAGTCGTTGCCGTATCCTTAAGTAACAGATCCAGAATCCTGCCTCTCCTAATCTAACCGCGGTACATGATGATATGCTTTTAATATGAAGATCGAGTGGTATACATATGTAGGTAGACCCTAATTACCTCAAAATTATATCTGTCTTAGGTCGTTTTGTCGGAGACGTCAGTGCTGATTGTCCTTGCTTGCTGATAGCATATGCTTGGTCTTGCTTTCATTGATCGTTGAAACCATTTTCGCCACTGCCATCCCACTGCGTTCCTCCGATTATGTCAATATCATCGACGTAGGTGAGTAATATTGGACGGACTTTTAAAAACTGTGCTTCTGGCGTTGGCCCGTGGGTTTTGCACCATTTTTTTTTAAGGACGATGTTAAAGAAGTCACATGTCAGCGCGTCGCCTTGTCTCCATCCTCTTTTTGCCATCAAAGATCTCCGTGAGTTCTTTACCGACCTTGATGGAGAAGCGTGCATTCTTCATCGTCATCCTGCATAAACGGAAAAAATTGGCAGGGATTCCAAGACTCGACATAGCTCTGTATAGGTCGTCTCTACACACAAAGCCTTAAAATCGTAAAAAAAGTGGTGGGGTGAACCTCCGGGCTTTTTTCCAAGATCTGCCGTCGTTCGAATATTTGCTCGATGATGGACTAAGGACACACTGATCAGGTTGTTGGCGAATATAACTACTAAAGAGCGATGAATATATTTAGCTACCAAATCCTTTTAGGATGCCACACATGCTACCGATTCCAACGCTTCTTCCAGTGTCGAGAGTCCTTATCCACTATTTTGTGTTAAGCGGTGCACGGCTCGCTCATATTTCAACCTGTACTGCCAGGCTCCATTCCTTTCCGTCCATACCTACGAGTAATTTGTTTTGCCCTTGAGTATCCATCAGAGTATCTCCCCGACCACAGTCCACAATCCAACCTAAAGCTCTGCCTGGTAATTGCTTCAATAGGTTGCCTACGGTCATCTGGCCAAGATAACCTCACCTTTAACTAACGGAAAGAATATAAAGGAAAAGGGAATATAAAAATACGTTCGACAAAGCTTTCATCATCTCCTCCATCCCCCACCTGAACCCTGATTAGATACAAAATAAAAATATGAAAGCATACCCTGCCCACCCCTTCCATTCCTACCTTTGCACCGTTTTCCTTCTGACTTTTCAACCTCAACTTAATGGAATTATATTTGTGTTTTCCGCCTTTTCTCCTTGTTTATTGTGTTATTACTTTACCTCCCCTTCTCAACACTTAAACAAGTCGACTTAAAATAGTTTTTTATTGGATTTTTTTTCCCTCGTTCTCTTTAGTGGTTTACTTTTCCCTGTGGAAGGTAAATTGTCTTTTTTCCGATGCGGTTTTAAATTTAAAAATAAAATTAAATAAAAAAAATTCACCAAATTGCTTCCGAGATTATGGAAACCACGAGGGGAAATTAAAAGAAAAAAAAAATTCGAAATTCAAATGAAAATTTCCCATATATCCTTCGAGGTATTTAATGTGCGTGGGATCAAATGTGTGCTCAAGTGTGTGTCGAGTGTACGTGTGTAGTAACGCACAGAAGTTGATTAAATAAACGCAAAGGATCTGCGACTGCAGAGGAGACACAACGTGAAAGAGTGCGCCAAGGAATTGTGAGAAGGAAATGTTAAATTTACGCCATCATCAGCACAAGCAACATCACCACAAACATCACCACCAAAAGGAAGGTACATACACCTACTCGCAGCCCCCGAAAAAGAGTCCACCACAATTTCACTTGTATTTAGTTAGTTTTATTTATCCTTTTTCGGTTTCGCGGTTTCACGGTTTTTTTTTGTGTTCTTTTGTTCTATCTCCTTTGGAATCCTTGTTGATTTTTGCAATAGTGTTATATTTCCCACGACTTCCTTTGGGTGCGCCCTGCCTTGGATGCCAGGGATGTGGATAATTAAGATACATTCTGTTTGGGCGTAATCAGGAGAGATTTTCAGTTTTAAGTAAAAAGTTGTTTCCTGTTTTTTTTTTTGGGGGGAGGCTAACCGTTCTGTTCCAGCTCACACAGCAATGCTTCAACACAAAGCAGGCGGATGTGTGTAAATGATGACGGCAAAGCGGTTACGAGAAGCATTTTCAAATAGTTTTACAACAAAAAAAAAAACACAAAAAACCGAAGCAAGGACTGAGGGAGTAAGGAACATGGTAAATCCTTACACAAACATGTGTACATTGTGATAAAGTTTCTCCAATGAAATTCGAATAAAATGTGAAAAAGTTTTTCGCCGAAAACGGGCGAAACCTACATACGAGTACATACGTGTGCCTAAGTATATGTGCGTGCGGATTTAAAAGGATATTACAGAGAGAGAGAGCGAGAGAGAGAGGGAGTTTTCTGTTGGTTTTTATTCGGGGGATGGGAGGGGCGCCTTTCATGTGTGCTTAAAGGATGCAGTGCATTTTTAATGGGATGAGATTTTTGTTTGGTTATCGAAAGGTAAATTTGAATAGGGATCTGCTTGATGGATTTAAAGAACGGATATGGCTTTAATGCGGTTTTTGGGGAGGTCCTTTGGAAGAACTTTTGAAGTACAACGATTTTCTAGGAAGATATGAAACTTTTACGTGTAAGTAAATATATTTTCGTCTTCGAGTGCTTTATCTCGTCTTGTTTTTGCCGTTCTAAGGATGTTGATGTGATTTTCTTTATTTGTTATCGTATCCTGATTGAATAAAAAGTTTGTTTACATATGATGTAGGTGGACAAAGATTTGCTTGATGTAGAAAGGTTTGCGGATTATTCAACGATACTTACGAATCCTGTTCGTACATTTTATCCTTTGTATCCTTTAAATGCAAGCAAGTCGAGCATAACCTCTTCTTTTTACTTCCTTTACATCCACGTATTCACGTATTTTCATGGCGTGTTTCTTTGTTCGCTGCGAGAAGCTTCAATCGCTACAGCTACCCATAATCCTTGCCGATTGCATATCCTGTAACCTCTCGAGAGGTGTATTGTCATCAACGAGGGGTATGTTGTCGCATGCAGTCGGCTCTCAACATTGTCGAAACTTGGTGCCGTGAACAGTCCATCAATCTATCCAAGACTGAGATGATGCTGTTCACTATGAGGAGGAAACTACATCCTGATGGCCATCCAGTTACAACTTTCAAACCGCTTGTACTTGGAAGTCATCTTAGACCCTGAGCTCGTTTTTCAAAGACCATCTTTTGGTAGAATGTTCAGCACGACCTCTAACATCCTCCTGGATATACACTGGCATAGTCAGACCGTACCTTGTGCATGATGCGGTTACATGGTGATCAAGGGCGGAGTGCCTCAAGCACAAGCTATGTAAGTAAACTGCAGCATATTGCCTGTGTTTGCGTTACAGGCGTGATGAGAGGAACTGCGACCTCCGCAATGGAAGCTCTTCTGAGCCTTTTTCGCTTGCATCTCTTCATCGAGTACGTAGCCAGAAGAGTAATATTCAGCATTGGAACCCTGCATGAGCAGACGGTAATCTTTAGCGAGGGACGTACAGGAGATGAGGCTGAAGAGCATCTCAGCTCTATTCCACGCGTTCAGGATGGGGCGTTGGACATCATGCGAAGGGAACTTATCTTTGAGTGGAGATTCCGATGGTCCTTACCGGAGTATTCTGAAAATGGCAGATGGGCTGAGTCTGAACCAGCTGGTACTGTCTTTTATACAGACGGGTCTCTGATTGATGGGCTCTCAGGAGCAGGCATCTATTTAGAGGAAGCAGCTGTCTATCAGGCCAAGGTCTATGCTATGGCAAGTTCAGCTCACGCGGCTCCAAAAAATAAGATAAGGAGTAGATCTAGCTCCGACAGCCAGGCCGCGATTAAGGCTTGTTCTGCTTACCTTGGCAATAAAATCGTGAAGGAGGCAACTGTCAATCGGAACCTACTCGGGCGGTGTAACTTAGTGACGCTGGTCTGGAATTTTGTGATCTTCCGGGATACCAAATAACGAAAGAGCAGATGCTCTTGCCGGGATGGTTAAATCAGCCCCATTGTGGCTCCTTAGTCATCAAAAGGCTGCCGCTTGGGATTCTTTAAGCAAACAATGGCTGAGCTGCTACTAGAAAGGCATCTCGACTACTGACGACGAATTGGTTCATGCCGGCAATCGGAGAAGTGGATCGACGCACCCAGTGGGGGCAGAGCCAGATTTCTGCTTAATCTACCCAAAAGTGACTTGAAAACTATTATAGGGTTCATCACGGGGTTTACTTCCGTTAACGAACACCTGAAAACCATAAGTCCTATGGAGTTCGGGAGTTGGGGTGAGGAAGAGGACGAAGTTGCCATCCACTTGCTTTTGCACAAATCAGGCACTCTACCGTGGGGAATTTCATCCTCAAGTTTAAGGATATGGCTACGCTCAATCTTTCTGATCGCAAAGCGCATTAGCAGGTTTGGAGTGCGGACAATACAAACCACATAAGGGCTGTTGCTACTATCTCGCATGGGGCAGTCTTCTCCCAAAGTACGTTGATCCTTAAGGGACTACGTGCTGCAGTTCAATGATGGACAGCCCCCTACAAATACAGTACAAAACAAATACTTTAGCCGAAGACTAGTGACAACGCCGCCAAAAAGCTGTCAAGGAAGCCGCAACTGATGCGCTGGATTTCATCAGACCTCCACCACGAAGCCCTTGATTTGACAAGGATCGTCGGCAGGCACATGTACTCGTAACAAAGCCAGAGGCATATAAAGCAGCACAAAGAACAACGAGGGCTGTTTGCCAATCGCTTTTTCCCTGCGGCGTGTAGATATTCACTTTTTCAAGACGACTGAAGGTATCCTTGGTCATTTTGAACGAGGAATCCATATTTCCTCGCATAATTTTTGGTCGCTATTATGGGATGGACATCCGCATTCGTACCTTAGCCACAATAAAGCAGAGTGGTTCGAGTCTATGTTGACTGTGTTGAGGGCTTGGACATCCAGAATACTGGAGGTATACCTTACGTCGATCGCAAAGTGTTCAATTTGGCTGACGATTTGTTAGTTAGAAGACCGCCATGTAGAAGACCGTTCATGATACTGACGTCTTGTCCCGAAGCAGAGAGCGTCGTCTAGCATGAGCGTATACATAAGACGGTCCCTATCTTAATCTTAAGACTTGTTGCCTAAGTCTGCCGCATCCTACAAACCTCAACCCAAACAAGGGCTAATCCTGCTCTCTACCGCAGGCACCTTTTGACCCGTCCACTCCATCACATCTTGGACCATGGTTATGTGTGCTTTAAAGCAGTCTTTGAACCTGTTAATGGTCCGATCATTCTATGCGAAAATCCGAATATCGTTGTTCTTTTTCCGTTTTGCAGGGTCGTCAACAGTAAGTTCGTCCTTTGCCAAGGCTGTTAGTTGTTTCGTAGAAATATGTGTTCTCATGGTGGGCCAAATAACCCCACGCAAAACCTCCAACCAAGCTCTATGCGGGACCCCTTGGAGAGCAGCAGCTGCATAATCTGGTTCTTATTGGCCTATGATTCGAATACGGGTCAAAAACCAAAGACGGAGTTGGTGCAGGTGTTTTCTCTGATAAGCTTAACCTTAAGCTCTCCTTCCGTCTTCCAAATCACTGTAGCGTGTTCCAGGCGGAAAAAATGGCGATCGAAGAAGCCCTATCTTGGCTTAAGAAAAACGTGATATCTGCTAGAGATATCCGCATCTTTTCAGACAGCCGGGCAGCAATCAAATCCCTAGAATCGACCTCTATAAATTCTTTAGCAGCCCTAGACTGCCGTTCGTCTCTTGTGGAGATGGCTGAGCCGTTCAATATTCACCTGTGTTGGGTACCGGGGCATAGAGACATTCCAGGGAATTGTAAGGCCGATGAAGGAACTACTTTACCCATCTTGCCGGACAATGGCATCTTAGGTATTCCAATCGCTACTCGCAAACTAAAACTTAAGCTGGATGCTGTCGAGAGTACAAATCTTAGGCGGACAAGTGGATTAACATGTTTAGCGACAAAGCAGATTTGGCCAAAGCTGGATCTAAAACGCTCTAAGAATTTAAGTTCTCTCAATAGATTGCATATCGGGACCACAATAGGTGCCATCACTGGACACTGTCTAATAGGCAAGCACGCTACAAGGCTAAGCCTCTTTGCGAACGACTTTTGTAGAAGCTGCATGGATGAAGAAGAGGAGGAAAGTATTCCCCACCTTCTTTGTTTCTGCCCAGCTCTCTCCCGCAGAAGGAAACTCCACTTAGGGGCGCCCTATTACAACGATACAGGCGACCTGATGAATATCGACATTAAGAGCCTCCTACGCTTCATAAGAAGCTCTAATTGGTTTTAAACGAGTAGGTAGAGAGAAACTTTCTCCCATGATCCACGTGGTATCATTGGTCTAAGTGTGCTGGCGATTCTAGCTGGCAGCCACTTCAACCTAACCTAACTTAACCTAGAGACGAGGAAGAGAAAAAAACTTTGACCCACCTTCTGTGCACTTGTCTTGCCCTATCGACTCTAGCAAGGAAAACCCTTGATGAATACTTTTTTGAAGATCTTAATGACCTAGCCAGACTCGACTTAAACGAGATTAAAATTGTTTTCTCTGGGCCAAATTGGTTTAATGCCCGAACGGCGAATGACCTCACAGCTTGGGTTCATACCGAAACTGGTTACTCTACCTTTTACCCGTATGGGAACTTCCTTATAGGTTCCCGGCGCTGGTAATCTGGTTCTGTCTTTTTGGTATCACAATGATCCTTTCATCTGGTGTAAGTGCATTTCTGCCTGAGCGGGGACTACCCCGTAACCAAATTCCCAACTCACGTAGCCACCTATCTCTATCTGCATGCAAAGCTCAGATTTGGCCAACAAGACATGTCAGTCAGTTGTTGTCGAGGTTTTAAGACCTATATGCTCCATTTTAGCTGATTTTTTTTTCTTATCCTAAAGCTAGCATGTTGAGACAGCCCCTACCAAAATTCCTCCCCAGTTAGCCCAGGTTGCGCACTCCTAGTTGGTAGAGGCCCCCTTCTAGTTGTGCGGGCCATGTTAGGCGAGCTCGTCCTCTACTGCGTTGTCCCTCCGGATTAGATTCGAAGACTCTGCGGGCCGGAGCATTGGTGTCCATTTGCTCTACATGTCCTAGCCATCTTAGGCGACTGATATGCGCATGACGCACTAACTTTTGAAAGATTGTACCTCCGGTATTGGCTTGTGAGTTTCGCACAATTCTTTCAAGAATGATATTGAAGAAGTCACATGACAGCGCATCACCTTGTCTAAATGCGTTTTTGACATCGAAGGTCTCGGTGAGATTATTACCGACCCTGATGGAGCAACGAGCGTTCTCCATCGTCATCCTGCATAGACGGACGAGTTTGGCAGGGATGTCAAAGCTAGACATGGCTCTATATAGCTCGTCTCTATAAATGCTGTCATACGCGGCCTTAAAATCGATAAAAAGATGGTGGGTATCGATTTGGACTTCTTGGGTTTTTTCCAGGATCTGCCGGAGTGTGAAAATTTGACCGATTGTGGACTTTTCTCGCCTGAAACCACACTGATAGGGGCCGATCAGGTTGTTGACGAAGGGTTTTCTGGCGTTCACACAGTATGGCAGATAAGATCTTGTACGCGATGTGTGAGGATTCACGTGGTATCACAATGGACCTACCATTGGTGTGCCGGCGACTCCTAGCTGGCAGCCACTTCAACCTAACCTAACCATGATTCGAATGCCAAGTAGTTAAGTCTAATTGGAACTGTGGGCGACACCTTTGACTCCGTTAGGGAATTCCTTAGCTGCCATTGGGGTATGATGAGTGCCTTGCTCGGGACATCCTTCTGTTATGTTGTAGGGTAATTAGTAAGGACACACAACTCCTTAAATGCATAATAAGCTTACGACTAATTTCGATTCCAAACAATTCTAATAAAAATTTCATTTCCTTCCTTTTCAGGTAAGCAGCAATAATGATCCTAAAATTTGGCATCTTCGGTAAGATTTACTCATTCTGTGTACATACAGGGTGGTCAAAAACCCTCTTTTCGATTGGAAAAAAAAATATTTTTTAAGTTCGAAAAATAGGGGTTGATTTACCAATTAGTTTGCTTGCAGTAGTCAGAAGAGCAAGCTAAACTCTGTGGTGATTTTAAAAATGTCAAAAACTAAAGCTGCGATTAAATGGTCAACGAAAACTGTCAACGCTTTGGCCTTTGAGAATTCGTGAATGCACTGTCAACGCTCCTTCAACGGTCAAACTGTCAACGCATGAAACGTTGACCACCACAAGTTTGACGCGAAACTGTCAATTGTCACAAAATACGTTGACGTGTAAGCTGTTCCTTTCGGTGAAAAAAAAAACACACCACCTGAGTCGTTGTGCTACGAATCGATGAGAGCGTCAGTGCAGTGAACAACAACAACACTAAGAAAAGTATTCATTCACACACTACGTTGACGCAGCAGAAAATCTTTGCTTCACCGGATTTCCAGTGTCGTTCCTTGAGTTAACAAGTACTCCGAGGTAGGTGAACTCCTTAGCTTCCTCGACGTACATTTTGTGTCTAGGGGTGGAAAGATGGTGGTTTCTTTACGACAGCAAATATTAGCTTTTCAGACCAATATCTGTAATTGTCGTGAAAGCCTCTACAACGCAACGGTTCGCTGGGAACTTATCTGCAAAACTTAGCAGGGATATGGCTCGTTAAATGGCGCACGACGTAGGATCGCCTTTTTTTGTAGATGGGGTATATAAAGCTGATACTCCAGTCGTTGGGGAAGCTTTCGTCCTCCTATATTTTGATCTGCCATCGGGATTGGCGGCTTTGTTGTGCTTCTGCTTCATAATAGCTATCCCAACCTCTTCCAAATTGAGAGGAAGAACTACTTCAACGACTGACTGTGAAATTTCTTCTTGTGGTGTAACTCTCTTGATTGATGCCCATTCAGTTGCTGGAAGTGCTTCAATTTACAATTCCCTGCGCGTCAGTGACTAGATTTCTTTCGCTATATCGAAGCCTGAGTTCCGCGTTCGAGGCCTGCAGCCTGTTGCTTGGTTCTTTTTTGTAAAAACTCCGAATCAGGTTTCTGTCACGCGACTCTTCCATATCGTTGAGCTGGGAGGCTGAGTAGTCCGTCCTATTTATATGCAGTCTTTTAGCCGCCCTCGAAGGTGGTATAACCAAAATGTTTGAAGCATGCCTTGCATCAATAAGTATGTAATCGAGTTGGCTGTCGGTTTGACCATCTGGGGAGAGTTGCTATGTGGATTCTCCTATGGGGAAACCTAGTGCTCAGCCTTAATAAAGTAGCTGAGCACGATTTTGACATCGTACTCAGGACAGGATCCGTCGAGGAGGTTATACAACTCCTCCTTCAGTTTCTTTGGTAGGAGAGGGTGTACATTAAAGGCTGATGTTGTAGAATGTTAGTCGATCTCAAATAGGCTTTTAGCCAACGATCCCAACGATGAATCCGCATCCCAACATATCCAGTCTTTCGTGGCAGCTGTAATAAATGTCGCAACTCTGTTATCCACATTCCATCCAACGCTTCTTCTGGATCGCAGTAATGTCTGCCTTATAGTGCACGAGGACAGTTTCAAATTTTTAAGCAGCTCCTGGAGTATACAGAGTACGTACATGGCACGGGTAGACTCTCAAATCGGAGTCCATATTCGTTCCGGGTCTGGTTACCTGTTCAAGAAGTCCGAAGCCTGTGACGTCTCTCTTATATATACTTCTACAATCGCCATTGTTTGCGAATGAAACACGCTACAATGATTTGGAAGACGGAAGGAGAGGTTAAGATTAAGCCTATCCACCAGCCCCGTCGTTGGTTTTTAAGCCTCCAGCATACAAATGAGTCGAAAGACTTACAGACGTGGCTTACAAAGATGAATCTATAGGTCTCCGCCGTCTATTTATGCTCAGGCATACAGGCAACATGCACGCTCTTATATCCTTCAAAATTGAAAATGTGAGTCGTTCTGATAACTTTCTTCGATTTCCACATGGATCCCACATTCTGTTTCCTTCCCCAAGCCCCATAAATCGCTTATTTTGTTAGCATATTTCTACTCTTAAATTGAAGACTCCTTAAAGCCGCATGAGCTCTCTAAGTTATCCAGAAAAAAGGACGAATTTTGTCAAAGCCAATATTTATTGGCCATCATTTCTTTTCCGTTCGAAATAATCCCACTACTCCCTTGCGAATATGAAATTCTCTTAAAGGATAATCAATCAAGAAACGTATAAATATCTATTATCATCCACATACGCAGAAGAAAATCCACTCTCATGCATGTACATTGAATTATCAGCACATTGCCATCGATCATGATTGATGGATACCGTATCTTAAGCTGTTTATCGGTATCCTTTAATACGAGCAGCATTAACTCTTTGTTTATCCTCGTTGAAGCGTAGAATCCAGGAATTTATTTGCTTCTTTAATTCTACGAAACTATAATGCGCCTTCCGCTTGTGGAACGTAGAAAAAAAAACGCGGAAGCACAGACTTAATGAACCATTTTGACACATTTATTCGGATTCCTTGCTTTTGTCAAGGAAAAAGGTTCACATTCCGCCGAAGGGTGGACGAATTAGGAACAAGGATGAACGCGAAAGTATTCGATACAGTTGGGATGTATTGAGGTTAGGTTGGGAAAGGAGGTGGGCGCCGTGGCTAAGTGGTTAGTGGGTTTGACTACTGAGCGGGAGTTTCGTGGTTCGAGTCCCCAAAAAACACCAAAAAGCTTTTTCACAGTCCCACCTCTCGCGAATGTCTAACAAACGTGCGAGAGCAGTAACTGTCATGAGAAAGCCTCTTAGTTTTTGAAAAAGCTTTTGGGATATGCCTCTAAATTGTAGGTCACCCAGGCTATCGAAGAATATTATGCCTAGGCAGCTTAGATAGCCCGGCAGTAGCACAAGAGGTGTTCTACTGATTCTATCTATTCCTTGTCCCTGCAGTTTCCACAGAAGTCATTAGTGAAGCCTTCTGGCCGTGTCTCCGTTAGCTGACGGAAACTATACAGAGAGCTCTTGAGGCGAAAGGGATAGTTCTCTGCACCTTTCTGGACATCGAGGGTACATTCGACAATACTTCGGATGAGGCCATTAAGCCAACTGCATCGACAACCGGTAGAACCTGCCTATCCGGTGCCTGCTGTTTCGTTTCCTTCTACTTTCGTGTGTCCAGGGCCCCAGCAGAGCGAGACCGTGTGGCGACTGATAGCTCTAAGTCCCGTAAGGCAGTCTTTTACACATTTGGAGTTCACTGCTTGGCTGTCCACACAGTTGGTTATATCTATGGCTGGAAGCTTCTTTAGTAGAATAGCTTTTGCCGTCTTTTTTACCGCATCGATAGCAGCTTGGAAACACTGCAGTAGTCGGTTAGTCTGTATGACTAGTTAATGTACAGTGTCTCTGAGAAAACTCTTGCTCCCGTTCCTTTCTTCGCCTTAGAGCCTTCTATGAAGATGGCTTTATAAAGGGATTATCGAAAACTCAAGCCCGCAGATTTTGCAGAATACAATATGCTGGACAGTAGATATAATTCTTTCAAATTTCAAGAACCAAGAGAGGAGCTCTCCAAACCTTCGTGGAACAAATATGGCAGATGGCGAATAGCCACTCTACCCAATTGAAAAACTTAAGTGTTTTGAAGCCTATCAAACTAAATCGAATGTTGCAAACAGCACATGTCCCGGTAATCACAGTCGTTACAGATTGATCGTTTGATTGGTCCTAAAAGGGTTGAAAGAGATCTTGTACCTTGTTGCAGAAGTCTGTCTGTTTTGGCAGTTATTGTAGAGCAGTGGTTCACAATGCTTCTGACTTGAGACTTCAATTGGAATTTAAACGTTAACACAGAGAAAGACCTCGCCTAAGGTGGTGTGTGAAAGCAGAAGGGACGACTGAAGGCAGTGAAGGCTTTCTGGAGAAGCTTGTTGATTGAAGCCCAGTTTCACCCGAGCTCTAGGGCCACCTTAGTAATTAAGTAAATGAGACCAAATGTGAAGCTCTGCATCCCAGTAAGACGTGGTAATTTAGCTTTGAGATGCAACTGGAAAACATTACAAATAACGAGTTCTGCGATTCAAACCTGAACCTCCGTGAACATCTCAGGGACTAATCACTGAGCCGCGGCACCAATGGGAAAATCTCCTCCCAAATTGTTCCCAAGTCACTAGTTCCTGAGCAGAACAGTTTAGAACGAGGATGCTTGTAAATCGAATTTTAGGCTTTGGCTTTGACCTTTTTTAGTTGGTGTTTGAACCATCAACGTTCCGCTGAACAGGCCCTGTGGGCCTCAAGTTGAACAAATATTTTTGGTCTCGTAGCCGTTTGCATTTGCAGTGTATCTTCTATGGTATCCTCATTTTCTTTTAAGGAAAGCCGCTTTAAAGGCGGTTGACTTACATGCAATTAGCTTCGAACTGATCGCTGAAGGTTTCTGTCTTAGCTAATCGGGAGATTTCCTGCGAATTTTTACTTTCGGTTACGATTTCCTTAATAGAGTTCGATCTCATTATTTGAATGCAACTGGGATAATTGTCTTTTGTAGTTGGTACTTGAACCGTCAACGTTCTACTTAACAGTCCCTGTGGGCTGCAAGTTGACCAAATATTTTGGGTCTCGTAGTCTTTTAAATTTCCCTCTATAGTATATACCCCCATTTTCCTTTAAGCAGAGTCCGCGGTTTACTTGCGGCTCACAAGTTTCAAATAAATCGTTCAAGGTTGCTGTCTTAGCTAATCGGGAAATTTCCTGCGAATTTTTGCTTTCGGTTATGAATTCTATTATTTTTTACTTTTAGTGGAACCTGATGTTATTATTGGATTCCAAACTAGTACTTGAACCGTCAAACTTCTGGTTGACAGCCTCTATGGTTCACAAGTTGATCAAGTTTTGTTCTTTTGCGTTGTCGGTCAGATTTTTCCTTGCAGGTTGAAATCCACAAGACCTACTTTGCCGTTTAGGGTGTAGCCCTTAGGTAGAATGTAGAACAAGGCTTGGTGCAATGGACCTCTTGACAATATGTGGAAGCGAAGGCACAATTGAGGCCAACGTTGCGGTGTGACTCTAATTCTTGGGGTATATATCAAAAGTTGAAGACTTTTCCTCTAACTCTTCCTCTGAAAAACACTTTTCTAACGCCGTCACGGTGGCAGTCTCTATAGTACGTGGCTAGCATGCAAGTCACAAATGAGTGTCTTCTTCGTGCAAATAGGCCCCGAAAGATCCCGTAAACCTCCTGATTAGTCCTCATATCCAGTACCCCTTTTTCCTTCCAATTTATTGAGCGCTTCCCAAGCGATAGCTCTCTACTTCATTACCAGAAATATCCCATCTATCTATTGTTCACTTAATCTCCTTAATTTTTCTGTGTTATAAATGGCAGCTTACAACTGAAATATCCAACTGAAGAGGGTGTTAAAGAAATATACTCCCTTCGACATTAATTCCGCCTCCATATCCTGATTACAATTGCTAAGCACATTCCCCTATCATAAATTCCTCACCGCCTACAGACTCTCTGCCTTGTATCCTTCCTCTTTCAAGAGGGTCCACATGTTCATTTTCAAAAAAAATAAACTTTCGGCCAAAGTTTGTCTCCTCCGTTTGTATCTCCGGAAATTGCGACGATGATAGGAGGAGATTACCACTTACGTCTTGCCATCGTCCTTTTTCGATTTTCTTTTTGTGCCTTACACACTTTTCTTGAACAACGAACGAATGAAAAGGACGAACACGGCCTAATTTGCCATCGAATTAATTGGTATTTTTCGCCAAAAATGAATAGAAACATGGATTCCCGGGGCGGACTACTCAAAGGAACAATAGCAGCTAAAAAGGGTTTCTCCTAAATCCAAACTTATTTTTGGTAATTGCAAGGATCAAAAATAGAATAGGCCACCCTCCCACCACGGTCCGCTCGGCCATCTAACGATTGTCAATTAAGGGATATGGTTTGGTCGTAAATTTACGAAAGGATATACATTATTAATTGTTAACAGTGGCCAGAGGATAAAGAGGATACTTTCGGAAGTTGTTGTGTTCCTTAATTTCGGAGATTGATGTTGCGAGGTTGGAAAACTTAATCTAATTGGATTTTGGATTCCTGTTCTGTCGGTTCTGATTGAGCTGTCACGAAAGTTACATAAGTCATTGAATATTTCAAGGACTTCAACAGCACAGCAGTAGGGTGTAGCAGATGTAGCAGCATGTGTCAGCAGCTGAATCCTCTTAGTATGATGGGTAAAATTTGTAATTCTCTCACAAAGAAAGAAAACGTTCGTCCTTCCGTCTTACACTATCTGGAATCCAATTCAAAGATATCCTAACACGTATTACCGTCAACTATCTCTTGTAATGGTAATCCAATGCCAGGATACCATTCGATTTCATCCCTAATGCTAATCACGATTCCTGAGACGAAAGACGACGGGTGGAACAAAAAATGTGTAAAAAGGAAATTATTCCAAGCACGTAGTAGCCTCGAGTAAGAGCAAAAGGATATGCAGTCGCAGTCAGCAAAAAAATGCAATTTTAAGTGCAGAAAGTATTCCAATGATGTACACATCCTGCCGAAGCACAATCCCCATCACCATCACCAACACTATCACCGCCACCACTACGAGCCAATGACACTTCAGTAGCATCCTGCCGTTCAGTCGTTTCCTTCATTATTCATGAAAGTTTTTCTCTGCTGTTAGTGCCACTGCAGGAGTAGTTTCTTTTGTATGATGCTCCTTATGGCAGCCACAAAAGCGTCCTGGGTGTCGGGATAGTAAAATTGGAAAATTTTTAGTTTGATGTACCTAATTAAATCTCTTTCTGCTGCAATTAATTTAGTGATGGGTGGCTGAGTGGGCGGGCTTACAATTTGCGGAATAGCGCTGCCATTTGCAAGCTAATGATGTAGACAAATCGGATTACGCAAGGTAAACAGAGGCAAGCACCCACTTAAAAGTTCTCTCCCCCTTCCCCTCCTCATGTGTGCCACCCCGTGTTGGGGGTGTGTGTGTGTCTTATTTAAGTTTGACGTTGATTGAAGGGTACCAGTTGACATCTACGTGTAGCTAGTACGTGTGTGCTGCGAGGATAATTAAAAGATATCGCAAGTAAGTAGGTAGTGTGGTGGATTATCAAGATTATCTGACAATCAACCTGACATCCTTGTGATGAAGCAGTCGAGAGTGGTTTCTTGAATATTCAATTAAATTATTCCTCGAGTACAAAGGAATGTCCCTGTCCCTGTTCCTCGTCGTTTTTTTGCTTAGATCTGGAGGGATATGCATTGAGTGATTGTGATTAGTAATCTGATAAGCTTTCTGGGGATTTCTGAGGGTAATGCGACGAGAAGATGAAAATGATTGTGTTCTTCGTTTATTAATCATTCATAAGCGTAGTTTTGAGGATTTACGGAAGGACTTGTGGCTTCGAGGAGCAGTGGAAGCTATTTATTCTTGGTGGTGTGACGTTTCATCTCTTTTGTTATTCATGGGTAGCTATGGCGCTGGCTGGCAATAGCAGTGCATCACTTAAGTGAAACTAGTTAGCCTTGTACCGTAGATATGGGGTGGTGTGTTCCTCGATTTTTAGGTTAACGCTAATCCGTTGTAGAGCTTCAATTTCGGTGTTTGTTCAACTTGAAGGATTCTGCGTTCTGTTTTCTTGTGGATATCTGTGAACCCCATGGACGTATCGCTTAAAGTTGGGCTAGAGAGGAGCTAGTAATCTTCGAGAGCAGTACCAAAGGAAGAATAGTTTAGTCTACGTTTGTCGCTAGGTTACTTCACCGTGCCCAATTAAACGGGCTTCTGGCCTCTGGAGAATCCCTGCTAGAGCGAGAGTAGCCTTCTATCCTCGCTGATTTCTGACACGCTGGTTCTAGTTGTCAAAAACAAGCGCTCTGGCATCGGCGGTAGCTGAACTTATAAATCCGACGTTTGGGCGCTTCGAACTTGGGTGCTGGCATTCGAAGTTGCTCTTGGTTGGAACGTTCTTGTTCATATGCTCGCCATGTAGTCGACTTATCTTGACCTTTTGGACCACATCCATATCCTCTTGCAGCTCGTAGAGTTCCCGCTGATATTTTTTCCTTTGTTGGCCCTCCTCGTACGTGGGACTATAGATTCGATGAAGGATTTCTCGCTCGGAAGCGCCCAATATCTGCTCTGCTATCCTGCTTATCGTTTAGCTTTCAGAAAGGCTTTAGAGCAGAAGTGACACGATTAGCGCTCTGTAGAGCATACATTGTCCTCGAAGTAAGGAGCTTTGACCTAACGCCAAAGTAGCACTGGTTTCCAAGGGTCAGTCCTTGACGAATCTCCACTAAAGTGGCATTTATGGCGGCGATGTAGATTACGAGCCAGATGAACTCCTTTGAAGCTGTCAATAGTGACGATTTGGCGTGGGCGGTGGTAAGATTTTGGTAACGCCATCGTTCACTTCAAGGTCAACACTCATTCCGCCTGCTCATCAATTGCCGTGAAAGCCTATACTAATGCACGTCGGAAGCGACCAATGGTGTTTATATCCTCTGCGTATCGCAGCAGCTGGACGATGCCTTCTGTGTTTATCTACTTCAGCATGAGATTGAAGACATCCTTCCAAACTGCACATTCCACTTCGCATTCCGGCAGAGCTGAATTAATTTCAGTCATCGTCCTGAGGCCCTAATGAACCAAATGATGCCAGTCATTCCGTTGGATAGTTTATCGAAATCCTGGAAAGAGTGTTTTCCAAGGAACTTGCTTCCTACGTCGCCGCAGAAGCCATCCGGCAGGACAGTGGCAAACAAAGTGGATTCTTTTCGACTTCCTCGTATGGTTTGGGGATATCCTCATCACGTAGGCCCCCGTTTGGGCCCGTTGTGTTCCCCTCTAGAGAAACTGTCAATGAAGCGTGGTTTAATTTGGGAATGGAGAGACGGGTGGAGTTCACTGTTCCGAGAAACTTCTACTACTTCTAACGAACTGCAGATTTTTTCCGAAACTGTAACGTCTAAGATACATAACTAAGCCGATGCAGGACGTATTTTCCCAGGTGTTTTTATCTTAACGCCCCTTTTGCAATGCAGACAAAGTGCTCTAGGCTTTCTTCCTTTTCCTCGTATCCCGAGCAAGTCCTAGATGTCACCAGTTCCAGTCTGTAGGAGTGTTTATTCAGGTTTTCGATGCTAGGGCCTTGATGGCAGCGTGGGTGTCAATAAGGATAGCAATGTTTCCGATCGATGCAGGGTTGTCTTTCAAAATGCCACAAGCTTCGGGTACTGGCAGCACTTCAGCCTGGAAGACGCTGGATGGATCTGGGAGCCGGTATGTCTCAAATATCCGGATCTGGAGTGTTTCCGAGAAAATTCCAGCACCCGCCGTCTATTTTGAAGCCATCTGTATAAATTGTTGTTTCATACTCTTCCCAGTCAGCCCTGGATAGGAAGCCGAGCATGAAGTCTTTCCTAAGGTTCAGTTTGGGGAAAGTGTAGTCGGTTAGAATCGCTGCCAAATCCCTAGGTAACAGATCCAGAATGTTGCTATGACCGTACGATATACCCTACTGCTCGTAATCTAATCGCGGTACATGCTGATATGCTTTGAAGTCCTATGCTTGGAGGTGGTACTGCTTCTTCGTCGACTGGATGTGGGTGTTCTTCTTCCTCTACCACTCTCTCTACGTGATGTCCATTTAGTAACTGCTGCTTGAATGTATCTATTATTCCCTGTGCTTCGGCGATTAGGTAGGTATGTAGGTAGGTAGATGGGTGCCTTGTGACATAGAGTCACTGCTCACTTAGGCCAGGTCGGTCCATTGTGCCCAATCTTTTTAACCCTGGAAACATGTGAAACCGCTGTTAGAACCACCCAGATAATGATATGAATCTCAGGAGGTCCGTCAGCTCTACATATCCTAAGTCCTCCAGTTCCGAAAAGAAGTAACTCCCAAGAGTCCTCATTCTTATGACGGATAGGGCAGGACAATCACACAGCAGATGACGAACAGATTCAATCTCTTCTTCGTCCCTGCAACTTCTGTAAAAGTCGTTATGTAGCACACCGAGTCGTTCTGCGTGAACGCCGATAGCACAGTGCCCAGTAATTATGCCAGAAACAACCCGTGCGTTATAACGACTAAGTTTTACCAGAGAGGTTGATCCCTTCTTGCTGAAGGCCGGCCATAGCGCCCTGGCCGTTGCGCATGTTTCCAGATGAACCCATCGTCTGTTTGCTCGACCGATGGCTTCATCTTCTATCTTTTTCCGTAAGGAACTGATTTCGGGTCACTACAAAAGGGAGGGCCCGCGATAAGTGCAGCGCCGATCCTTTCCTAGCAAGCTCATCAGCCTTTTCATTTCCCTTGATATCCATGTGCCCTGGTACCCAGCAGAGGGTCACCGCATTGGCTCGTTTAGGAGTGACTTGCAGATTCTCACAAGCCTCGACCTTATTACCGCGGAGTCCAGAGCCTTAACGGCTGCCTGGCTGTCTATATAGCCAGTGATCGTTTTGCCAACGATATTGCTCTCGCGAATAATTTCAGCAGCCTGTATGATGGCTGTGACTTCGGCCTGAAAGACGCTGCAGTCGTCGTGAATTCTAAAGGAGTGGTTTATTCCTCGGGCTTTACAATAAACTCCGGCTCCCGTGCCAATGTCCATCTTAGAACCATCGGTGTAGAATGCCAGCTCCTTTTTCATGCTCCAGTGCACTCTGTCAGGAATTCTTGTAGCGAATCTCCTTTCAAAAGCTAATATCGGGTTCATGTGATCAGTTTCCGTCGACCTGTTGGTAGTCTCCCATCGGGACAAAATGGATGCATGACCGTAGAGGCTCGATGACCATTCGGCTACTAGGTTTCCTAAATACCTGGCTTGAAGCCAGCTCCCATAGCTTGGTGTTTCTACAGAACATGCGGATGTTGTTTCTATCGCGGGACTCTTGGGTATCCCCGAGCTGGGAGACTGCGAATAACCCCTTCTTCCTGTCTCTTCTTCTTTCTTCTTTTCCTCCCTTCGTCTGGCTCTGTACTCCTTCATCGCCTGCAACGTTTGTCTGTGTGCATTCTCTGTCACCTTTTTCCGTCGTACGCACTCTCCATCATGCCACGGGTGTTGGCAAGGGTGTGCCTACAACTCGTTTCAATTTAAGGACACCTTCTAAGGGTTTCCGAATTTGCATCGTAAAACTTTTTCAAGTATGGCTTCGCTTCACTTCAAATAAATTACAAACGCCCACGATATTTGCAAAAAAAAAATAAAAAAAATTAAATTCGTTCTGAGCCTATACATATACATTCAAGTGGCTATTGCGCCAAGTCCCGGCATTTAAGGATCACTCTTTCTACCTAATAAAGTGGCAGAAATTTTCATTTCATTCACTTTACTCGAGAATGAATAAAGAAATCAACAGCAACCCACGCCACGCAAGTGTATAAAAAGCTTATTGTACCGTTTAAGGGTCTATTAAACCTGTTTATTCCCAAACATTTCGGCACAATACCAACGTATTTCATCCGGCACACATTGTTCTGTTCATGTAACGCCTACTCACCGTCCTTTGAAGCCTTTCCATGACTCCATTCCATGACTAAGTTTATCAAAAAAAAAAAAGAAAGGAAAACATTTTGTATCGCAGGACGAATTTTGTTTTTTCAAAACCACACCGTTGGATGCAAAAATCAAAATCAAAATAAACAGACAAAAAAATCCCGCATTTAATGGAAATCACATTCATTGCAGATATTTGTGTCAGCTCCATTCATTCATGTCCTCCACGTCCCCACGTCTTCCACTTTGGCCTCCTTACCCCAGGAGTAATCACTTCTTTCCGTTTTGCTTGGTTTTTTTTTTTTTATTCCCCGGTCCGTTTTGATATATTTTATTATTGTAACGACTTTTTTTTTATTTCCCCTCCCCTCCCACGATTCTATACCGTGACGCTGTTCAGGACCTTTTTTCGTTTTTTTTTTTTGCAAAGTCGTTGCTTTTTTTTGCGCTTTCTTTCGCCTGAATTGCTTCCTTTGGAGCATTTTCCAAGGATAACAGAGATAACACACAATTGTTGGAACTGAAACTGAAGCTAGAATATTTTACCGTTTATTTTGCTGTGTGTACGAGTATACGGTTCAGTTAGAGGGCATGACAGAGCCAAACAAAAAAAAATAGAAACTCACCAGGGATTCGGATTCGGATTCGGATTCGGATTCGAAGTTCCCTTCAGAGTTGGACATATCGTATCGTGTTTGTGTGTGTCATTCGTGCGAATGTAACATTCGTACAACAGAACATACAAGACTCGCAGTCAGCTGGTGTAGTTCCCATGTCAAGTTTGCCAGGATAATGGGTTGTAGAGTTTTTTTTTTCTCATTTTATTGTACACAAGTAGCTTAGGTGAGGGGGCGGATGCTTGCTTAGGCTAGGGGTTGTGTTGTATTCCTTTATGTGACAGACATCGAGGTTGGTTGTCTTAAACATTTGCCGGAGATGTCCTTCTGTGTATGACTACTTGGGGATAATGTTGGAGGGCTACTTAGGGTGACTAACTGACTGAGTCATTGTATAATTGCTTGTCGGCTGGTAGAACATAAGAGGCTTATTGGGAGTCTACAGGGAATTGCATGTTTGTTGAAAAGCGCATGGAAGACATGGGGGATTGTAAGCGAAGAATAAGTCGTGTCACAGCAAGGATCGACTCATTGTTGTGGTGCTGGAGTTCAACGAAGGACGCCCGATCTTTGAAAACATATGTACTATCAGATTATGTCCTGGAAAGTGGAGATAGAAAGAGAATTCCATCAGTAAAATGCAGATACCTTTCACCAAGTACAACGAGATTGCCAAGCTTCGAACCGAGTGCCGTAGAATGCGGAGATGCCAGCAAAGGGTAAGAGGCATAGGTTTAGAGAATTGTGAAGAACTACAACATAAATTCCAGAAGAAGGGACTGCAATTCCGTAAGGACCTTAGGGGGAAATTTCCACGCAACTCCATGAGTTGTAAGCGCATAAGGGCTTAGGCATCAGAAACTCAACTGTCAACAACCTATTCCCGAGATGCAGCCGATGCAATAGAGACGTTGCGTCTAGTCACAGCTGAGGAAATCGTCAAGCGTTGGGATCCAGAACTTCGTTTTTAACGAAGCAATCAAAACTACACCAGATGTCTCCGCACATCTCTACACAACATGCCTTATCGAAGGAAAAGTTCCATCGCAGTGGAAAGATCAAGGCAGTCAATTAGAAACCTATAAGCGCCCGTGAGCAACCCAAGTCTCAGGTACGTGGCCGTAATATGGACATCTGTGACGAATCGCGGATTGTACACCAGAAGGATGAACTAATTGCTTCCTTAAGGGTGTGCTACATCTTTAAAACTGGCTCAGCGGATGGTTTTAGTGTAGAAGAGCAACCATGGAATCTATAAAAGCAGAAAGCCAACGTAAGCAGGACCTCGCCCACAGGGCGATAGACATACAAACGGGTTTCTAAAATTGATGAAAGAATTACTTAGCACAGCTTCCGAAAATACTTGCAAGTGGTTCTTCAAGACCCATACTTCCAGCTCGCTGAAGGAAACACTTGGAACGCGGAGCATCTGGTGATGGAACGCCAAAATGGCACAAGCGCTAGTGACGTCTTAACGAGAGCAATTGGCGGCCAAGTGACCCTTAGACGTCCTGATCACATTTCTGTTGGCGTGGAGTAGAGGTTGGGAAATTACAAATGAAGTCATCAGCAACGGCGCGGCGAGCAACGCGGTAAATCGAAGGATCTGTTGGTTTTGACAACTGAGAAAGAGGAGACGAAATGTCAATACTCCCCATGCTAAGGAATGCCTTGACTGGCAGTATCGCAGGGGACAAACCAGACAGAGCAAAACATGGCTACATAATGTCCGTTAAGGATTGTTTATCCCTAGCTGCGCATCAACAGTGTCAGCGTAGTCAATGTGTTTCAGGTGCGATCGATCATTGTCCACTTCTGGAATTTTCAAAATGCTGCAGGAAGTACGCCAATGATGATCACAAGGAACTCTAGCGGCGAAAATATACAACCCTGACGTACTCCACTTTGGTCTTACAAGGCTCGACCGTCCATTAAATGAGCTGTGGAGACGGAGAGGAAGAGCACGTTATTATCCACCTTCCATGGTTCTCACACAAATTTTCATTTAAAAGCTTCATTGTTCCACATGCTCTGCGACCCGGTACATGGAGTTGTCATGGATCTCCTATACATCAAGGAGTTTCAATGAAAATGTTCTCTAAGATCCATAATGAACCTCTCACTGGCCCTAGTATGCTACCGATTTTGTTGTCTAACCTAGAAAAACCCATCGTTGACGCTACAGCTCGGGGTGGACCTGGGCTTCAACCAACAAGCCGCTCCAGTTAGCCCGGTCTGTAGCTTGATGCCTCTAGTTGCTCATTCCAAGTTGGTTGAGGTTCTTTTCTTGCCCGCGCCACCTAAGGCGAAGCCATCCTCTACTGTGTCGTCCCTTTGGGTTAGATTGGAAGACTCTGCGGTGCTAATAGTAGTGTCATTCACATCCTAGGCTTGTTGTTGCTTCGTAACTAGCGGTGTTTTAGGGAAGTTGGTCCGTTGCAAGACCCCCAACCTGGAAAGCCAGTCTCTAGAATAAGTGGTCGCCTGAAGAGATGTCATTAACGCACCTCGCGAATGCAAACATTTCCGTCTGCCAATTAAGAACCACCGGCGCCGACTCTTCTCGACCCAACCTCAGTCTAGAAAGTTCCTCACTGACCTGAGCTCCAAATATGGTGGAGAGATTTCTTCCATTGCGGGCCCTCCTCCTGAAGTCCTCTTGCTTGACGTCTCGCATATCGGGGATGCGAGCGCGTCTGGTGGCCAGTTAAGGGCTCCTCTGCCACCCTTTTTCAATATCCGGCCCCAGTCTTGAGAGTCCCTCACGGATCTGATTGTCACGGATTGTCGGAGAAACCGTTGATTTCATCGAGAAAATGCCTCCGCTGTACGTCCTCCTTTCATCGAGAAAATTCCTCCGCTGCACGTCCTCCTGTTGAGGTCTTGCTTGACATCTCGCATATCGGGGATGCGAGCGCCGCCGTTGGCCAATAAAGGGCTCGTCCGCCACCTTTCCTTTTTCAAGACTCAGTCTGAAGAATTCCTTACTGATCTGAGCTCCAAATATGTTGGTGTCATCGTTGATTGCATTAAAAGACTTCTTCCATTGCACGCCCTCCTCCTGAAGCCCTCTTGCTTGACACCTCGCATATCGGGGATGCGAGCGCACACCACGATGTTTAACTTTTGCAATAGGAAACGGCACAAGGAAGTCCTTTGAAAATCGAAAATAATCACTCCCACAACACCCAGCTTCTAACGTCAAACTTTTACTCAATAAACTCTCAAAAGTTCCTTTCTGTGAATCTCAAATGCAAATATCTCTCGCAACTTACCCGTATCCTTGTGTGCTCCTTATTAAAATCTTGTCATGTACAAGTATCTATGACGCTTGACAGCAAGTACCACACGATGACAAGGATGCTATTGTGTTATCCTAATGCCTGTCGATTTGTTTATATTTACTGAAGAGTTGTACTTATGTTCATGATGCCTATCAAAGGAGCAGAACACATATGAAAACAGAAAAAGGAGGTCAACACATCTATAGCGAGACTGTGAATGGTTTCCTTCTGCACAAAGACCTCCTAAATGTAGTTACTTCCAGCGGTGGAAGTAAGGATTCGCTCAGCAGTCAATGGGGAACTGACACAGTTTACAGTGTGATTGTGTAACATGTGGCAAGTGTCAATGGTAGAGGACGCAGAGTTCTAGGACAACATGAATGAGGCAACTCTGAACAACGTTTAGGATTAGGTTCTCTTGTTTTTTTATTAAAATGAACCTGAGGATGCAACAGTGTACTGATACAAGCTCAGTTGGGAATTAAAGTCAAGAAAATGTTTAAGAAGTTTGCCTAGTGACTTTTAATAGAAGATGGACCTGGAATGTGGCCTTGAAGTGTCGTCCTTGTAGTACCAGCAACGTGCTCTACGTCGAAAAGACGCTACGGAGTACCTTTGTACGGTACGGGGATGGACTAGTCCTTCTCGTTTTAACTCGAAAACAAAGGAAAACAAAATTCAGAAATATCCAAGTGGGTTTCTAGGAATCCTGTTAATGTAGTCCTTCTGCGCCCTGTACCTTCCTCCTCCCAGTTTGATCTCAAAGGTCGTTTTCTCGGCAGATACTCCTGCCATGGGTTCAAGGATTTTCTTTCCCATAATTAGCTAATATTACTTTCGGCGTTTTACACCTCTTGCACATGCCAGCAGGACCCCACCGCTCCCTCTCGTGCAGGAGTCTTTCTTCGACTTAACGTCAATTTCTTCGAGTTGCCAAGTAATTTTTTTTTAATTTGAATTTCTCATGCGATGATAAGCGTTTTTCTGCTGACTTTTGTTTTCGAATTTCCTCCATGGAAAGGACAAAACTTCGAAACAAGAAAGAAAGACAAAAAAAGGGACACAAAATGAGGGAAAAAAAATACCAAAAGAAACTTGAAACGTACGCATCCTTTTAACCGAAATGAAATTTATGAGTTGCTCTCCTTTTCGTTAGAAGACAACAAAGAAATTGGAACGTTGGATGCTCCTTTTTTTTTGGCCCTCCTTCCGTTGGTGATGGATGATGTTGCGCGCCACCACATGTCCGCCCACAATAATAGCTAAAAAAAAAAAAGACATCCTTGCATGCACACAACGGTGGCGGCGGTTGTTACATATTCGTGTCCTCGAAAATACAATATTTTTTGGCGGTCCAACAACTAATATTTCCTGGAGCTTCCATTGCCCCTGTGAAATTTAGGTGCAATATCGTCTGCGGAGTATGTCCTTTTATCTACACACACTGTCATGTGTTGCCGCTGCTGGTAGATACTGATTTTTATTTATGTCCAACCATTTTGCATAATGTTCCGCCATAAGGGGGCTGAGTCGGTGGGTTGATGCAGGGCCAGGGGGGCTGAAAAAAACAGAAAAAAAAAAACATCAAAGTACCACAAGGATATCTGGAAGATATCACTCGATTTTCTCGTTAAATATTATTTCGAACGAAACTTTGTCGTCCATGCCATGTCCGTCCGTGGGGAACTGCATAAATTTTGAACGGGACTAAAGCCATGTGGGAGGAATTGAAATTTTAATTTAAAAAATAAGCAAGGATGTGGAGGAGATGTTAGAAAACGATTGAAGATGCTGGCTTGGAGGATGTTCATCCTGTTTTGGAATTCAATTGGGATTTAGGGAATAGCAAGGTTGAGTTCTGTCCTAGGATTGGGACGTAGTGGGTGTTTAGTTCAGAATTAGTTTTTTAAATAATCGAAGGGATAGAGTATCCTGCTATGCAGCCAGCATCAAGGATGGAAGACCAGTGGCAACATTGCAAAAACCCATCAGAGATGCCGTCTCTGCACCTAAACGGAAGGCTTGTGCGGAGCTGCGTAAAAAGACTAGAGCTGCCTGCGATCTCTACGAGCACAAGAGGAGAAACCAACGCCGGGTTCCCAGGAGTAAAAAGAAGGGACACGCGATCGAAGAAGTAGAGAGATCCTACTGCAGGAATGAGGCCCGCAAGTTACATCAAAGAGTAAGAAGAACAAGTCAAGGCTACCAAGCCGTAATCGTAGCCTGGAAGGACGATCAAGGGAACATCGTAGTAGAAACGCCATTTCTGCAGACTGTTTAACGGCGACGACGAGTCGAATCCCGCTGTTAGACCGAATGAGCCATTCAACGTGGATGAGGTAGACCAATAGTTCTCTCCATCCGACCTGGGCGAAGTCTCTAAACTTAAGTCCAACTAAGGTTTTGAAGCTGACAGGCAGTGGTTTGGTAAGGAGCATGAACCAACTCATCTGTGAAATTCTTACTTACTTAGGTGGCTCTACGGTTAGGGGTGAACCTGGGCGTTAACGATCAAGCCTTTTCAGTTAACCCGGCCCTTAGCTAACTGCCTCCTTCTACTTAAGGGCGTCACCTTAGGCAAAGTCGTGAAAGGGGACTCACAATGGACCAGTAGGTCTCCGAGTGAGCGTGATGGGTTCTTTCCATCACACACCCTTCTTAACCTAACCTAACCTAACCTAGGCCAAGTCCTCTGCTGCGTTGTCATTCTAGGTAAGATTGGAAGACTCTGTGGGCTGAAGTATTGGTTTCGCTTTAGATGTCCTCACCATCCTTCGCTACTGATGAACAGTTTTTTCACCAGGCTGATGACCCTGTGGGCGCCGTGGCTCAAGTGGTCAGTGCGTTGGATCGCTGAGCGGGGGGTCCAACGTTCGAATCCCAGAAAACAAAACTTTTTTACGGTCCCACCTCTCGCGAATGTCTGACAAACGTCCGAGAGCAATAACTGTCATGAGAAGGCTTCTCAACTCCGTCGTTGAATCTTCTCCTCTGAAACCCGTTAACGCAAACGAGACCTTAGTTAAGTAAGGGTTTCGTCAGTGATGCTCATTGCAAGGCTTCAATCTTCTTTCTTACTTATGTGGCTCTGTAGTTCGGGGTAAACTTGGGCCCCAACTAACAACTTTCTCCATTTGGCCATCTTCCTTGTGCGCCCTACCTAAAGTGAGTCCTTCTTCTACTGTGTTATCCCTCCGGGTAGGATTCTAAACTCTGTAGGCCGGAGTGGTTTTGTTCATTCCCTTTTCATGTCCTAGCCATCTCAGACGTCCAATGAGCAGTTTTTTGACGCCGCCAATATCGTTGTACAACTCGTATAATTCGTCGTTTGAATCTTCCCCTCCAAAGTCCATTAACCAACTCGGGATTGTGTATCTTGCAAAGAGCTTTCCACTCGAAATGACCAAGGATATCTAAATCCGTCTTTGATAAAGCTTATATCTCAGCGCCGTAGGGTGGAGCTGGGATGATCAGGGTCTTACACAGAGTCTCTATGGTTATTCGAGAAAGTCTGTCACTTCCTACTCAATCTTCTTGGTACCCCGAAGAAACAGCGGTTGACAAGAGCCGCTGGTCGATGATCGACTTTCCTGGCTTAAAACTGTACTAACAAGTACCAATCAGGTTGCTTAGACGTTCACACTGATCAGCAGATACGATCTTGTAAGCGATTGTTTAGGTGACTGCTTCTGCTGTAATTCGATATGAACTCGAATACTTCGATCCTTACTCCATGTTGGTCGGGTGGACGAAAGGGTTGGCAATCATCGCCCTCGCCTGACAGTCTACATTCTACATTCTCTGCGATTCTACTACGAGGTTTCTCTATTCCTCTCTACAGGCTTCCGTTTGGGCCTCATAACCTTGCCAAGCTCGTTTACTCTTTTGGTAAAATTTTCGAAAGACGTATCCACAGTAGCACCTCCCTGCTTTTTCTCCTCTCGAAGACGTAGTTGCTCCTCTTGACTCCTTTGTTCATAGATCTCAGAAGCATCCCTCGTGTCCCTTTGTTGTGCTTCTTTTTGGCTCAAAGGATTGGATACCCAACACATCAAAGCGGCACTTCCGACGACACTTGATACTGGTGGTAAGGGGCTTGTCGATCGACGAAGACCCTGACAGTCTCCAGCGATTCCAGACTTTCGACGCCGAACCTTCCTGCAGGAGTCTGTCATTTCGTGGTGACTGATCCAAACAAGCTTTCTCGGTGGAAACAACCCTCTTATACCCAAACATACACCTTAAAGCCCAGTTAATCCGTAGCCCCGCAATTGAAATCAAAGCCCTTACAAACAGAAAACAATTCTTACAGCTCGAGGGCAGCAGACCTTGAGCAAAATTGCGGTGCTGTAAGGACTTTTTAAGTGCCAACATCTAGTCCTCGCAAGACTTTTCTTTCTAACAAGATTGAGAGAAAAACTTCCTCCAAACTTTCCCAACACAATTTAATCCAAATTGATTTTCCTTTCAACGGTAAAACAGATACCGTAACCCATCCCAATAGCCAGTCACTCTCGGATATGTGCAATTTTATACGAAAAGTTATTCCCAAGCATCAATCAATTTTTCGTCAAAAAAAAACAAAAAAAAGGACGAAAAAAAAGTCCCAGGATCGTTCCTATAAAAACAAAAATTCGCCATAAAAAATCCGAATGAAAAAATGACGTTACAATTTGTTGTTGTCATCATAAAATTTTCATTCGTCATTATCTGTGAGGAGCACATGTACGGCAAAGTGTTTTCGATTAGGCGCCATACCCTTACGCGCCCCCCGCGAACACAAACACACCCCCAGCGCCAGTGTACGGATTCCAATTTAATATGGCAACAAAGAAAAAAGGAGAAAAAAAAAAAGGATGGGAATGGGAGGAATCACATCCTTGTGTGTGGTACCACAGATGCTGCTGCTGTTGCTGTTGCTGTTGCTGTTGCGATGACAGTTCTTCAGAGGGTCATCAAGTATAAAACCAAGTGCTGTACACATAAGGATCCACTCACTCACTCATTCATCCATCTTTCGTCGACTAAATGAGCCACCACCACCACCACCACCACATGGGGTGGATGTGTGCTTGGGTATTCAGCAAATGTCGCCGCCGTCAATGGTGTACTTAAGAAGCATTGATTTCGTTGGTAAAGCTGTTAGCTTGCCACACGACACGCCCGCCGGATACGTACGGATATCGGTACATTAATGTGGGGCCAAAGGAAATCAAAAGCCGATAGAGTGGCAAAAGGATAATGAGAAAAACGTTCAATACAACAGGGAACAAGGAGCAGGGAGCAGGGGACAGGAACAGCAGTGGTCTAGCATATGGTGCCATCTATGGTGGAGGGAGAAACTTGCGAAATTGGAAAATTAGCAGGCAAGTTCGGGAATTAAATGTGCCAATTCAAGGATATGCGCTGCCATGAGAAGATTTATTGTTTACGTAGAGGGAATTTAAGTAGAAACGGGGCTTAAGGGTTGGCTGTGTGTGGCCACAAAGTTATTACCAACTGACAGCATAATCTAGTGTGAGCAGGAGGATATTGGATTCTGCAAAGGAAGCAGAAAACAAGGAGAGAGTGGAGCTGCATTCACCAAGAGATTAAGGAACAGACACGGGGGTATTCGTCCCATTTTTCTAGGAGAACGACGACCAAGTGCTCCAAGTCTTGAACTGATGTCCTAAAGTGAGGAGCAGCGTGCAGATCGATGCACTAAATGAAGGTGGATGCGACATCTTTGTTTTCTCTCGGAAGGTCTGTACAGATGCCTGCCAACGTGGAGAAGATTGACATTGTCGGACGATCACAGCTCACTGTTAGAGGGGCGCTTACCAATAGAACCTGCGAAGATGGATTGTCCCCTACTAGGCAGTGATGCACACTCTAAAAGAATCGGACACCACGTCGTCAAAGACAATTGTGGCTTCGACGTAGTTAAGGACCTCGTCTAGCTATGTACGTCTAGCGCTTTACCACACCAATCAAATTGGAGTCTTCTACCTAAAAATCGAGCTGGCTGGACAGGTTTGTTGGTTAGAACAGTGTTGTGCTTCGGACTATTGAGCCATCTGAGGCTTCCATGAACAGTAGGTGAGGCACAGACCTTCATATAGTATCCACAACGTGTAGCAGGTGGATCCAACTTTGAAGCTCGTCTTTGCAGCATCAATTGTTGAGTCTTGGTGCTCTTTAATCTAGTCTGAGTGCTGTGTAATCGTCTCTAGAACCATCTGTGCTACGCCTGGAAAAGCCCATATTCTGGTCCTCTCCTTCTTCGGTAGGTCTTCCTTTTTCCAACCCTTTCTTGTGTTGCTAATATTTCCAAGCAGTGCATATGAGCAGGTGGAGAATTTTCGGCGAAGCATGCCGTCTATGTCCACATAGACGAGTCCGATAGTGGTTCAGTCTTCGAGCCTCTTGCGTGGATGTGTCTTGTCGTGTCTATGATAGCCTTCTAGTTCTGGTTTTTTATGCTCTGTTCGCTTAATGCAAGCTTTGAATGCAATACGCTTATCGATCCTTTTCCAGGTAGTTGCCGACAGCCCTGCGCTATGAGTTTTCTGAATTTTATCGACAGCAGTGCTTCCTCCAGCTTCTACTCAAAATCCTTCTTCGCAGCCTTCCAATGGTTTTCTAAGTCCTGCCCAGGGTGATTCATGCTGGCTTGGTCATCCCTTTCAGTGATTGATTCTAAATTTCTGTTGACGGATGCAGCCCCAAAGGCTACTATAAGATGGTGGTAGTGTACCATTCCTTTATCGGTTCCACGTTTGTTTCAGGGGTCTAGGACATTATTACTGAATCGTTATGGGGTCGATCTGGCTGTATGTTCGTTGACCCTAACCGATGGAACCCAATTTTTCATGTGGCAGCCCTTGTCCTCAAAGGAAATTCCCTTCATGCCTAAGCGATTGGCATTGTAGAAGTTAACGAAGCGTTCGCCGTTGTCATTGCGATATCCGAGGCCGCGAACTCCAATCACATGTTTTTGGTGGCTGCCTTAGCGTTAAGGCCTTCCATGACTATCACGATGCTCCTTTCTCGTTGTAGAAGTCTCCTTATTGGCTGTAAAAACATCTCTTTTGGTCCTCAGTTACAGCTTCAACCACCACTATCGCGGCGTATTACACTGGATAATGGCGATTTTTTTTATCCCCTCTTCCCATCGATATTTCGGCCCCGAAAGGGTGGAGTGATCATCAGTACTACGTTGTACCTACGCGTGCTTCTGACGGGCTTTCCAGAGCAGAGTTAGAAAGCGTTTTTAGAGAGTGAATGGTATTCCCTGGTTTCAAACCATCTTATCGTTCCTTAGTCTCAAGTTGGAGGAATCTAGGGTTTTTTTTCTTACCCCTGGCCTTCAAAGGACTGCTGTTAAGCATTTCACTACGAGGGGGGACTTAAACCTTAAATGTTCGGCTCACTTATGTTGCCAGCCTGCGTTTCATTGTCGCTCCTGTATTCCTTAACTGCGTTCCAAGCTTCCTCCGTGGTCATCATGTGTCTTGTAATACATATTGCCTGGGGTTAGGCCTTCACGCTGTTTGTCCATAAGTCGATGCTCAACTGCTTCCTTACCGGGTGACCAAGGAGGGTTGTCTGTGTGCCCAAACCTAAGGAGGTGGGCCAGCAAGCATCTGGATTTGGTGGACCCATACTTCCTCTTGATTCAAGCGTCTATATTAGAGATCAGTCTGCACGTTCACCTGCCTTTATCAGAGTGACACTATCTCTGTTGCCATTCTTCCAGACTTATCATTGGTGGTGCTCCAGTGTCGTTGTTAATGCTGTTGTCATGCTGGCAAGGTATTTCTGTAGCAAGTTGTTCGCAAGGCGCTGCATACGCTCAACGATTGATTCTGTAAGCTGCCTCCATCGATTTCTTGTACTACTTCGTCTTCAAGGCACCAGTTTACATTTCGATGTCGAAACTATAGCTAGGACCAGTCTCTTCTCGTATTAGATCCGTCGGAATTTGAGATGATGCTTGCCAGGACCAACATTGCATTTGCTGCCTTCTCAGCTGCAGATGTTGCTCAAAAGTTAACCTTGCATCTATGGTAATGCCAAGGTACTTCAGCTTGGGTTTGTACCCCACAAAGTGATCATCGACGGTTACTCTTATGGTCTTCATGACTCGTCTGCTGCTGATGAGAACCACTTCTGTCTTCTCCTCTTCAAGTTGTAGGCCCATGCCTATAAGCAAGTTCTAAACCATACCGATAGATCCACTGGAGGCATGTCGCAACTCCTCAAGGAATTCGGTTACCATAGCGATTGCTATGTCGTCGGCGAAAACTTCGGGATTCTAAGTCTTAAGACGCCATCGACAGTAGCGGACCTAGGACGGAACCTTGGGGAACACCATCTGTGAGGTTATACTGCCTCGTCTCCTTGTCGGTATCGTAGAGCCTATTTCTAAAATAGTCCATCATCACTCGTATTTTCCGCTGGCAGTGTGGTACTTCTTTTGGCGTTAAGTGCTCCCAGAATGCTTCTCCAATTTGCGGTGCCGAAGGCCTTCTTGACATCCAACGTAATGATCCGCTTTCCATCGTCATCCTTCGATGGCTTTTTTCGCGCCGTGCTCATGACTTCGTTGCTGACGTTGATCGTAGAACTTGCCTTACGGAAACTGCATAGACGATCTGTACAGGCTAAATACTGACACCCTGTTTTGTGGCACTGGGCACTCACCCTCTGTTCTCTTCACTTCGCCGTTTCAAAAGAAGTTCCCAAATGTGCGGCGCTGGTGCGAGGAGTAGGACTTATGAGCAGAGCTACAAAATGTTTGACTGCAGAGAGGTCCTTCTCCTACTTCCACGACGTCGAGTGCCTGTTGTTACCAAGTCCTCTTTATCTCCAACAATATGATCCTGTTCTTCCTCAAACTAAATCTCATCCACATCTGTTCTCCCATTTCCACACTATTGGAACGTGACTCAATATCCCATCCAATGCAAGGATTTCCAAAGATTGCATGGGGTTTTGGGCCGCTTCTTTCCTTTTTTTCTCTCCATTGTCAAAGGATACTAGTTCGCTCAATTATTTCCATTGATGCACCAGAGTTTCTTAATTACTTTGCAATGTACGGCAGCATAGGCAAACGACTTTGTTACCTGGTGCACCTGCCTTTGCCTAAACTTTCAGGAAGCAAAACCAGAGCACTCCCGATGGTCACTTCCAAGACATGTATCACCAAAGGACTCTAGATAATGTTTACTTTTTATTTTTTCTTAATTTCATTTCCTTGTACCAGTAAGACTTCCTTTTTGTTATCCTTTTAAGGTTTTATTTATTTTTTTAGGTTAAAAAAAAAATTAACAAAAACTCAACAAACAAAGGAGAGAAGGACATAGCATAGCAGCAGGACATAGTTGTTGGTCAAGATTTGTTCACTAATTAACGACGAAGCAACAATGAAGCAGAAGTAGCATAAGGATATGCGCTATAAGCGGCAGCATATGGTGAGGCCACATAAGGGCTGGCAACATAGGGTGATGCAACCAATGGAGCACTATAAGCGGCAGCAGTATAGGCAGCGGTATATGGTGAGGCAGCAATCAAAGGCGATGAGTACGCTGAATAGGCAACTGGAGCGACAATACCTGGCTTAGCAGCAGCCAAGGCAACGACAGCCATCAAGCAAAGAGCGAACTGCAAGAAAAAGAGAAAAAAAAACCCTGCTTTACCGAATCCCAGTCGAAAAAAGGATGCACAAATGGGCGGCTAGACTTACGAATTTGAACATGTTTGAGTGTGTGTTTGTTGAAGTTTTTTTCTTTGGTGGATTCAAAGTGGAACTGATGCCCTCTGCGTCCAGCCCGGTGGCTTATATACCACAGTCGTCTTGGAATGGTGTGTTTTTTTGTCGTTGAAGTGCTGCAATGCCCATGGCACGTTCGCCCGTCGAAGGTAAGGCAATTAGCCCCCACCCGCACCCCCACCCCCGCAAAAGCGTTGCGTGTAATGGCCGAAGTTCGTCGGCCAGAAATTCAGTAGTTTTGCAGGAAATTTGTGGAAATAATTGAAGTTAATCCAAATTAAAGGCAATAATGTCGCTTGATTTACACCGGTGACTTACTTTCGGTTTCGTTTGCAGCCCAACAAGGCGATGGTTGTCGTCCTCCCCGTTTACAGCGTCTTGTTCGGCGGAGTGACAGTGCCAAGTGCCAAGTGCGCGCTGTCGTTCTATGAATACGAAATGTGATTCAGTCAATCGTGTCAGTCAGCCGGTTAAAATGGCATCTCCCGGCCGTGGCTGACTGGCTTAATTAATCCACGATTTGGTGGATGTTTTGATGGATTGTGGAGTTATGTCGTGTCGTAGACACGACGGGTAGGGCCTAATTGGGTAACAAAGAGTCTAGAATGTTGTACAGTGGTGCTGGTGCGGGCGGCGGGCGGGGGAATGTCATAATTTGTTTTGCATTCATGGCGGGAGGAAGGAATAAGTTGAATGAAGTGAACATAATCAAGGTCAAGGTGATGGTTGTTGAGCAACTGTCAGGTGGGGGAGGGGGCCTTCAACGCTTTGTTTGAGCAAACGAAGTGGTTTAGCGGAAGAAGTGTTTGTTTGTGTCCGGAAGTTCCTTGCCAGCTGGTGTTGGAAGGGAGTGTTGCTAGTGGTCTATTGTGGCCCCATACAGATGCCTTGGGGAGGATTGTTCTTTCATCAGAGTTCTCTTCGCGAATTGTAATTAAATCTCTTATACAGACCTGTGCTGCTGTAGAGAAGATGGGGACTGCAGCCACGTATTGTCTTCAAGCCTATAGCAACGTAAGGCGTGTTCGTCTGACGGACGTCCTTGGAGAAGGCCGTTCCCCGCAACCATTTGGGCCGAGTGTAAAGGTCGGCTTGCATTTGCATCAGTGGAGCTCTAAGAAGTACCCCACAAGCTGCTCTAGATATGCTGTTCCAATTGCCACCCTCAGATCTCTGCAGTAAACAGGTGGCAGCAGGGTGCAACCACTCGAATAAAGCCCAAATCTCAGTGGTCGTGGCTACTGGACACTCCTCTATTCTCAAGGATTTTGAATTCCTTCCGCATGACGCCGACTACAGTCTTCCACGACTTCTGTTTGAGAAACGCTTTGAAACCCGAATACCTTCCGGACTAGACTGGCAAGTGGATCTTTGGTACAAAAGGGATCCATGTGGAATCCATACAGTTGAATCTAAAACAGAATCACCGGTGGGTGGGGGTGTCTTCTCCAAAATCTCCTTCCGCCACCCTAGCGCCTTCCAGGCGGGGATCATGGCGATAAAGGACGCCTTGCCATAGCTGAATTACAATGTGATACCTAAGTGGGACATCACCATTTTTACTGACAGCCAAACCGCGATAATATCCCTGAAATCCGTCGCCTTTAACTCACGAGCTTCCCTAAATCGTCGCCAGTCTCTTAGCGAGATGGCTAAACAATTTAATATCCACGCCATGGATGCACAGATCCACGGATCCACAGAGACATTCCAGGGAATTGCATTGCCGACGAGCTCGGTAGCTGCCAGACTGCTACTCAAGTTCAACACTATCAACTTCACCAATCACAGATGGGCAGATGGCATTACGTGCCTCATCACTAGACAGATCTGGCCTACGCTGGATCGGAAACGCTCCAACTGTTACAGTCCCTGTATTATCGACAGACACGCCACCAGGCTGAGCCTCCTTACAAACGACTCCTGTGGAAGCTGCATGGATGAAGAAGAAGAAGCCATACTCACCGTCTTTGCCCACGCGAAACTCTCTCCGCTCGTAGGAAACTGCATTTACGAGCCTCGGTGAACTGGCTAATGCAGGCATTAGTTGCCTCCAGCGCTTTATTACTGGCTCCGCCTGGTTCAGTGGGTAACTCTGTGGCAATGTTGATGCTGTGGTGACACAACGAAGGTCCAATTTAGGTTGTATTCATTGCGCCTTGCCACTAATCTATATTTGAGCGTACACTCGCTTTGCCCAGGCGAGAATTATCCGCGCTCGACCACTCTCTCTAGTCTAGTTTCTCTAAGGAATCTGAGAATGAGAAGCGGGTCCATGGGTGGCAGAGCCCCACAGTACTCCAGAAGGTGTTTCGGGCTCTTCCTGGACTTATTGCAGAGTCTGCAGAGACCTCCTTCTTGGGTACCCAGTTTCCTCAGCTGTTCCTTGAGTTCGCAGTGTCCTATTAGGATGCGTAGGTTAATCTTGCTTAGTCTGATGAATTCTTCGAATCTTCTTCGGTTATAACTCGTCAATATTTAGTTTCTTGGTTTGCCTAAGGCTTTTGCCCTTTATTGTCTCTCTAACTTCCTGAGTTCTTCCTTAAACGTGTGATCCACAGGTCGGTCCAGGTCCTACAAAGGGGTCTGCTGGTTTTATGCGAACGGAACGTATCTTTGAGGGAAGATTCCAATGCTCTTTTCCGGAGCGTTCGTAACGGAGAAACGGCAGATGGGCTGGGTTTGAATCAGCTAATACTGTCGTCTATACAGACGGGCCTCTGAATGATGGACTCTGGGGAGCAGGCATCTATTTGGAGGAAGCGACTGTGAACAAGGCAATTGTTAAGCGAAACCAGCTCGGGCGGTGTGACTTGGTGGCGCTAGTCTAGGGTAAAGAAGGAACAGATGCTCAGCACGGTTCAATAAGGCCTTTCGTGGATCCTCAGCCATCAAAAGGCTGCAACTTGCCATTCTTTAAACAATCAATGGCTGAGCCGCTACAAAAACAGCATCTCGACTACTGGCGACGTTTTGGACATGCCGGCAGACGAAGATGTGGACCAACACACCCAGTGCGGGCAGTACCAGGTTTCTGCTCAATCTACTCAAAAGTGACTTGATAACCATTACAGGGCTCGTCACAAGCAGCTGAAGACTATAGGAACTACGAGTTCGGGCCTTTGTGAGATGAGATTGGAAGAGCACGAAACCGCCACCCATTTCCTGTGCGACTGTCCTGTTTTTGCACACTTTGCACACATTTCATCCTCAAGTTTGACGATCGGGCTACACTCAACCTTACTGATGCGTTCGTCTAGTGTAAGTCTTTGATTAATGGTCAAACAACACCGAACATAATTGTCAAAGAACTGTCAAAAGTGACAGCACAGTTTGAAATTTATCTCTTTCAGTCAAAAAATTTATTTATAACCTTCTCAACAAGCGTACGGTGATGCTGTCAGGGGTTTGACTTGAGATCCAAAGAAAGGAAACGTCCTTTGAGTCCTTCTGTTCGCTTCACTTCACGAATTCAAATATTTTTGATTTAGTTCTGTTGATTTTGAACTGAAACTAAAAAGTGTTACAAGCTACCCGTCATCTGTTGTAGTTGCATGGAATCAGCAATTCGGTTGGCATTCCCTTGGCGTGTCACGGTACTACAAACTATGTTTAATGGCGTGTTTAATTTTTTATTACTTTTTGATTTAATTTGCTCACATACTTGGGCTGATTTCCTTTCACGGTCGTTGTGCACCTGGAAGTTGTGGTAGCCGCACTGAGAAACTGATTTTCAGATGCCGAACGTAGCTAGAATGGCGACTGTGGGGCATCATTTTTGGGAGGACTCACGTTGCTTCCTATAATCAGAAGTGAACTCACACGCATACTTCTTTAACACTCGTTTGCTAAACGGAAACGCTTCTCCGACTGTCCGCTGTCACGTGTCACATAATGGTGATTAGCGACGTGCCAATGCCAGGGGGGGCATAGCCCAAATTGTCAACGTTAATCGGCTATAAAAAGTCGAAGCGTAGCTGGAATGATTATCAGTTTCAATTCAGAGTTCTCCTGAAGCCAACCGAAAACCACCAAAACCAAGTCAACATGTTCAAATTCGTAAGTGAAGCCAACAGGACTCCAAGGATACATGGATTTACAATTCTTTTTCCTCTAATTTTATATAGTTCGCTGTGTGCTTCTTGGCTGTCGTCGCCGTTGTTGCCGCTAAGCCAGGTGTTGTAGCTCCACTGGCCTACTCAGCTCCATTGGTCGCCTCACCTTATGCCGCTGCCTACACCGCTGCCTATGCTTCTCCATACGTTGCTGCTTCACCGTACGTAGCTTCCTCGTATGTGGCTTCTCCTTATGCTGCCTACTCTGCCTACCCATACGCTGCTGGTTCCGTTTTGGTCCGTTAAGGAACTCCGAAATGTTGGAAATGATCGAGGAACGACAAGGATTAGTTAAAGGACTTGGAAATAAAAAAATGCCTTCTGGCAACGAAAGATACACTTGTGACTTTTTCTAAACGCTTCTCTTTCTGGTCTCTTTGTGGTACTTGTGGAAGTAGGTAGGAAGGTGAATGGGTTTCTAGTGACAAGAGTCGGGTTTATTGTGCGCAGATTACATAGAAATACATGCGAGCCTTTAGGGAAACGGCCTGAACAAAACTATCCTAATGGATATGCTAGTATCACGAGGTCTTCTACTTCGGTGCTGGTCAAGACCTCTGGAATCAGCTTGTCAAACAATCGACTGCCTTCAGTTGCTTGTCCTTTTGCTGATCCTTTTGCAGGTGTCAAACGATCCAATTTCTCCTTCGTACTTGCAACTCCTTCATGGCTTCTCTTGCCAACAGCCGTCAAAGTATTGTGGCGGTAGCGCTTGTGAACAGCATCCAGTGTTCTATGACTACGTCAATGGATGTGGTAATCTTTCAAGGATTCTAGTAGACCGGGCTATCAGCATGCACGATTCGCAAGCCTTAATAATCGATGCCAGGAATACGTCTACGTACTTGACCACATCTTCACACTTCCATCACTCCCCCCGCGGGACTATTTCTTTGCCGTTTTCAATTCCTAGGCGCTCGATTCTCCTGGGCTCGACCAGAACGCTGGTCCCATACCCGCTCACTTCGTTCCAGGTCTCTCCGAGTGTATCACATATCCAAAGATCTGTCTGGGGTCCGCAAAGTTGGTATCTCTTGATATAAAGCGTGGACAGTGGAGATCACGTGTTCTGAGTTCTCTTCCTGGTTATCACAGCATAGATAAAGCGCCGATCTTAACCGGTCTGGAACCATTTTTTGGGCTGGGATCTCGAAGAGCGAAGCTATGGGAGGAACTCACCAAGCTGAAACAGGTCAAACAACTTCTTGGGAACTATAACCGGATAAGGTGTTGGTTGCCTGTTTAAACTTCAACAAGAACCGGGTACGCCTCCTTACATGCTCCCTTAAGGGTCACTGTAGACCTAAGGAGCTCCTCAAGAAACTGGGAATAAAGCAACGTGGAGACTGCAGATTCTGCGAAGATGTTGTGGAAAGCCCTGAAACCTTCCATTGTTGGATCCACTCCAGGTACTCCGATTCTTCAAGAAAATCGGACTGGAGGATGTGCTCTAAGCCGAGTTTCTTATCGACTAGAGCTCCAAGTCGGGGTAGCACAATAGATCTACAAAGGCAGTGCGCTTGTACCCCTATAACCAATCTACCAGCTGGTGAGCTGTCGTGCCCAAAACGGTGCCGGTACTTTCTGTATCCTCGGTGACCAGTTAGGAACGATGTGATGTTATAGTGCACGTCTTCTATGATGGGGATTAGTTTGTGTGTCCATCTTCCTGTTGTAGCATCGGATTTACCATTTTTCCATTGAGATCACCCATTCTTCTGCTTTAATAGCTCCTCCATGCTTTCGATTTCTTATTGTATACCCGCCACATTTTGTCGACCAGGATATGGATGGGCACCATGACAATTTATGTGGCTTCCTATCACACTGCTCTTTAAGCTCAAATTGTCCTTAGAGCTCGGCGGAGTCTATGTTCTCTTGTTGTCATACTGGGGATACGTATAGCAGTGCGAAGCTTACCACTGTGGACAATAGAAGTCTACGACTATACTTATCTGGGTTCCCCAACATTTGATGGGATTCTTGTTATTGACGTCTTCTTTCCTACATACTCCAGGGGCGGCTTAAAATTTACCTCATTGCCCATCATTACACCTACGTAAGTATTTGATTGCCTGTGCGTTCTACTGCTTTGCGAATGGTGCTTTGAACTGCTTCCGGCTTCTGCTGCTCTTAATTCAAGCCTGTTGTCTCCAAACAAGTCTTAACGTTTGAGGTCGCCTCATTTTTTGCTGATTCTACATTGCGAACCTCAACAGTTACAACTGTCTGCGAAGCCCATTTCTTTTGTTTTTGACGGCACTGAGACGTGAGCACATCGTCATATATGATGTTACACAGAAGCGGACCAAGCACTGATCCTTGTGGAACGCCTTCCGACACATTGTAGTGTTTGGTAACTTCATCACCTTCATACCTTAACATCCCTTTCCTTAGGTAACTAGGTATTCATGTGGTGGCCACTGAGTAGTGACCTGGCCAAAAAAGGATTTGCTGCCTGGCAGTGCAATGGACCGCATAGAGTCTAAGTGCTTCTGGCATTTTGTTGCTCTTTTTATTAAAAAAAAAACTCGATACTACCCTAAGAATGTAGCTTGGCGAATTTATCCTTTCAAGAGAGTCCATTATACCGAAAGGATCACCTGGAGTAGTCTTTATGTTTGAATTTGTTCCTAATGCCCGTACCCAACAGCCCGTCTTCTTTGGCCATCTACACAGTACCGCCGACTGGCATTTCTTCATGCAGAGGAGATTATGTAATATTTGTATAGCATACCATCGTTGCTTTAGGCTGTTTTACCATTCTCTTACCTTTCTTCGAAGAAAGTCATTCGTCCCTGAAAATGATGCAAAGAGCAACGATATTCTCGTTCGACTTAGTCTAGGCGCGAACCTGCGATTTCCACCACACAACTACTCAGTCACAGACAGTTGAACACATAACTTTCAATTTCAACGCTTCAACGCTTCAAAGTTTGCAATCTGTCCTATTTTCCTGGCGACGCGATTGTCGCAAGTTAAAAAAAATCGTATGTACTGTAAGTGTATCCACATATTTGCGATTTAAATCGCTCTGTAAAGCGTAGTCGCAACAAGATGTCGCACGACAACTGTTGAAGGGAAGTCTTGTGAGTACGAAAATGGACAACACAGAACAGTTGTGTTGTGGGGCTTTTGTTGCGTTCAAAATCTAAAAAAAAAGTCGCAAACAAGTCGCAAGTGCGACTAAGCAAGTACTTATTCATATGAACCGGTCTATTTCGCGACAAAACAATCGCCAGTTAAATTCGGTTTGTTAATCGCTACGACTTTTTGGTCGCATGTGCGTTGATTTCCACTACAACTTGTGTGTTAAATTTTTTTGCTACTGAATAATCGTGCGACAGAAAACGAGAAGCACGTTCATAGTCATATTTTGTTGTGACGACGATTTTCAATCGACGCGACAGAAAATCGCATGCGCAACGGTAGGCTCCTCCTGATTACCAGCTGAAGCAGTTTCTTCGAATTTCACGATAATTCGCCGAATTGAGCTCAAGACAGAACGCTCAAAATTTGACCATAAATTCGGAGAACAGAGCACGAAGCTTTACGCCCAAATTTTCACCATTTCGACGCGTTGTTCCACTTGAGGTTTTGCATGATAAATTGGCAGCACTAACCGAGCACAATCATTAAATAATGTCAGCCGTGTCATTTCAAATAATTACAGAATGGGCTGTCAAAATTCTGGCGTTTCGATGGACCACAAGATTCTGTGTCTGGGTTTTCAAGATACATTGCAACGTCATCGAACTGTTGCAGTTCCAAGTTCAACTGAAGCCGCCATAATATGATGATCGCGTGCGAGCCATCCGCTCCTGTTTTGGAGAACTACGAAAACGACGCCTAATCACCTTGACTTTGTGGTAGGCTTTGTGATCAAATGTAATGCCACCGTCTAAGGTGGCAAAACCAAAGTCAAGAGAACTCTAATTGCGATTGCCTTCTCCACGTACATACTTGACGAATATTGCTTTCACGGTCGCTGTGCACCTGGAAGTTGTAGTAGCCGCATCGATACATTCATTTATTAATCGCCGAAGATACATTTGGTAATGCTTCCGAACACCCCTCTACGAGCTTATTAAACGTAATAGCTTCTCCGACTGCCCGCTGTCACGTGTCACATAATGATGATTAGCGACGTGCCATGGCCAGGGGGGGCATAGCCCAAATTGTCAACGTTAATCGGCTATAAAAAGTCGAAGCGTAGCTGGAATGATTATCAGTTTCAATTCAGAGTTCTCCTGAAGCCAACCGAAAACCACCAAAACCAAGTCAACATGTTCAAATTCGTAAGTGAAGCCAACAGGACTCCAAGGATACATGGATTTACAATTCTTTTTCCTCTAATTTTATATAGTTCGCTGTGTGCTTCTTGGCTGTCGTCGCCGTTGTTGCCGCTAAGCCAGGTGTTGTAGCTCCACTGGCCTACTCAGCTCCATTGGTCGCCTCTCCATACACAGCTGCCTACACCGCTGCCTATGCTTCTCCATATGTTGCTGCTTCACCATACGTAGCTTCCTCGTATGTGGCTTCTCCTTATGCTGCCTACTCTGCCTACCCATACGCTGCTGGTTCAGTTTTGGTCCGTTAAGGAACTTCGAAATGCTGGAAATAATCGCTGCACGACAAGGATTAGTTAAAGGACTTGGAAAATAAAGAAAATGCCTTCTGGCAAACGAAAGATAGATTTGTGACTTGTTTTTGTTCTCTAAAACGCTTCTCTTTGTAGTCTCATTTGTGGTACTCGTTGATCCAAGTTGCCATGAGAGTGGGACATCCTTTTACAAAAGTAGGGTCCATTGACCTAAGAGCAAAACAATGGCTTGAGAGTCTATTAAAAAGGAAGCGGTCCATACGGAGAGAGATATTCGTAAGAGATTTTCCACTTCGCCGTAGGTCTAGTCACACAGTAAGCAGCCTACTAATTGTTCCGCTCATATGGACACAAAGAAAATCTGGGAGACGTCAGGACAGGTTCGTTAGGTCTCTGAAGAACTACTAGCCCTGCGTTTTCCCTTTCCAATTGAATATCACAACGGCGCACAGAGGAAGTGTTACTTCAGCTCTTACAGAAATCATTGAAGGACCCATGCGTCATTCTAGTACGCTTTCCCATTAAACAGGACCCCTTGGGAAATCGGTTGTAGAGCTCATGTGCTGTCCCTGTTTATTGGAGCAAGTTTATGTGTCTTTCTAAGGTACAGGTGTGGCCAGTGTTCAAATGGGATCCTGACGTCAATAGGGCCAGAAAGAAACTTTCTGTCTTCAGTGCAGCCCTAACAAGTGCCTTCTTGCGCTAGTTCATCTGCCTTACACTTTTCTGAAGTGTTCCCATACCCTTGTACGGACTCAGCATAGAGCTGGTTTGCATTATCCTTAAGGACCTCTATGTATTGTTGCCCAAATACGTCAGTATAGTTCGATAGCGCGGTTTTCTCTTGTGTATCTAGAGCGGCCGGCTGCTACTGCTCGGATGAGCTTAATTTGCTTGTGAAATACGTTACAAACTTCCGTGTGGTAATTCTTATGTCAGCTGAACTGAAGGAAACTCTTCTCATACCAAGTCACCTTTTAGATCCCTCCGTATACATGTAAGCCAAGCACTGAGGTTCCTTAGCCGAAGTACGGCTTGTGATCCCAACAACTTTTGATAGCAACCTAGGGGAAAAATTGCTTCTACTGCCTGGCCTTAGGTGACGCGCGCAAGTGAAAAGCTATCTCAGCCAACTTGGAGTCCGGAACTGGTAGTCTTTTGCTTCTTAGGCTTCACACCGAATTATAGCGCCACCTAAATGAGTAAGTAAGTGTATAAGTGCAGCGACATTTACAGTCAAACAGTTGACGGATAAGGTGTTTACGTTAATGCTTTCCATATCCCTGCAAAATCTCCTTAATCTACTCCGAAGCCTGATGAGGGACTTCCTCGTAGTGTTGGTGATAGTAAATCTCCTCGAGGCTCAAGCATTCCTGCCGGAAATTTATGCGTTTTGGACTGATTTTCGTCTGCAAATGGACATTTGTTTGGACTAGATCCTTCTTAGGCATTTTCTGCCTGAGTCCTTGAATGTTGTTCCAATGGTATATGCACATTTCATCTGGGAAGTGTATATTTGTAAGCAGAATCAGAGACACGTGTCCAATGAACAGATCAGAGGATCCTGCCTGGCTAGCAGACCTGCAGATACGTTGCCTTCACTTTTATGACCCGGTACCCACCAAAGCCTTACTTTGTTGCAGATTTATCAAAGCAGCAAAGGACTGACGTGGAGTTGATCAATTGAGAGCTTAAAGCTTTGAGCGCCGCTTGAATGTCCGTGAGTACATGGATGGTGGCACCTTTAATGCCCGAGCTCAGATTGGTGCCGACGCATATTTTTCCAGCGTAAAATTCGAACTGGATCCGAGTGGTTTCGACATTGGCTCCGTATACCCTAGCCCAACACCAGAATCCATTTTTAATCCATAAGTTTACCACACCTTACCCTTTGGAGCGAGCAACAGCCCGCTAGTGGTCCATGAGCCTCCTCGAACCTCCTGCCAAAGAACAGTGATCTGGGCATAGAGTCGGAAACCGTGCTGAGCATTTCTAGTTCAAGGAAGTCGGATGACAGTTCCATGAGATCGATCTGATCACAAGGAGTATTTTCGTCCAATTTCCAGAGACTTGCCGCGCGGTGAACTGTCATTTTTGGACAAGTATACGCAGGGGAGGAGTCCGATTATAGCCCAGATAGAAGGTATGCCTTGCGCCTGTGATGTCAAGGCATGCTAGTCTTTGAAGCTGAAGGCTTATTGATGGTTGTGAATTCCACAGACCAGACAACGGATGCGTAAGTCAAGATGGGTTACCACGGTAGTGTATAACCAGTAAGTGATCCTTGGAGATAGGCTCGAGTTTTGCCATACATACGACGACAGGCCCACATGGTTTGGTTGTCCTTGCAATTTTATTTTTAATTTTTAATATGTTTTTAAAATAAGTTAAGCTATCGACTTTAAAGCCCCACTTAACGCAACGGAGCCAAGGTTCAGTTTGCTTTTCTTTGAAAAGGGTTCCACGACTGCCTTGCCAAGGTTGATCGATAGACCTTCCCTAACGCACTAGTCAGAAACTTCAAGGAGCGCAGCTTGCTTGTGTTGTCCTCATGCTTGCCCTTGATTATGATCACTAGATCATCTGCATAGCCTACAGCACTAAAGCCTAAGCCAGTGGGTGATCAAGAGACAATAGTGGAGGTGAGAGGACGCCGCCTTGGTGGCAGCCGTTTGCTGTAGATACCCTCACTGACACTCCCTTTGATGTTGATGTTATGATGTAGCTTTCGAGCATCGTTCGAACTCATCTGGTTGTTGGATGATCGATTCCTCTACGTTTCATGGCACAAGTGATAGAATCATAAACAGTATTCTGAAAGGCACTCTCGATGTCAAAGAGTCTTGATCAAGTAAGCCCTCTCTCTTTAGGGTTAATACAAGTAGTTGACCAGGAAGCCATCTCGAGGAGGGAAAGCAAGTGGTTTTCGGCTTGGTTGTCGCGCCAGCAGCTCGATCGATAACCTTCTCAGTTAGGAGTTTCCCGATCAATGGTTATCTAATCGTTGTCCTAGGGTAAAACACTTGAACAGCAACAGGCTTCGCAGCAGGAACACCTCCAAAAATTATTAAAAAGCAAGTGGCATACCGTTAAAAGTAGAAACAATTTTTTTTTGTCTAAATGAGGTCCTTAAAGGCAGGGGTGTAACCGACGGTGCATGGAGCGGCTACCAATGGGACCGACTACGTCAATTGAACTACAACCCGTGGCAGCAGCACCAAGGACGAAGATACATATCTCACAAGCCCACATGGAATTATTTAAAAAAACTGTAGTCCTAATTCTAAGAGTCCTGAATCCATTCTAGTTTTTTTCTGATTTTCGGTTAACTTTTTGGACAATTTCGGATCGAAGCTGATAAATATTACAAGCTACACCTCAACTGTAAACGGTTGCATGGAATAATCAATTCGCTTGGCTTGCCCTTGGCACGTCTCGCCGCTAGAAACTGTTATGGCAGTTTGATTTTTTTTATTACTTTTTGATTTAATTTGCTCACATACTTGAGGAATTTTGCGTTCATGGTCGTTGCGTACCTGGAAGTTGTAGTCGTAAAGATAAATTCATTTTCAACTGTCGAATACAAATGCAGCTGTGAGATGCAAATGTATTCAGTTTTGGGTGGACTAAGGCAGACAACGCGTACTCCTTTAACGACACTCTAACACACATGTACGAACGGAATGGCTTCTCCGACTGTCCCCCCTTCAGGTGTCACATAATGGTCATTAGCGACGTGCCATGGCCAGGGGGCGTAATGTGAGTTGTTAACGTTAATCGACTATATAAAGTCGAAGCGTAGCTGGAATGATTATCAGTTTCAATTCAGAGTTCTCCTGAAGCCAACCGAAAACCACCAAAACCAACTCAAAATGTTCAAATTCGTAAGTGAAGCGAACAGGACTCCAAGGATACATGGATCTAAAATCTTTTTTCTTTTAATTTTCAATAGTTCGCTGTATGCTTCTTGGCTGTCGTCGCCGTTGTTGCCGCTAAGCCAGGTGTTGTAGCTCCACTGGCCTACTCAGCTCCATTGGTCGCCTCTCCATACACAGCTGCCTACACCGCTGCCTATGCTTCCCCATATGTTGCTGCTTCACCATACGTAGCTTCATCGTATGTGGCTTCTCCTTATGCTGCCTACTCTGCATACCCATACGCTGCTGGTTCAGTTTTGGTCCGTTAAGGAACTTCGAAATGTTGGAAGTGATCGAGGAACAACAAGGATAAGGATTAAAGGACTTGGAAAATAAAAAAATGCCTTCTGGCAAACAAAATATGCACTTGTGTACTTTTTTCAAAAAATCTTTCGTTCTCTCTGTGGTTTGCTTAGGATACTTAACATTAGTGAGTGGGGTCCTTTGAGCTTATAATAAAACTACCCAAGGAGAGTTCATGAATGTGACTTAATCAGAACAACGCTCATAAAGTTATCAAAAGGTTTTTAAAAAGGATGTAGGTGCCGTCTTCTAGCACCCAGCTTAACACACATACGATATTCTGTGGGCCTCCTTCCAAAAAATTCGGTTTCGAAGAATCCTTTCAAAAGGAAAGTAGATTTTTCCAGTTCAACTTTGTGGTACCACCTTTAGAATGTAACTTGTGACCTGACCGGTGTAAGTTCGAGCCCACCTAGGTGAACAGCAATCACAACAGAGAAACGAATAAAACCTGAGTTGCTGCAACTATTACACCCAAAAAGGAGTTGCTGCCTGACAGTACAATGGTCCGTATAGAGTCTGAGTTATCCTGGGATTTGGTGACTCTTTTTTAAAATCCACACAGGAGCACCATAAAGTGTTACATTGACGGATCCAAAACATCCACAAAACTAGAGGAGGTGTATGCGAGCCCGGAACCAAGTACCCGGAAGCCATTGGAATTTTTCCCACAAACAACAGCGCGCCCAAATCAAACTCGATAGGAGGTATCGCGGACGAGACATCGCGATACTGTCCGATGGGCAGGCCGCCACCAAGACGATAACCTCTCATGAAATCAGGTCTACACTGGTGTGGGACTGTCCTGTCAAGATAAATCGTCTAAGTGAGAACAACAGAGTCACCCTCTACTGGGTACTAGGTCTAGTAAGAGTAGAGACGTACCGATCTGAAACCAGTCTGAGTAGAGACCGTATACGATATGAGAAGAGCTGGAACAGGTCCTCCGCCAAAGAACAAAACCATGAGAAGAACTCTCGAAGCTGAGACGGGCCATATGTCGGGAATTATAACCGGAAAAGAAGCAAGGTCAACAAAAACCGACTACGGATTCTTATAGGCTTCTTAACGGGTCATCTTAGCTTGTTCATCTGCAGATTCGATGCCTACAATTTCCTGGTGACCAGCAGCAGCATTTAACTGATGTCTACTGAGTTGGGCAGTGGTGCCTTAAGCACCCTGATGCAATAGATACCTCGGGTCGCTGTGTTAGTCACATGGGCAAGGGTATAATACAAATACAAAAGATTCAACAGATTTGGGTCCAGGTCCAATTGTCTCTAAGAACTAGGATCTAGTAGAATACAGAGACAAGCTGCTGCAGTTAGCGAGTCCTAGTAGTTTGATCTCATAAACGAGGGCTACATAGTGGAAACCCTTTGAGGAGAACCCATATATCCGGTGATATTCTTGACCATGTGTAGGCGCCGTGACTCAGTGGTTAGCGCGTTAGGTTCGAAACCCAGAAAACACCAACAAGTTTTTTCACGGTCCCACCTCTCGCGAATGTCTGACAAACGTCTCAGCGTCTGTCTTGAGAAGGCTTCTCAATTTGCCTTTTGGATATGTGGCTCTAAACTGTAGGTCCCTTCCATTTGTGTGATCAAATATAACACGCGCAAGACGAATGGTCGCGAGAAGCTAGGCACTGGACCACACATGGTCTGTTGCGCCAAGTTCTTATATTTTTTTTGAGTCGATTGCCAAAGTAGGCTACGAAGCAGATTTGATTTCTTTGGAGGCAGTTCCCTAAGAAGATTTGAAAATCGTGCGAACCCTAAATTTGACATGGGTGCCCTTGGTCCAGAATCTATGTATTTCTCGAAGAACAATAGCTGTGATCTCAGCCTCAACTTGACAAAGACTAAGTTGATCCTTTTGCGCGAAAGCACCAAATCCCTTCGCAACTCTTCAGGCCTAAAGCCTGATCGGCAGCTCAACTGAAGGGAAAATGTCACAAATGTTAGCCATGTAAAAGGCGACCAAGCATTATGCACCTTTTACTCCTAGGCTGCAGGAGAGCAGTCTGCGCATCATAGTAAGGGTTCTCTGGTTAAAGGTCTCTCAAACAAACAGATCAGGAACCAATACACATCCCCAAACGAAGAGGGAAGTGGGAGTGAATCCGTCATACCTTACGACGCAAAGACAACTCCATGTTATGCCATGAAATCCGGTTATCCAGTCTGACAGAAGATCGGGCCAAAACAAACATGGCGCAGGGTCGTTGAGGAGGCATCGAGGTCACCTGAGCTGAAACGCGTTGCAGAACATCCAATAAGGCAGGCGTTGTAGACATCCTGTACCCCACGAAAGGCAGCAGGAAATAAATAACCTGAACGCCAAATGATAAGTGCTAAGTGCTAAGTGATAAGTCGGTTTGCTTAGTTACGATTTTTTTTTTTTATATTTTTGTTCACTTTTTCAACTAAGAACTGCAAATCATTTCCTTTGATCACTTTCAATCAGATTTCCTTAACGAACCAAAACTGAACCAGCAGCGTATGGGTAGGCAGAGTAGGCAGCATAAGGAGAAGCCACATATGGAGATGCTACATAGGGTGAAGCAGCAACATAGGGTGAAGCATAGGCAGCGGTGTAGGCAGCGGCATAAGGTGAGGCGACCAATGGAGCTGAGTAGGCCAGTGGAGCTACAACACCTGGCTTAGCGGCAACAACGGCGACGACAGCCAAGAAGCATACAGCGAACTATGGAAAAATAAAAGAGAAGAAATTGTTTTATCCATGTATCCTTGGAGTCCTGTTCGCTTCACTTACGAATTTGAACATTTTGATTGAGTTTTGGTGGTTTTCGGTTGGCTTCAGGAGAACTCTGAATTGAAACTGATAATCGTTTGCCCACCATCACGCTCTTTATATACTCGTCGCCCCAACTGAAGCTCCCAATTCGAATGGCATTCCCTTGGCACGTCGCCGTCGCACTATTACGGCACACAAACCCGTAGTGTGTGCACCACTCAAACATCGATTTGCATTAAAAGCGATTTCTCCATTGCAGTCACATACTCAGAGGCCGGCTTCTGCGACTAACTTCCCTAATCTCGATGACAAATTAATTTAAAATCACTGCTTGCCAACCCCTCAACAAATTGGGGATGAGAAGGATGCTTTCAGCAAATCCTCAAGTACCTACAAGACTGTCTCTTGCGCTAGGGAAAACAATGAAACCGTCGTTAGAGATACGTTTCAAGGACCTGCTCCTTTATCCACATGTGTGGCGCGCGGAACCCATTTAATTGAACCAAATTGAGTTTTCATTTGAAGTCTTCTGGTGCGGATTCTGGCAAAACAATGCCAGAGAGTGTGTGGTAATGAAGTTCGTTCGCATGTGGTGGTGGCTGGCTGAGGGGAATTACGTATTCCAAACATGCATCGCAGCGGCAGAAAAAAAGAGGAAAGAAAACAAAAGCGGCTCCAGAGACTTCAACGTGACGACTCCTTGTGCAACACTTTTGCGAAGATAGCGAGCGGAAAAGATTGCTTTCGGTTCTCCAAGGGTGATGATTGTTGTTTGACGTCAGAAGGGATGCATCATCCCATTCACCACCACGGCATGCGATGTTCTTTTTCTCTGTCTTTCTTAGAAGCATTGAAGGACTTGTCAAGGTCATGGCGCCGCATGTCGCCCGTCGTTTGTTGAGCTGTTTTACGTCTTTACGACCTTGAGAAGCTAGGAATCCCATGAATTCGTGGAGGCGCTGCAAATTGCCTCCATTAACATCGAAAATGAATATTTCTGTGGATAAGTTCCGGCCGAAAATTCCTCAAATAAACTTAAAAAAATAATAAAAGAACGATAAATTCTATGCGAACCGTAAATCTAGTCCAAAGTGAGTGCCCACAGCTCAGCATTGGTATTCCACGGAGCTTTGCATGCAAGTAGGAGTAATATTCGAATAATTAGCATGGTAGAGGCGTTCAATGTTGCGACGTGACAGCTGGTGGTTTGCTAGGTTTGACATAAAATTTTTGCTTAAGGTGTATGCTCGCGTAGAGGAGGCCTATAAAAAGCGTATGAGCCTCAAGACAGATTATCAGTTTCAATTTAGAATCGAAAACCACCAAAACTCAATCAAAATGTTCAAATTCGTAAGTTGGCTGCAAGAGGCTTTTCACAAGGATTACAAGGACTTTAAGCATTTTTTTGTTTGTTTCTTATTTCTAGTTCGCTTTGTGCTTCTTGGCTGTGTTCGCTGCTGTCGCTGCTAAGCCAGGTATTGTCGCTCCATTGGCCTACTCTGCTCCACTGGTTGCCTCACCTTATGCCGCTGCTTATGCTTCACCCTATGTTGCTGCTTCACCCTATGTTGCCGCTTCACCCTATGTTGCATCTCCATATGTTGCTTCACCATATGCCGCCTACTCCGCATACCCATACGCTGCTGCTCCAGTTTTGGTTCGTTAAGGAAATCTGATTGAAAGTGATCAAAGTGCAGTTCTTAGTTGATTTAGTTGAAAAAAAATTAAACAAAAATATTAAAAAAAAAAATCGTAACTAATCAAACCGACTTATCACTTAGCACTTATCACTTATCATTTGGCAATTAACTAACATTTTAGATAGTTGATGTGGTGCCCATCCTGGGGCATAGGATGTCCACAACGCCTGCCTTCTTCGAATTTCTGCAACGCGTTCCAGTTCTCTCCAATTCTCGATTCCTTCTTAACTCCCCTGCGCTATGGTTGCTTTCGGTGGCCCGCTTTTCTGTCAGACTAGATAAGCGGATTCCGTGGCATGACATAGAGTAGTCTTCGCGTCGTCAGGTATGACAGATCCACTTCCATCGTCTTTTGGTGATATCTATTGGCGCCTGACCTGTGCTCATGTTCGTTCGTTTGAGAGACGAGTCTATTCACGAAGGTCTGCAGCTTACGAGTGACTCCGACGGCTACTTTCCAAGCACTACATCCATTGGAAGTACTGACTTAATCTTGGAGTTAAACAGACGCAGCTTGGTCTTAGTGCTATGTGTATTGCTTTTCCAGACTTTGGATAGCATACCGAAGGCACTTTCTCGATTCTGCTGTCATCATCTACGAGTATGTAGTTCGGTGCCACGGTCAGTCGAGACTATATAAAAAATGCTATCAACTTTCTCTACGTCCTACCCTTAGTGCCAAGTTAAGTGAATTAAAGTGATTCTAAAAGGCTGGGCGCTTTAGGTTTGATTTCGCTTATCGTCAGCCCTACTCTGTTTGCATAGTCCTTAACGTGGACCATTCCATATAAGGTTAGGGGCGCATAAGCGTTTTCCGTCGTTGACCGCAAAACGCAGAACATAACTTTCAATGTCAATGAGCGACAATGACACCTAGCAATCGCAACGCTTAAAAATCTGCGATTTATCCTAGTTTTCTGGCGACGCGATTGTCACAAATTGAATCACACGTATTGAGAAGTGCATCCACACATTTGCGACGCAAATCGCTACGTAAGTCGTAGTCGCAGGAAGATGTGGGTATGCCCGCACTTCTGGTCTTCTGTCGCATGATTATTTTGTTGCAAGAGCCGCTGTTTTCAGTATAAATGAATACACATGCGACTTAATAATCGCAGCTATTAAGAGAAAGTAAACAGGCTCTACATATTATATTGGCGATTTTGTTGCCGCAAATTAAAATTGACACGAATCGTCGCGCGCTTGCGACTATTGAATGGAAGCCTCGTGAGTATGAAAATGGATTTCACATGGGAAGTGTTGTGTTGCGACTCTATTGCTGCTATTAATATCTAAAAAACGTCGCAAAGAAGTCGCGACTGCGATTAAGCAAGTTCTTATTCATATGAACCAGTTTATTTTGCTAAATTCAGTTTGTAAATCGCTGCGATTATTTGGTCGCAAGTTCACATTGAAAGCTGTGTGTGAATAATCGTGCGACAGAAAACCACAAGTGTGGGCATGGTCATATTATGCTGCGACCCAGAATTTATAATCGAAGCGACGGAAAATCGCATGTGCGAGGCTAGTCTAACTATGTGAAAACAGGCAGACATTGTCATCGTAATTCAGGTGTTTAAGGGCACTGCTCATAGAATTCCCTTGTTTCCTTCCGATGCTGCTGCACGGATAACATAAATAATTATAACCAGGAATAGAAGCGGTGTTAAAATGAAGCCCTGTGGTACTTCGTTTCGGATTTCAAAAACGTTTCATCGTTTACATTTTACACCTTCTCACGTGGTCTTTATAACAGCGACGAGTTTTTCGGCAATGCCTTAGCTAAGCAAAGCTAACGAGATGAGCTATCAATGCGCGCTGTCGAAAGTCCATCAAAAGCAGGTGAAGCGGAGACCTATACCTGACAGATTGGTCTACAGTAAGCTCCAAGCTGTTAATATGATCGATGCAGGAGCATCTTGAGCAGAAGTGTGCTTGTTCGATATCAAGATTTGAATACATGGGTTTCTTGAACCCTTTCAGGATTATCATTGCTACACATGCGTACATATGCTCTGCCAGGTTTCGCAGTCCCATCAGATTGCCCTTCTGCGGCAACTCTTTCTCCGCTGGAAAACGCTCATTTTACCCTGCGTATGGTATAAGAGGGCACAATATCTTTGCCAATTGGCGCTGTGTGAAAAATGTTGGCAGGGTTTCAATCAATGCCCACAGCTTCGGTCTTTTTTAAGGGTTTTAATCACGTCCTTATTGCTAGGGGGTTCCGTGCGTATGCGGGAAGGTGTTGCTTCGGAATTCTTATTCAAATTTAGGCCGAGCTGAGCTGGTCCTCATCATTTATAAGTAAAGAACCGTTTAAACTTTTTAAGAGGTTTCTGCTTTGAACTCCGTCCCCCTGATGAGCGCGTTGATGGTAGTACAAACGGCCCTGCGGTCGCACCGATTGCAGCCATTTTCGGACCGTGGAACTTAAGAGTTCAAGTGGTTTCGCTTGTCACGTCTTACACTACGTTGTGCCTCCTTTCTTGTCACTCGGTGCTGGACTACAAGCTAGGACCTCTCTGAATACTGACCCACTATACCTAGACCTAGAACGAACTTGATTGTTGCGCGGCCCAGCGGCCAAGCAGTGTCAAAATCCATCGTAATGCATGAGTGCAATCCTTTTATTGTATTTCGTCCTTAATCACGTACCCTTCCAGAGTCAACATTGAACTAAATTTCCTTTTTTTTCTTTTCTTTTCAGGTGAGTTCTGGGTTCTTATTTGCTTCACACTAATGTAAGTATCTATGCATTTGCATCTATGAACAACCCATGTATGTACAACGATAAGGACCTGCGGATGGAAAACCAATTTCCCCATTCTTGTCGAATGTCCAAAACTCTTGATGGCACATCCACAAAAAAATCCCGAACTATACTCCTTGACAAATCGAAAAGCCACCCCTTAATTGTGTTCGCATGTCCTGCAATTTACAGATAAAGTCTCTTTCATCTCCTGTAAATATTTGTCCATCCAGAAACCCTGCAAAAAAAAGACCTCCTCCAACCAGACACCACTAACAAACTCCGCTGAAGTGTAACACCATTCACGAAGCTTTTCCGCACTTTTGCTTCGCTGGCCAAACTCAATAAGTGCACGGGGGCTGTATAACGCTGACAGCGGCTCTGCCGTCTATCACCACCATGGGCGCCATCATCATCGACTCTCTGTCTAAAAACAGGATGCGGCCACCATATGCAAATCCCTTTAACTAGAATGATTGACTGAAGGATTCAAACGCCATCCATGGTACATCATTTGTGTACTCCGCCCTGCTTAGGTTATCCTGCATCGATGTTGAAAAAACTTTCGTCGCACCTCGAATCGAAAAAGGACTTTAAATTACGGAGGAATGCAATGTTTCCTGCCGCAAATGGACGATTTTTGTATGCGTACGAGAAAGGAATCCGCCGAATCGATCCGGATTGTACCATCGATGCGTGAACTTATCAAGAGAAATCCCGAGTTATGGTGCGGTGCGGGAAAAGGTACAGACACAGAATGAAGCTTTAAGGCTAATTTGATGAGGCATTGTGGTTGTAGTTCAGAAAGGTATTTCTAATGGATTTTCCATCGACGAGAGTGTTGGGTTTGATTAGAAGGGAAGCGGTGACGTGGTACTAGAAAGGGGGAGGAGCTGCGGCTTTAGCTGAGAGTTTGGTGGTCCCAAATGACATTTTTTTTACTAGCTCGCTGTCTACAGCCTACACAACAGACATACTAAGTACCTCTGGAAGAATATTTATCAAGGACTTCAAAGGTTTTCCCCCAACTTCCTGGATTTCCAGCATTTTTTTGCATTTTCTCCAACGACACGAATTTTAACAATTGTGGAATCCATTCCTTTTCTCAATCTCCCACAGTTTGAGTGGCTCAGGTACTTTTCTGACACAAAATAAATTCCATAAAACTCCCATCTCTCATGAGAGACATCATTTTCGCTGTGTTTTTCCCCTCGAATTACTCTCCATTTCACAAAATCCCAGAGAGAAACAATTACAATCCACCAAAATAATGCATACAATCCACACCGCACACCATCAATTGAAATATGGAAAAGCCGGTATTTCTTTACTATTTCACAGTCGTAGGTTTGTCTCGCTCTCTCTCATTGCCCGCAAACTGGTTGTTTATCATCACATAGTTGCTCAGCGTGTGTGGAAACTGGAAACATGTGTGCGAGGGGAACACAATGTGAATGAAATTCAATTGATTTTTTGTTTATACACTGCGATGGGGTGGTGGTGGGTTTGCCGATGGGGTTGCTTGCGATTCGGGATGGGGAGGGAGGATGTTGAGTACGAATGGAGTCTGTGAGATTAGCTTTAAATGGACCAAATTTTCGGAAAGGGACAACGATGATGATGAGATGCTTTTTCATTTTTGTTCTTTTTCTGGTTTGCTATTGATTTTTTACTTTCGGTTCATAGTTGTGTACTTTGTAGAGCTGCAGATAATCCTTGGGAAAAGGATTGAAATGGAAAATGGTTGCATTTCATTTGTTGAATGGTAAACGAGACACGAGAGGAGAGAAAGAAAATGAAATTCTGCATTTAATTGATTGGAAGAGTCTAACGATAGATGGGATAATCTTAATGGGCTTTGAAAACAATGCCACGGAGGATGTGGATTAGGATATGCGTTCTGAGGAAAGGACTATCGTTATGGATGGGCATTTACATACATTCATACGAGTATATTCATATGCGTGTAAGGGGTGGGTATAAAAGCTTTATTTGCTCTTCCGCATCGTAGATGAGGTCATTGGTCGGGTATATGTATGCCGAAGCAAAAATTGGGCATCTGTGCTGGGTTATCCACACTGCAAATTGTTCCAGGAAGTTCTAGCCGCTTTGTGCACTGGTTGAGAGTACTTTGTAGCTCCTTTGTCTGGTTTTGAAAGTTTTTGGCGTTCATTTATCGCTGTTTCTAGAATTACAGAGGGCAGCCTTTCCTTCATATTTTCTTTAGATGGCCCTGCAATCCAGGGTTGCTCAGGGACTTAACCAAAAAATGTATAAAGCCGACTTTATTTCAAAACTTCAAACAGCAAGCTACTCTAATCAGCTCGTTTTGTTAGTTAGCTGCCTTACGTTCTGTACCCCGGGTTAGTAGAAGTCCCTTTCCTACTGTGTGCTCCACCCAAAGTGTGGTCTTTCTCTGCTGCGCTGTTCCACTGAAGTGGGTTCAAAGGCACTTTGGGACGGCGCTCTGGTGTCCATGCCATTCACATCTTCGACACTGGAATGGGACCTTTCTGGTCAGATTGGTGTGCGAAAAGTTCGTCGTTGAATATTCTTCTACATCACATGAAACATCTTCCTTTCGAAACGACCAACACTTGGACTTGGACTATGAGTGTCTTATATAAAGTTTTCTACGTCATTAATGAGAGGGTTTTACTTCTACGGTGACGTATTCTCCAACTCCTCGATGTTGTATGTCCTTTCTTCTTGGTTTTGTCTTGATTCACCGCCAAAGTCATCTTCACTGCTTCGGTTTCAATACTTGCAAACGCCTCTCTGACAACTCGCCGTCAGCTTTCAATAATGACAAACTCTTCGGATTATACGAGCAGTATGCATAGACTGTTGAAATCTGGAGTAAGTCTTCGATTTTCGTATAATCCTTCCAAGTCACATGGTCTTGCTGTAGATGTCATGCCATTCAAATATCCCTCGGGACGGACAGGCTAGCAACGCTGACGGTGCATCATGCATATCCCCCACATGTTGATAGACAAAGGAGGTTGTGAAGGATGCTTCGCATAGTTCCATATAGCTCGCTCAAAATGGTAGAGTTTTTTGGCCTAAAAGCGCACTGGTAATGAGTAATCAGGTTGTTGACAAGAGGTTTTAGCTGTTTAAACTGAACAGCAGGTAAAACCTTGTCAGCGGAGCTTAGCAGACGATTGTCTCTGTAGTTGAGCCTGAGATTCATAGGGCTGCACTCGTCCGACCATATTTGTACAGACGAGTTGGTGTGTGATTCTTACCAAATCACCTCCTGCTGTTTTGAAAACCGGGCCGTTAGGAAGTCAGCTATGCTAACTTTATGTTGATCAGGTGAAGGGAAATTCTGGCCGTCATTGTTCAAGCTAAATGGTCCATTCTGCCTGACAGTGGATAGTTGGTAGCCAACGCTGTTTACCAGTCCGAGTAAGTATTCCATCCAGGATTCTCCGCAAAGGCATCGATTCTACTACAGGATTCCTCTATTCATCTCTGAAAGCTTCTCTTTGGACACCGTAGCCTTAGAATGCTCGCGTCATGCCATGCCTTCTTTTATACTTTCGAAGAAGTATATGCTTTAGCCCCCACAAGAACAGAAATCCATCCCAGATAATCCACGTACTCGGTATTGCATTTGGATCGACATTCGAAACCTGGGCATGGTGCTTGCTTCTTTTAAGCTAGCCCTTAACTAGAATTACATTCACATGGCCAACGTTACCTAGTAGATTAACTCCAAGCTAAATCTGAAGCCCGTAGAAATTAACTCGATTTTAAGAGACTAAACAGCAGCACAGTGATAGTTCTTATTATAGGCCACTGCCTTATAGGTTAGTACGCAATAAGGCCCGTGGAAGTTTGGAGGAAGAAGAAATCATCTGCTCCTCCGGTGAATACTTATCCTTTCGGAGAAAACTTCACCCCGGAGCTTTTTCTTCCACATCCTTGGCGAACTCGCATATATAAATACCAAGCAAATTTTCTTCAAGACCCTTGTGGTACCGCAGTAGACTTCTCACAGGTGTGCTAGCGCTAAACATCCACTCTAACCTAACTTAACTATTTAAACGTGACAGACATAGTTTTCTATTTATTATGCAATTGGGGAGGGACGCCTCGAACAAAAGGAACATAATCGGAGACAGCTGGCTCCACATCATACTTAAGTGTCATCTAAGTTAAGTACACTAACCTCGAAATCACATTAAATCTCGGGGTGCGTGTCCCCTTCCTTAATTAATTCAATTGGAGCGTTTTTTTCTAGACGGAAGCGTATTTTTTTATGTTTCGCATATTTCAACGTCTACAATTCGGCGTTTAAAACACACCAACGTCGTTGTTTTTACGTGCCTTAATTAAAATCTATGCATTTAGCTTTTCACCCGCTGGTAGTGGTTATAGACGAACAGACAGACGGATGAACCAACAAGCAGGTCCCGTGATCTATATAGAGAACCCTGAAAAAGGCGCCCTCAAGCGGAAATAAACATAAAAGCCAGTAAGTTCCATCGAGGCATTCGAAGTGGCGTGAATGTTTAACAACCGTCCAGTCCTTTATCGCGGCAGCAATTTTTTAAAAGAACTAATTTTTTTTTATTTAAAAATATTTTTTTTCCTTTTTCGAACTCACAGAAAAATATTCTTCCAGCGAAAATTCCTCCGACTTGGTATCACTTTTTCGCTGACTCGCATGCGATTTTCTTCTCCACAGCACGCACGTCATACTGGCTCTCTCTCCAATCGGTTTTTCAAATACACCTGTGTGCGTAAGAACGTCCACACCATCTATCCCCCTCTCTCTCTCTAACACAATACAAACATCAGCTGAATCGTACTTGGCTTTCTGATTGTCAGTTCGACTGTGTTTTCCGTGTCGTGTGGATGGTGTGTCGTCGGTTATACTGTTAGTTTTTCGCTTAAAAATGTTAAAATCTGACAAAAAGTAGAAAAAAAAATTCCATCTTTTCCGTGGTTGTGTCGCTGCACAGCTTTTCAGTTCGTTTATTTTTTTTCCCGTTTAAATTTTGGAGTTGAAAGGAGTTCACGACCCACACTCCCTCCATCGTCGTCGCTTCCCCTTTATCCCATCACTCTAGTCGTCGCATCCAACTGTCACGCGTGAATAAGTCTAGCAAACCATCTGTAATCCCCACCGGGTTGTAAAAGTGAGCTGCTTGCAGTGGTAGTGGTTCGCGCCGCTTATGGTTGCCAAAGTTTTAGTTTTTTAAGGAGAATTTCCTTAAAAAATCGAGGAAATTAACCAAAAGTTGTGTGAAAAGCTGAAAACACACCCAAAAGTGTTTGGTTTTGTTCGCCTTTCTTATCGTGATTCCTCTACGCAATCGGAATGTGATGGAAAGGAAAGTGCAAGTGATAAAGTGTCTGCGAAAATACAAATAAAAAGAAAGAAAGAAAAAAGTGAATAAAGTGCTCGTAGTTTCAATTCGAAAATCTCTCCAACTTTTGTGGATTTTATCGAGTTAACATTTCGTTTTTCTATCCGTGTTTTCGTGCTTCCATCCCAGTCATTGCCCCAGCTTCGGATCCAGTTCCAATTTCCAGTTAAATCTCTAGTGGATTACCTTAAAAGAAAGGAAAACTTTCGTCGGCTGCTGTAAATGTCAAGGAAATGTGAGATCTCGTTCCTTTTTTTTTATCGTAGTTTTGTGCCTTCATACCTCTCTTTCTGACACACTACAGCGGATAGAGTGTGGTGTAATGCAAGTCTAGACGAAATCCTTTTTTTTTCTGTTTTAATGGTGCGACAAAATTTTTTGCATTTTCCTGGACCAGATGGGTGGGAAGAAAAATGAATTTTCCATCTGTGGGAATACCAAACCTTGTTAAGCTAACAAGGTGTAGAGTTGCCAGGCTAATTTACATATATGTATGCCTTGTGGGAGTGTGGCAGGTGACAAGCCAGGCAGAAACTATGACATTTGAGGGAGGACTTTTGACTTTTTTCAAGAAAAAGGGTTGAATTTTAGATTTCAAACCATTGTGGCTGTCATTCTATGACAGATAACGTATGCAAATGATTAAGTCCGGCTTCGTATCCCTTTTAAACCTTAGAAACGTAGCCTTATATGCTCTCTATTTAGCCATTCAAATTCAAACTGCAGGATGGGGATTTAAATTTCGGAAGCACATGTTTGAGAAAAGGCCCGGACTATACACTAAAATATTTGCTTCTACAACTAAGGAGAGTGGCGTTGTATCGCTTAAAAATATCATACGAGGGGGTATAAAAAAGGGAACGGACTGGATACTTTATCGATTCTTAGTTTGCTCTTGCTGGTGTGTCCGTCTGTCTGTGTCCACCTTCCACTAGCTCTTAAACTATAAAGCAAATGTGCATGATACTGGCTATTTCCGTCCTGTTTTCTGGGATTCGATCTCGTCTAACATTTTTGAACTTTCGTTGCTGGTCTACCTGACAGCACTATTTTTGAATTTTTGAAAGGTATCTCTATACTTTTTCTTTTTAGTCGATTAACTTATACATTACTGATCATTTTAAGATACTGATCATCTTTGTATCTTATTCTGAAGCTGAGAAATAAGCAAAGTGAAACAGATTTTTTGAACAAATTATCATTTTGCTTAGAACTGCATAGGGGGCGCGAGATGTTTGGTTTCTTTTTCTTTTTTTTTTGCTTGATTCTAGTTGAATTTCAGAAGAGTGGAATTAGGGGGATACAATGTTGCCGTGTTGCAAGGTTCTTGTGGTTTTGTTTTCAATCGCTGATATTTTTTTTACGATAAATAAACGTTTTCGGTAGAATTTCTAGACTTCTCCTATGAGATCGTCTATATGTTCGCGTGGTATCCATGTCGAAGTTAAGGTAATGAGCCATATTGGCTTGCCCAGTAAATAGAACGCTCCAATATCGTATTTTTAGGGATCATTCTGTTGAGTACTTAGAGGTTTGTTGGAGGCCCGGCTCAATTAACCGAAATACTGATCTCTGACCTCTGGGACCCCTGATTAACCCTGAACTGCAGCATCACCTTAGTAAGTAACTGCTCCAAACCTGGGAACAATATTCAAGCCCTGGTCTAACTTATGCCCTTGCCATCACATGATTAGGAGCTGCGCTGATGGTCCCTTCCCATTATCTAGGAGGTCTGCAACCTCCTTAGCTACATACATAGCTCGTGTATTGTGCAATCGCCGGGAATGTTCCTGGTGTCGGGAACCCAGCTCAGGGATACGTCGCGTCTGATCGCGATCTCGTTAAGAGATCCGCGGCATTGTTTAATCAACTTGGATCGTATTATTGGCTACTTCAAGGCTTTTATCGCTGCTTGACTATCTATATAGAGAAGAGTAATACACACATAGTAGTGATAATTGAACTTCCGCCTGAAATACACTACAGTGGTCCGGCAATCGTGTTGTGATGTAAACATCCGCCGCGCTGGAGAATACTCCCGCACCTGTAGTAAGCGTTGTTTTGGATCCATCTGTGTACATCTGCATCGCAGGATTATCTAAAATTTCTCCAGGTTCCCAAGCACTTCTACTACGAATCATGGCTTTATACTTGACACCAAAGTCCAAATCAGGAACGATATAGTCCGAATTACTGGGAATAGTGTTAAGGCCGTTTAGGATACTTGCGTGGCCCATATTTGCACGAGTCATCCGCGAGGATTCCCTAATCTGTAGTGCTGCTTTCGTCGACATCAGCTTCCAAAATATGTCAGCGGTAAGAAGGTGGACCATAGTTTCCAGCGCCGGAATAGTTCTAAGGGTGCCCGTCTTGCAGACGCAGGATAATCTTTGAACCTTCTCGAGTGTTCCAATGTTGTTTTTTTTGCCCATTGCAGTGCACCAGACCAGTATGCAGTACATGGGAATAGGTTAGGTGACTATCCTCCACTCACGGTAGGATTTACTTGGACCATAATAGATCCTTTGTCTTAGGTGAACTGGGTCTGACGTGTATATTCAGTGGACTATTCGTATTGAAGGCCCTTGGCCCAGGGCTTTCCTATATGAAAACAGAGCAATCGAAGCCTTTCTAGCACGGCCTTGAATGTTCAATTTCCAGCTGAGTTTTTCTTGTTATCGAGAGCAACCCCCAAGTATCCGGCGTGATCCACAATTTGCAGCTCAATGCCCTTGAGTTTACCTCGTGTCTTGATCAACTTCACGACCAACAGTGTCACTCGAATTTTAAAGTTTATGAAGAGCAGACTTCATCAGGTTTCTTATTGTAGGAACGAACTTTCAAGATATCGCAATGTCATCCGCATAGGCTATAACCCCGAACTCAGGGTTAGAAGTATCTCACTCACTACCATGAGCTATAGCAGTGGTAATAGTACTCCACCCTGGGGAATACCCTTCTGCACCGACCTTTTTGTTAGACAGCGCGCCAGCTCAGCTCGGATAAGCCTGCTTTTAAGCTTTTGCTCGATCCAATAGCAAAGAAAGTTGTCAACCTTCACGTTGCCTCTGTCGAATGTTCCTTCAATACCAAGGAAGGCCACCATAGTGCAATCCTTTTCCTCATAATATTTCTCAATGATTTCCGCCAACGAGTGCGGGGAAGTCCCTTTGTAAGCAACAACTGTGACACCTCTCTTCCTGTGGAAAAAAGGGATCCCGAGAAGGTTGCATATACATATGTATTACGTTGCCCCCCTAACTTTGTGTTTTATTACAAAAACGTTCTCAAAAATATTTCAGAAGCAAACTAAATGAAACTTTTGCGCACCTAATCACTAACCAACTCCATTCTCTTCCACTTTGTTGCTCTCTTTTTCGTTTGTTTAAGAAAAAAAAAATCACCTTTAGTAGCCATATTCGTAAAAAACTTTCTAAAAGTAACCCGGTGTAGCTATACTTTGCTGTTAGAAAAAAAATAAAGATTTCGTGAAAAATTAACTCAACAAATCGCACACAAAAGCTGGTGTCTCTGGAGTCAACGAAATCCAGTCGAATCCGAATGGGACTCCACTCATCCTCCGCCCCGTTGTGCTTAACTTTCGAAACAAAGTTCAGCTATTATTATCAACAAAGAACAACAGCCCTCCTCGTTACTGGTCACTCACACATGCACACACACACACAATGGTGTTTTGGCGAATCTGTGTTTTTTGCAACTTTAACCTTTCCTTCGTTCCTTCATTCCATTTGCTGGCACGGTTGGTGTTTGCCTGATTCTGTTATCAGCACTTTCAGGAAAGTTTCCTCTCACAGTGCACAGAGCGTGTAAAGCTAATTTAAGAACCCGCGCGCTTACTTTGCATGTTTCTGTCGACAGTCGCCAACACGTACACACGTCCACACTGAGAATCGGAGATGCGCCGCACTTAGGGGCTCCATATGTTGGCCGTTCTCTCCAGATGTATCTAGATGTGTGTATCGGTGGAAGAGGAAAAACTTTTGCTTTCGAATTCTAATTGATTATTGCAACACGTTTTTGGATACTTGACGTTGCGCTTAGATGGCGCCACGTCAGTTCTTTTTTTCTCTCCTCACTGTCATCGCTTTGCAGCGCGTTTACGGTCGGTCTTCATCAGCTGTCATTGTGTCGGCGCGGGTGAGAATGCCATGAAATGAGCGAAACCACTCAAAACATTAGCGAAACCTCGTCCACTTGATAATCACCCGCGCGCCCTATTTCTGCTGACACAGTGTGTAGTGGTGTGCGTTTGCTGTGTTGCTCGTAGAACGTGGTCCCCCACTTTTCCTGGAACCTCGTGGCAACCTCTCTGTATCTGTAGATACGAGTGCTGTTCGTCTCGCAATCGTAGAAAAGTTCGGTGAACTCTTTTTCTTTTTTTTTCTCTCTTTTTGACGCCACAGTTGTTGTTGATGTTATTGTTGTTGGTGTTGTTGCTGCTACTGGTAGGTAGAATGTGGGGTTTTGGATTGCGTTTCTGTTAGTTTCTGTGAGCGAGTATCTGCAATTTGATTTTATTTGCTTTTGCGTACGCGTTGCGTTAGCTCTGCCCAAAGGAGCGTATCGTGTTGGGAATAAAAGTTTGAATTTTTTTTTTGGAATAAAACGGATTTTATTGCGTGTAACTCGTTTAACGCACTGTTTAGCGCAAATTGTGAGAGATTTTTACGTTTCTATTTCACTTTTATGAATTCGATGCGGGTAAAGTTGAGAATGTCTTTCAGTACGACTTTGTTGGAAGGACGGAGGGGGGGCCTTCAGTGGAACGTGAGATATCGAAAGGAATGAAGAAATCGAGAAGGAGTGTGAAAAATGCTGTTAAATAGAGAAACTCGTTAGATTTGCTAAATCGGTTTCGTTTGAAAGGAGGAGGTGTGCGAAAGAATTGGTCCTTAAACTTGTGTCGATGTACGTTTGACAGGTGTAGTCGATCAAAGGGAAAACGTCGTTAAAATGAATTTTATTAGAACAAAGATATACGCAGACAAAGGGAACGTGACGTGTTTTTTTGGCGCCGCTTCCCCAAAAGTCGTCGTTGGAGTCCTCTTTTTGACACTTCTCTTAGGATGCGTTCTCTTAGGGTGCGTTCGGAACTTAGTGTCTATGGAGGCGTTCAGCTGACACTTGCGTTCAAAGAATACAAAAAGGCTACGTTGATGGTTGAACAAGGGTCCGAATACATTTACCATGGGCTACACTATGAGGGCTATCTTTCGTCCAACAAGGGATTGCTACAACCTACTAGAATTTTCCTTCAACTTCTGTCAGACATTCTAGATGACACTAGAACCTAAACAGCTACGCTGTCGATTTTTAAATCGATTCTCCCTGCGTTCAAGACTCTAGCTCTACCCAGAATGTGAACGAAGAATGTAGATGAATCGAGAAGTGTACTAGACCTCTATTCTCCAAGATGGCTTCACTCCATCACTGGCTTTTGTGATTTTAAAGGACATGTCGTAGGTTGTGATACGGTAATACCATCAAGGATCTGGGGTGTGCATCTTTGAAGAGAGTAACACTATTAAACTTCACATTAACGACAAATGCATGTCCTGCCCCCTCCGTTATAAGAATAAGGACTCTCGGAAGTTACTTCTTTTCGGAATTGGAGGACTTAGGTAATGTAGAGCTGACGGACAACCTGAGGGTGGTTCTAACAGTGAATGATTGTGCACAATGGACCTACATACTTCGTCTAAGTGAGCAGTGACTTTATGTCACAAGGCACCCATCTACCTTACCTAACCTAAGGAAAATTGCATTCAAATGGGTACGAAAATGTGTTCTAAAGGAGGAGGGGAGGGGAAGGAGCGGTATATTTGTGTCTCCAACGATAGTCAAGTGGCACTTAAGGCCTTGTTGATACTCCTAACCAACTCCAACCAAACTGCAAGTTCTCTCCGAATCCGGTAGCAAGTTCAAGCTCACTGAGCCGAATGTCACAATCGGATTAAGGCACATGGGATTTCTAATGAACGTACTGGAAAAAAAAGTTGGAGGAGTATTTTTTAGAATCTGAACCTGTTTTGTGTCTTTTTGCGTCAGCGAACAGAGTATTTATTGCTGGCTGGGCTTCTCATAAGAAACTGTAGACAGCACGACCTTCTGGACTAATCGAATGCTTTGCGACGTCTTGCAGCAGAATAAACTGGAGGCAACCTTCGGCAGCACCTACTGTTAGGCTCAGGCTACTCTCTGGCAGAATTTTTGTTCAGATCAGGTGGTAAACACGGAGTTGTCCCTCCTCCTTGGTTGGCGCCTCTATTAACGACTGGGTTTTTCAAAAACACAGCTCTCCTGGATGCAGGTAGACTAAGCGATTGCTCCCGAACGTTGTAAAAAATCAGCGGCATTCTTTCTCTCTCTTTCAGCAGAAAGACTGCAGACAACTTAATGGCGTTCTCCAAGCAAAAGATGTGCTGCGGGTATCACTGACTTCTTTATGAATAAATCCATCGATATAATTCTGCGAATCACCTTCATGGGATACGTTGGTGCTGGGTATCATACGTAGATATTCATTATTCCTATACATGCTTGTCGCTGGATCCTATCCAACTCTCACTAAACAACTGACACACATCTCGCAGTAGATTCCCCTTTCTTCGTGCATCTAAGGCGCTAATCTTCCCTCCAGCACTGTCCAGATACTCCTTTTAGCTGACATAACGTCCCGTCCATTCAGCCTTGCTTGAAGTTATTCCAGTAATCGGGCATAGTCCTACTTAACTTTCCTGGACTACCCTGAGTTGCGTCCTTGCTCTTGAATGTATTGCTCTACCACTGCGAGTGTATTCCCTGTTGTTATTGTTCCAACCATTTCCTTAAGGCTGCACAAAAAGTGCAGCAATGTGATACAGAATAGGAGATAAGACTTCACCCTGCGGACAGCCACGCTTGATTTTCTTTTCTGAATATTTATGGCCTTGTTCTTCAATATTTTCTCAATGTGGCCTACAATTGATTTACGATTTTCCAACGCTACATTCAGAATTTCAAAGCATCCTTCGAGTACAATATTTTGGTAATTTTTAAGCCTCCGATAGCTAGTCCCTCTTATGCAGCTCATACAGCTCCGTATGTTCGTCTCTACTATATAAGCAGGCTATGTTGTCTCCATATGGCCGATGAAAATCCTTTTTATTGTTTCTAACAGAAAAATCCCGCACCTGTTCTCACCCGATTGATGTTGTCTAGGCAGCATAATTGCTTGCAAAACTTTGTCAATCTCCAAAACTTTGTCAAGCTCTCTGGCAGTCCTACGATTGTTTTAGAAGCCACGTCTCGGAGATAAGTGAAACAATTGCATTCACAGTTCCAAGGAATAGATAGCTCCCCTGTAAGTCTTATCAAAGGCTCTTAGAAATCGGCAAACAGGAAGTAGATCTGTCGATTCGGTCGGGTCAACACCTATTCACTGGTTGCCAATATCCAAACCAGGAGGTCTAAGACAAGAACCCTTTGGATTGCGTTTAACAAATGACAATAACTCTCCAGTTTCTCCATCCACCCAGCTCTCCTTTGTTCGGTTTGAAGACTTATTTGTTCTTTCAACCTTCAAGGAAGCGCAGAATCTAGACATGGAGTTCGAATCAGCGGCAAGATTGGAAGGGCGCACTTCACTAGTTTTACAGTTTAATTGTCGCGCCCTGACGCTTTGTTGTTCTTTAATTTCTCGATTAGTTCTTGTGGTAGTTTGGTGTTGTGGTAGATGTCTGTCCCCTAGAGTTGTGGTGTTCTTGTCATTGGATGTCCTCAATTCCTTGGGCCAGTTTCCAAGAACTGATACAAAAAACTACTTCCGCCCCACTATTTTCTATCAGTGGTATGGTAGCTTGCTTTGAAGGCACTTGACAGGTTCCTTTGCATTTTCGAGTGCGGAATCACTCAAATCAACGAACTTTATTTTCAAGTTTTCCAATCACTACAAGGCAAAGGTCTGTAACTACACCTACCGCTGAAGGTGTAGGTTACTCGTATTTAAAAAAAAAACGATACCAAGGCCGCTTATAAGTGGAATTCAAACTTAAAACGTTCCACTAACGTCTGAAGAGCAGCACTTGGACTGAAGCCGATGAGAGCACTTGTCCAAGAGTACATGGAATTTAGGGAACGAACGTCTTTAAAAAAAGACGAAAATTTGATTGGAATTATACGAGTAGATCATAACACGTAGGTGCTTCCCCGCCATGGATACTAACCAGGGCTAAACCGCCGTGTGATACTTAAAAGCAAAGTGCGTCGCGAAAAAGCTAATTACAACGTAAAAGTTAAAAATAGAATAAATTCCATTGAATCAAAACAAACTCGTATCCCACTTGAGCCGCACCATCGCCTGCAAACTTCATCCGTAGAAAAATCCGCAAGGATCAACATTTTCGAGCGGAGGAAAGCCTCCGGTAAAAGTTCTACTTCTCATCGCGCTAATTTTTTAATTAGTACTCGTAGTTCCGTACTTAAAGGGAAGGAAAATTTCCATTTTAATTAATATACCGTAAGGCTGGTGTTATCCCTCCCCTCGACTTGTTCTCATGGTGGGTGTGTGTGCATGCAGAATAGTTGGAAAATATTCCATGAAATTCATTTCGAACTTCAGACAGTCAGATGCATAGATAGAGAGAGAGACACCATCGGGATGGATTTCATTTCCATTTTTGATCTTACAGACTCGTGGTAACGCCGCCGATACATTCGTGGATAGAATTTAATTACGAATCTGTGTGTGCTTGGGAATATGTATAAGAAACGAGAGAAAAGATGAGAGACATCGAAAACGTAGACGGATTTTAAATGAAAACGATAGTCTCCACTCCCACCCCTGTGGGGTGGTGGTACTCTCAGTTTTCATGGAGAGTATCTCTGGCGAAAGTACACCATCACCATCTCCAGTGTCTTGAGATAATTTTTTATTTGCTCTCAATTCTCTCCCCGGTGGGAAATCTATAATCCTCTGAAATGGAATTTATAGCAGAAGCATTTACTTGGATTAAAAGACGGAGGAGAGCAGTGTTCGCCTTCAGATGTCCTTGGATGTGTCTTTGACACAAGCTGCTAACTTATTAATGAGCAAGGGGATGTGCTATTTTTTTCTGCTGATTAAAAGCTTATTGCAACGTATTGCTTGAGTTTGATTGAGATTTTAAAGTGGAACGGTTGCAACAACAAATGTCTCCAAGGAAATTCCTTAAATTGCCATAAAAAGGTTTTGTGACGCGTTCTCGGAGCGGGATTTACGATTCGGTTGCAACAAAAGGACTTTATTTAGTCTGAGTACGTTAAAAATTGAAAGTATCTGAGGGGGAGTCGTCGGTGAAAAAGCAGCGAAATCATCTTGGAGTGATGTGTTGCTACTAAAGTCGGTCAAATAGTGCTTTGCGAGGGGTCCATCCTTCTGTGGGAAGTTCCAATTCTATCGCAATCGACTGAGGGACAGAAATGTTTGCTAACGCTGAAGTTACCCGTGAATATACCCAGATTCCACTTGCGAAGTATCCATCGAAATGCTGTCGTAGTTAGTACGCGGTGTCTGTATCTCGATATTCGCAAGGGAACATGGGCCAAGGGACCAATCAACTGTCAACCAGATTGACCACATTTTGATCGACGCAAGGCACCGCTCTAGTATTAGTTCCGAGGGCTTGACTCGGACCACTATTATTGTAGCCAAGGTCCCTTGCAGACAAGGTCAAGAAAAAGAAATGCTGTGAGAAAGTTTGACGTCGGACAGCCAAATACTTTTCCGACCGAATCGCCCTTAATCTCTTAAGACGTCATGTGCCGTCCGCATCTAGCATTTAAGATCAGTGGCAACATTGCCAAAAAGCAATCAGAGATGCCGTCTCTGACGCCACTCTCTTTGGCAGCGTTACACTTCGAGGTGAACCAGAACCTCAACCAACAGGCCTCTTTAGCAAGTACGATCCTTGCCAGCACGATCTTCCTCAGTTGCGTACGCCGGGTTGGTGGAAGTCACCCTCTAGTTACGCAAGCCATCGGAGATGAGTTCGTCCTCTTTTGCGTAGTCCCTCAGGGGTGGAATCAAAAATTCTTCCAGCTGGAGACAGAGCCCATCTTCTGCACCATACAGCAGGACGGGATGAGGGTCCTGTAAAGCGTCTCATTGGTGTCCTTCATAAGGCATTGCTAAGGTCATAGTACCAGCGATTGAAATTCCTTCATCACTTCGAAGTTATAGTTGTCCATCGTCAGGTTCTGGTGGTGCTGTGTCTCGGTGTGCCTAGGCAGCATTTCATTTTATCCTTCGTACAACCAGACCCATTTTATGAGCCTCTGATTCGATGTAAGCGGCGAAGCGCCTCTGACCACTGTGAATGTCGCCTGCGTAACCAAGTAGTAGATTTCTGAATCTAAGGCCTGTTGTGTTGACCTGGGAATTTCTCCAGTACCGGGCTAAAGAAACTGCATGACAGTGCGTGGCCGTGTCTGAAACCTCTAGTGGTATTGAAGGTCTCGGTGGTGCCTCTTCCTACCTTGACGAATCAGCGAGTGTTCTTCATCGTCATCCTGCATAGGCGAAGGAGTTTCACAGGTATACGTAAGCTAGACATGGTGCAAGGTAGCTCGTCTCTACACACACTATCATATTGCGCCTTGAAATCGATAAATAGATGGTGGGCATCGCTCTGGAAGGTTCCAATAATCGGGTATGGTTTCGTGGAGCATATTTTTCAGATGAATTGGTTCATGTCCCCTACCAAGTCATCGCCTGCAGCCACAAACAGCAGCCACAAACAGCTAAGCTGCTAGGCTATCTGGGCCAGCGGCCTTGTATGATGGAAGCCTAGCTATGACTGCCTCAACTTCGTTCCGGTCCGATGGTTGGAGTAATTGGTTGTCCTCCAAGTTGAGACTATCAGACTGTCTGACTACGGGATTTTAGGTTCAATGGCCGTTTTCGATCTCACGTTCATCCTGCTCCCTTTTCTTTCGTTTGAGTACGCGCTCCTTTTCTGCTCACGAGCGGCCCTCGTCCTTTATTGCAGCGATGCCTTTTGCCTGCGGACATTCAGTATCAAACCAGCGGTTTATCCCATGTTGTGAGGTAAGACTTAGCAAATCAGTCGCGGCATACCTAATGGCTTACTGGCGTGCTGACATGGGTCTTCTGCAGAAAGGGCGATGATACTGTCCTGCCTTTGCACGGATCAGGTAGAGCTCTGCAGCTCTGGAGTGTCTTCTCGGGTTTCTCCGAAAGTCGAACAAATTTCAGTAAAAAGGGGTAATACTGGGTCTTGCTTCCTGGTAGTACAATACCCCAGTTGCGTCTGAGTATTCCAGTGGTGGGAAAAAATAGAAGCATTCTCCTTGCGTATCTTTGTTACCCAGGGACACGAAATATTAGCCGCTGTGTCATCGGTGGATACTCTAGTTGTGTCCTTGAACAACCTGAACTGGTGACTTTATTTACGTTGAAGAAGTATTCACCGAGGGCAACCTTTCTGGTTCTGCTGAGGTCTGAGCATTCACAGAGCCGAGCCGTCTTTTGCATCTGGGTTAAGTTAGGCTGGTGGGTTTGACGAAGAAGGAAGACAATCCACTTTGCCACACAGAGGTCAATACACAGCGTTTTTTTATCTAAATCAGCGCAGCCTCCACATCGGTCTGCCGTAGGACTTGAGGTCATACTCTGTAAGTGGACAGACAGTAAGTTGTCGCTCCTCGTGAGCGGTCCACCTCATTTTGTGCTGTGTCCATCGAATACATCGCGATAAGAGAGAGTCCACATACATCGTCGTCCAAATTTTGTAAAATTCTACCATGTCCTGTGCTGGATTGTAGAAGTTCCATAGGTTGCAGGACGGAAGTGTCTATCATTGTTGTATTCAGTTCAAAACTTCTCTTCATCGCCACGACTTGCCAAAGTGCCACGATCTGAACGCAGCTCAGAGTCTTTAGTTCGCTCCGACATCTCTTAATTAACGGCTTTCAACGCTGCTTAACTGCCTAAGATGACTGCGGGTTCAGCCTGCCAAGAAATGATTCCAACCTGTTGAATGCACATATGTATGTAGATCAGTGTACGAAACCTATTCAGTTGGCTCGTCCTTGTTGTTGGCAACTTGTAGGCGGAACCAATGCTACGGAGCCCCCATCCTATTAATTGCTTTAGTTATTCATTTAAGGGTGAACTCTGGCGGGTCAGAATTCTAGACGCTCTTAAAGTTCGACCAGGGACTGATGTATATGGGTATTCTCCTCGCTTCATGTGAGCAGTTTCTTAAGCCCATGGCGCTACGTTTCAGGCTACCAGGTAGATTCGATTCAAGCTGTATTTGAAACGCTTTAAAAGTATATTTTGCCTTCAAAGATAAGGACATCACCACAACGATAGGTTTCATAACCAGACACCACCTTTGGGCAAGTGTATAGCGAAACTCGCCCGCCCTTCCCACGACTGCTGGATGAGCTGCAAGGGCTATGAAAAAGAGGAAAGTACTCCCCACTCCCTATGTATGCACATGTCCAGCCCTCGCTGAGACATGGCACACTATATGCACATATGCCAGATGGTTCAACTAGTAGGCAGGGAAGTCTTTCAATCTAAAGGAACCTTTCACTGTTCGTAGTATGCTAGCGTACCTTGCTGCCTGCCTCTGTTATCTAAAAATTTTTGGTCAGTGCAACGTCCAAAGAGAAGATGTCTGACGACTTTTATAAGAACTGCTTCATAACAGCGCTTAGTCTTCTCTACTTATGCTTTTCGGCCTCTGAACTCCTTTGCCAACGTTTAAGCCTGTCTGGTACTGAACCTGTAGAGAGTGAGAGGTGATGGTCCTTTCGCCTTAACTTGCTCGTCAATGAGGGTGAAATTAACTTTTTCTTCATCGCCAAACGGCAATGTTTGCGGTCGTCATACCAATTAAATGGAATGCCGCAGGGTTCGACGCGCAGGCCAGTGCTTATTGAGGAGGAGGCAAGATGCACCGAACTGAGCTGTTGTTTGATAGTTGAAACGCTCACTGCAGTACGGATACCCGTTCATGGAAACTTTTGGATCCGTCACCCACACCCTTCTATCTCATTCATTTCGCCATCCTTATGCTTCCACGATAAGTATCTAACATCCTTTAAAATGTAATGCTGCACTTACAAAGAAGCTTTGGACCATAAGTCGCGTTTTAACGTCTCCATTAAAATATAAGCCTATCTCCATCCATTACAAAACCTTTTAACAGCTACGAAGAATATTAAATCCATTTTTTTTCGTCGGTCTTATCCCACAAATAGCCTCAAAGGACCCACAAAAACGAATGAAACGCTTGTCACTTTTTTTTTCTCCATTTTTTTCCCCCCACACAGACACTGATTTATCCACACCCTAACGCGCGTGGATTACGCCTATCAGATCGGACCAAAGGGAAGTATACCTTCCCTAGATTGCCGCACATAATTCCCCATAAATGAGCAGAGCACTTATCCAAAACCGCCAGAAAACTGCTGGATGTACAGAGCACACCGTCTCTCCCCCTGGCTCCCATCGCCAGGACAAAAAAAAGGTCAAAGTCAAACACACTCACAAATTTTAATAAACCCCTCTGAACAGGGGCACCGATATTCGTCCTTAAGGATTTCAAATAAATTCTAATTAGGTTTCGAGAATATCCGTTCAATGGCAAAGAAAACAGGACATTCCCCTCGCGTTTGGTACGCGGGCCAGGCTTCATAAAAAGATAAATACACACGTACAATGTAACGGCAATAATAATGGCGCACACCTGTTTTGTTTCGTCTGTCTTTAGCCGCTGTTATCCTGTATAAATACCAACGAGATGCACACAGACACTATTCCCAATAGGGACGTCGGTCGGTTCTCCGTCTTTCTCACTCCCTGGTCGTCTGCTTTGTTGAGTTGTTGTCCTTCCCTGAGGGGAATTTTTCAAGTTCATATGCCCGAAAGGACGATTGAAACAGGTAAACCATTTTCTGTATCGAAGGACCCCCTCCTTCAGGTAAATGTTAGAGAAATAATATTTTACGAGCCTGAATTGTTCATGACGGCATGTACGCTCGGCACATCTGCAACATAGAACGAAGGCAATGCAATCAATAACGAAGGACTAAGCGATACAAAAAAAAAAATTATAAGATGATGCCAGCCAGGATACCCACCGGGACGTCTGAAGTACTTGCTGGCCACCACACCACCGAAAGTCGATGTACAGACAAAGGCAAGGAAATTAAATTTTGTTGCTCTTGCAGGGATCAACGGAGACGTGCGCGTTTGCTTTTTGCTGCGGAACAAATGACCGTCAGAGGGTTGACGACTTTTCTTTTTCTTTTATTTTTGTAAATTGAAAGTTCTACTCATCCTGTGTCCACTGGAGAAGGATAATGAAAATTCTGATTGAGTTTCAATGAAAATTGTTCGCCAAATGAGGGTGAAATGAAGTTTTTTCTTCATCACCAGACGGAAATGTTTGCGGTCGTTAAAAAGTTTAAATCCAATTAAATGGAATGCCGCAGGGTTCGATGCGCTGGCCGGTGCTTATTACTTTAAGTATTTGTTTAAGTTTTAATTGCATTGCTTTTGTCTATGGTGGAGTTCGTTGTTAGGTTGTCGTAAATTTTAGTTTAGTAAAATTTTCTAGAATGTCCTGCGACCGTTTCTTGTCTTCACAAATGTTTTTGTAGTCCTATGTTCGAAAATCTTTCGGTTAAGTCGCTTAAAACATGTCCGAAGCTATGTGGCTTTGGCATACGTCTGACGAATCTAGAATTTCTCCAATTTTTGTGCATAGTTTCCATGGGACGTTGCTCAGCCGTCCTTTTTGTTTTAAGTTTCTGGCTTAGAGGTGGTTTTTAACCAAGTGTTTAACGTTAAACATCTGGAAGCAAGCCAGATAAGTTCAGAGGTCCCGAAAAAAGATTGCGATCCTGGTTTTCTGTGGCGTTCTTACGACTTGTTGGGCACATCAGAGTGGTTTTACTCTATCTAAGGCTAGCACTTTGGGGAAACACATCACTTCAATTCGAAAAGGACTTCAAAAATACTCAGCTTATAAGCAAAGGAAGCGGTATTTGACTGCTCTTTTTAGAATGAACTAAAAGAACATTCTGAACGCCGTGGCTTAGTGGTTGGTACGGTCGACTATTGTAAGGGAGAGTTAAATCCTAGAACAGTACCTTGTGTGAATGTCCCATAAACAAGAGTCCGAGAGTAGAAATTGCCATGAGAAAGCTTTTAAATCCTGTTTTTCCGACTTCAAGCTGTAGGTCTACACACAATACAGACGGTAAACGGTGGCTTCAGGAAATTTCGCTATACAGAGTCTGTTGTGCCACATATTTGTGGAACGAAGAAGCTAGCCTACGGCGACCTCATCTAGGCTAACGTATTACTTTCCCTCTGTGTAACAGGCTTGCATATATCCTGTTGCCAGGCAGTTAGCGCATATTCTCCTAAACTTGAGAGCAACAATTTCTCTGTCAGATTACATAAGGGTTTTGAATTGAAAAGAAGTGGGAATGACAACGACAATTCAAGCGCCACTATCCTTTCAGCCTCTGTCCACTGTACGACCGTGATGCTTGCTTAGAGATCATTTGACATGTAGTTTCCCGGAAAGTGCTCCTCGATCCGAATCCCAACATCTTCCTCATCCTGTCACGGATAAATCCGATTTGGGAAGTCTTTTGACATCAGAGATACTTCCTATACTCGAGCAGAAGTCCCTCCACGATACCCTTTTTTCCTTGCCACCAGACTTGCTTTAATTCGCTCTTTTTGGGCTTCTTGTCATCCTGTGTTTGACCTTTCAGATGTAGCTCTCTTTAAGAGTACGGCCCTCACGATATGTGTGTTGGATAGCTGATTGCAAGATGTACAACTATGCCTCCTATTAAATGGTTTTCCTGCAACATTTAACCTATCCGTGCTCCTTGACATCCTGGCAAGTTTCTAAATCCAAATCGAATGCCAAAAGAGCAGACATTGCTGCTCGATCCATTGCCTTCCGATCAATGTGAAGGTCAGTCCTGGTTGCCTGATGATTACGGCTTATTCCTTGCAGACTATAAATTCGAACAAAGCCTCTCTGCAACTAGAGTTAGTGCTACTCCAGACTTTACTGTGAGCACTTGTATCGAAAACAAGGATTAGGTCTTCTAGTTCGTACTCATCATTCCGCGATCGAAAGTATTGAGGAAAATTGTATAAAAGTCCTTGAGCCTCTTTCCAAACCTACTGCAACAATGTCAGGAGCCACAGATGTGTAACTGATCGAACTCTGTGACTTATTATCACGCAATCCTAAGTCAGTCTTCAGATTGTAATACGGCCACGATCTCTGAGAGTCCTCTGATCAATCCTTCCTTGATAGACTCAAGGATCTGGCTGGAGATCATCAGCAGTAGAATCGTCCACAAAATATCTAGACATCATTGCCGATGATAACCCCAAGCCGCCACGCCACGTAATTCCATTAGAAACTGTTGGTGCCGAAACCCGGGACTTCTTCTTCTTCTTCCTTTTATTCGGCGAGGGTATGATCAGGATTATAGGGATCATAACCCTCCCACTTTACTGCATCCGTAGTGGTCCGCCTGTGGGGTTCGCCGATTCGACCTCAGAAAATATCTGCAGGCCTCCCGGTTTCGGATCACTTCGTCACTGAGGCCGATCAAATGCTGCTGTTTTTGCATTTGGGTGATCCAGGAGATTTTGGGCCTGCCTCAAAATCCGCGCTTCTGTAGCAACGTTGATTGACATTTGACAGGGTTCGTAGGATCCCTCCAACTGAGCCCGTCGTGCTCCAATTTTTTCGAGATGGGTTCTTTGACGTGAAGGCTTCCTCGGATCTTCGAACTTCTAATTCGATCAAACAGGAGTACGTGCTGTCATGCGAAGTATCTTCATCTCAGCTGCCATTAATCTGCTCTCATACTTTTTGTGCATTGTCCAGCATTGCGAACCGTATGTGAGCGCTGGACGAACAATTGCCGTGTAGAGCCTTCCTTTCAGCTTAGGGGGCATTTTTGGGTCACAGAAGATAGCAGAGTTTTCCTGCCACTTCATCCACCCTACGCTTACGCGTGATGTCGTCATCAATTGATCATAGATCCCAGATACTTGAACTTTTCGCGCTTGGGAATCACTTTTCCATTCAAATAAATGTCTGGACTTGGTCGGGGTGGATCAGGGAATGGGCAGTATGGGAACTCTGCCTTTTTGGACTAATTCGATACCCTTTTCCCTCCAAAACATCCACCAAACATCAAGTGCTCGTTGTAGGGACGTTTGATCCACACTTTTGATGGCTCTATCTTCAGCAAATAACTGATGCACTTTGAGGTCCGTCACTTTTCGTTCAAGCAGATAATCTAAGACTGCAATAAATAACAAGGGACCTAAGACGCTTCCCTGGTGCACACCGACTTTAATTGGGAACTCTTCGGTGACTCCGGCGGGGCATCTTACTCTTGTCTCCGTCATACATGTCCATGATAGGATTCTGGAACTCCTCGGTGTCTTAGCGCCACCCATATCAGATGCCGAAACCCGGGACATTTTAGTTATTTCGCCGAACGGCTACAGCTCCTCAACTGAATCACACGTATTGTCGTCTATCATCTTCTATTTTGCGGCGCGAATTATCTCGTTAGCCATCTTACGATTCCGCATTCATTACTCAACTGAAAACCAAATTCAAAGCCACTCTGCATTCTAACAAATCCTTAAATTCACCATAAAACAACCGAAGCATCTGCAATAATAAACCGAAATAAAAATGTCATTTTGCCTCGTTTTTTGTACGAAATTCTTTTCGGGCTAATAAATCAGAAAAGATTTCACCTAGACTTGAAAAAACAAATCAACCGCGAGTACGACAAAATAAAAAATACAAAAAAAGATACAAAAAGACTCAAAAAGATACACAAAGATAGAGAAAAAAAAAATCGAAAGAAAGGTATGAAAGCATGATGTATGGGCTCTAAGCGAACGCCGAGCATATATCACACGCGAATTAAATTATTTATTTTGACATCTTTTTTTCTTCTCTTCCTCCTCCTCCTCCTCCATCTAGATGGCATAAAATATTTTCTGACCTTGCAGTGAAATAGAAGAGCCACATTGTGAGCGTCATCTGAAAGTATCACCCCCTCCGCGCATCACATCAACCGCAGAGGGAATTTCACAAAATTTCCATCAAGCCAACGTTATACGAGTAGCAGACAGTATCTGTGCCAAAATCCCCATTAAATCGGGTGGAAATGCGAAATTGTCACACTGAGTAGGGGTATCAGTGACAAAATAATAAAAAAAAAAAAAAACGCACACACACAGAGACAAATCCACCCCCGTTGCCTCATTAGTCAAACGTTTAAGACTCTTGAAGCGATTGTGCTTGTCAGTACACAGAGAGCGCTGATTGTCACTTCATTGCATGTTCAACCAGAAAATCGCGTGCGTTTCGTGTGCGTGTGTTATAAGCGAATAATTAGCGTCACCACTCGTCAACACCAATTCAAACAGCGTACGACTACTTTTCGAAACAGGTGTCGTTCGGTGGTCTCTTGTTTGTCGCTATCGTCATTGTCGCCGGTTTAATTGGTATTAAAACGTCAAGGGCCGCCCAATAATCCGCCCGAGTTATGTCTATGCGAAGCAATAAAATCACCCACGGTAACAACAACAATAGCAACAATAGCTTCGGCCCTCAAATTCCCCTCCAACAATACCTTCAGCATCAGCAGCAACAACAGCAACAGCACCAGCAACAGCAACAGCTCCAGCACAATCAGCACCATCAACAACAACAGCAACAGCAACAGCAACAGCAACAGCAGCAGCAGCTACAGCATCAGCAGCACCAACAGCATGTGATCAACAACAGTCGCAACAATTTAGCGAATTTAGTCGCCGCCATAAACAATGAAAATTGTTATCAATTGTCGCCAGTGTCACCGAACTTTCCAGAATCGCACAAACAGCAACAATTTCAGTTCATCGGTCCGGGCAGTCAGTACGCTCCGAATTCGGTGGAGCTGAGCTCCCCCACCACAGACCCAGAGGATCAGACGCAGCAGGTTTGTGTCGTTGCTAAAATGCAGAAGTCTGTCACGATCACGGTTACACCGCAGCGTAGCAATTCGTTGGATTATCTTAATTTCGAGGAGAAACGACAGCTAATCGCTTCGTCCTTGTCACTGTCGGATATTTTACATTGTGGACCAGCGGCTGCAGCCGCTGCGGCCGCTAAGGAGGTTGCCGCCAACACTGTTATTGCTGGTAAGTGTTTAAAAATTACATTTTTGAGTTGAGCAGGTCCACACAGGACCTTTTTATAGAGTAGAAGGGTAGTTAACCACTTAATTTTACAACCTATCTGGAGGGCTCCCGAGAACTGAAGAGTGTCCATCTGTTCGCCTCGGTTCCGTGCTTATAATTCTGTGGATCAAGCTGCCTGGAATTACGATCGTTTGGTCTGTTAAACAGGCTTCCGGAGTTTCTGAACACCGATGACTGGATTTTGAAGATCCTCTTGGCTTCAGTGTTGTTCTCCATTCGCTTGATTTGATGCCAACGTTGACTTGGGCCACAACCATATCTTTGCAGAGTTCGGCGTTGTATCAACCGCTTCATCCACCCTTCTAGCACGCAGGACTAAGTATCCATTGAAAAACGTTTCTTTCAAGCTTCGCTCATCCTTTTTGAATCCAGTATCGTATAGCAAGAGAGGAAGGATGAACTTCCTATAGAGCATCAATTCAGTTCTTGGGCTCTTCAAATGCAACAGTTTGGTGCGATGACCCCTTTAGGGTCTAAGGCTTGGCTTCTTGCATTCATTCGTGTTGGGCGTGTTATACTTTTCACTGAAATGGAAAGGAGCTGGGCTTCAACGCCGACTCCGAAATTAAGGAACGTTCTCATGACAGTATTTACTCTCGGATGTTTTTCAGGCCTTCGGGAAAGGAGGGGCTGTGGAAAAAAATACTTGTTGGGGTTTTTATGGAATTCGTGCGTTGAGCCTTCTGCTCAGTAGTCCAATGCACCAACCATTGAGCCATGGGTTAGGAAGATGGTCATGTAAAAGTTTGTTTCGCCATGCTTCCAATTCATCCAGGTGCAGACCTTTGCTATCAGCCGATGCGTCCATCTTGCTTTCTGCGATTCGTCCCACTGTTGTTGCCAGACCGCTATGCTGTGGTTTCTTTCGGCTTTCCTTCTATGGGTGTCTTACCGCTTGCTTTTCATTTCTTCGGCGAGGATGTCGATGGGCAGCTTTGAAGACACGATGAGTATGGCGCCGTCGCAAAGGTGACAAGTGGATTCTATTACGTGTGCGCCATAGACCTGTAGCGACCCGCTCGAGAAGGAGTCTTTTATTTTTTTTCGGTCCTCCGACATTGCTTTGGAGCGTTGAGAGTGCTCCAACCGCTTTTGACGTTAGACGAGAATTCATTGAGGCCGTATTCCCCGACCCTAAGACTCATCGTTAGGCGACGCTTAGGTTAGGTTAGGTTAGGTAAATGGGTGCCCTTGTTGACAGGATTGTCAACGGCTCACTTAGACCACTAAGAGTGCCCAATATTGAAAACCCTGGGAACCTAAATATCAATCTTCGACTCCTAAGTGAAACCACCCAGATCAGGAGTTTGCTTAGCTCAATGTAACCTAACTCGTCCAGTTCTGAAAAGAAGTAACTGCCAAGAGCACGTCTTCTTTTAGTGGCCAGCGCTGGACAGTCACAAAGGAGGTGACGGACAGATTCTATTTCCTCTTCGTCCCTGCAGCTGCTATAGTAGTCGTTGTGCGTTGCGTTGTGTCCTGTCACGACGCCAACATCTATTCGGATATCCCTCCGGCTTGGTTCCATAAGATTGGTAGATCTCTTTTCGTCGTGGACTGGCCATAATGATTTGGCTGTTGCGCGTGTATCTAATCGGTACCAGCACAGCGTTTGTTAGCCTCCTCATTGGCCTCGATGTCTATCTCCCTTCGCAGTGTACTGAGCGGTATACTGCCCTCAGAGAGGGCCCGTGAAGAGTTCATAAGCGACCCTTCTCTGGCTAGTTCGTCCGCTTTTTCGTTCCCGGAGATACTATCCGTGTGGCCAGGTAACCAGCACAGGGCCACCGTAGTGGCCGCTGGTCGTTCAGTCGCTTTTTACAGATCTATACGAGCTTAGATCTTATGGATGTGGTCTGCAAAGCCTTAATGGCTGCTTGACTGTCGACATCCTCAATAATCATGTCCGCAGCTTGTTTTATTGAAGGCGATGCTTACAGTTCGGAGTAGTGTTTGGCCACAACTAACATGACTCTCCAGTCAGGTCGGTCTCTAGCTAGCTGCCTTCAGCTTCGCACACCGATTTGATTGAGGTCACTCTCAAGTGTGGGCGCCACCTACGGTAAGGTCTTTCTCTGCTGCCTTGTCCTTCTGGGATGGATACAAAGACTGGACGGGCTGATGCGATGTGCTGTTGTCGATGCGCTCTACGTGTCCTAGTCATCTTAGCCGCTTCACTCGTAACTTTTTGAACAGATCAACGTCGCTTCATAATCCGTAAAGTTCGTCGAGAGTTCATAATTCTGCGTCATGTAGGAGGACCGGGATGGTCAGGGTCTTCTATAGAGGCTCCTTGGTCGTTTGAGAGAGAGCTCTTAGAACTCTTCTCAGTCCAAAGAAGCCGCAATTGGCACGAATAATTCTTCGCTTGATCTCTTTGCTGATGTCAATCACTTGCGAGGTAACCGCGGAGCCCAAGTAGACAAAATCTTTTCCTTCTTCAAAATCTATGAAGAGAAAGTGGGTTTCGATCTAAAATTCCTGAGTATTCTCTAGGATCTGTCTGGACTTTCCTGGCGTAAGACTACACTGATAAGGACCAATGAGGTTGCTGACTAGTGGTCTTTAGCTTTCACACAGCACGCCCGACGTGGTCATATATGTATGTGACCTTTCGGTGACTAATTATCCTGTAGTTGGCGCAGTTCAGAGTATCTCCTGTTTTGTGTATGAAGCATTCGTCGGGCACTCTTTCACGTGACCGATAGGTTGGTGTATGCTCCTTACCAAGTCATCTACCGCCGCTTTGAAGAGCTCTGCCAACAAGCCGTCCGTCTCCAGCAGCCTTGTTAGACCTAAGATTCGGTGTAGCTTTCTTTCCTTCGTGTTGGTCAGGTGGATGGAAATTTTGATCGTCATCGTCCAGGGTGAATGATTCTTTTTGCCTGACAGAGGAGCGTTGGCTGTAACCACCGTTTAACAGTCTGCAAGAGTGTTCCTTCCAAGTACTCAGCACTGATTGAAGGTATCTTCCACATCTGGACGAGATTCATCTTCAATTTAAATCATAGTATCTTCATCGTATCCCTTTAGATTCTTAACGGATGCTACGATCCTCTCAAGTCCATGAGTACTACTGCTCCAGGTTGCTTCCTTCTCATGGCACAACCAAAGGCCATCCTTACGTCCTTCTTTAAAGGCGCCAGTTACCTAGACTACCAGGGTGTAAGGTTCTATCAGAAGAAAACGTTCCTCTTTCAGAGAAGTTATCTTTCGCTCGCAGTTCATAGATCATGCTTTCAGCTCTAGTTTTGCTGCACAATTTGGAGCTTTCTAGACGTCTTCAAGCGCACATTGGCTACAAATGGGCTCTCGTTCCAACTAAGGCTACGCTTTCGACTTGATATGCGAAAAAGAGTTTTCAAGGTGTGCCTTCCACTTTCGGAAATATAACGAATCGCGTGCTAAGCAACTGCAGATACATATGGAAGTCGATTGACCAGAAACTAGCTGTCAAAATGGCTGAACTTATCTACTCGTGCTATGGTACCAGAGATACCTTTTGGCTTTGTTGACTTTCCGTTTCCCAAGCAAGCAATTTTTGAAGCATTATTGGTTGGATTCCAACCTTCAAGGGGGTGAACGGCAATAAGGTTGGCGTGGATGAGTCTCAGTAGTGGCATCCGGCGTTCGGCCACAGAGCTGAAACCCAAATTTCTTAACTTAATTTTCGTTTGGCGGCAAATTCAAATACACGCTGCTTACATTGTCTTTACCGGGAATCATGACAAATGCCTGCGTGAATCATTCTTCTTTTGTCCTGCCCATCTCATCAGACTTCCTAGATTAATAATGCCGCCCCCCTCATAGCGGTTAAGGGAGTTCTTTATTCATCCGAATCCGTATCGTAGACTCTCCTTTGTACGCCCACACTCACCCATAAGATACTACATACTTCAGCTTCCTTTGTGAAGTATAACTTTATAGTTCAAAGGATCAACCATCAAATGAGAATATTAATCGGAGAGATTAATACCCCCGACTCTGGTTGCATGTTGCAATAACCTCGTCAGCCACAAATCCTCACGATAATGTATTAAAAAATTACAAACGCATGTCTGAGCGTCATTACACCATCCTACCAATCGACAATACAGACAGACATCATGCAAGAGCACCCTCATACAAAACCAAAAAAAAAAAAAAAAAATTCCACTCGACTGGCGAGCATTCGGATATGCAGAAGCGCACCAGCATTCGAATCGATCGATTGACTGAATGCCGCCGCGCCCCGAATATGATGCCTTCGTCTTTGTTGCTGGAAGCCTTATGGCCGCCAACACCACCACCATTACTACCGCAGACAGACAGACAAGTCTCAAACTTTGAATACGTAACCAGGCCCCGTGCATTCACAGATAACGAGAAATCCCCGTCAGAAAATGTTGAATCTATCCGCCTGCCGCCCAGCCAGTCGTCAGTCAATCGATTTCAGGTCTGCGTCTCTGGCTGCCTCTAGCGAATGACGAATCACAAAACGCCAACTTCCGACCGCCGACTGTAATAATTTATCTCCATTTCCAGGAAACAGATAAATTCACTAGATGCACATAATTTTCACTTATCCGGCCGCTTTCAGATGGACGGGGACCGGTCGCGGTGTAACCACTACACAGCACCTGACAGAGCAGATACATCGTATCCAACGAATAAACTTTGACTGACAAATTACAAAATTTGAATTTCATGGCGATAGCATCAGCAGTTTGGAGGCGCACTCTCAGTGCAGGATTATCTAATCGTTTATTGGTTTTGCGTATTTATACGTTCTGCGGTTGAGTGGATACATTTCAGGGATTCGATGGAATTCCGTTGATCCGTAACGCGATGTGTGGTAATTTTCAAAATATTGAAATTAATTGAAAATATGCGTCGTTGGTGGGGGTGAAATTGAAACTTTTATGCAAACGCTGGGCTGACAATCTAATGGAATCCGTGACCACAAATGTAAATTGCAAGTGTTTCACACCGAAATAGATTTTCGAACATTTTCGGGGGTTTCGAACCAACCAGATACAAACTTGGTTGACAGAGGAATTTTGATAGTGAGATGCAGCGTTGGATTCATGGTAAATATTTTGCTACTGCTGTGGTGGACATGAGTATCCACTTTGCGATCCTTGTTCGTGGTCGTCCTCAGATGGGATTTTTTGAACCCAATGGCTAGTCTTGAAGATCTATTGTGTCGAATGGTCATCCCTCCTTCCTTAGTGGAGGAGTTTCTGAACTGAAAGATACGTGAGTTTAATCAGATAATTGGCGGCTATTCACAAAGACCGCGTTTTGAGAGTAGTCTCCATGTTAGGCCGCTGTTTTATGTGTGAATGTCCCTCGAGGAAGCCCATGTCCCCATCATGGGTTCCTTGCTTAATGCAAAGATTTTATTGCGGGTATACGCTTCGATTGCAATGTTGGAAGCCCCGTAACCGGAGGTAGGCGAAGTCGATGTTTCAATTTATTGCCGACTGCCATGTTGAAGCCACATAAGGTCCCCGTGCCTTGGATTGTGCTGGTCTAAGTAGCCTTAGCGAGACTCTACCTTCGATGCTTCGGCGACCATGAAAACAACTTAACGAGACTCTGCCTTCGATGCCGTGACCATGGAAAGAACGAAGTTTGTATCTAGCAAGAGATTTCACGGCATCATTGGGCCCTTGACTAACTTGGAGTCCGCTGAATAGGTGTCTAGTGTTTCAAGTGGTGCCTGACTAGCAGAAAACATATAAATTCTGGTTTGATCCCTGGTGACCTTTTCAAGGTTTGTCCGGCAACAGACTCCGATGGCATGGTACCGAGATTTTAGTGTTAAGTTAAGAGACGCCAGCTCAGACCTCATCTTTGATCCCTCAGTGAACCAGACTTTACTTTTGGTGTCTAGTGATGGCCCACAGTTAGACCTCAAACAATCTCTGATCCTTATGTCAGAGACGGTGCAGAAGATGCACCTTTCGAGGAACTTACTTAGGTGTCTAGAAGATTGTCTAGTTTACTCTTTCGAAGTGAGCCGTTGACAGTTTCCTGTTAACTAGGACACCCATCTACATAGCCTTACTCTTGTGTTCCAGTTGGAATCTGATTTATCCATCTGTCGCTTTCTTGGAATCCTTGTAAGGATAAAAGTCCAACAATAGCTTTTAATGTCGTACATAGTATCTGTGGTACCAAGACAGGTAATTTTTTAGAGTTTTACTGCCACAATACGTTCGAGTATAGTCGCCCATGCCCAGCCCAGCGACTGGGCAACTACTTGGTGGCGCTACAGTTCGGGGTGAAAATGGGTCTCAACCAACAAGCCTCTCCAGTTAGCCAGATCCTTAGCTGATGCCTGATCATTGGTGACCATTTGACAAAGCCCTAAGGTGACTTATATATAAACTTTGTGAGTGTGCATGCATCGTAAGGATAAGGACCACTACTATCCGTCCCGTACGTGTATCAACATCAGCTCCACTTTAAGTAAAAGTGACGGGCTCCTTAATAATCTTATTTTTGGTGACATCATTCGGCGCCATGCTTTTGTTGCCAACGTTGAGGCATTTTTCGACCTACTCTTTTGCCAACGACCTGTCTCAATTTTTAGAAGCCTGTCGCCCGGAATTTTCGCTGGCTATCACTAAGCTCCTTTAAACAGCCACTAGCTTCTCCATCACCTTAGCGTATTCCTTGTTGACCAATGTGACGACTGTTAAGCAACATCTTGGAAGTTGTTGTAAATGAACAGTTTGCCCGAAGATTGCTTTACTTTGACGGGGTGTTAGTCCAGAAGTCCTTCCCATAGGCCATGGAATAGGACTGACTGGTATCTGGAAAACCAGAACCTGATGTTCAGACGTTAGCTCTCCCATTAGGATCTCCGAATGAACCTGGCCTATACTCTTACAGCCTCTCTTTGTGTTAAGGCGTCACTTCCGAGGACGATGAATGCTGGCATTTGGTGTTCATTTACGGTTGCAGCTTGGACATACTCCATTTCATCCTTCCACACCTTGGTCACCCGGCAACAGACAGTCTTTTCAGTGGTATCTTCTGGCCTTCTTTCGACGTTTTACATAGCCGTTTCACACTGATTGTTGGCCCTTTATCTCATCATTCATCCGAATCATCCAGAATGTCGAATATTTTTTTCTTAAACGCATTTCTCCATGTTTTTTTCATACTTTTTCTCTGTCTAAGCTCTCGATACCTATTACAGTCGCCTGCGTTATCGTCGACTGCCGGTATTTTGAGGCATATCTCCCTGGAAAACTCGAAAACTCTACTCTCTTAGAGCTACTTCCTAACTTCGAAGCGCTCAATAGCTTTGTCGTATCGGCCGTCAGCAATAACTTCTCATCCAGCCTAGATGCTAGCTCCCTAAACTGTTTGCTCCTGGCTATTGACGATGAGCCTGCTATCATTCTGTAAAAGAATTCATCATCTTGGTGACGTTTCGAAAACCATATCGGGCAGCAACATCCATTCTCAACCGTGACTATGACAACAGATTGCACTTCAATGGAAGTTACTTCCTAACGATAGCTTAACGGGTGCCTGCGGCTCCTTTAACACCAGTTTCCATGTACTTTATGGGCCACTCACGGGAGGCTTCTAGTCTTCCATAGCGTTGCGTCTAATAGCTGATTCGGGGAGCTCCATCAAGTCTCTCATTTCCAAACCAATCTTAGCTTCTCATGGAACTTACTATGATGTGCTTCATGGTTTTCATTTCCATGTAAACTTTTCACGAATAGTTATGAGGGCATCAAATCTATGGTTTTCCCGAAAAATCTTAACAATCCTCCACGATTAGCTTCGACACAAACCATTAAGCAGACAGAAATAGGCGACATCTGCTTTTCAAACCACTGTATCAGAAGATGTTTTTGAATTTCTATCCTTAGTTCGGGCCAAATTTAACCTCAAATAAAGCATTTGGTTCACGTATCTGTACCTAAGCAGAAAGAAGACGAGAAGTTATGGAGATTTTTAGGCGAAGTTGTATGGAAAACGCTGAGACCAGCTTGAAAATGTCTATTACCTGCTGACTGAAGGCCGGCGTTCCTTCAACAAGACATGTTTTTTTTCGTCTTGTACCTCTGGAAAGGCTTGTTAAACCACGACTGTTCGACTTAAACAAAAACTCGTCTTCATATGTTCAACAGCCATCTGCAGGCATCTCGGGGCCTTATACTAACGTAATAGGCTTGTCTCTCCTGACATATAACAACATCCCGGGTACTCGTTGGTGATTCCAGTCTACCATTCAAACCATGCAAAACGAGGAAGGAAATGTGACACTACCTAGTGAGTGGACTCTGAAATTAATCAAGAAATAAAAGTTTTCCTTCTCCTTGACCTTAGTGACCCTTCGTTTGCGGATCAAACACTTCACTTAAAGTGCTAATTGGATTTGTAAGTGGGGCCTAAGATCCTGCGGTGTCACAATAGGTCTACCTGCACACACTACATATACGATAGGCAAGGTAGACACTTGAATCAACTTACTGACGTATCTATATCTACCTCTCCTACACACCACTCTCTCCTGACTACCCAGCAGGTATGTACGAGTATATCTGCACCCATCGCCTCTCAACCATTCAACCGCACTTATGCTCAAGTCAACCCACGCACCGTTTATCCATTCCGACAATCAAACTTAAACTTGAACGTCAATCGATTGAATTAATATTTCCCTCTCAGCGCAGAATGTGTCGTCGTCTCAAGAGCGCTCATCTCACAGTACGCTCCCTTTTTTTTAGTAGGACATTGTCCCGTAGCATCACATTGTTATCACTTTAGTCACCCACACAATCAAACCACGCACAGTGTGCATATTTCACGACCATATGATTAGCTTACGCAAGTCAAGTTCAGTTCAATGCACAACCGTACGCTGCTAATGCTAAGGATAAAAATAGCGACATCCTTTCACCCACAATCATAGAACAACCCCCCCGCGTTTTGAGTGAATTTAAAAACTGGAAAAACGAAGTATTTTCTCCTCAAAAGGACGCACACGAGGACCTAGAGGGAAGATTATATCTACCCATCAACACGATCGATGAGTATGCTACTGATTCGGAGATAAATACATGAAATGCCTTCCAGGCCGGAGGAAGATTTTGCCCGTTTTGTTGCTTTTGTCGGTTGACGACTGGCAGTTGGCTTCTACAATGACAACGTGCTGAACCCTTACTCACTCACCCCCCTGTGCTGTAGCCTTTCTTTTGTCGATAAAACCCACCTCCCTCCGCTCCGCCCGATCCCAGTGGTGTTGTACACAAGGACTCTTGTCCTTTTATTTCATTTCAGGGAATAAATCGAGGGGAGGTGGCATATTTATAGCTATCGATGAAAATGTTCTCCCATACAATGACGGTGTTCAGAATAAGCTACGAAGTGGAATTTTTCATTGTCATTTGTACAGATACACAGACACAGACACAGATAGAGACAGAGACACCCAAGAAGAACTTTTCAAAGCCAATATGAGCACACGATTCGTTATGAATTGCGAAAAATGGCCCAAGGCGCCTCATGGCGCGGAGACAGAGCATATGTGCGAGTATCCTCGTCTAACGAGAAATTTTCCGTTCACAGTCCTTTGACAACGACGACGATGAAGTCTTTGGATAAAGTGTCATTCTAGTTCGATTGGGGGGGTAAGATAAGAGAGCTTATAGCGGATAAGAGACTATAATCCTGTCCTTCAGATTTCTTTATGAAAAGATTCTATGAGATATGAAATATAGAGCGCTTCCTATCTCTGTCTATCGAAAAGGAAAAAAGGTATTTGGGTGTTGAAGGTAGGACAAATTTCGTTTAAGCAAAATTTGATGGTGATACTCGATTACGGGTGAGTTGATTTATGGAATTTTTTCAGTTTCTAAGCAATTCGAGGCAATTCGGAACAATTCGGAACAATTGTTTTTTCTTTGTAGAAATATTGTCTTAAGTTTGAGATACGACCGACAATGACTGGAAATGTTGTAAATGAATTGAATTGTGCCCAGTTAATGACAACGTTGCGCCTTTGTATTGGCTTGGGAGATATTAAGATAGGTAAGCTATGGCGAGCGTATTTCTTCTGGTCTCTGTTGAACATTTATATCTTTCGTCAAACGTCAAAGTAGAATTGCTTAAGTTCTTCAACTTTCAAGTTTGCATTGCTGGATCACTAGTTTAAAAAATAAACCGGCGGCAATTCGTCAATACGACGTCTACCAGTTTGTATGCGTATCTACTCCTGAATGAGAGAATGATGATTTGCCATCGTGAAACTACCCTCATCTCTTGACAACAAGGGAACGCCCACTTTAAAAAAATTTAACTCATATATCGCTTAAGAGTTATATGTATGCATCTGACCTCACCTTGCACAGCTGCACAGGCATCCTTATTCTATTGTCAAATTAGAATACACAAAGTTTGTGACACAATTTCGGAATGCCACTGTGAATTTGGAGAACAAACCAAGAGACAATCTAGGGTTTATAACTTGACCCAGCGGTTCGGAACATTTTCGGTGTTTCTTCATAACTGGTTTTCAATGTTCGTTTCCGGACATTGCCTTCAGAGTTTCAGTAGTCCCTGTAGTCTGCTTTGCTTAAAGCCAGCCATGGAGGCTGACAAAGAATACCTCCTCGCCATCTATGTCGGCATTTCACCTTCGACTGTGGAAAAAATACTTGCCACCGTCAAAGATCTCGTTTCAAGAGATATTCTTAGCAAAAATCCATTGCACATACTCATTTATGGAAAGAGATCATATTTGCGAGTACTTTTGCGGTCTGGAATACTGTGTGTCTGGATACTAGACTGCAACACGACTGGCTGTTCTGTTATACTGAGCTAACCCCGGCAACGTTCAGACTCAATTTTAGTCTACTGTACTACCAAAAACCCGAGGTTTAGTTTTAGTGCTTGAAGAACTTAGTGGCTAAGCTCGAACCTGTCGGGCTGACATTTTCTGCTTAACAGATCAATTCAAGTCGTGGACGCTATCGACCACTGTTGTCGTAAGCGCTGGAGTACCTCAGGGTTCTATACTTTCACCGACTCTTTTTCTAATTCATATCAATGACCTATACCACTTGAGATTCTTAGTTTTATCCATGACATGCCAGCAAGATACTTCCCATAGATCAAGATGAGGGGAATTGTAGATGCCTTTATCAGCTATCATATAAAATTTTGTTCTATTGCGAGTCAGTTTTAAAGGATGGTAGCAGGAGTTCTTCACAAACGTGCACTTCTAATTCTGATTTTTAGCTTCTATAATTGTAGTTGTCTAAGAGTGCTTAAGGTTGCTTTCCATGCAGAGAAAATAGAGACAAGCTACAGGAGTAGACAGTAACCCAATTTCTGTGCATTTATATCGGCTCAAGTTAGATACGCGTAATGTCTGCAGGTTTGGAGCCTGGCCCCAAAAGACTTCCCTAAGCTACGAGTATGAATGTACACAGCATGTAATGATGGAATACAAGTCTCCACACTAATATCTAATTTCACACATGGGCTTATTGTAACTCTTATCGATAAAACTATGGAAAATATTTGACAGAAAACAGTGGAATGAATGATCCCTAAAAATTAGACGTAAGTACTTGGATTCCTCTAGGCAAGTCGCTAGGGCCCATCAGTTTAACGTTCGCCTTTCTAACGTCTGCAAATCTCTCAACCAACTAAGAGTCACACAAGAATCCACTCACATGAAACATATTTTCTGAACTACACCTTTTCAGGAGCAAAATTAACAGACATCCACTAGTATTTCGGACGCTAACCCGTTCGTATGTCTGTCGCTTCGAACGAATGAAGTTTTTGTTCTCTGAAGCTATCTGAAACGTTTCATTGAACTAACCCTACCATGAGAGTGTCTTGTCTCTATATTGTAGATGCTTTTATGCCGATGCATACATCGGCCGGTATGTATTAAAATTGTTGACTTTTGTATCTATTCTATTCATGGTTCAAATGCATTAAAAATTTGCAATTTTCTATCTTAAATCATATTTCTTCGAAAGTTAAACGTGTTTAGAATTGTTCCGAATTGTTTAGAATTGCTTAGAAACTCTCGAAATCAAGCAAAATGTCTCAGCAGATACATAATATGTTCGTTCAAACCAATACTTCTCATTATCATTTCACTGTCGTTTTGAATAAATACATTTAAATTATGTACACTGAAATCTTGAACACAAAGAGTATCTATTATGCTGTTATACGACAGAATATGTTGTCCGCTACCTAAAACGTTTCTACTTAAATACTGAATACAAATTGCTTTCGTCGAAAACAGTTCCTTCTTCGAATGCACTTTCGCTTTCTGGAACACAAAGAAAAAAGAACTGAATATTTAACGGTTTTTAATAACTGAAACCAATATTTCACTATCAACCTCAAGCTGCATACATTATCCGACTTGATTGTGAAGAATTATGAATAAATTTCTCTCATCCTCTTCAATGCGGATTTGTTTACATTTTGTTTGTGTATTACCTAATACACAACCCATTAGCATATCGTTCGTGAGGCAGATGCCGGCCACTCCCATTTATTAGATTTTATTCATAATTTCACGTGCTCTTTGCATGTCTATCGACTGCACTACTGCTGCGTGCACCATTTAACCGTTATAATCACTTCATAAACTTACAGATAACCTTTCTGTAAGTCGTACCTATTAAGGTCCCAACAACGCCGGTCCGAATATCGAGTTTTAGTTCATTGGAAAGGCTTTTGTTTAGAAAAAAGGTCGAAAGCCATCTTTCTCGGAAAAAACACGTTATTTTCCAACTAAGCTCTCAATCTAGCCGATTTAAGCCTCTTTTTCATCAAATCATAGTCCAAGCGCAGTTATTGTTAACACTTTTCCCATCATTCATCTCCGTCTTATTAGATACGCAGTGGGGTAAATTATACATGAGAAAAATGAAAAACGGTACAAAGAACACATGAAGAGGGTGATGGTGATGGTGATGGTGATGGTGATGGTGATGATGATCACGATCACCGATGGCGCATAGTGAAGACGCTCCAGAAGCCACTCATCGAAAGTTAAAACCGCGAATGGGAAAATGGGTTTTTGTGACATTCATTCATCTCCTCATCCTCCTCTCTGCCTCTTTCACTTCATCTAACTCTTCGTTGCCAGTGTGGTGTGAGGCTCGGATTTTGTTTGTCTATTGTCGGCGATCGTTTGTCTGTAGCTGGAATTTGCAACAAGACGCAACGAATGAGGAACGAAAAACGAAAAAAAAAAAAGTAAAAGTCAGGTGGTAAGGAGAATCAGAAAGGAAAACCACAAAAAGAAAATGTCTCATCCCAGCAACAGCAGCCACATTGCTATCGGTTTCGACGGTGAGAGATCAAAAGGTTGAAGTCGGGTGACGAGAGAAAATCAATTAGAGATGAATGACCCAGATATTCGTGTTTGTTTTCCCCTCTTTCGGTCGGAAAATGGGACACCGAGAGAAAGGCGGAGGGGTTGGTAAAGGTGTTTATCTGAAATGGCATTCCTGCCTGCCGTGCAGGGAGGGGGAGAGTTTTTTTCGTGAATTATTTTTATTTTCTTTGCGCGTTTTTTTATGTTTTTCAATTTTCTCATATTTTTTTTTTCTGTGCTAAAATGCAAAAAAGAGAGATGGAAAGAAAGAAATGAATACTGTGCTACGGGCAATATAACTTAAGTGCGGTGGCCCATTTTGTTTTTAAGTGTATTTACTGTTTGTTGGTCATTTTGTGTGTAGGTGTGATTTTTTCGCTTTGACAGTTCGTTTGTGGAGAAGTTATTTCACTGGGTTTGGGGGGGCATTTTGTTTGAAATGAGTTTGGCAAGGGGGATGTGGTGAGGCGAGGGGTGACTTACTATTGCTAGTCGGTGGTGACAGTAACATTTGCGTGACAAATGACTCGGTGCCGAAGGCAACATTTAGGCCGAGCTTAAAAATAGATTAATTTTCTGTGCAAACAAGTGGTTTCTGACGTGGTTTCTGACTTTTGCCGACCGACAGGAATGTGACATCCTTTTGGAGCAATTTGGTGGGTAAAAGCTTCCGAATTATCGGAGAACAGACTCCTATTCTCAGTGCCAGTGCCATACTTTGCATTTGGAAATAGAATTCGGGAATATGAGCACGGCGAATAGGAACTACTAAGCGTATCCTGTCGGTCCAGTGACAACCCTAGTCTTCACATTATGTAACATGTCACTGTCTTTCAAGCGGAAGCCTATGCTATCCTAATGGCTACCGACTATTTTCTACAGAATAGGTGGAGGGGTCGGAGTATTTGCGTCTGTGGTCACAGTAAGGGTGCGCCTAAGGCCTTGCTGAACCCTTGAACCCATTCCAAAATTGTTGAAGAACGCAAGGACTCTATGACTTTAGTCGCAAGACTGACTCTCTGACTCTTGTCTGGGTCCCAGTGCACTCAGGGATTGCGGAAAATAAGATATCCGATGAGATGAGATCCTGCGTTGGGTCTTCCTGCGTTTTCGGTCAGGGCTTCCATTGACGATTGTTTTTCTCATATACAGAATTGTGCGCGGCTCTCCATGATTGCTCCCGAGCATTGTAGGAAATCAGCGGCATTCTTGCTGTCTCTCAGCAGAAAATACTGCGGACAGCGTATTTGCGTTCTCACGGGACATTTTCCTTTTGCTAAGCATCTTAGTGTGCTACGCTTAAGAGACACCACTGTTTGTGACACTTGTGGAGTGGTCAACGATACTCCGGATCACTTCCTTTGCTACTTTGCTCGGATCAGGTGGTAGTTCTGCGGTGCTGATGTGGAGAGTTCTGATAGTTTAAGCTCTGCATGAATGAAGTGCCTTCTCGGCTTTCGCCGAAAGTCGAAAAAATTTCAATGGAATGGGTAATTCTGGGTTTTGCTTCCTGGTAGTGCAAAGGAGTGTCAGGCCATTTATTTACCACTTTTTCGATCAACCGGGGCCGTATATAGTCTTCCAAAGCTTCAATCGTTGCTGGTTATCCACGTAAACAAGCGATTTCATGTACCTTAGGTCGCAGGATCTTGGTGACCAGTTGACAGTCTTGAAATCAATCTCTTACCAAACACTGATGCGAATAAATCGATGGTCACAGTATAGCACGTAGATCCATTTTGCTGGAATCACATATCGTCGACATGGATGCCACGTAAATTTTCTTTCTGCATCAGTCACCATTGACTGTAACGCAAGCTCCTGCCTCATTTTTAAAGAAATAAAGGACGATGATGCCACCAGCGTACAAGGCACACCATACAGTACATTTTTGTGGATGTATTGGTGTCACTTGCGCATTGTTCTCATTGCAAATGATTAGCTCAGTGTTATGTCGCTCATCTAGCTCTGAGAAGCAATGACTGTCAAGAATGACATTTCTGTGGCTCTTCGGCCAAAGCAGGACAGATAGCAGATGACGAAAAGATTCCATTTCTTCTTCATCCCTGTAATCATTGTAGGAAAGACCTACCTGGGATACAAGGTTGAGCACTGTCTAGTCAGGGTGCTAATAGCAATAGGCCTTTCGGCTTAGCTTCAGAGACCAGCAGCCCTTACTTTGAGTGGAATTTTTGTCGCCAAGTTTCCATATCGTTTCCAGAGTTTCTGTATGCGTTGACCTCATAGATCCTGTCACTCCTAACCAACCTGTTCTTTGGATCATTGAAACGCTTTCCACGAGACTACCGAACCATATGTTAGAATGGGTCTCACTACCGGAGTTGTACATTCGGTGAACCCTCTTCGGGTTAAGAAGGAGGTGATTGAGTAGGGACTGTCCCGAACAACTACCGAAATCCTTGTTCCACTTTCCAGCCCGGAAACATGGACGCGGTCACTCAGTCGTAGCTAGGATATGCAGAGCAAATGGACACCAACACTCCGGCCTATACAGTCTTCGAATCTGGGCCGAAGGGACAACGAATTAGAGGACGACTTCACCTAAGGTGACACAGTAGAGAATACTCCAGCCGACTTGGAGTGCGCAACTGGAGACGCTTATTGCCCAGATTCACCCCGACTGTAGCGCCACCTAAGTAAGTAAGTATGTGTATCCAAATAAATCGCAAACGATTCCTGAGTTAAAGGCGGAGATTCATCGTCCTTTCACCATTATCGTGCCACAAACATCCAACGTTGTCACCAAAAAATTCGTTAAAATAGCAAAGTTGCCAAGCAGAGCCAAGGGGCGTCTTCCCAGCAACACATTTGCTCATCTAAACAATTTCCAATCACCCACTGAACCACGTTACGTTCAGCATCTGACTTAAAAAAAAAAAAATTCATCACACCATAGCACGTGATAATTAGCACTAAAATTCGTTGACCTTGTCCGAGTGTTAACGCGTTCGCTTTGGCATCCAGCAATTTTCGCGTCACTAGGCAAATAAATAACAGAAAAAAAAAACTACGAAAAATAAGAACTTTATTGCGCAACGAAATCGTTAAACAAATACATTCGTCAATTGCATAAAACAATTCTGAATCTAAACGGAAACCATTTCGCATTCAAATCCAAACGTAACAACGCAAACAGCAATAAAATAAAATTCAGAGCTGATGCCGGTTGGCAGCACCGCTAAGAAAACATACAAAAAACAGCCTCCCACCAAACACACACACACACACACACCCAAGCGACAGAATCCATAATTCATTCCGCTGTGGGGTGAATGAAAAACACCGCTCCAACAACCCCTTTATGATTGCCCGTACGAGTATCTTTCGGTCGTCCAACTCATACCGCTCGCATGAATGATGATTACTCGCAAACAAATACAGAAATATTGACGGAATAAATTCATTATAATCCGTGAGTGAATTGTTTACTCATGAGTGGAACGCAAAGGGGCTGCAAAGGAGCACGGATATTTCGTGCATTGTTCGCTTATGAACTTTTAATTGGGAACACTCGACGGGAATTTAGCAAAATCGGCTGACGGGGGTGTCTCGTGGTTCAGATTTTTAACACACGAGTTAGTGGTAACTGTAAAATTGCCCATAAACGAACAGATTAAGTTTTTTTTTCCGCTAAAATATCCAGATCACGTAGCCATTTATGTAGAAGTCACTGCTATTTCCAGAGACACGCCATCATTGGCACAGATAAACAGATACATTTCATGCATAGGAAATTCCTTTTCAGAGAACCTGCAGATACACAGTGTGCTTCAAGGTGGGTGAATGAAATTCATTCCAAATATTTGCTTTCCATTGAAAGTTCCTTATTTGAAAAGCGAAGCCGTGAAAACTGACCTTTTACGGAACGGCAACGTTAATGGAGCTCTAATTGTTCGACACGTCACCTTATTGAGAAAAATTTCTGTTCTAAAATTCTCGGATCAATATTTGTACAGAAGTTCTCGACGAGATATTGACTCGATAACATTGAACTTTCCAGTGGAACGTACGTCAATCTGACACGAAACCGTATCGAATCTAAAAATAAATTTAAATCAATCTAATTCGTAACGTAAACATCGAACATCTACTGAATGAATTTCACGTGAGCTGTGGAATTTTATTTGAAAAGCAGAAAGGAATCAACAAAACCACTTGTGTACTACATTCACACACACCTTGTGAGGAAACAAGAGAATTTGGAAGCGCAGCCGTCTTATTGGCTGCCGACGATGATGATGTCGAGATGAGGTTGAATCATCAACGCCGCCGCGCCGGTAATAAAAATATTTTTTCATCGCTGTTGTCGCCGCATATTGTGCACAAAGATCATGAACTTGAAAAAGTTTTTAATTTTTTTTTTTTAATGAATAAAATTTCAATATCAAGTTTAGTAGAACAAAAAAGCGGTGCCACCGAATAAATTTCGACGCTATTTCGTGGTCAACAGCAAGGGGTGGAGATGCAGACAAGGATTCATTATTTGTTGGTTTTTGTCTAAGGGTGTTGGGCCCCTTGGGCACTGAGTTTGATTGACTACTGAACAGTATTCAGCTTCATAAACCTAGCGCACTTTTTTTTTTTTTTTTTTTTTTGTTGCGCCATGGGATGTGGTAATCTTCTAAAGATACTAGTAGCCCGGGCTACTAGCATGCACGATTCGCAGACCCGAATAATCGATGCCAGGAATGCGCCTACGTATTAATCCACACCCTGTACACTTCTACCACTCTCCCCACGGGACTGCCGTTAGGTATTACTTCGCGGGGCTGGTTAGCATATCAAGCTATTCGTGCTGTTCACCTGCTTCTGAGGTTTCTGCGGTTTCTGAGGCTTCCGATGTTCTGTTTCTTTGCCTTTCTATTCTCCTTAGCTCATTTTGTACAATTGTTACAAGAGCGCTTATTTCCGTCCAGTTCTCTTCCGACTCCAACAAGTGTTCGAGGAGTAACGACGGACTGGGCAGAGTAGTTCTCCATGCCGTGAAGCGTGGGCAATAAAATACTGCGTGCTCCGTATCTTCATCTTCATTTGGGCATTCGGGGCAAGATGGTGAGCTGTCGTGTCCAAATCGGTGGAGATACTTGCGGTACCCGCCGTGGCCAGACAGGAACTGCGTAAGGTTATAGTTGCAGTCTCCATGTTTACGACTTATCCAGTCTTGGATTGTCGGTATGAGTTTGTGTGTCCATCTGCCTTTCGTTGTATTATCCCAACGAGCTTGCCACATAGCTGCTGACGCTGCCTTTTCCTCAATTTTGATCCTCTTGATTCTGTTGGCGTCGTGTTGGCTCAAGGTTTTTCTGTTGTACATCCTCAACATTTCATCTGCAAGAATGTCGATGGGGGCCATTCCGGCTATAACAAAGGCGGCCTCATCTGACATGGTCCGAAAACCGCTGATTGTTCTTAGCGCGCAGAGTCTGTATGTTGACGATAGTTTCCTTCTGGTCTCCTTCGTCCTTAATACATGCGCCCAGACTGGGGCGGCATATAACAAAACTGATGTAACAACTCTGGAGAGTAGGACCCGTTTTGCGTATCCAGGTCCACCAATGTTAGGCAGTATGCGCGAGAGAGCTCCCTGCATTTGCGATGCTTTCTTGGTTATATAGTCCACGTGTGTTTTGAACTGCAGTTTGTTGTCCAGTATTACTCCAAGGTATTTAACCGCTTCTTTGGACCTGATAATTTGGTTACCAACCTGGAAGTTGGCAAACTCTACACTTTTACGACTAGTTATGAGGACGGCCTCTGTTTCATGGTCGGGAAGTTCTAGTCCGGCGGTGGACAGCCAATTCTTTATCTGGACAATTGCTTCATTTGTAGCAGATTCAACTCCACGAATCTGTTTAGCAACTGTCACGACGGCAATGTCATCGGCGAATCCAATTACAGTCACCCCCCAGGTACGCTAATCTCAGGACCCCGTCATACATAATGTTGCACAATAACGGCCCTAAGACCGATTCCTGTGGAACTCCCGCAGTGACATTGTAATATCTAGATTCGGAGACTTTGCGGGCCGGAGGATTGGTATCTATTCGCCCTACAAATGCGCAGTTTTTTGATATTTCGAATCTTCTTCATCGTTGAATCTTCTCCTCCAAAGCCCGTCGACGCAAATGGGACCGTGTATCTTACGACGAATTTTTCTCTCGAAGCGACCAAGGATATCTTCATCAGCTTTCGAAGGAGTACATGCTTCAGCGCCATAAACTAGAACTGGGATGATATGGGTCTTGTGTAGAGGCCCTAGCCTTACTGCTCAGTTCCCTTCTCAGCCCAAAAGAAACAGTGATTTTGTGTGGCTTCTTGTTGACCAGACTCATTTTGGCAGCTGCCGTTCGATACCAGCGACTGCACCAGTATCGGTATCGTCGACGTTACGCTAAGGGTTACATAGTCCTTTTTTGACATCAAAGGGCTCGGTGAAGTCTGCACCGAACTTGATAGAACAGGGAGCGTTCTCCATCGTCATCCTGCATCGACGGGCGAGTTTGGCAGCGATGTCAAAACTAGACATGACTCTGCATAGCGCGTCTCTACTCTGTCTTACGCGGCCTTAAAATAGATAAAAAGGTGGTGGGTATCGATTGTGGGCGCCTTGGCTTAAGTGGTAAGTGCGTTGGATCGCTGAGCGGGAGGCTCGACATTCGAACACCAAAAAGTTTTTCTCGCGAATGTCTGACGAAACCACCCTGATGAGGCTCAGTTAGGTTACTGAGAAATGGTATCAGGCGTCCGCTCAGTGTGGCAGATAAGATCTTGTTGAGGAGATTGATACCTCTGTAGTAGGCGCAGTTGGAGGGGTCTCCTTTCTTGTGGGTCGGGCAAACGATGCTGAAATTCTATTCATCAGCCATACCCTCGTCTGACCAAATCTTGGAAATGAGTTGATGTATGCTCTCTACCAAGTCATCATAGGACGGCTGGTAGACCGTCAAGTCTAGCAGACTTGTGGGATTTACGCTTGGATAACGATATACTCTGGCTATCATCTCCTATGTTGAATGCTTCATTCTGCCTGACATGGGCTTCTTTTTTCCCGTCTCTTTGCTCGTAGAGCTCACGAGTATGACTCTTGTATCCCCAGTCGTACTTTGGCTACAACAAAGTAATGATCAAAGTGGATGTTGGCTGCCTCAGAAGGTTCTGACATCCAGAATACTGGAGGCATGTCTCGTGAGCTTAGGTCCGTTGCCAGACGTGCTGTCGTGTAGGCTACGTCCTACCAAAGATGTCGTCTTTCTCTAGCCTGACACAGAAATATTTGAAAGCGGAGTGCATTCTGGAAAAGTAGCTCACAGCGATTGCAATAGTTTTGATGGTGAGCTGTAGATCACTTGAGCTAGGGAAAACTCCATGTCTTGGTTGGTTGGGTGGTTGACATGGTCCGCGATAACTTACAATTAAACCAAGATAGCTCCATCGTGCTGCCATCGTGGTAGGTGGCCCACCTGTCTAGCCAATTCATCAGCGAGCGGCTTGAGAAATCGCGCCGACTTCGGCCTGAAGGACGCTGCAATGGTTCGGAAGGTTAAAGGAGAGGCGGATGTCTAGGTCTTCGGAGAATACTTCCGCGTCGACTCCGTCCTGGGCTTTGAACCAATCCGTAAAGATTGACAACGAACCTTTGTAAAGGACATGGTGTCCGACATCGAGTGTTTGAATCCTAAGTTGAAGTCAGTTTCAGTAGGCCAGCCGGAAGATGACGATGGATCATAAGTATGCTGGCATGACAAGTGTCTTGCTCTATCCATAGGCGAGGGTTTCGAAGAGCAGAGCTGGTAGGCATTTACTTGCCGACGATATCCACCGAGAAAAGGCGAAGCATGGTTTGAAGTGCCGCTGCTGGAACGGTTCTCAGCGTACTCGTGATGCTGATGCATGTCACTCGTTGAGCTTTTTCCATTTGTTTCAAGTTGGAACTTCTCTCCAAGGCGGCCCACCACACCATTTTCCGTAGAAGAGAATTGTCCTTACCACCGACGAGTATAGCCAGTATGTTATGGTGGGTTATAGGCCCCATGCTACCCCCATCGCTCTTTTCCATGAGTACAGGGCAACCATTACTTTTTTGACATGTTCGTTGACGTTTTCCCTCCAGCAGAGCTTCCGGTCTAACTATGATCCCAAATAGCTAGCAGTGTTTGAGAGACTCAGAGTGGAACCTCCCAGTGTGGGAGGCGAGAAGAGGACCAACTCAGTCTTCGTCGGATTAACACTAAAAGGGCAGCTATTCGTTCAGTTGACTAATTTAAGGCGGGTCGCATGACATCGACAAGTGCCTGCCTCATATAGAGATAGCTACATCGATTCCAAGATTCCAGAGCAAAGGTAAAAGTACGCCCCCTGGGCTACCACGTCGTGCTTGTTTTCTGATAGAGCTACATATCTCCAAAAGAAACAATCTGCCTCTGATATGCTCAGATACGGCAGACAGACTCGCATATGTCAACCCTGCGTAGCACATCAAGAACTGCCTCCAGAGTGGATTCCTTAGCAGAAAGGGATCTTTCGATGGGGTGTTGCATGTTGTGGCTTAGATAGCAAGGCAATATCTACTTAGTCCTTAATGTAGAGATCGATGAAAGTTTTGGGCGTAAAAGATGTCAGGCTGATTGGTCTGAGAAATTTGCCTGCCTCGGGTATAAAACCTTCACTTCACCTTCACTTCAGACCAGGGATTGGGTAGAGTTCCCAGTACCAGGTGGTTATGGTCTGCGTAGTCTAGAAGTCATAGACTTTCCAAGGATTTCGTCTCATTCAATTTACCACGAAGCTTTTCGAATGCAATCCTAACTTCTCAGACATTGCTGCCGTTGTTCTATAGATGTACCTCGTACAACAAGTATTTAATGGGCTTTCAGCTTCAGTTACCCGTGGAACTATTCCCATTAAAACCTCAAGCTTGACCCACATCCACGATACACGAATTATTCCAACAATTCCAATGAAAACTGGTTCATAAAATGCCGAGTTGAATGTAACCATTTGCAAAGCTCTACATTCCTGCAAAGCTATCTAAATCTCAGAGCATAAGTTTAACAGCATTCCAGTTCACTGACATTCTCTGCAAATAGACATTTCTACGAATAACTTGCAATTTCCATTTTATTGAGCATCAGAACACTCCGATGACATCTGCTCCAAAGGAATGCACACCTGACGTCTGCCTAGTCTGTATCTACGTCGGCAAGCAAGTATCTGAGGAATTTCATTCGTCTCTAAATATTTTGCTAGAGTTCTATTATCTTTTTTTTTTTATTACATTTTCGAGACATTAACGTTATAGATACACATTTCGGTAGCAATCTCAAGGTCACAGAGAGATAGAGATAGAAAAAAAGCAAGCAGATCTACGCGACTGACAGACATCCCACCGAATGCTATAAAAATTGCGTAATTTTCTATTTTTCCTTGGTTTCTCTCCTCCCACCTCCTCCCTCCTCTTTCGCAAACCGAAATTTTTCATTTTTTTAAGAATTCCATGCCGACAGTCATTAGTGTGGCGCATACGAGTACGAGTACAATCCCGGCACATTCCACTGTTCTCTGCGAACAGTGTATGAGAAATGTATCTATGAGAAATGTATCTAAAACCATTTGCTTTGTGGTGATAATGATGAGTTTTTTTTTTTCCCTCCCCCACCCCCTCTCTAGGGGGCGGTTGAGGTATTATTAATGGCTTCTCATCATAAGGCAGTATGAATGCCATTTATCGGAGGACCAAAAATAAATTTACATTCGACTTGAGGTACGAATATTACGCGTGTATCTCTCCCTGTACAGGTATCTCAAAACCGATTGATCGATCGCTGTGTCGTTGGTTTGGTTTGGTTTGGTTCGTCTCTGTCAGCTGAAATACCTACGTGGGTTCGGTGATTTTTTTTTAAGGGAATTAAATTGATTTTTGTGGCAAACAAAAAAAGGAGGCAACCCTCTCGGCAGTTGGTTTAAAAATAGGATCAACTGGGGAAAATAAAAATAAATTTTGCACAAAAAAAGAGGAAAAAAAATTCTGCGAATTGGAAAATGCCAAGGAGAAGGTTTATTGGAATCTGATATTATTTTTAATTAATTAATTCTGACGCTCATTGTGACCAAAGTGGAGGAGGGGAGCTAGCTGATGGATTTAATTTGGTTTTGTAGAGTTGAGATACATCCATGCATAGGTGGGGTTTAATTTATTGGTTTTTGAGCTGCTCAATGGTGGTTTTTTTACTTATTTTTTGAACAAACATAATGAGTGGGTATTTTTCAACCGCAAAGTGTTAAGTTTTTATCGCGGGTAATTACGGTGGAAATTATATTCAGCATTTGCAGTTAATCAAGCAAACCTCGGTGATAGTACAAATTGACCGCGTAGTGTGTACTGAATCTGGCTTTTTTGACGCAGTATTGCGCTGCGAACAAGGTGACGAATATTTGTTTCATGGGCGTGGGTACTGACTGAGCAGTGAGTTCGTGGATTCGTAATGCAAATGGAATGACACTCGCAGCGAATGATCAGGCAAAGCTGGCTTCAGAAGGATCGAGGATAGTACTTGGGTCAGTGAGTTCTCGGAGAACTACTAACTGCATGTGCTAGTTGCTCCAACTTCACTGTCAAGTGCTTATTCTATCGAAGTATCGTGGACTACTTCCACTTTTTTTTGTCGGGTTAGGAAACACTCCATTGGAGCACTCAGTCGCAACTGATCCATTGTACTACCAGGAAGCAAGATTTTTTTTTTTAATAAAACCCTTGCCCATGTGGCAGACACTGCGACCTAAAGGATCTATTGCATCATAAGGGTATGGTGGGTCTAAGAGACGTACTAACTCCCTAATGAAGGATAGTATATCCATAGTAGCAGCGTCTCTTTAACCAATGTAATGCTGGGCAATTGCAGAGAATGTGTTCGGATGATTCGTCCTCCTCCGAGCAGAACCTACATTCCGTGTCTGAGAGAAAGTGGGCCGTGAGAAAGCCGACCAACTTTCTGATACGCTGTATCACAGCGCTGTGGCGAAAGACCAGTTGATGCCACAGTAAGGTTCAGGTCCCATGAACGCAGTTTCTGAGCCAGCTAACTCGTTGCCCATCCAAGTTCAACCTTGTTTAGTCTCGCCAGGGATTGCAGTGCATCATAGCAGTTTTTAACTGAAATGGAGTCCACCAAATTGGACGACAGCGCTTTGAGTGCTGCCTGACTATCTGAAAATATATTTATTCTAGCGCCCTTAATACCCTTACTAAGGTTTAACCTAGCGCAGATTTGAATGGCATGGAGTTCAGCCTGAAATACCGTGGGACACATTCCCATAGGTATCCAGACTTTGGTGTTGGGTCCAAAGACACCAGCTCCAACTCCAGATTCCAGTTTCGATCCGTCTGTGAACCAAACCAGACCTCTAGGGTCTAATGCCGGGACACCATTAGACCAATTTGCACGATCTAGTATTTCTACTTCAAATAACCTACCCAAACAGTACTCCTTGACCATGGTGTCGGGGACGGTACTAAACATGTCTCTTTTGGGGATTGAGTCAAGAATGTTCACATGTCCCACATGGTCACCTGATTCTATCTGCAACTTGACAGCACACCTAGCGGCCGTCTTCCTAATGAAGATTTGAAGGGGTGAAAGCCCAACTAGCTTCTAAAGCTGCCGTAGGGCAGGTACGTATGGCACCTGTGATACCGAGACAGGCAATTCTTTGCAGCTTCTGAAGTTTAGCTGCCGTTGTCCGTTCAAGAACTTTCGGCCACCAGACGATGGCCGCATACGTGGTAATAGGCCTCACCATCATTGTATACATCCAACGTGTCATTTTTGGATTTAGACCCCAGGCGCCTACAGGCCCACATGGCCCTAGTAGCAAGGCCGATGGCGTGGAGAATTCCAGTTGAGCCATTTGTCGAGGATGACCCCGAGGTATTTGACTTCACTCGAATAAGCTAGAGTGGTGCCTTTGATAATGATAGGTCCTAGATCGACAAGTCTTTTCCCAGTAAAAGGCACTAGAACGGTTTTGCAGGGATTGATGGATAGTCCTTCTCTGCTGCACCATTCTAAAACGTGTAGTAAAGCACCTTGCATGACGCTGGAGATGGTTGCGCTGTGCTTGCCACTAATAAATATCGCCAAGTCTAGTCCATGAAGATCGACTAGAAGATTGTCTATGACTACTGACCATAGAAGGGGAGAGAGAACTCCACCTTGGGGACACCCCTTAGCTGCGGTCGCAGACACTGACATTCCTCCCGATGAGGAAGTCATAATTCGACTTTCAAGCATGGCTCTTATCCATTTGCTAGTCGATGCCCCTGCTTCTGATTGCTCTCTCTATTGAGCTGTAGCCAGTGTTATCGAAAGCGCCCTCAATGCCAATGAAGGCACATAGGGCTATTTCTTTAGAGCCAAGAGTTCTTTCAATCTTCTTCACAAGGTAGTGAAGAGCCCCTTCTGTGGATTTGCCCTTCCTATATGCAAATTGACTTGAGTGCAGAGGGGTAGACAAATCTAACCGACCTCTAATATGAACGTCGATGAGTCTCTCCATCGTTTTGAGAACAAAGATTCAGTGTTACCCATTTTACTGGAATTTTTTCGACTTTGAAAGAAGACACTTCAGTGATGCAAAGCTTACAGCACGCACCACATCAGCACCGAAGATTTGCCACATGATCCGAGCAAAGGCGCATAGTCACAAGGGAGGTGATCCGAAGTATCGTCGCTATCTCCACAAGCGTCCAATATAGTGGTGGCTCTTAAGCCTAGCACACCACGATTCTTAGCAAAAGGAAAATGTCTCATGAAAACGCCAATAAGTTGTCTGCAGTCCTTTCTGCTGAGAGACATCAAGAATGCTGCTGATTTCTTACAAATGTTCGGCAGTATTCGTGTAGTCCATCTGCAGCCTGCAGAACCGTGCCACACACAATTGTGTTCATGAGAAACCCAATCGTCAATATAGGCCCTCACCGAAGACGCTGGAAGACTCAACGCAGGTTCAGGTCCTGACAAAACAACCTCTGAGTCTTGCTTAGGAAACTAACCGGAGATCTTATTACCCGCAATCCCACCATGATCTGGAACCTAGACAAGGGTCAGAGAGTTCAGTCTGGCGACCAAATTAGAAGAACTATTTTCGAAAGGGTTAAAGGCCTGAGCAAGCTTTTAAGCGCAGCTTGACTATAACTATAGACTCAAATACTCCGACTCCCCAGTGGCATGCTTACTTCATGAGAAGTAAAGTCCAGTGCTTCCGATTTCAACGAAGATACTCGCGCCAGACCATTGACCTGTTTTGGAGCCATCCGTGAAGATTCGACTACAGCCCACTCCAGGCTCTAGCCGAAACCAATCCTGAACGCGAGGAAAGTCGTCACACAGCTTATGGATGGAACCCGGGTTGGTAGGATAAGGAGCGCGCAAGGTCACGGGAACACCAGTGCGGAGATACCAAATGCCACCTCGTCTGAGACGGTAGATTGCTTTGGCAGTGCAACTCATGATATACATACATACGCATCAAGGAGAGGTAAATCCAGGAGAGGGGCTAGAGTCCAGAGTGCATCCGAGATGAACCGTTCTTTGAAATGCAGTGCAGAAGGCAGTCACGTACTTCCGCGAGAGCTCCCTCCACCAAACAACTGACGCATAAGCTAGAAAAGATTTTGTCGTAGCCGTATGCATCCGGAGAACCGTTTTCGGTGATAAGCCTCATGTCTTGCCAAAAGCAACCTTACACAGATGGAGAGCGCCTTGGACGTCTTCGACTTGACATGCTTTGCCCAAAGAAGTTTCCTATCTATGATCACTCCTTGATGTTTAGCTTCATCGGAGATGTATATAGTGACGGTTGTTAGTACCGGCTGAGTCAGAAAGGTCACATCCTCCTTTTTGATTGAAAGCCCGATCCTAGTGCACCATTTATCCATTGTATCTTGATCTGTCTGCATGGCGTGGCCCGACTGAAGGTATTGCAACATCATCCACGTGTGCCAGCGTGGCATGAGAGAGAGTATGCAACAGTACACCACCTTTCGGGGAGCTTTTGTTACACTCGCCATAGCGGCCACAATCCGCATCTACGACCAACGTTCTGTCCACCAGCATTGCCCTAATCCACAATACCAATATCTCATCTACTCCACGTTGTCTATCAGAGTCCCACAGGAAGTCAAAGGTCGCATTGTCAAAAGCGCCTTCTATGTCGACGAAGATGCCACTATAGCGTGCATTCAAACGTAGTTGCTTCGTTTTGAAGCGCTGTCTCCGATTTTCCACGCTTGTATGCATGTTGCATCTCAGGAAGAGGATGCATCTTTAATGCAAACCTGCGTATGTGAATTTCGACTTATATCTCCAAACTTTTCTGCAAGAAAGAAGACAGACTTACAGGTCTGAAACTTTGGGTGAGGGAGTAGTCATCTCTGCCAATTTTTAGTATAAAAGCCATTCGAACCCTTCGCCTGGGCATTCCGATGCCAGTGCCAGACAAACAGTGAAGATTCTGGTAGCAAGTGGTTTATACCCTGTTGTAGCAAGACTGGGTACACTCCATCGGCACCAGGCGATTTAGAGCTATCAAAGGATGATACAGCGCATCTGATAGCCTCGTCTGTTACCACGGTCGATGCAGTATACCAGCTACGCCGACTTAGATCAAGCTCAGCCTGTGTAATCCGGCCAAATTGTGGCCCAGTCGTTATCTGGTTTCCTGGAAAAGGAGTGTCCAGCAGAAGACCAAAAGTCTCCGCCTTCGTCTCAGTACAGGTACCGCCTGATGTTCTTAGTGATTCCAGATTGGTTGAGAACTTTAACCTGCCTCCTGGTTTCACCGAGTGTTCCGATCTTTTCCTATCTTAAGAAGATGCACCTTTCGCCGGGCGAGTTAGCTTCTTATATCCTTCCTGTTTGGATCGGAAAGGGTTCCAGTTCTGGCTTCCTTTCTAAGTGTCTGCTGTTCCGGGTTCCACCAGGGAATTGGTGGTCTGCAGGAGGTTTTCATAACCGGAGAAGTCAGTTCGAAACATTTGGTGAGGATACTAGTTAGATCTTGAGCAGAATCCTCAGCCTTTCGTTTCGTTCTGAGTTTAGGGGGACTTTTGACAGATTTGCACAGCGCTTCCCTAAGGCGTATCCAATTATTTTTTCTCGGACTCCTCCTCTTCTGCAAAGGTAATGGCTTTGCATTTGATTTGGAAAGCGATATACCCTATGGTCTGACAAGGATACTTCCTGCAGTCAGTAATCGACTCAAGGTACCGGTTAGATATTTTAAGCCAATTGCCTCCTTAAATCTTCTCGTAATGGAAGTTGGTTGAGAGACAAAATCGTTGACGACCATGTCTGACGATAGTTGCTGCCATTTGCTGCCGTCACAAACTGCGTTCTGAGCAACATACGAGTATGAGTAATCCCATATCCCGAACGTTACTATGAGTTCGAAAACAGCCTTCGGAAGCGGGGGCATTATCGAATCATAACGACGAAGGTTTTCTATTCTGGTAGCTTACTGGTGCAGCTACCAAATCCTGACAGAAAAACTGTTCAAGTTCGGTCACTGAGAGGGAGTTTGGTGCAATGAGACAAGCCTTCGGTCCTTCGGATCCCTCGTCACAGAGTTCCGTGACACAGATGCGCCTATTCCACACCCACGGTTCCTGCATCGCTGGTCTGACAAGGATACTTCCTGCAGTCAGTAATCGACTCAAGGTACCGGTTAGATACTTTAAGCCAATTGCCTCCTTAAATCTTCTCGTAATGGAAGTTGGTTGAGAGACAAAATCGTTGACGACCATGTCTGACGATAGTTGCTGCCATTTGCTGCCGTCACAAACTGCGTTCTGAGCAACATACGAGTATGAGTAATCCCATATCCCGAACGTTACTATGAGTTCGAAAACAGCCTTCGGAAGCGGGGGCATTATCGAATCATAACGACGAAGGTTTTCTATTCTGGTAGCTTACTGGTGCAGCTACCAAATCCTGACAGAAAAACTGTTCAAGTTCGGTCACTGAGAGGGAGTTTGGTGCAATGAGACAAGCCTTCGGTCCTTCGGATCCCTCGTCACAGAGTTCCGTGACACAGATGCGCCTATTCCACACCCACGGTTCCTGCATCGCTGGTATATGAGGCCCACCACATAATCGGCGTTATTAGGTCCGGATTAACTTGTTTGCAGGGCTATCAACATATTTCCACGAAAATAGATTTAACCCCAAGTGATACTATCCGCATCCATAAAATATTTCACAACTAAGCGCAACTAAATATCCCCGTATCTATACGCCAATTTTGCGAACTCTGCTTCCAGGAACCACACCACTTTAATTAGGTACACTCGCGTAATGATATCCATCCACACAAAGCGTCCTCCCGTTTGTTAATTATGAAAATTTTAACAACGCCCATTATAATGATTATTTCCCCTCAAAATATAAATTCATGTGTGAAAGTTACACAACAATCTGTACAGCTACACACTCGTGTTACATCGTGTAAAGAAGTAACGATAGTTAAACGTGCAATTAACACAAAAGATACTCAAATACTGAGAGCCTACTGTTTTAAAGATAACAATGTGGTCTGAGGGGTTCGTTTGCTGCGAGTATCTGCAGTATGAAGGAGACTAAAAAATCACACTCCCAGGCATTCTGTCGATTCAGTGCTACTTACACAACAAATTAAGATACAAAAACAAGTACGCGTACTTTCCGGTTAATTTAAATTGCAAATTAACTGATCCCTCCAGCCTACTAGGTGAAGCGTATTACTAATCTCTGATGATTCATCATCCGAATGATGATGATGGGATGACGATGATGATGATCATATCATCGACATCATCATCGTTTTTATTATATTCATCAGAATTTTCTATAAAATATACGGCGGCTGTGTGACTCTATGGAATTAATTGGCATGACTGGGTGTAGTATTAGTAATCGAATTGTTTCGAATGCAATGGAGTACGAAATTGTTACACGTGCTACGGGGGATGTGGATGTGGATGTGGAAGGAAGCTTTTGTTCGTAATTCGCATTGATTTTGTTGTAACATTCATCACAGCATACGTAGAATGCAATTGGAATTCAAACAGCGAATAATTTGTAATTAGAATCGACTGATGGTAGTTGTGCGTAATCAAGGCTCGGGTTGAATGTGGCGACCTTAGTGCACATGTGGTGATAGTTTCATGGTGTCGGTTACTACAATTGTGGAATACGTTATTCAATTTATTGTTTGTTATGCAAATGTGATTATTTTATGCGATAAGTCGATGTCAAGCAGCAGATTGCGAGCAACACACTGTCAAGTTGTGAAATACTCGTACTCGTGCGAGAGTGGGTTGAAAAACTCGCAATCGGACGAGGGGAAATTAACGCAGAACGTACTTACTTTTTTTTTTTTTTTTGAGAGTCGATGGGGTAAATTAAGGCTCGAGTACAGCCTAATAAGCACGGCGACCAGAAGAGGGCTCAGATCACGCATCTTCTGACGATATCGTTTCGACGATAGTTTTCGCGCCTGAAAGAAGACTCTGAAATGAAGGAAACTTATTGGTAGAAAATGCTACATGTGCGAGCATTTTCCGTACGGAAAATTTCCTTAATTTCAGAGTCTTCTTTCAGGCGCGAAAACTATCGTCGCAACGATATCGTCAGAAGATACGTGATCTGAGCCGAGATCTTTTGTGCTATGGCCGTGCATTTATTTTTTTTCCTTCGGTAAACGATGGGGATTACGACCGCCCATAATCCATTGGATGTATATTGCGATTGTAAGACCCATACTTACCTACGGAACAATTGTATGATGGAATGCAACAGATAAAATTAGCTACCTCAACAATCTTACGAAAGTACAAAGATTAGCATGTGTTAGCAGGGCTGGAAGTGATGCTCAATCTTCTCCACTGGCCGAGTTCATACGTAGTACAGCTGCCAAAAGCGCGATCCGTCTTAGACAATCTAGCACTTGGAAGCATAACACCTATGGACACGGATCTATACTTCACAGATATAGATCAATTGATCCCGAAAGAGAACTATGTAGTACCATACAGTGACTTTTACAAGAAATACTCCGTTCTTATTCCCGAGAGACAGGAGTGGGAATCCAACACATTAACTGATGTACAGGATCTTCAACTCTACACTGACGGGTCTAAAATGGACATAGGAACCGGCGCTGGAGTTTTCTGTGAATCACTTAACATCAACGATTCATACAAACTCCAGGACGACTGTAGTATCTTCCAAGCCGAACTCTTCGCCATTGAAAAAGCAGCACAGACGATACACGATAAGGTACTAAATCCATCCAGGATTACAATCTTCGTGGACAGTCAAGCAGCACTCAAGGCACTGGACAGCGACACAGTTAGATCAAAAACAGTTGCAACATGCCGGAAAACTATAAATAGAATATGCAACACTCACGAAGTCACTCTCTGTTGGGTTCCCGGACATAGGAATATAGAAGGAAACGAAGCAGCAGATGAACTTGCACGGAGAGGGTCAGCATTAAATGAGGATTTCACCCAGACATCAATAGCCATTCCTATTGGTGTATTGAAAAGAAAAATAGACCTTAAAACAAGAGAAATGATCAACTCTTCCTGGATAACTAGGGGAGACTGTGTCATATCTCGCAGTTTATGGCCAACACTGAACGATAAGAGGACTAAGAGCCTTTTATCTATGAACAAAAAGGAAATCAGTTTGATGACAGGAGTACTTACGGGACACTGTCCGATAGGTGCAATGGCCGTCAGACTGGGTATCAACTCACCTGACTATTGCAGAAGCTGCCATGATACAGAAGAAACAGTAACCATCAAACACCTACTTTGCGACTGCCCCAGCCTCCAAATCCGTCGCTTCCACCACATGGGAAACAAACTTTTTGAGGAACTAGAGGACCTGGTGGAAGTCCCACTCTGGAACATGATGTGTTTCGTAAAGAGTACAGGCTGGTTCAACCATACCAACCCATAGAATTCAGTTATGGTACCACTATTTAAAAGGGAAACACAATGGACCAACTGGCCGCCGTGAAAGCACCTTCAGGTGCGCGTCCCTCTAACCATAACCATAACCATGGCCGGGCATTCACACAGTATATGTTGGGCTGTTTCGGTGTCTTCAAGGCAGAGACGGCATATGTCCGATTGGACACGGCCCATTTTCTTGAGATGGTAATTGAGAGAGCAATGTCCAGTAAGGAAGTCAGTTAAGATCTTAGCCTTGCGTTTGCTCATTGAAAGAATGTCTCTTGGCGTGTCGTAAGCCATTTTGCGAGTTCCAGAATGAGAGCATTTCTATTCGTTCCCATAGGTTAAGCTCTATCTTTATCTGGTTAGTTGGTAAACCACAAAAGGGTTCAGGTCCCGTAAACGGAGATTGAGCACCTAATCTGTCAAGTTTATCAGCAGATTCGTTGCCAGGGATGCTGCTATGTCCAGCGACCCACACAAGAGTAATTTTATTGTGTGCAGCAAGCTGCAGGAGTACTTGTAGACAGTTCCAAACCAGCTTAGACTCAAAATTGAAGGAAGCTAGAGCTTTAAGAGCAGCTTGGCTGTCTGAGATTATATTTATTTGTGATCTACGGAGGTTTCGTCTGATGCATTCTCTGGCACATAGCTGGATTGCATAGACCTCTGCTTGAAAGTGGATAGTTTGTAGTTAGGACCAAAAACACCAGCTCCAACCCCATTTGACATTTTTGAACCGTCAGTGTACCAATCAATTGAAGATGTGGTATGAGGGCTGAGAGGGTAGTCCCAAAACCTGCGGTCCGGTATAATGACTTTGAAAGGGTGATTGAGATGGATTCTTTTTGGCATGAAATCCGAGGAACAGATCGCTGGCGATGATAGTAGCGGGATTTCCTCCAGGATTTTCATGTGTCCTACTAGATTGGTGTTAGTATTATTACATAGAAGTTGAAGCTTTATTGCCCTAGCTGCTGCCGTCTTCATAATTCTTATGTGTAGAGGTGGAAGGTCGAAGAGAACTCCCAGCGCAGCTGTAGGGCATCCTTCTGTCTGACACCAATTGCTAACTTTGTTAAGGGCATGTTGCATCCGATCACAGATCTTGGTTTCTTCCCTGGCCCTTATTATAATGACTATGTCGTCAGCATAGCCTTGGGTGAGAAATCCACAGTTATTGAGGTCGTTTAGGATTTTGTCCACAACAATGGACCAAAGCATGGGAGATAAAACTCCTCCTTGGGGACAACCTTACGTACTTACTTACTTATCGGGCTATCGACCGATGATGTGTCTCTGCCTAAGTTCTACACCAGTGGGCCGGGCGGGCAAGGATCACATTTTGTGTTATGTAGGAGATTTCGTTGCCTAGAGTCTGACCCACTTTTTTATTAGGCGGGGTGGTACACCCATATTTCGGAGTCCTGATTTCAATCTGTTACTGATGATACGTTCCAAAACGTTTTACCGACCGCTGTCGCTTCTATTGGTCCGCGAAGACTCCTTCTTTTAGGCAGGAATTATAAACAGCTACACGCGATTTAAACCCCATTTCGACCAATGGCTTCGCTGTCCGACCCACATCCATTTTTATCACCGAAATGAGCATAAGTCGTTCAGTGGTAGAATGCTCGCTTGCTACCATATCTTCATGGAAAACGTCACGATGTTCGATTTTTAAATCACGTCGCTTAAACACGTGCATAAACCGAACTAAATGCAACACAGGAATGAAATTTCTGCGAGCTCCTTCTGTTCCTTATCCTAGGCTTGTCTCATGTCATTTGGCGTCGGCTCTCTTAGTGCGAAATCGCAAGGTGTTAGGATCCTGGGTTGCTCTGCCATCTACTTGTGCTCTCGTCATGTCATTGTTGACTTGAGTTGTCCAAGAGAGGGAGCGTCTGCCGGTTCCAAGACGGGCTGTGCTCATCTCCATAACTTTTCTTGTCATGTCCTTCCATCTGAAACGGCTATCTTCGAATTTTACCGCAGCTGGCTTTATTGTAAATGTGCCACGTGCCATTTACTGCGTTCCTGATGCAGCATTGTGACACTATCCGCCCATAGTAACCCCATCATTTCAGCCATCATCAAGTCTAGTCCACCAGCTGTTTAACCTTCCTCTTGACTCGAATTGACATTCTTTTGTTGCACAAGACATCTGATGGCATCCTCCACTCGATGTTACCCTCTTGATAGTATGGACCCTGGATATTTGAAGTTGGAGACATCACTTAGTGGGTATCCATCGAAGTAGACGCTGTCCACGGACTCTGGATGGTCTTTTTTTTTTTTTTTTTTTTGATGCGCTGGAGGGGTGAAATCCTTTATGGATACTCGGTAGCCCGTGGTACGAGTTATGCCAGACTCCATGCTCCTGCATGTTTACGTGGCTAAAACACCTCCCCCATCCCTGTCCCGTGATTCCCCCTATGGTACTACCGGTCAAGGCATTCCTTCGTAGGAGGACTCTGGATGGTCTGAGAAATCACAAATGTTCAGTCCTTTGTCAGGCCCCGAAATTTAAGGGCAGTCTACGATTCCTCCATAACTCCTTGCAGGTCTTTTGCTTTGTTGCCTATCAACACAACTTCGTCTGCGTAGAGCGAATGTCGTGGAGATTGTTGAATTATTGAATAATAGCGGTCTGAGCGCTGAGCCTTGGTGGACTCCCAATTTTAAACTCTCCGCTGCCGCCTGATCGCCCTTTTGCTAGGGTTGAGGCGACGTTAAATTAATATACCATTGATCACGCCCATACCTATGTTTATGGTGCTGTGGAATGCACTGCGATCGTAGGGCCGGCCTTCCATATAAGATCTCTTAGGACTTTTTACGAAACTTTTCCACTAGCATTCACTGTGTATGTATCGCATCAGTCGTTGATATTCTTGGTACGAACCCAGCTTGTTTTTCAGTGATGGTAGCGGGAGCGGTGTAACTTCATAGAGCCATTCTTAGAATGTTGGGAAGCAAAAGTGGGGAAGTACCACTTTAGAACTCAAACTATTTCCATGTATCTACCTCGTACTTTTGCTCAACCGAAGTATTTTTATAAAAGAATCCGACAGAGAAATCTTTTGACACTTGTTTGAGGATTTCCTGTTTGAGGATGAAACCATTTTTAAATTGCAGTTCCTTACCGATAAGGTTGTATATTGCTCATATAAAATTGTGTATTTCTATTCGTTTCGCACACGTATCTGTAGATATTTCTAATCCGTATTTTCCTCTTTTTCTTTTTAGGTAAGTCGCGACTTAATCTAAATGTGACTTTGTACAAAAGTTTCTCTAAAAGTAAGTACAGACTCTCTCTCATTACACGTGGAACGCGATATGCACCTCGGCTTCTCTTGCAAATTTTCATTCTTTTGAGGAACTTTTGCATGGCGTTCACACACATTTAACCCTAAACTAAGTGCAAGGATGACCTCACGTCAAGAAATTCATGAATTTTCCACACAAAAATGGGGAATAAATCCTGACCCGAAGCAAGTTATGCCTCTTCGTTCACTCAACTAGAATTTCAGAAAAGTTAGAATGGCAAGGTCTTGTTTTCGAAGTCGAATTCTACGACGTATCCCTTAAGTGATCCTCAGATGCCTTTCCGACCTGGGACCGACTGAATTGCATTTTTCTCACATATTTTAGGCAAGCACGATAGAACGATCATCGCATCTAAAATTGAAGCACAACCCCAGTCAGCATTTAAGTGCATATGTCGATCGTTAAGTGATGCCTTTCAGTTTCACTGCTTCAAATTGATGGAGGTGCCTGACCTCTTGTTACGTGTTGTTCCTCTGCGGTGGACATGACTCATTCATGTCTTGCGATAAGCTTCCCAACTGGTTTGTAGAGTTCGTCGTTCAGGATTAAGTGCTGTTTTTCTTCATTCTAATCAACTTTGCCTGTTAAGACGAAGACCACGTCTTAATCAGACCACAGCGCTTCGTTTGATGTCAAATCCGATCGTATCGTGCTGACGATACATTTTTTATGAGATCCCATTATTATGTCTATGTTGTCAATTCAATTTTCGACATATTGACGATTTTTTTCTATGCGCAGATACTTCCCTAAGAATTTATGATGTGACGCTAGCCAACAGTACTGAAAAATCTAGAATTATCTAGCTAACGAATGCCAAGTTGTCAGTTTTGGGTTAAAATTGTTTACCTAAAATTTTGTTTGTTTATTTTATTTAAAAAAGAATTCTGAATTTTTGTTTAGAAGGAAATAGATACTCGTAGATTCGTAAAAACAAAAACAAACGAAAAACCAAAGAAACAAATAGAAAAAGCTTATCTGAGATTGATGTTGATTTTGGAACCCTGCAGCGCGTTGGTACAAAGCACATTTCGTGTCAGGTTTGGGTTTTTAAGAAGTCACCTGATTTTGGTCAAATTTTTACTAAAAAATACAAAAATTTGGTTCATCAAGTTCACGGAGGGCCTTCTTTCGCACTGCGACCTATCTTTTCTACTGGCCCATACAATTTAGCCAGGAGTTGTATTGAGACTCTTAATAAACCTCGGTATAGGTTCTTGATTTCTGTGAAGCTGACAGAGTCCCGCGCCAGCTCCAAGTAATCGTTTCCTTGTGACTCATGCGCAAACGCGAGAAACATATTTTGCCGTCACTTTATCAGTCGTCAAGACCTCGAATCTTGGCTCTGGTAACTTGGTTCTTCAAAGCAAAATCTTTGAGGACGTTGAGGCAGTTCTCGACAAGGGTTTAAGCTGGATTTAAGGTCTGATAGGGCTGCTTGACTGTCCGAAAAGATTTAAATCTCGTGTAAATACTCAGTTCAACAGCATGGACTTCTGATTGAAATATTGTCGGTCATAGTCCAAGAGCTGTCGCGCGAACCATATATGTATCCCAGCACCAGTGCTGCCAATTTGGTACCGTCTGTGTTGATTTTTCTATTCTCGGCGGTCACCTACAACAACTTCGAGTAGAGTCTGGAGAATAGACGTGTCTTAAGCATTGTATTCAAGTCTTAGTTGACGTGTAAAGTCAGCGGTAAAGTTCCAGTATCTAAGGCACCCTGAGAGCCCCTTTTTTATGGTTTATCTACCCTTATGGATGTGGAATCTTCGTATATACCAGTAGTCCGTGCTATTGGCATGCACGATTCGCGGGTTATTCTGTTGTTCCTCGCACTCTTGTGCTTTGTGCTCTTGTTTCCGAAGCCGCCTCTTGGGCTCTTCTTAGAGCCTCTGATCTTCGCAGCTTTGTTCTGCACACACACTATGAAAGAGCAGATCTCTATCTACTTGCCCACCGATCTCGTCATGTGACTTATGAGATTCTCTGGACTTTGCAGGTCTGCGATACTTTTCGCTGTCGCTCCTGTCTTCGTTGTTCTTTCATGATGGTAGCCACAGTATCGCTTACTGCTTCCCAAGTTTCTTGCGTGCTGAGCATCTGTCTGGTGATGTTTTCTGGTGTTAATTCCACGCACAGTCTGTTCGCCAGCATGTTACGTTCTTCGTGATATCGTCCACCATGATGAGGATACATGATGTGTTCCGCATCCTCGGCTGCATTCGTGCACGTTGGGCAATAAGGGTTGTCTTGTTGTCCAAATCTGTGGAGGTAGGCTTTGGAACATCCATGCCCTGTACGCATTTGCGTCAGGTAGAAGTTCAGCTCTCCATGCTGCCTATTGTTCCAAGGGTCTATATTGGGGATCTTTCTCTTTGGCAATAGACTATTTTAACGAGGAGGTCTATTAGCAGCATTCCCGCCACTACACATGCCGCGTCGTAGGAGGTTGTTCGAAAGGCATTGCTCCTGTAGCTTCCACTGGGCATGTTTTCATTGTACCGGTGATACCCAAACGCAGTTGCTCCTGCGTTTTCATTTGGAGACCAATAAAGCAACTTGGGTGACAGTCCCCAGGTTTTGCCGTAGAGGCGTTCGCACATGAGCATTGCCATAGTCGCTCCGTTAGTAACCTTATTCATGTTCAAGTTCCAGTTAACCGTTCTGTCAAGGAGTAATTCCAAGGCACTTCGCTTCTGTTGACAGGTTAATGGGTATGTTATCCAATGACACTTGTCATCATGTTTCCTCTCCAAGGACAGTTTTTCCAGGATTTATGGTCAGGCCCTTATAATTTAATAATAATTTCTGATATGGTGTCGTCGAATTCGCCCCTGGCGTTGATGGCACCATCATCTGCATGATCTTGCACTTTGTGACCGGCTTTTGTTAATTCTAGTTCATCTCTGATCAAAGTAAAGGGCAAGGGGGTCAACACACCGCCCTGCGGACATCCTCTGGTGGTTATAATCGTCTGATGGCTCCGTTCATTTATCGTGCATGTTCATATACATAGTTATCGTGTGTACAGTATCGTAGAAAACTAGAACTCAGAGATGTGGAAGACCATGCGAGATCGGTTGTCATCAGATACCATTTACTTCTCAAGATCGCTTCTAGATTGCGGATGATGATGATAGGAAAGAGAGCAGATCACACGTATCGAGTTCTTTTTCTGAAGGACTCACTGCCATATGAGATCAGGTGTTGATCATGGCAGTTGTTGCTATTGATCGTCAATTATAAAAAAATTCCACCGAACGATCTCTCTCAAGATCCCTCAAGATCGCTCACTTAGTCGTCTCCCACTTGCCAAACTTGTCACACTCCAGGATCCTTCCATCTATCCCAACTTGATTGCATGATATGACAACAAAAACTGTCTCGATCCATCAGCTCCGATCATCTTGCGATCATTTCCATCTCAATCATTTCATTTACTTCCAACGACAAGCTCCAACGTGCACGTCGTCAGCCTGAGCATACCCCTACTCTCCCTAGTCGCCATACTTACGTTAGCGTTGTCGTCTCGAATATTAATCTGCCCAGTGATTTATATTTAAAGCACTCGCCTTCACCTCGCTGTCAAACTCAATAATCATTGCACACAGATACTGCACACACAGATACTACACACAGACACACTCGCAAAGATCATCGCTGTACGCGAATGTAACTTCGCATTCGTTGCAGTCATTGCCATGCCATTGTTACTGCCAGCACTTGCACACATATTTGCATGCACAATAAAAAGATGAAAATTCATTCATCCACAGATCATCATCACCGCCATCATCATCATCATCTGATGTTGCCATCATCGCTTGTTACAATGGCGCAGTTGGAACGCGCGTCCCCTTTGGAATCTGTCTGTGCCAGTCGGTGGCATACTGCAAATTGGCTCAGCAATGAAACTGTTTTTCTGTTGCAGTTTTGTTTTGCTATAAAAATTAATTGCACCATTTATTAAGTGGAGACTTTTTTTTTTATTGACGCTTTCTCCTTAGCGAACGGAGAGATGGCAATTGGAGTTAATGTCCCGCAGCTAAGGGTGGATGCAGCGATTCCAAGTAGAGTTTAGGTCAATTGTCAGCACAGTGACACGGGTCTGTTATTTTGTATCTTTCACTTTTTTAAGTAAAAAGATACAAATTTTTTAACCCTCAGCATTATTTATCGTCCTACCCCTGGCCAAGTATAAATGTTTGGTCGGATTGGACCATTGAACACACCCCCCAGAGGCAACTGTCATATACCGCTGTGCATATATTTGACTGAAGATAGATCACCCATCTGTTTAATGTTGTAATTAATTTCTATAAACGACAGAAGTTCAAACATTAAACATCGGACTGTGTGTTGGGGGGCTCGAATTAATTCGGTTTTGTGGGCCTTGTTTGGCTGTTGTGTGACTCTGTCCACAGGATTAAAGTTACTGTAATTTGTTTTCTAATTAAGGTGGAACAGTGTTTGGATTTTGGTTGGATTAGTTCAGGATTAGTTAGTTTCAGGAGTAGCCCATTGGTTTTGTGAGTTATGCGGTGGTTATTGATGAATTGTGGGCATTTTGCGCGCGGAATGTCATATTTACTCTGCTGAATTGTAGGTCAGGTAGACCGCAGTTATTGATGGAAATATGCGGGCAATATTCGGCATTAAAAATGCAATTGTTTGGCGCAAAAGACCGTGTTTGGGCCAGGGTCTAGCTGCTCGCAACCACTCATGTTGTGCGCGTTTTTAATTTTGCACGAGTGGTGCTCTACTGTTTGGAACCGCATCCGAAAGCATTCTCATGGCCTTTATTACTCTCGGACGTTGGTGTGAGACATGGCTAGAAGTGGGACCGTGAAAAACTTGTTGGGGTTTCTTGGGATTCGAACCCCCAACCCGGTTAGTAGTCCAACGCACTAACCACTGAGCCACGGCGTCCACAGTTTTTGTCATTATCAGTCGTTTACTACGCAGATTTAGCTTATATGGATTGGGTACATCTGTAAGCCTTTTTTCTTGACCCACAAGGATGGAAACTCACTTAAATGCTTCACTTACAGAAGCATCTATCAGGGCGTTTTTAGGCAAAGCAAGTCCACAATCGACCAAATTTTTTCCACTTCGATAGCTCCTGGAGAAAACCCAGGATAACCGCCCTCTCTTTATCGATTTCAAAGCTGCCTTTAACAGCATTTATAGAGATGAGCTATAAAGAGCCATGTCTAGTTTTACCAGCCCTGTTCAACTCGTTCTTCTGCCCAGGATGACGATGGAGAACCCTCGCTGCCCCATCAAGGCCAATAGTGACTTCACCGAGACCTTCGACGTCAAAAAACGACTTAGTCAAGGCGACGCGACGGTCAGAAGTGTGCATGTTCCATTATAATCTTGCATAACCGGACAAGTTTGACAGGGAAGTCTTTGTAGCTCGCATATATGTACAAAAGCTTTCACCAGCAACTTTAAAATCCTTGAACAGATGGTGTGTATCGGGGTTTTGACGCGCAGCTCTGGTCTTCCTTTTAGGCTGCAACCGCATCTCCGTGCAGTTCGCAGAGCTCAGCTTTGTATCTTCTCCTTCTCCTTGCAAATAGGAGTCCAAATATTCGTCGATAAATGTTTCGCTCAAAAACGCAGGATACGTCCTATAAAGCATGCATTTTGTCTTCCACTTAACGGGTTTCAACCGCTTTTGTTTCACTGCACCGACGTACGAACGATTTATACGTGTGGTGTCGAGGAGCATTTGTCAAGTTGGTCGTCTCTCTAGCTGTCCACTCATACCACTAACGTCGCTTCTTTGAAAAAGTTATGAAAACGCTGATCAACCATCGGCTGATGAAACATGTCCTCTAGTTCAACGACACAGGAAATCCAGTGCCGAAAGAGCTAAACAGTCGACTTTTTCTCTCTGAGTCTGGTCGAAAGGCTAAATTTATTGCGTCTCATCTGGGATCCTAGGAAACGAGATCTCCGTTGAACTTGCAAAACAAGACTCAGAGGAAATTTTCTCAGGACCCAAACCAGCGCTAGGCTTGCCTTCATTTGCGATTACTGATTCCATCGATGACTAGGTTCCTTATGATGACATAAGTCGGTGACAAGGCTCTGCTGGATGCAAGTGAATACGGGCGGATAGGTTCAAATAACTCGAGGCTTTTCTTCTGCACCTCAATAGAATTGACTGTAGACGACTTGTGGGCGTCAAAAAGGTCACTTCGGACTTGACAATCACTTCAAGGTGATGGGCTTAAGCTGCACAACCATCAACCAACCATCTGCGTTGAATTTGAGAAAGGCGATGATACAGCGGAACAGTTCCTTTGTTATTGTCCGTCTTTTGCGTCTCAGACCAGGTGGCAGATCTTTGGAACCCACGTGATGATTGCTGCAAAAGGTATTCATCTTCATCTCTGAAGTAAGTTTTTGTCTTTCAGAAATGCGTGTGTTAAGTTGGTCAGCAAGAGTAGCCCTACTGAACCATGTACAAAGCTCTTAAGAAAACCGACTTCTCTGCTAAGGACAAGTAATACAAAAATTTATTAATATCCGGGGACCTACGAGATGAAGAAGACGCCTACTTGAGACATAGCTGTCAAAGAGGACATAAAGCGAAACAACCTTCAACCAGTGACAACCCAGAACAGAAACACCTGGAGGCTTCGAACTACAAGAGCTGCCACCAGATAGGGATAAAGGCAAAGGAAAGAAAAAAAATGTGGTCTTGAAAAGTCCTTTCAAGGCAAATAAAAAAACAGTGTCATATCGATCCCGGTTTATAAGTCTTTCCACGAAGAGACGATAGAGCCTTCACAAAAACTTCCTTTCTGACTTTTTTTTTTCTGGTTTTCTTATAAAATTCTATCCACTGTTTAACCAAAACTTACTTCGGCTACGTAGAAAGAACCTGTTGTAGAATTGTGTCCGTAACCAACAATTATACAAGTTTGCTAAGAAACCGTTTGTGCACAAATAATCTTACTTATGTCCTGTATCCCCTTGTGGGTCCTAGGGCCTCTACTACGCCTACGCGCCATCGTGTACGGTTTCTGGCAATGTGTCTCAGCTCTCCCCAACTTTTCCCCAACTGCCGTGCTTCCTTCTCGACTGTTCTGCGCCATGTCCTCCTTGGACCACCACTTTTGCTTTGGCGATTCTGTTGGCTATATCCAGTTCGGTTCCACCATCGGTCGAGACAATACTCCCAAGATACTGGAAATCCTCTACTCTCTCTACCGGTTGTCCAGCAATGCATATTTGAGCCGATGAGTTCGTTCCAAGGCTGATAATTTCAGTTTTAGCGGTATTAATTTTCAGCCCGACGACGCCAGCCTCCCTCTCCACATCTGCTGTCATTTGGTGGAGGTCCATAATTCTATGAGAGAGTAAGCATACGTCGTCAGCGTAGTCAAGGTGTTTAAGTTGGGATGCAAGCGTCCATTGAATTCCCCCGTTTCCCGTCGACAAAGCTGCACGAAGCACATCGCTAATCACCAATAGGAATAGTATTGGTGAAAGAATGCAACCTTGTCTTACCCCACTTCGGATCTCAAATTCCTCAGACAACCTTCCTCTGTGCAGAACGAGACATTTGGACCCTTCGTATGTAGCTTTGACAATAGCAATTAGTTTATCAGGAATACCTCTCCTGCGCAAGGCACGCCAAATAAACTCCCTATTAAGACTATCGAACGCCTTCTCAAAATCGATGAACAGCAGGTGAAGTGGCGATCGATATTCAACGCACTGTTCGATGATATCCGCAGGGTGTTGATGTGGTCGACACAGGAGGATCCAGAGCGGAAACCTTCTTCTTCGGCATCGAGTGTGTCTTCGAGATGTTGTTTGATTCGCTCCAGGATGATTTTAGCTATTATCTTAGCTACAGCAGGCAGCACGCAGATACCTCTCCAATTTCCGCACTCCATTAGACTACCTTTCTTAGGAAGCTTCACGATCATTCCCTTTTTCCACTCGTCAGGAAAGCTCTCGGCTTCCCAAGCTCTCTCTATGAGTGGAAGCAGAAGCTTAGCCGATGTTGTTGGCGCTGCTCGTAAGAGTTCTGCGGGAATACCGTCAAGTCCGACAGCCTTATTGGTTTTAAGTGCTTTGATCGCGGTAGTGATCTCATCCTTACTGGGAGTCGCGGTGCGTATTCGGGCATTTCTTGCCTCGGTTACCTCAATCTGATTTGGGAACATATCGCTAGCGAATACACGGTTCAAAACCGTAGCAAAATGCTCCTTCCATCTCTTGAGCTGGTGCTCATCCGAAATATGCAAGGAACCGTCTAGGCTTTTCACTGGGTGTTGGCTGGAGCTGCGACCACCTGTCAGCTCTTTATTGATTCTGTAAACGGTCCTGCTATCGCACCTTCGTGCAGCTTCTTCTGCTTCTGTAGCCAGCGCGTTGATGTAGTTCCGCCTATCACGTCGCACGCTACGCTGTACTTCTCTCATCTTCATGCGATATAGGGACTCTAGCTCGCTACTCCCTGCTGCTGGAGCGGCTGCAATGCGAGCTTTCAGCTGTTTTCGTTCGTCAATCCGTCTCCAGGTATCCTCGGAATGCCACGCCCTATGTCTTCCCTGTGATCGACCGACAATTCTTTCAGCACCAGATGTAAAAACATTTTTCACAGCACACCAATGGTCTTGGATGGTTGTGGGCAGTGAGCTGCTGATTGCTTCCACACCTTGCGAAATGTGCTCCCTTAATTGCTGGCGCACTAAGGGATCACCAAGTCTATCGATGTTGAACCTGGGCATTCTTGTATTGTCGTGGGATCTTCGAACGGCAGCAGTTCGTAATTGAAGAGTAGCTATCATAAGATGGTGATTTCGTACTATCCCCAAATAATCTTATCCACTAATGAATGTAGTAAAAGTACGGGTCTAAGTTTAGAGCCGTGTGGAATCCCTGGTCTTTTTTAACAAAATGTATTCTTTGAGATGGAAATTGATAGGAATTTTACTCCTCATCAAGAATTCATCTGAAATTGGGACAGAAATTTCGAAATTTCGAACGATAGATACGAATTTATGTATCTGAAAGCTTTGAACAGCATCTGCGAACGGTTAATGCGACATAATTTACAAACAAATTAGAACCTATTCTCAGAAATCTGTTCCGTTACCCACGACATTCGACTCTCTAATCATTGGTGAACCAATTAAAAGATAAAGCCCCCCTTTCGGTAACCATTTAAATGGGAGACAAAAGAGCCAACAAGCCTCCTAAAGATTAACATTTCACTTTTGAAATGCCTCCAACGCTAGCAATAAATAATAAAAGAGGAAAACTGTCAAAGGTCCGAAAACGTTATTTTAAAGCAACAATTACCCTCTCATTAGCAATTAACTCGCTCACTTGTGTCAAACCACATTAGGTCAATAGTGTAATCTATTCATTAAGCTGTCAAGCCCGTGCCGCCCTGCTCGGTTCGGGTCCAATTGGGGCTATCTGGGTGCAAGCTTGTACTTAATACATTTTGTATTTTCGTTGCGGTGGATTTTAAATTTTTTTTTTAATTTAGTTTCACTTGATCGAGTGATTCAATGACTCAGTGTGTAGCGGCATTTTTTCTTTGGCACAGATACAAGATACAGTGAGAGTGGCAATGCGTGCCGTGTGGTGATGTAAGATCAAATTGAATATTTCGATCACGTTAATTCGGTTAGTAGGCCCGTGCGTATCTGTTTTTTTTCCTTCTCTCTGTCTATGAGTATGCGAAAGATACAATTTGTCAAGGTGAGGAGATGTGGAAAAAATGCTTGGAAAATTGAAAAAAAAGAGGACACACGTGTCAAATATCCTTCAATGCAGTTGCTAACCTTCAACTGTGCACTCTAAAGGACACAAAATATTCCTTTTGTTTTCCATACAAAGAAAGACCTTTGATTTATGGACGACAGAATATGCCACACTTGACCCCAACCTCTGTTGACACTGTCAAGTGCATGGGGCTTAAGGCAAGACAAGTGCCCATACATACGTACACACGTATCCTTTTATGCAAATGAATGAAAAGTGCACCATCAATGAAGTCTTCCGGCATAAGTACGTAGGGGTATGAACGAATATAAATGCCACAACGACGCCAGGACGACAGAAGGAACAAACGAATGCGACACTCAGTACATCATCAACACCACACAGAGAAGAGCTATTTGGAAAATAATTAGAATAATAAAGCGTACATCATTCATGTGGAATAGTTTGCTGTGATGACTGCTGCCTACAACGACAAGGATGGGCGGTGGTGTTGCCAAAGGACTACCCAACTATCGAGGGCGTTTTACCTTCTCGTTTGTGACCAAGTGCTGAGGTGAGATTTAGTGAAAGTTCTCTCGTCAACAGCTCTCTTTAGGAGTCTTGCCACCGCAGTAGAAGTAGCGTGCGTGTGTGTGGGTGAAATTTTTAATTAAAGACACAGGAAACCTCAAAAGGGCACCTTTGGGTTCACATGTGTATACTTGGAGTTGGACTACGAATGGGGGGTGGATGGATGTAGAAATGTTTGGTCAACACTTACATTTCGGTATGCATAGAGGGAATGAACTTTTCCGGGTCCAGGAGTGGAGCTGGAAGGTTATAAGAAGCATGAATGATTGATAAATTGGACAAAACGAAATCACTGGTGCAGATAAAACGAACCCCAGAGGTTGATGTTACGAAGGATTTGTAGAGATTTTCTGAAATGGGAGCTCGTTGAGGAAGTGGAGTCCTAAGCTGGTTGCAAATTGGGTTCACTGTCCCATTGAGGATGTTGCTGTCGTTGCGGAAGGCTAGGACTGGATTAGAAGTTTGGGGAATTTTTCAAGGGAGTCCGGAATTTAAATTACTTTTGATCTAGAAGATGCTTTCATATGAAAGCTTATCATGGGCACCGCGACTGGTGATTATATCCTGTCGCTTCGACCACTTTTCCAGCATCCAGTAAACAAGCGATCCAATAGCTTCGAGTGCGAAAATCGACATCGCAGCCCTTAGTGAACCATATACGGACACAAATGAGGACCTATGGACAACAGACTCCACCCAAAAAGCGGTCTTTTCTTTCGGAAAGAGTGCCTTCAAAGAAAAAATGAAAACGCCTGGTACTGGATTCGTAAGGGCAAAAGTTGATGATGCGTTGTATACTCGTATATTCAGCTACTATGCACCGCCAAGCCTTAAGATCGAAGAGACAACCTGGCGCTCCAGAACCACGCTCATCTGCACCGATCTACTTGAGCGATACAAGGCAGCACGTTAAGGGCTTGAAATGGTCCGAAGCAGATAAAAATCCCTGCGGCATGGCGGAAAGCTCAGGAGGTGGTAGTCGATTTCCATGTGTCATAAATTCCTGCTTATGATCGTCACTGGACTGTTTCCAAAATACCTGAAAATACACTACGGGGAAGGTGAAACTGCAGAACCACTGAAGATGCCTTTAGTCAATGCAAATGAATTGATCAACAAATTTGGGGATAAGAAGTCACCGGGTCCTCAATGTAGCTCCCAAGACGCCATTCAAAGCTGTCAAAATATGTTTGGAAACATGTACAATGCGTGCTTGAAGGAAGGATTTTTTCCAAATCAATGGAAAGGCAGAGCCTGGTATTACTCAAAAGAACCATCATCATACCGCCTGCTGTCCATGCTGGACATGGCATGGCATTTCGTTCTGAAACGAGATACCTCCAACAGATTGGAAGCAGCGATAGAAAACGCAGGCGGACTATCGGAATATGGTTTTGGAAGGCATGCCCAACAGTAGTTGCAATCAGCTTAGTGGTTAAAACTGCACAAAAAGCGATAGAAGGCAAGAGGTGGAAAGGGGGTACCAAGAGGCACTCACAGACTTACAAGTTTCAGTATATCTCATTAAAATTGTGACGAGCTAATGCAGGTGCTGAGTCTTAACCTACGACGCAGACAATGGACCCAAAGAATACAAAATCATCAGTGGAGTACCATAGGGCTCAGTGCTAGGCCCTTTACTTGGTCATGTATGACTGGATTTTGCATCTTTCAATACCTGAGGCGGTTTCGCCGGCGACATTGTCGTGACTGACAATCTATTGGCGGAGGTGGAAGAGCTAAGCGGAATCATACTAGATACGACGCTATCTTTCAAGGAACACCTCAAGCATGTGAGTCACAACGGAGCGAACGCCAGCGCTTGAGGTGACCCTAGACGCACTCGAAGATTTCTTTTGGCCAGAGAAATAGCGTCGACGCCGCACCAATCTGGGCGAGAGCTATGACGCCTTGAGCAAACAGAGCAAATATTGTCTCAGTGTATAGAATACGTACATTGAGAGTGTCCTGCGCATACCCTACCACCTCAAGCGATATCAAAAATGCTACCAATAGATATCCTGTCAGAATAGAACCGATGGCAATACTCAGAACAAGAGCAAACTGCTGACACCGGCGAAGCCCAGCAGATGCCATTAAGGATGCATAGCTTAGGAGTGTGGAAAGAATGCTGGAACGCCTCCGAAAAAGGAAGGATGCGTCGGCTTATACCACAAATTCAACCATTCAGCTAATACTTCCTAACGCACTGGTCTCATTCTTGTTGTTGGCCTAATGTCATGTAGCGTTAAATTAGTGTGGAATCTATCTAGACAGACAGATGTCCAAGAATTTCAAATGAGTTCCTAAAACGATCGCTCGAGGCTCTAGGATATCTCTCCATTTGCAATCGAAAAAAAATGCTGGGCTGTCATTCACTCTTAATATGGACACCTTCTGTCATAACCTAAGCTGCATAGCCTGATGGCTTTATGTAAGGTCTCTCACTGACCCACTGACCTATTTTAATCGGGAAAATGTTCTCAAATCCTCCGGCACACCCATCTGCCTAGCGATTGTGCATAAACCGCTTGTTTCCTAAATTACCCTGCAACGCATTTCTGACTCTATTTTAAGAACCTGCACACAGGAATGCCAAAAAAAGGAACTTTGCGGTTCGCAGTTTGCGCTAGATACTTTCCTCATGTTTCATAGTCAAGTTTAGGTCAGCCTCTGCGATAGACGAACCTAAATTTACTCGCAGACAAGTGGCATCTGTGAACGTCTGCTTCCATTTTTTTGACTCCTGGCGAGATTTCAATTAAAATTAATTGAGTGAGGGGGGTATTCCGCGCATTGGTATGGTGCACACAGTCGACTTTTTGTTGGTTTGGGATGCGTTTAGTGAATGAATGAGTACGTCATGTCGAAACCAATGAATGAAGATGAGAATATTCTTGTATCCCGGTAGATGGTTCATCGGATTGATTCCGTACCGGAAACCGGTTCTTACCGGCCTTCCTCAAATGTTAAATGAGTACATAGGAGGAGTTCGCTGCATAACCCACATGATTCGTGATTGCATCTTCTCCTTCATGTACTTATGTATCCTTGGAGCTCAAAGGCCTTTATGTCCATTGTGATTCCCTGTCTATCTTGTGCCTTTGTTTACAGTCTAGGATTACGTAGGGTGTACCACGAGGAGGGGATCTATCGTAGCCCTCATCGACCCGAAACCAAGTTCAAAACTGACTTTTCCATGCTTCCACTGCTGCTTGGAACCTGTTAAATGTTAATCAGCCCATCTGATCCTTTTTGAAAGGGATGTCACAAGGTACTCTTATGAGTCATGAACTCCATATTGGGAGCAGTCAGTAACTGGGTAGTTTCTTGCCCTCGCTGTTCGTCCTTTTAACGTACATCCGGACAACAAATGGTGGTGTTCCATTCAGCATCGCCTCTACGACGGTGATCTAGTGGATCATTGGTTACGACCCGTACGTCCGAAGAATGTTGCAAGCATTTTCTTGTCAGAGTTCCGTGCAAGCTTCACTTTTGTCGGCTTAGTGGCGTCTGGGAAGATCTATTGCTGTGACTGGTACTTCCTTTCTGGCTCATTGTAGTAAAACCAAGTTTCATCCCCGGTAACGAGGTTGAGGCCTTCTTTAGTCCAACTTCGTTTGGATTATTTAGCACTTTCATTCCCCAGCCAACTATCGCTTTCTCCTGGGTATCCACTGAGCACAAACCATCTTGACGGCCAGAGGATCATGGAGTACTCGATAACCCTGTGGGTACAGTGGTTGTCCTCTACCAGAATATTGCAAATGTCTTCGATGGTTTCTGAGAAGACGACGGTGGCAGGACATCTCTCTTGTTCCTCTTCCTTGAGCGAAATATGTCCAATGATGGACGTTTCCCTTGTGAAGCCGATCTATCTTTAAAATTTAAGGGATCATGGGGATATTCACGGTTCAAAACCATTTCTTCACGAAACCACTTTCTTGGACCACGTGGATGTTAGCGACGAACAGTTCTTTTGATCTCTTAGAGCTGCTACAACATAAAACGTGTCAAGGAGCCTAAGGCTTAAGAAATCACCTGCCTTAGTGCTTTCATACGCTGTCTGACGAATTTCTTTCGTGTATAGTCCAAGGGCGCTTTAAGCTGGGTTTGACAACGTCTAGGCTTCAGCGCTAGTTTAGTGCTCCTTGCTACACTTTTCACTGCTCATCCAGACTGTCCTGCCACATGCTGCCGATTGCTTCTGCTTCTAAGGCAAGATGGCTCTGAACCTTTGGCGGACTTGGGGATCCCAGAGCCTGTCGGTATTGTACCCTGTTATTCTGAGCACGTATGGAAGCAGTATGAGCCCGTATAAAACATGAATGAAACGTTGTTCCTCTGATGAACATGCGGTTGGCATTGCAGAAGTCCACAACCTGCCATTGTCACTTCGTTATCCAAGTGGAATGGTGCTCTTCGGCATTCAACCATCTTATCTTGCTTACCTGCAAGATGTCTATCTTCTATACACGCAGGGAATCTGGAGGAATTTGGCATTTTATGGCCCTTCTTCAAGGAGGCTTTCAACATTCTAGAATCCGATCGTAGTCTGTAGTCGATAGCCGAGAGTCGTTACCAAATTTTCAGCTTAATTTGAGGCGTTTGTTTCGTGGGACATAGACAAACCGACACTTATCCTGTTTTGTGGCACAGGGTGCTCTCTCTATTCGTCCTCTTTCGTAGGCAGTTGCCTGTGCAATTGCTAGGTAGCACCACGCGGAGGTGGGAGTAGATCTTACTGCGAGCTGCGAGATCTTTGGCTGATAAAAGTTGGGTCAGATGATAGTCTAGCTCTCTGTGCCATCGCTTTTCTAAGTTGCTTTATCCTTCCCTTCTATCTGCCTTAAATTTTTGCCTTGCACTGGTACTGATGTCGTTGTGTTGATATGGCGGCACTTGCCTGGCTTTGAATTATGGATGGAAATACGCAAGCTACCACGTCGGATGAAGTGCGCATAGTCTAGAAGTTGCCTCTATTTTCTGTCGATATTTTTTTGACTCTGTCCTCTACTCTGGCCATTTTGAGGCTCCGTACAGTTACCACCTTCACAAGTAGTAGCCTCCGACTGTGCCTCGGTTCACCGATTTTCATCACCCTTGCCGGCGCTCTTCCTACTGTTGTAGGTCTTTACTTGCATAAGAAAGATGCTGTTCAGTCTATCGTGGGACAACGGACTTAAGACCTGCTCTGTTGCTCGATAGCGTGACTTCTTTCAACAGTCTTGCCGTCACGAATACCACAATGTTATTTGCAAATCCTACCACTTCGGCTAATTACTGGATCGTGTATTCTGTTGAAGAGCACTGGCCCCACAACGGAGCCTTGCGGTACTCCTTCTGTTACACTGTGCTGATTTGAGTACATCAGTGTCCTCTTTGGCGAAAGTAATCCTTTTTATTTGAGCACATGATTGACTGGCTTCCGAAATGCCCCTTTCGCTGACGATGAAGTTTGCTCGCCCGTTCGAAGTCCTACTCCTTATGTCATTTACTTCTACAGACGCATTTGTTTTCAAACTCTTTGTAGCAAACATTTCCATTTACATTTGCTTGTTGTCGTCCTTATTTACTGACATGGGTAGGATACCCTATCCTTTTAAAGGAATTCTTGAGATGGCAATTTTCTCGTCGAAATATTTCTCAAGCACGTCTCACATATGCAAACCACACTCAAACCAACCAACCGAACGACATCAAAAAGTATCTCATTCCCTCAGTCTGCCATCCCCACCATCTCCATTTCAATAATCACGAACCAACGATGATTCAATTAAATGTAATTTGGTGCAGCGTGCATTTAACGTGAATTGCCTTTGAAGTGGTTTCCAAGTACCCAGCTCCAATAACAATGCAGCGAGTTGCTGCGACGAACACAAGTCCTTTTCCTTCAACCCCCCTGCAAAGGGATCACATGAAAAGGTCAACACATGTACGTGTGTGGTGTGTGGTATTTATAGCCCGTACGCGTACAATTCGCAGAAAGAATTGAAAAACATTGATTTTTCATTTAATCCACTCCGTTGCATTTCAAGGATACGAGGACAACTGATTTTAAACAACAAAAATTGGGGGGAATGAGCTGAACATTCTGTTTCCTTAAAATCACCCCCACCCTCTCTGGTGATTATTTTAAAAAAAAAATTCGACTTTGTGGTACATTTCACCCCCGAGCAGAGACAAAGATGATCAAAGTGAAATTTGAACCGTCTTTTTGGAACAAATGTGCTCTGAATTGAGGGGTGGGTGGACAATGTGCTCCTTCGCTCCATATGGCACGAGAAAAAGTCGAAAATTCAGTGACTTTTGTGGGGCTTTTAGCTGTGGCCCACTGCACATTGTCTGTGTTGTCAAATGGGCCGATGGGCCGATGGGCTAAATATAGAGGGTAGTGGCCGACGAAGTGGAAATCGACTTTGGACGAAGCGAAAATGAGCAATTCTGATAGAATTTGTTGCGGTGCGGTTGGATATTTTCGGCGAAGGATTTCGTTGAAAGTGTTGCCACGCGCGTGGCAGCAATAAGTGACATTTGAAGGAACATGGGTGACGGGTAGTGGAACGATGATGATGACAGTGGATGGCTCTTTGCTGTCCTTTCTATTATTTTGTTGTCAGCAATTCGGTAATCTGTTGGAGGATTATTTGGTTTTTGTTAAGGGTGCGGTTTGAATGGCTTGGAGTAGGCAGTTGGTGTGAGTCTGGTTTGGATTGCTTAGCAATTTTCGATGGTCTTCTTAACGTGATGTCATTTCCTTTTGTCCTGCTGAACTGTAGAGGAATGGTAAACGGAGAAGACTTGCGTTTATTTATCCTTTTTGTACCTACAGACATGGATCTGAGTAAGTTCGAGACTTGGCCAGTTTCCGACCAGTAGACAGGGCAAACCAAGTTGGTTGAGGTTGGTTGGATTGTCAGCATATTCGAAGATAGACATATAATAACCAAAATTGGGGGAACAAGGCTGGAAGCATACGCCTCCAGGGGAACTCCTCAGGGCGGGGTACTTTCCCCACTGCTGTGGGTCATTGTTCTTAACGAAGGCCTACAGCTGCTCAGAAACAGGGGCGTCAGTATCACTGCTTATGCAGACGACGTTGTGATACTGGCAACAGGCAAATTCCTCCCAACACTCAGCGAACAAGTCGAAGGGGCCATCAAATCCCAGAATCTTTGGGAAAACCTGGGGTCCCTCTCCTAAAATCATTCTCTGGATGTATAAGGCTATAATAAGACCCATACTGACACACGGCAGTCTTGTTAGGTGGCCGGCGGTGAACAAGGTCACTAACCTAATGGCCGTCACGAAGATTCAAAGACTAGCGCGTATCGGGACCACCAGGTCGAAGAGGACAACTCCAACCGCTGCACTTGAGGCTATTCTCAACCTGCTTCCGCTAGATATCTTCATCAAAACATCTGCAGCCATAAGCGCCATCAGAATCAACCAGTCAGTAACATGGAGGTCGAATGCAATAGGGCCTACGACTATCCTTCGGAAATATATTGGCCATGTACCCATTACGGACTACATCACGCCATACTTAGACTTTAATCGACCTTTCTCAAGCGCCTATTCTAGCAGTGAGGAGTGGTTAAGTGGTCATATCCATTGGAAACCGGCGTAGGGTCAGGCGTCTTCTCCGAATCGCTAGGAATATCGAAATCAATACGCCTCCCAGGCCACAGCAGCGTTTTCCAAGCGGAGGTCTTGGCAGTGACAGCAGCTGCCCGTGAGTCTGCCGTAAGGGCAATACCACAGGATGGTATCACCTTCTTTATCGACAGCCAGGCAGCTATAAAAGCAATCACTGCTACCGAAGTTAAATCGAAACTCGGAAGTGCTGTCGAGAAGAGCTTAAGGTTCTTGGAATACAGCACAAGGTATCGCTCTGCTGGGTCCCTGGACATGAGAGTATATCCGGTAACGAGAAAGCTGACGAATTAGCAAACAGAACCACTCCTGAACATCCCGCCTTGCGCACTTAAGCTTGAAGTAGGGGAAATAGCCATACAGGAGGCGAACACCAGATGGACCTCCTTGGATTCCTGTGTAATCACAAGGAAACTATGGCCGTCCTTCGATAAAGGCAGAATCGAGAGACTTATACGAGAAGATAGGAAATCCCTTTCCATCCCCGTTGGGGTTATCACGGGGCATACCTCTCTACGGTATCATTTGAAAAAACTACGTCTGACGGAAGAAGAACTCTGCAGAAGTTGCGGTGACGAGGGAGCTTTTGAGGACACAACCCACTTCCTATGTCACTGCCCTAGCCTCCAACACAGCCGGAACAGATTCCTAGGGAGCTACTTCTTCCAAGACCTAGATGAACACGCCAGCACGCCATCAGACAGGATAATGGAATTCATCATGTCCTCAGGATGGTTTGTATGCAAAGACTCGCATCAATAATTATCGGAGCAAATTAGCATCGGTAACGGGTTTCAATGGGCAAGGGACATCCTTTCCCCCAAAGGGCATCACAATGGGTCAGCATTGACCTGAGTGTGGCGGGGAGTCTCTCTTCCCGTCAACCCACATACCTAACCTAACCTAATTTGGTTGAGGTCTTTTACTTAGGGCATCTCTGATAAGTTTAGATGCGATCTGACTAACTCTTGCGCAGAAAACGCCTTGTTTTCAAGACTGCCGAGCCGTTAGAAGCCACATATTCCTGTTTATACGCGTGGAGGCTTCTTGCATTGAGCTTAGTTTTTAAAGCAGTTTTCCGTATCTAAAAGAGTTTTTTGTCTTGTGGATGTCCTTACAAGCAATCACGGGAATTCATACGTTTACGACAGTGAATTGCAAGCACAGGGTGCTACGACGTACTCCACAGTCTAAAGGAAAACTTTTAATTTTTTGAAGTTTTTTTCACGTTTGGGAGATGGAAGTCTGAAGATACTGAAGATCCTTTTGCACAACCGGATTTTTGCCGTCTGAGTTCCGTCTATCATGGCCACTCGATCCCTGGGGGGGTCTCAGCCTTACGTATTTGGCTCGAATATGTTTGCATATTCTTCGTATAAGCCTGGGGGTCTTTCTAAGGGTGCGGCGAAGAAGGAAGATAGTCCACTTCGCTTCACTCAGGTGATACCCATGGGGGAGAAAGATTCCTTGCTCGTGGAGAATTATATTCAAAGCAACAAACATATGAGTGTGTTACTTCCAGCGCTGTGTGACACTTGCAAATATTGAAGTACCTTCTAATAGGGTGATTGGGTGTTTTGCGCCACCGTGTATAACGCAGGGTAAGCTCTGGTTCAGTGTCATCCAACCATCCTGTGCATTGAGGATATCGTTCACCGATTTGTCTGCTAGTTCAGTGAGCACTTGTATTGGTTCCATAAGTGGTAGAGACTTGGGCAGTAGGAAGTGGATCGCATCCTCATTGACATCCTCGTCACCGCAGCCTCTACAAAGACCTTCTTCTGTGAGTCGTCGTTTTTTCAATTTGTACCGCAGACTGCAGTATCCCGTGAGCACTCCTGAGGGTAAAGGCGAGTTTCCTACCTTTTTGCACAACTCTGTCGATTGTTTCTTTGTCAACAGTGTCCATAATTTTCTTGTTGTAGTACAAGTGCTCCAGGATCGCCATCTATTGTTCTGTTAACGATTTTTCCCCTGTTACATGCCTAAGCATGCAAGGCCGGATATTCATTGAGTTGTCGGCTTGTTCTAGGTTTGGTGTCGATCATTTTCCTGGCCTGGTATTCCTTCATATCCAATCGTGAGCTCTTCTCGGCAACACCTTACAAGGTTCGACTTCATTTCTTCAGCAGATTTCGCTTTTATCGCTGCCTGGCTGTCAATGAAAAGGGAGATATCCTTTTGTTATACTACCCCAATTGCAGTCTCATGCCCGACTATTGTCACTGTTAGGACCCCCGCCTGGAAGACGATTCAGAAGTCTTATTAAGTCGTATGCAAGGCGGTCGATACGACGAAGGCTCGTGAAAGGAGTGGTTCTAGCGCTAGTCATTGCCGCTTTCATTCTTTTGCGAAGGTTCCCTCCTTCAATCAGAGTCATGCATATATCTGGGCGCACTTGGATCGCTATTTTTAAGCATCTTTTGCGGACTTTGTTAAGACTAAGGACTAGGGTCTGCATTACGTAGTTCTTCTGTGGTGATGATGTTGATGGTTGTTCCTTGGGCTTTGTCATTATTGCTCTGCCAGGGATTTGGATCGGCATCATTCCACATTTCTTGAAGCATTTGCTCCTGACTGCGTGTATTAGCCTTCTATCAGAGTGGAATGTGGGATGGCTGCTTACTCATAGGATTGAGTAACCTTATTTACTGCTTGCTCTGTCTTGGTACCTTAAGGATGCGTCAGTAGTACGTTTCTGGCTATTTTCTAATCTAGCTCTTGAGTTGGTCTTCCTTTTCCCCTTCCACGCGCTTTCTTGGGAAGTGCGTTGGTTATGATTACTATGTGTGAAGTGATCAATTGCCTTCCAAGTTGTCCTTTACCATAAGCAGGTGGTGGTATAGGTGATATCTCTTCAGAATGTGTTTTTTCCAAAGCTCGTAAGCATGATGTCAATTCGTATAAAAGCCTCTAGCAGGGTGCCTTCTGGTCTGTTCGTTTCTCGACGGCCCCATTGAAGTGCCGTCAGAGGTCTCCCTTTATTCCTACTAGGCAGTCCAGAAGGTCTTCGAATTCCTGCATCGCTTAACTCGGTGGTGCGTAGCAATTATACATTTATGCGTATCCCATCGCTAAGTTTCGGAATTTATAAATTGTCCCGTCGGCGTTTAGATTTATCCGTGGGTATTATTGGTTGACAAGTTTGTTGGGGATACAATTTTATGAAAGATAGACCTAAAAATGCCTGTCCTAACTATCGCATTCTAATTTAATCTTTTTCTTTTCGTTTCAGGTAAGGAATCGAACTGTGCCTTGTTCTAGAGCTTAAGTTGGTAATGTACTGCGTGAAATTGGAACTTTTTTTTTGTGATGGGATAGCTAAACAAAATTGAATAGATACCCTGTAAGGGTGACCTATTGCCCCACATATTCCAATCTTGTTCAACGAATACATGTGCATCTGGAGTAAATTTAAAGAATTTCTAGCCCGGAGTGCTGATATCGAGTCAGTTTATACATATGTCATAGCTTTCTAAGGTGATCAAGTCGACTCTTTTTGAGAAGGTTGTTAGAATCTTCTGGTCCTAGAAAGTCATACCACCCATAATTGTGTTCGTAGTAAGCCCGTTCATCGATTGAAGCAATGATTAAGGACGCAGGAAAACTCAACGCGGGAGAGTTTCTCCTTTGGGCGCAGATCTTATTCCTCATGATCCTAGTGTATCGGGCGACCCAAAAAAGAATCAAAGAGTTCAGCCTTGCAACCGAATTCAGAGAGTTCTTGACTTTCTGAACAAGTTTGGTGGTTAAAGGACAAAGCAGCCCTTGACTGTCACTTAAGACACATGCTCAGACCCTTCCACTAAATACTACAACAAAGTTCATGAATTGCGTAAGTCGCCGCATGAATGAGAGACGAATAATTAGTAAATGCAGCCTAAAGCTGTCATCAAAGCTGTCAAAGACAACAGCACCGGTCTTGGAACGATCCGTGAAAATTCGAATACAATCCATTCCAGGCTCAGATTCCGCCCGATCACAAGAACAGTTCGCTTTAAATTTTGGTAATAGCCGAAGTTCTTGTTTTATTGGGTCAGACGGAGGTCGAAGGATCAGGAGATCCATCGCCTAAGATGGTGGATTGCTTTGATATTGGTACCTATGACGTACCCACACAAGTGCCGAGAGGAGTTAGGTTCAGCAGTGCATTTAGAACAGGGCTCTCCTGGAAAGAGGCTTTTTTTCAACTCAGAATGTTGTGACCGAGGCACTTCTTCAAAACGGGTGATCACACGGTTATCGAAGTTAATGTGCAAAGCTTAACTGGTCCGTCGTCTAAGTCCTTCGAAGTCCAAATGGTGCAATTGTGCCCAAAAAATCAGTAATCATGTCGCTGAAATGCACTCTGTTCACTTTAACTTTGATGCCATCTTCTTTTCCAAGGAAGTACGGACTCATCACTCCAAGTCCCACACCAAACATTCACTTTAAGGCGTGGATTGTGGTCGCCCCGTGGATTCGTGGATTCCGATGACGGAATAGTAGGTACTGTGTTTGCTTGTGACCTAGCCGGTGAAAGTTCAAACTTCGCTAGGGGAACAGCAATCACAGCCACCAAGCACAACAAAGAAACAAATAAAATCCGAGTTTCTCTAGCTACTACACCAAGAAAGGAGTTGCTGACTGGTAGTACAATGGACCGTATAGAGCCTGAGCGCTGCTGGGATTTGGTTGCTCTTTTAGTATAGAAAGGGGGTTTAATCTCATTTCTGTTACTACGTGAGTTTTGGAACTCCAAATTGGAGAGTTTTAGCCCCCGGGGTGAAAATAATCTTCCTCCCAAGAGACGATTTTGCGACCTACATCCGTGCAATTTTCCAACTGAATTTACTCCAAATCTCGAGTGAGTTGAGCCTTGTAAGTGAATAATCCAAGGTTTTTATGGAATCTTCTCCTCAGAGAAGTGTGACTGATGTTCATTCGTTGAGCTCTGCGACGAATTGAGATTCTCACGCACAATTTTTTGGGCGATAGCAGAAATTCTTTCTTCTGTTCCCTTCGGACGAGCATGTAGGTAGCTTTTGTTATCCTAGACATGTTTCACGAACTTTTTTTTTAATTCCCTTCCACCTGCCGCCTTCATTTTGACCAATATTTGGCAGCATTGTTCGACGATGTGAATATTTCAAACGCATTAGTGTTGCCAGCGGCGAAAAACACGCACTTCAAAAAGAAAGCAACAGATGGCTCACCCTTTATATGTACATGTGATGAGGCGGCCAAAAAAACTACTGTGGATAGCCTCCACCATAATTCGTTGCTGGCTACACGTAATTGCCATCAAAGTCTTTGTATCTCTAGCACAGCAATGGCTAACTATTTCATTTAATTTCAAATATCTGATCCTCCAATCGAAAGTTTTCAGTGCTTACAGTGTTTATCAGCAAACATCTGACTCACAATTACCTATTTTCTATGTTAATTAATACCACACTTGCGTCGACTTTAATGTTAGCGGATATCTGACGGCTCAAATAAAAAAAAAACCTGATAAGATATTCACTTCGAAGCTTCTAGCCATCAAACGAAGATAACTGCACAAAAAAAAGAAACCCTAGGCACTGCCCATAACCAATAAACGACGTTTTTTTTGAAGATTGTCCGAAAATTAACGAACGTAAAAACCAGCGAGATAGAGCCTTATAAAACTACTTAAACACTTTATTGGTAGTCGAAGTAATTTTTCGCAAAACAAATCTCCAAGCACGTCTCCGAAACATAAACAAAAAAGCAATAAAAACCAGCCTACACCCACCCCCATCCCCACCCCCTCGAACTCTTGTTTTGCATAAAAACAAATAAAATCCGTTCGACGGATACTTTGTGTCTGCCTACGTTTATTTGTTTTCCATCGCCATCAAGTTCAAATTCCGATTCCAGGGAACGGGTTCCGAACAAAAAAAAAGAAAAGAAAAACACGTTGTAGTACTACAACATTCCGTTGGCGCTCCCACTTCCGAATTCACTACCATACACCGACAGCACGTTATTGCTACTCTTCTACTACAATCAAGAGGAATCCATCTTAGGGCAGCCAAACAAATTGTGTATCTCTCTGACGAAAAATTTCAAAATTTTCTAAATTTTTTTCCGGTTTTTTATGGAATCGATCCAAAAAAAAACATATTTGCGCGCAAAAACTGGTTTTCCAACGAAAGAATTTTCAACAATTTTTTTCTTCCCTTCCAGATACAAGATATACCTTCGACTACAAGTTACATTTTTCTTTGAAAAACCAGTTTTCCGCGATGGCACACACCTACAAAAAAATTAAACATTCAAAACGTGTAATACGACAAAAAAAAAAACGCGAAGGGAAAAAACAAAACAAAATAAGCAAGAAAAAAAAAATGATCGCATACAATGGCAGACGAATGTAATAATAATAATAAAAAAAAATCCACAATAAAAAGATTCCATCCAGATGCGTATAGTTTTCCCACAATCCACACAGATGCACTCGCAAGCTACAAAAGCCAGATACAGATACGAATTTCATGTGTTGGTGAAATTCATTAAAAATTCAAAGAGCCAAACTGAGAGGGAATTCTCTTTCAAGACGGCAAACATTTTCGCTGAGTTTTGTTAATGTGATGGCTTGTGGAACGTATCTTTCACGAATTCAAACTGCTGTATCTCTATCGTTTTTTTATCCATTTTTTTTTTTTTTCAATGATAAGAATTTTGTTTTGAAAGGTGTTTCCCACATTCCACTTGTAAGAAAAAAAAAAAAAAATTCAAAAATGTCAGAGGCAACATTAAAATCAATTGAGAGCTTAGGCTGTAGCGACGATTACAGATACAATCCATTTGCTGAATAACAATAAAAATAAAAATAAAAATCAACTGAAATTGCAAACAAATTATTGGAAAAATAAAAATAAACATTGCACGTCGGGTTTCTTGAGAGGAAACCTGTTGAGATTCACTTTTTCGATGGATACACTGTTGGAAGGAAGCGATACGACGACGCGACGAATGGATGTGGTGATGTCTGTTCCGCTGCAGATATATTTTAATACTGTGCTGTTCTAAAAATAGAGTTTTTTTTTTCTCTACGCTCAATGAATTTAAATTGGTCATCTGGAAGATTAATTTTGTTGCAAAATTCCTGAGGAAGCATAAATTTTTTCTACGGAGAAGAATTTATAGACTTGTTTACAGGTTTTGATGATTATAGATACTGTCGGAGATAGTAATGATTAATTAGAATAACATATTAGGGCGTAACGAAGATTTATTTGAAATGCAAATTATTTGGATTTTGGACAATAAACGCCAGTATATCATGGGCACGTGGCACTGAGTAGACTTTATTAACAAGGAATGGACTAATGACAGCGAATACCTGGGAAGAGATTGTTTCAGATAAGACCTATTTAGATACATATCTATCTTATGGGGGCGAAGTAGAATGGGTCTCGCGATTCTAATTTGCGAGACAAGTGAGGGAGAAATCGGTCAATCTTTCCGCATCGCACGTTAAAAGCTTGGCTTCGGACTGTCTTAGCCTAAACAATTCAAACGTGCTTGAGTTGTGTCCATTTTACTCGTTTCTATTGCCTCATCGAAGAGACCCTTGCTAAGGCCTTCCGTGGTGCAATTTTACAGACCATGTGTCGTGAAAAAACCGTCAAGGTGGACGACAATCTTGGCACTGACCCAAAGTCAAAAGGCTAGAAAAAAACTGACGGCTGAGACATCTGCAAAATGTCTATCGAGTTCCATTCGTTTTGCTGGGTAGGGGAATCCTAAGCAGTTACTAAGCCTCTCAAAATTCTTACCAGAAACCTTTCAAAAGCCAGCTTTGTGATGAATCCGGAAGACCACCTATGACCCCCTCGGGGAATGACAGTATTTATGTACCTTCTTTCACGTGTGTGTGCTGGTGATTTTAGGTGCGACTCAATCAGCATTGCTGTGCGCCGTTTTGGTACCATACATCCTAGTCACCCAAGTGGTTTGATGTGGATGTGTTGCTGGGGAAGGTAACCAGCCTTAAGCCTTAAATTAAGCTTCTGAATTTTTCTAAGAATCGTCGATCGACAACTTTTTTCGTCGAAAAGAACGGTTTGCTTTGGGGGACGTGTGCACATCTTTTTAACTGCGGCAATGTGTCAGATAGAGATCCTTTTTGAGATGTATCTCTGTATCTCTACTGCGAAGTGGCTTGACTTGTCCGTGTCGCCCAAATTCATGCTATAGTGGCCGGTGGCTTGGTTAAAAATTCATTAGTCTACTGAATACAATCAGCTTTGGTTCAGCTTTTGGTCGATAGCGTAAAACGATTTTTCTCTTGACCGGTCCAAGTGGAATGCAAATTATTTCCCAGGTTCAGCCGAGCCTAAGTAAGAAGTTGTCAAGCTCCAATCCTCGCCGAGGTTATCCATCTGCAACATGGAACCCAACGATCAAGGATGGACTTCTTATAGATGTGAGTTAATCTTGATAGATACACGAGTAAGCAGTTGGTGAAGCTTCTTAATTTCTACCCGATTATCAGTGTATATTCCGATGCAGCTTTTGGGCGATGGGTCGTTGCCATGCGCACGTAGATCCTTAATGCTTGCTAGGATCCCATACGATTCTTAAACCTCTGTCTCAGTACTTCTTTAAGCCAAGTAGGCTTTCATACTCTTCCCTTCCTTATCAAGGTCTAGTGTAGAGCTAGCGTAGTGAGGTACGGTGGTCTATTGGAAAGGATGTCACTTCTTAGTCGAGAATGTTGGTATAGCCGCTCCGTATAGTCGCTTAGCACGTTCTCATACATTAAATGTGTGGATCCACCGGTTATATGAATATGTGTAGCGCCTCCGCCGGACAGAACCATGCTGAGTTGGAGATGCCTATGCCAGCATTTATCTGCAGATTGGCGAGGAAAAACTGTATAAGAATTGGCCGTGCCACAACCGTCCTACTGCTTGTTCTACAAATCTTCTGTGATAGTGCCATCATCAGGTTATCGGCATAAGCAACTACCTTATATTCTACCTCATCCATGGAGTCTCATCAACTGTTTGTTCATAACTATCAACCAAAGTAGATTAGGAATGATATCAAGCTGGGTTAAGGCGATTTGAATAATCTGACGAATAGCTGCCATCGGCTATTTCTTGTTCGTCGTCTATCCGGGGCGGTTCTTCAACTCTTAAATGAGAGCCATGCAGGTTAAGTTAAGATTGCTCGCTTAGGTGCTATTGTTTATCCACCGACTTTAAGCTCGAAGAGTTCTCAGTCTTATAGTCCGCTAATGTTAAATCAATCGTAGGAAGTCATTACTAAATAATCGTTCTTCTTGTAATGTTTATCTAATTCACATCTTTCAATAGATAAACGCTAACAGTATCATCACCAGAGCCTTATATTTTAGCCTCTTCGGCTCTCAGAAGCCACAGGACGTTAACTTTCATAATATAGTACAGTATTGGACCCAGATAAGAGCCCTGTGGTGGGCCACCAGTGACCATGTTTTGTTTAAGTCCACTTGCAGTATTTTGTTACAGGAATCTGAAGTGGATCGTCAATATTTAGAAAAATTGTGATTTACAAAAAAACCAAGAAATCGTTCGCATTATGCTCTCATTTTGGTTACTGGAAGGCACACAACTGCATATTTGGAAGATCGCAAGAAACTCTCTTCACCACAGCGAATGCATTCTGGTACCAAACGATGACAAATATACTCAGTTTTCATCTAAATCCCTTTGGGTTCGAAATGTTGTACCATTGTATCTTAAATACTTGAACGAATCGCTATGTGCTTTCCTCGTTAAAAACAGCTATTTCGCCATCTTCGATTTCTCATGGTTTTTGTAACGTCCACAACCTAAACAGATGTATCGATAGTGTGCCAACATTTTTTGTTTTTTGTTTTTGTTTACATATCCAAACTAGCAAGTGCAACTGCATTCTGATGCGACAAGCGTTGATCATTGTTTCAAACCTTCATGTCAATGTAACCCAGTTTTAAAACCATTGTATGTAGTTTCTTTTATTTTCCAATAGATAGCTCTGCTGATTGTGGAAAAAACATCTAGATTTTGTTGGTTGTCTTCCGATGTATAGTGACTTTAAGATTAGGTTATGATCACGCATGCTACTAGCTAGCATTGTGCCAAGTGTGCTCCCAAGAATTACTTTCGGCAGGGATTGTACAGTCACACAGCAATTCGCAGACAAATCTAATTTCTTTCCCGTCGACGCAGTGATTAGTAGTAAAGCTTATATTAAATGCCAGCATCCGAGTCATGCGTTTAATGTGTATCTGTCTGCCTGTTAGCAGTCTCTCATTGAGTTGGAGTACCTGAGTGCAGTTTTAGCAACATTTTGCAAACCTAGTCCAGTCTCAGTTGGCGCTGTTAGTGTTTTTGTTCTATGGATCAGGTGATCACGAGTCTGTTCTCTACATCTACATATGGTGAGGTTTAAAGTATGGAATTGTTTTTCATGTGCCTTCCTTCAAAAGATACGACTGGTTCTTAATAGATATCCCACTCGATTCACAATATGGGTTCAAGGAGGTACTGAAATTTGCCATCACTTGCTGCAACGTTTCAATTTAAGAAATTCACTCTAAGCTGGCATTAAGGTGAAGCTTATTATTGCGTCGTGACTTCCTTCCACTTCCACTTCCACTAAGCACCTCTGCTACAACTTTCCATATACAGCACGTCTACTCAACGAAACCACCCCACTGTTCTCAGAGACAAATATGAAAAACTACTCGTACATCCGACTGACAATAGCTTAACAATAGATACTCCACGTCTACATGGCTAAATTATCGTGGCATTGTCACAAAATTGACTTCAACGGAAAATTTGTTGCACTAACTACTTACACTTAGCAGCGTGACAGGGACAAATAAATGTGTCATGTCAACGTCAATTCTTTTCTTCTTCCATTCTACACTTGTTCAAGATCCCAAGACTGTCACTCTAATGCGCGATAGGAAACAATACCGTGCATTATTCGTGTCATTTATCTCCCAACTGGGTAGTGATGCGCATCTAAAGAAAAAAAATAATTTCTCACGATAAAATGTGCGACGATTTCAGTATCTAAATCTATTGTTTGCTGTTACCGTCATAATCATCGCTATATGCATCTCCAGTGGGGACTTACGTTTGTGACAGTTGTAGCCTTGAACATGATCTGCGACTTGCCACCGACACGATAGAAGCATACAAATAAGCTACTCAAACAAAATTGAAATTGAAGGCGGCAGACTGAGAGGAGAAGGTATATACGAGTAATCTCCTAAAAAAAAAATATCAAAACCTATCCCAGGGTAGCACAAGATTAAGATTATGACGTCTTTTTAGTGACAACGAGTAGCAGCAGCAACCGCAAGCGGATTTTCCCGCAGAAGCGATTGACCCACTTACGACCAAATCGGATGACATTGATGGGAACCGAGACGCCCTCGTCTGAACTCGATGCCTCTGTGTAAACACAAGCAAACACAGACGACAATAGGTGACTCCGCTCGCCGCCCAGCTCTGATTTGAATTGGAATCGATAGGTTTTCGTTCCACAGATACGTGATATCCACACGTAGATACTTTGTTCGTTTTCACTTACTTTTGTGCAGGTTTTATGTGGAACACGCAAGAGTAATCTCGTTGGTGGGAAATTTTGTGGTCGGTTTACGGTTGCATTATGGGTGACAGTCCAAAGTCAAGGTGGGTCGGTCGTACTGTGTTAATCCGTAGCCGAGTGTGGTGTAAATTGGAGAAGGTGGGGTGTTAAATTGTTCCAGTAGCGTGTGCCACTGACAGTGTTTGATGGAATTTCGGGTTGCACATCACTGAGAACTTCAATTAAATTAACATAAATGGTTAAAATTTGATAGTGAAACCGGATGGGAAACTAATTTCTGTGTTTGCCGGGGTGGCAGTGTCAGGAAAGTCTATTTACCAGAGGTAAACGATAGTGGTGATGAGCGCTTGTAATGAGTATTAATGGAGCTACGAGGGGCTTTTGTTGGTTCAATGTGTGTATGGCGGTGATGTTGACTTGAAGGGAATTAGATACTTCATAGGAAATTATTGTGTACTATTGACGCATTGTAGTATTGGAAAGCTGGATGAAGGGCAACTGTGTTTGAAGTATGTTTAGAGAGCAAATATGGAATAGGCTCACTCGTACTATTTTCGCTCCATTTGAGCACGTTTTCGACATCGCTGCAATAAGGAAACTTTTTGTCGGGTTCTGGAAGACAATGCTATGCTTTTCTATTTAACGTGCGTACGCCCTGAAGTGACGGATTGTTGGTTGGTTTGGGAGGGTGAGGATATCTTCATCACGTAGGCTGTCGTTTCACTCTAGAGCAACTGTCTGGTAGAGAAAGGTAAAAGGGGTGATGTAAATGAAGGAACCTCAGGATTTTTTCGAGACTGTACCGTCTTAGATAACTTAGCTAGGGCAGGACGTGTCGTCCCAGGTTTTCGTATCTTACCTGTTGCAGGTCATTCGCAGAGGAAGTGCTCGTGGCTTTCTTTCTCTTCCTCACATCCCGGGTAAGTCCTAGATGTCACCAGTCCCAGTCTGGAGGTGTTTTTGTTCAGGTTGATGAGCCCGGTGTGCAGACCGACCATCTTTCTTAATTGTCTGCTCAGGTCGTACGCCCTCTATGTTTTACTAGAGGAGGGCGCTCAGTCATGGCCCTGACAGCCTTGCAGGTTTGCACCCCTTTTCATATGTTTTCGTGGTTTTATGTGAACGAGCGAACTGCTGTGTGCGGTTTTAATAACCTTTAAGGCTACTCCTATGGCTGTAACCCCCTTTCTCGTTAGTGGAAGTGACCAGGTACCCAAAGCAGAGGAGATTGCCAAGACACTAAGTTCTTCCTTGCATCCCTGCACCAATTTCGGGTTGGTTCTTGGGTTTACAAGTCCCATTAGGGCTGCTTGATTGTCCAACCAGATGCTAATACTGTCGTCTTGGATTCCGGTACTGCGGAGTAAAAGACAGTCTCGAACTGTTGCAGATGAACTGCGTGATTGAGATGTGGTACTGGGCAGATCCCCGCCCACGATTCTCCATCGATGTGTGATGCATCTGTGTACAGTTCTGTTCCCTCCTCGCGTTTAGGGAATAAAACTTTATAACTTGTGTCGGATACCTTACGAGTCCAGAGGCGGCCTGTACTTCCTTCCAGATAGCTCTCCGTCCCGTTGCGGTTGGTTGAATTGAAATGTCCCAAGGTTTTGGGTCTAAGAGCAGCCTGTCGGGCAGAAACTTTCACCTCTAGTCCTATATGAAGTTTGAATTCCTACGCAAGTCATACGTTGGATATTCGCATCTCGCCAGTAATGCAGATACAGGCAACCTGCTGCAGTTTATCGAGATTGCGTCCGCCTTTGACCATCATGCGACCGCACCATACACAAGATACGATCTGACTATGCCAGTGTACATAAATCTAGTGGAGCATCTTAGGGCTTAAGCCCCAGGTCTTATTGAACATTCTACGACACTACCAAAGGATGCTGGTGGAACTCAAGATCTTGTTTTCAACGTCCTCATTAAAAGCAAGCTTCGATGACACCCAAGTACTTCGAAAGTGGTAACTGAGTGCCCAAGCAGGATGGCCATCTGGCAGGAGGTAGCTTCCTTCTCATATTCAACAGCAACATCTCAGTCTTGGTTGGATCGACCGACAATGACTGTTTACGGCAGCAAGTCTTGACAAGGTTGAGAGCCGCCTGCATGCGATATCAAAGAGCCGGTAGGTCGCACTCGTCGCTGCCGACAATACACTCGTCGTTGGCAAACTCTATAGCTGGGTAGCCCCTCTCGTTAAGCCTACTCAGCAGTGAGTCCAGCAGTAGGTTTCACAAGATTGTCGATAGCATGTCGCTTTGTGAAAAGCCTCTTTTTACAGCCTGCACCGACATCGTGCAACTACCAAGAGTAACAGTAGAAGCTGCATGGACGAGGAGGAAGAAACCATTCATCACCTTCTTTGTACCTGCCTAGCTCTCTCCTAAAGAAGGAAGCTTCACTTAGGAGGTTGCTATTACAACGATCCGGGGGATCTGATCACATATCGGGAGCCTCTTAGGCTTCATCCGAATGAGTAGGCAGGATAATCTCTCCAGGACCCAGGTACTAGCGCAACTGAACTCCCTTTGGTCTAAGTGTGTTGGCGACAGTTGCCAGTCCCTTCATCCTACCCTAACCTGAGCGATTGAAGAAGATTCGCCCCATGGTGGTGGTCTCTGCTATCGTACCATCTCCTGGTTTTATTTTCGAAACCTCAACCCTTCTGCTTCCCTGGAATACCGAGGACCAAAATAGGTACTGTAATTAATAACGAAATTATAATGGGTGGATGCAAAGATATCCTTTGGTCGTACGATTCCAAAACCACTTTTAATCAGAAAACCGCTTAACTCCACCCTTTCCTTCGTCGGCCACCTGAGCGCCTCCGAAACATGATAACATCGATATGTCATCAATCATCGGTCCCCGCCCTTAAATGAAAATTTTCTAATCTATTTAGAAAGTTAAGTATTGGCCAGGATTTCATCATCATCGCCAGGAGCATGCTTGACAATCTGTGTTTGCCAACCTGTCCCTGTTCGTTGGTATCCACTTCATCATCAGCTCCGCCATTCGTGATCATTAATCAAAACTTGAGCAGAAAATTTTTTTTTTTTTTGTTTACTCAATAACTAATTCAGGAGTGGATATCCTCTCGCAATGTTTAAAGAGGATTCCTGTTCGTATTTCCTTTTTTTTAATTCCTTAATTTTTTTTTTTTGGTTTGTGTAAGTTCAACAAACTGGATTATGACCACACCCACCCCCATACGCTGGCAGACAGAAGTATTCTCCAACCGGGCCGACACACAAAGTGAGACAGAAATATCCCGTCAGGATAATAATACTCGTGTTCTTGTTGTTTGTTAGATGCTAGTAGCGGCGGCGGTGCGACGACGACGACTCTGGCTCTGACAGAAAACAAGGAAATCCTTTCAACAAAATGAACGAAACAAATTGTTAGAAATCATTTTAAGGATTAGATAGTCACACATACACACACGGCAACAGTGAGAGATGGAGCGATGGGGAATAGAATATTAGAACAACCCCCCGTGAAATATGTTCCAACCGATGCAGTGCTAAAGTGTGAAATACAAAACGAATATCTCCTTCCGTCGTCGCCGTCTCGTTATGTTGGGGGGATTCACAGCGCTGTGAAGGACAAGGACTTTGAAAACTTAAGGTTCATTCACCGGAAGAAAGGATTCTTGTTCGTTGACGGAGAAAATATGAATAGTGTCTGCCTTGGAGGATAGGAATATTGAATTACAAATTTAATAGAAGCAGAGGAAGCGATTTTCTTGCTTATCTCATAGAAGCGTGAGAGATTTGCGGTTAAAGGAGTTTCGAGGACCTGCCTTCGGATTGAGTGATTATCTCGAAGAATTAATGAGAAAGGATTGATATGTCAATGGAATTGCATTCATTGAATTGGCTCACGAGGACTACGATTAGCACGGAACTGAACGGAGTTCAAATACAGTCTTCTGACGACTCTGTCGTGGAGGAAGCAATGGTATCGGAGTCCTTAGGATGGAAAAAAAATGTATTAACGGAACAATCTTTTAGATCAAATATCCGTACCTGCCTATCAAGTGATTGTCACATTAAAAAACGCGTGAGAACTTAGTCAAGACATTCAAGACCCTTTTGACAATGCATGTGTGACTCTGCTAGACAGCACTCCTTGCTCTCTCAATTATTCGGATCTCTTTTTGTACATTCGTTATGAGTGTACAGATTTCCAGCCAATTCTCCTCTGACCGCAGCATTTGATCTATAAGGAATGGTGGACTTGGCAGATTGTTTCTCCATTCTGTAAATCGACTGCAGTGGAATATTGCGTGCTCTGTGTCTTCCTTTTGCTCTGGACAGTGTGGACAGAGAGGTGAGCTATCATGTCCGAATCTGTGTAGGTACTTGCGATAGCCGCCGTGACCCGAAAGGAACTGCGTGAGGTAGTAGTTGCAGTCCCCATACACTCGCTTGCTTCAGACATCGATGGTGGGAATCAGTTTATAGGTCCATCTGCCTTTGGTGCTGCTATCCCACCTGGCTTGCCACATAGCTAGTGACGTTGCCTTCTCCTCCTCCTTTATTCTCCTGACAATACCTGCTTCTTGATGACTCGAGATTCTCCTTTCGTTGATCCTTACCACCTCATTTGCGAAATGTCGATGGGGATCATTCCGGCTATGACACAGCCTGCTTCGTCCGATATTGTTCGGAAACCGCTGATTGTTCTTATCGCGCATAGCCTGTATGTTGACGACAGTTTTCTCCGTGTTTCTGTCGTCGCTAATGCCGCCGCCCAAACTGGGGCAGCATATAGGAGAACCGAGCTAACCACTCTGGATAGTAGAATCCGTCCTCAGTTTTGTGGCCTGCTAATTCTAAGCCGGCAGTACCTAACCTTGTGCTTCTTGTGGTAGTGGTAGTCGCAGGACTCCATCGTACATGATATTCCATAGGAGAGGGCCTAGTACCGATCCTTGCGGGACCCCTGCCGTGACGTTGTAGTACTTTACCCCCTCGTCGATTTGGTACCTCAACTTCCTGTTGATGAAGTAGTTTGTAACTATCCTTAGCAGATAGTATGGAGTATCCATTCTGGCTAGCGATCTCCTTATAAACGACCAATTTGCCGAGTTAAAGGCGTTTTTTATATCCAGAGTCACTACTGCACAGTATTTTTTTGTCCCACCTCGCCATCTTTCTCCTTGGATCGCTTCAGCTGCAGTGTCGACTACTGCTTTTATAGCGTCAACGGTAGAGCGCGATTTTCTGAATCCGATCTGGTGGTCTGACAGTGCTCCTTTCTCTTCTGCTACCACGAGCAGTCGGTTGTATATTATTCGTTCAAGTATTTTGCCCAAAGTGTCGAGTAGACATATTGGGCGATATGACGATGGTTCTCCAGGTGGCTTGTTTCCTTTTGGTAGCAGTACCAAATGTTGGAGCTTCCATGGCTCAGGAAAAACCCCTTAATCCATACACTTTTGCATCGTGGCTATAAAAATGTCCGGCCTCTTTTGAACAGCCACCATCCGGTCCAGGCGTTTTGTTGCTTCCTATCTTCCTGCATGCATCGTGTAGAGCACGGGGCATGTGACACATTGGTATTGTGGATTAGACCGATGCTGATGAACAGAACTTTTGTTGTAGATGCGGATTGTGGCCGCGGTGTTAGGTCTCCATTGGTTTGGTGCATGCTGGTTGACTTTCAATAGTTCAAACATCTTCGCTCAGACATACGCTGATGATGTTGCCATACTTCCTGCCTAGCCATGCAAAGAGGCTGCCTGTACTAACGCACTCTAGTTGTGATCGATGAATGGAGCACTAGGTGTGGGGTTTCGGTGAAATCTCTAAAACTAAAGCTGTCCTCAGTTCGAGAAGCAGGAATGTGACCGGTCTGACTCAGCCAGAGCTAAAGGGGTGCGCCCTTCTAGAACTCCGATGAAAATAAGAAATTTCTTTGCGCAAACCATGTTTAAGTCGAAGAAGTCCAGGGCGCTTTCAGTCTTTTGGAAGTGCAAGGGTGCTTTTGGCAAGACATGGGGCTTATCACCTAAAAATTATCTTTGGAACTAGATGGCTATCACAAGACCTTTTTTAGATTATGCGTCGGATGACTGGTGGAGGGAACTCTCGCTCAAGTATTTGGTTGCTTTCTGCACTAAGGTTCAGGGCTCAGTTAACCCCAGCTTCATAAGAGCATTTCGAGTATGCTTGGCGCTGCTCTAGACGCTCAGGATACATACATACGTATAAAACGGGTTGCTCTAGCAAAGCAATCTATTGTCTAAGACGAGTTGGCCTTTGGTATCACCCGAACTAGAGTATCTTACGACACCGATTGAATGGATATGTCGTCTGATGTAATGACATCGAAACTTCGGCTGCTGTGCAAGTTTTAAGTCGACTTTCCTTGCGTTCAGGACTGGCTTCGGCCAAAATCTAAGTGTGGAATGAGCTGTAGTCGAATCTGTCAAAACTGGTCAAGGGTCTGGCGCGGGCGTCTTCGTGGAGACCGACAACACAGGACTTCAATACTTGTTAGATAAACATGCCACTGTTTTCCAAGCGGAGCTCAATGCTATCCTAATGGCTACCGACTATGATGATGCCACTTTAGGACGTCGACTACTGCCTTGTTGCTCCGGGCTGAACTCGAAGATCCTATGGGCCGGAGCGTTGGTGTTCGTTCGCTCTATATATCCCAGCCATCTTTAGCGAGTAAAGCGCAGTTTTTTTTTTTAACCATTTCGATGTCGCTGTACAGCTCGCAAGCTTCGTCGTTAAATCTTTTCCTCCAAAGCCTGTCAACGTAAGCGGAACTGAATATTTTAGAAGAATTTTCCTCTCGAAATGACCGACTTTCAATAGTCGATACTTCGGTGCTCTAAAGCAGGACTGGTATAGTAAGGGTCTTGTATAGAATGTCCTTAGTTGTTCGGGAGGCCTAGCCTTACTACTCAAGTGCCTTCTCAGCACAAAGAAGCAGCGATTAGCAAGAGCTATTCTTCACTATATTTCTGCTGCGGTGTTGTTGTCAGAATTTATACCAGGGCCAAGGTAGCGGAAGCCCCTTACTACCTCGAACTAGCGAACAGCCCGCTGTGTTCTGCCAATTATGTCAATATCGCCGGGGTACCCTAATAGTTGCCGGGCAAACGATGCTGAGACTCCATTCACCAAGTCTTGGAAATGTGTTTGTGTATCCTCGCGACCAAGTCATCTCCAGCTGCTTTGAACACCTGGTAGGCTGTTAGGTCAGCAGTCTTGTTGGATTTAAGCTTGGATACTGCTATCCTCACCTTGTTTTGCTCAGATGGACGGCTATTTGGATATCGTCGTCTATGTTGAATGGTTTATTCGACCTGACAGCGGTATT